>OY728167.1:555152154-555783521 GCA_963277665.1 Viscum album | reverse complement strand
TTGGGAAGTGAAGTTCCACAAGGATCCTTTTTAGGCATTACCCTTCAACAGGGCCATGTAGTGGAGTTACCCGATGATCTTTCTGAGTTACCCTCTAACAGGGTTGGGTGGTGGAGTTCATCATCGTTATGGGAATTACCCTCCAGCTAGGCTGGGAAGTGGAGTTCCCTAAAAAATTCATCCAATCATTACCCTCTAGTAAGGATGGGAAGTGGAGTTCCTTGATGAATTATTATATCCGTTCCCCTCCATCAGGGTCAGGCATCAGAGTTTCCCTGATGACATTCTTGAGCGTTACCATCCAGCGGGGATGTGTAGTGGAGTTCCTCGATGAATATAAGTTTAGGACCCTCCCATCATACCAGGGAGTGAGATAATTAACTATAGTTGTGAACCCTTGGCTGTAGACATAGTGATGAGGTGGGGTTTGACGTAGCATTGGAATCACAAGGAAGAGGGATGTTTTCACCCTCGAGACACATTTTTGTGACATGAAAAAAATATTATGGAGAGTCAGATCTTCCCAAAGTGGATAGTATCAAGGTGCGGTGATTTATTCCCATAGAATTGTTGGTTCATGGAAGACGCATGGGATTCTAGGCATCATTTGTGGACAATTTTTTGGAACTGTTGGAGAATATTATTTTTGGACTGAGCTATGATATGGTGATCCCCTTAGTATCTTATTTGATATTATTTTGACTGAGAATATATATATATATATATATATATTATTCTAGATTCACACCTTGGATTTGGATACTCTCCTTCTAGGAGAGGCGAAGATGTGTAGGGTATGCCACATGATTTTCATGTCTAGCTTCTCATGGTTGGATGAGTCTACTCTCCTACTATTGGTTGAGAAATCTTGATAGGTAGTTCATCTACTCACCGTGTTTATAACCTTGTGCTTGGATGAGATTACATTCACTCTTGGTTGGTTTGAGCTATACTCTTTCACTACACCTTGTTCTATCTACCGCTTTCCTTCTCTATTGTATATCTTACTATTCCCCCTTCATCCGTTTTGGGGTGTTCTGCTGGGTATGTATATACTCACCCCTAAATGAGATTTTCCCACATGTGTCATGTATTTTACAGAAAATGGGAAAGTCAAAAATGACCAATGATGAGCTTAGGGATACTAGGTTCTTGGACCACATATGGTAGTCATATCTTAGGATTCAGAAGATAAGATCTCTCAACTACTTAATCTTTTCCAGTTTTCTATTTGGTTGGGACAATTTTCTAGTTGGGTCTGTAATTTTCCCCTTTACTTTTATGTACACACTACAATATTTTTTTACTATATAGAGGCCAGGAATGCATAGTTTATTTCATAGAAGTTTTGAATTATTTCTACTTCCCTCTGCACATTTTCATTGAGATGGTTGTGTGTGTGTACAGTTTCTTAGGAAAAATCCTAAATGATTTAGTTATTCCTTTGGTGCTTATAGTTTCCCCATAGACTATGGAAGATGGCTTGGGGTAGTTGCGGCTCGAGCCCCGACTTAGGTCAGTTCATGATACTAGAACTAAATTTTAAGAATATATTCTTATAATTTCAAGGTTCTAATCATAGTGGGGAACTAATATTCCCTTTTCAATGCAATAGATACTCATGGACATTATCAAATCAATATTATGTATAATAATAATTAATATGTGATAATATATTTAAATTAATATTTACATATTTGAAGATATATGTAATCTTAAGTACAAAATTAGTTGGTTCTTAGGAACAAACATTCACTTTCACTAGAGCGAACTGTTAATGAAAAGTTATTTCTCTAATGTAAAAACATTCTTTCTCTATGTATGGATATATATTCTAGTCATATCATGTTTTTGTGGATTATTTGGGAAAATAAACATGTATTTGTGATTAATTTATTTACTAAAACATTACTATCTTGAGAAAAATCCTTCAAGTAGTGATATAAACTAGTATCACCTCTTGTTTCCATGTTAGAATTTTGAAATTCTAACTAAATACATAGTGAAATTTTATCATAAAATGATAAATATCTTTTTTTGTTATAACCCAAATTTGGTTCAGGATGTTTCTAAACCACTTCATAAGCTATATTAGAAACCACAACATACTTGGATATTATAGATATAGAAACCACATGATGTAATAAGTTTTTCTTGAATATTACTATATCATTATTCATGATACTAGGTCAAATTGAACTAAATGAAGGTAAGAATTCAATTCCATTGATCACTAGTATTCCCATTTGTCTAGACACCAAGGACTCATCTAGTTACAATTTTCTCAGTAATGTGAGATTGTTGTAAATTCAAGTCTATGAAATTATGTTTGATCTGGTTGATATTCATCTATTATGATTTATGCATTAATAACATCCGACTTCTGTATATATTATGGCATAATATATGGATTCATAGTAATTAATCTTGTGAAATTATTTTAATCTCTACAATATCTTCTTATGGCCATGCATGTTCTACTAGAAGGATTATATTCCAACTAAAATTTAGTCTTTAATTTTTTCAACTTATATTATTAATACTATGTTAATATATGCACTGTGACAAGATTCAATAAATACATAGATCTATTTTGTAGATCTTTTTTCTCAAGAATAAGATTTGTACTTTAATTGAATCATAGAGAAATTCAATTTCTCATTCTTAACATATTGGTAAGTCACAAAAATTGTTTTAGTTTAATATCAATATATTTATCTTGAAAACTTATTGCAATCTCACTAACCAGTTAAATACACATACCACTCATTCATTTCCAATTTAATATTCTATGATCATTATATATGATTTTTTCATAAATTAATTTATGTAATAATTATATCTTATCATAATTTATTGATGTTACCAAAATTTTTTAGTTATTCCTAGTAGATATATAACACTAGGTATCCTTTTTTATGTGTCATGTTGATATCTTAGATAAGGATCCCTCTAAATGAGGTGGCCTTAACAATTAATATCCAAATATAATGGTAATTGAAATGTGTTCTGTAAGGTAGAATTAAAATATTATTTTAATCCTGATGGGTGGTGAATAAGTTTAGTCATAGAATAAACCATTCAATAATATATCATGTTATATTGGTACCGTCTTGCACCATCCATTTACAGTTTCTCTTGAATACTCACCAACAATATCAAGTCTTAGAAATATTAAAAAAAATTATTCTTTAAATCTTGATAAACGGAGTCCATTACATGCATTAATATATATTTTTCAACCTTAGAATATTAAAATTTACTTCTACATTGTATTAATATTCATTTTTAAAGAATAAAATATGTATCACCCACTATAGTGAAAATAAACCACCTCTTTGGTTATAAGTTACTATATAATATGTGTCTCTGGAACTACTCCTCACATTAATCTCATTGGAGCCTAGTATTACTATTAAAACATAATGCGCATCAAAATCCTTATCCCAAAATAAGTTAATTATGTTATTACTTTAGGAAAATATAGTTGTTGTTGACTAGATGTTAATATCATTAGTGTCTATGGGATCAATAACTTATATTCACCTTAGTGTTTGGATGTTTTTTTGTAGCTAATTCCAACATTTAACTAATTTTTTTCATCCAACACTTGTAGTAGAGTCCTATTATTACCATATCCTAGTTGATATGATATCCATTAAAGAATATAGTTAGCATATGGTTAGTTGTTTCACTTATGTTTGAAAAATATTTCTTGGAAGGAATAATGGAATACTTTCAATATATATACGACTTATAATTGATATTCCTTTTACTATCATCATGAAAATAATGAATATAAGGAAATTTGAGGTTGTGATAACCTTTACTCCACATATACGATCAATAATTTCTTGGATAATATGTTCTCTGACAAGCCAGCTTAGAGATTCATCAATCTTTATTGAGTGAACTCATTTACTTCACTGAGTATTTCTAAAATTTCACAAATAAATCTCATGAAATATATAAAGTTACCATTTGATTTTGAATAGTTCACAATGACATGTTTAACAAACACTAAATTTTTTTATGTACCTTTATTGAAAAAAGATTCTTTATCTAAAAAATAATAAGTATCTTGTCTGTATATCTAATATATTAGCTCAAATAAGAAAAAAATACATTAATGGAAATAATAAAGTCAACTAATATTAGTTTTATTTGATAAAGAATTATATTTTCAAATTTTTTTAATAGTATTATATTTTATATTCATCATTCATTACAATGGATATTTTTGATTCAATAGTTACGGAACCGTTAGTTTAGTATTAAAGTACCATAAAAAATTTATTCCAAAAATAAATAATGTAGTATTGCGTATATCTAGACACTGATAAAAATGTTTTGTTAACACATATTATAAACTTTAATCAATCCATTTGGTAATTCGAAGTATCCAACTCCCCTTTGATGACATAGGAATCATCCTTTCTCATATGTTTTTGAGTTCACTTTTTAACATTTTTATTCTGGTTCATTTCCTATATTCAAATACATGTATGTTATAATCATTTTTTATTTATTACACAAGTAGTGAATAGAAATATTATGAATATACCTAGAGTGCATGAAACTTCTTGATTCTTCAATTTAATGCAATTTATTTTCTAGTGTCCTTACTTTCCACATGATAAGAAAAAAAAATCATGTTTTTCTTCTATCCTTGATTCCTTTGTTTATTTAAAGGATGTTGTAAATGATCTTTTGTCTTTATATGATCCATAGGATCTTCAAGAATTTATTTCAAAATTTTCATTATGAGGGGAGGATAAATGATTTTCAAATAATCCTTATCTACTTTGTGAAGTATAAAAAAGTTCCCGTAATGACTTATCTATTGGTTTTATCTAGTCTTGCACAAATAAGGATAAAATTGGAGGTAAGGATAATAAAATAAGATTAATGGATAGTTTCTTATCCAAGTGTAAGCCTAATTTTTCTAATTGATAAATATACACCAACATTTTGAAGTCATGATCAGTAGATAGATCACCTTCTTCCAATTTTTTCAGATATAATGTTTTGACAATCTTATTTATTTTATGATTTTATTTCTCTTTCTCAAGATATTGGAGATGAGATATTATAGTATAAGATTCAATTTCATTATGTTGTATCATCAACTCTCTTAACACTATTAATAGTATTATATAGAAAACATAACAAGAATCCTAAACATATCTCTATTAGGAATCCTTATCACCTTCGTTCACTTGCTGGGGTGGCAGAATATGAATAGGGAATTCCAACACATAATAAAATTAATCTAATAATAATGCATTGCATAAATGATTATAATATACCAGAAAATTTTTATTTGTAAGAACATACTCCAAGGTAAAGAATGATAATAGTGGTTTCATGGTTTTTTTCTATTTTCTAAAATAATTTAAAAATACGATTAATACTTTATCTGTTTACAAATTATGTGAGAAATAACAACAATTTATTATCCCTCTATTTTATCAAGTCTCAATATCCCACCCCATTAAGCTCATATTTTCTAGTTTCTAGGTAATTATAGTGGCAAGTATCCATATTCCCCTTCGCATAACCCCAAAAATGGGTGGTTAGGCTACATGAAGGAATTTAGGTAGGAAACCCCTTTCCAACCATAGGCTTGTAGCTCCTTGATTCATTGATTGGATTACCCAATACAGAAATCTTGACATGGGTTTCTCAACACATTCTTCCATGTTATAGAATGTATAGAAAGGTATACTCTACTTGATGTAAAAAAATCAAGTCAACTGAAAACCATCATATGAACTCCCCTTATAAAAGTAAGTGTCCCAACAAGGGTTGGTCAAACACTTAGTTCTATTGATTTCATTCATAATAAAGTAATGGAAGTCCAAGTTTGAGTTAATATTTAGTTGAGGGATTTTATTTATTATGAATAAATTTTATCTTGTTTTATCCTTTACATGAAATTTTAATATTAAGTGTATTTTACTTAATTAAATAACCATGTTGGATAAAAAATTTACTCATAATCTATTTATTTAACTTCCATATTTTCATATTAATTAATTTATTTAGTTTATCATAGTTTTTCACCCATAAAATAAATAATTAAAACACAAAAATAAAAAAATAAATGACTCAACAATGAGCTTATCTAATAGTCGATTTATTGAGAGGAAAATAAATCAACATTTGAACTATGGGGAATAACTCATTGTGCTAGTCTTTCAATGAGTTTTAGTATTCCACCTATCTACCTGTGTATCACCTGAGTTGGAATAATCATAGTTCTGTCTTGAACCACCACCAAAATCCTTAGGATATATGATTTATTACATGTACTTATAATTCACACACATGTGAGGGTAAAAAACGATTTGTTAAGGGGAATTACATAAATAAAATTATAAATGAATGTCCTACATAATAATTAGGGGATGGAAGACTCATAGTCCATCATGTTAAATTTAAAAACTAATTATTGAAAATCCATGTAATAAATTAAATTAAATAATGCCAACACTTACACAAGTCTTGGTTAGGCTCATGAACAATAATACACATGCAATGAGTACCCAAATGTATAAAAAGTTAAAATTCATTTCTATTTATTATTCATTATTATGATAAACATGCTTGATTTAATTAATTAATACCACTTCATCTTAATGACCATTCAAATTATCTTAGAGAAACCAATCATTAAAATCATTCATAGAAAATAAAAAATATAAATAATAATGACATATCATTATAATAAATTAATTGAGAATTTAATGAACCTTTAAAACCATTATTAAATTTTTAAACACATTTGGTTATAGTAACTATAATAAGGGTTTCAATAATGAAAATATAAATTTAATGTAATTTAATTTTTTCCTTTATTGGTAGACTACACGGTGTGTACTTACGGTCTACACACTCTGTACCTCGATTTTTATGTAACCAAGATACACACTCAAGAATTCAACATTTACCTTAGACAAACCAAAAATCATGTACTAACTGGCTACACACCATGTGATCCACTTTCCATCTACCCATGAAACTCACTGATGGACTCAATGTGTTTATCAAATGTGGGACTACATGATGTGTACAATCCAACTACATGCCTTGTATCTCACATATCGCGTGATCACATAACTCGCTGATTAACTCAGTGTGTATTTTGGAATTGGTAATTAATGAACTACATGTTTTGTATTCTAGAAAAACATCATGTAAATTATTAATTCTCTAGGATATAATTATCACATTATTTTGACTGTGTATTTGACTACACAGTTTCATGAATTTCACTAACAAACTGTGATGACTACATGAAATTTACACCAGCTACACACTATTTAATCTTATATGTTTTATACTAGATTGGCCTAGTCTAAACATGTTGTGCCATAAATTCACTGCATGTAATTATTACTCAATGTGTCGTGTTTCCCGTGACACAACCAAGTGCAGTGCACTTTGGTACATGGTGTGTACTCCTGCTAAACACCATGTAATCCCATGTAATATTACCATATTCCTCAACACTTCAAGATGGAATATATAATATTTATTAATATGTTCTTGGACTTAAGAAATTTTTAATCTTGAATGAATAAATTAAAATCCTGAAGGAATGTTAATTTAGACATTCAGAATAAATAATTTTTGAAATTAAATTCTTAACACTAATGAATATATAGATCCAAAATCAAATAAATAATTATAAATTTAAAACATGAAATTTATGGTACCACTTGTCTGTTCTCAGTGAAACAGAAGATCCTTTGGAGAGTGTTATATTAAAATTTATTTTAATATAGAGTTTCTGAAAAACCCCACGTGAGGATCTTTCATGTTAAATTTATAATTAATTTATTTATGATTAGAATAAATTATTACCACTTCCTAGGATCCTTTATTTGATTACATTTTTGATCTTCTAGAAACCCTTTTGGATTTACTCCATTGTGCTATATGGATTCAAGTGTATAATACCTCTAGAGGTGATCCACACAGGATCCTTGATCTATGATCAATGCCAATTGATTTATTGGTTCTAGCACGATGAATCAATTGTCTTGCATTGTTCATCTTGTCTCTCAAAGATCCTTTGGGCTTGAATGAGTTTTTTTGTTATTGAGAGTAATAGAGGGGGAATTTGAGAGAGATAGAGATAAGTTCATTGTGTGAAATGTTTATCTATTCTTAATTTTCAATTAACCCTACACAGTAGTAATAATCATCTATTTATAGAGATAGGGTTTATATTAAAATATTATTTAATTATGTATTATCCCCTAAATAATATTATAAATTTTATTAAACCTCATTCCACATAATAATAATAATTTTATTATTATTAATATTATTTTATGGGGGACACACTAACTTGTGCAATAAAAAAATATTATTTTTCCATTTTGTAAATTAATATTTACAACTAGAACTGGTCTTGATCCATTAAAACTCCTTATAATTAATTGAATATCTGAATAGACATTCTATTCATAAATAAATATTTTTAATTCATAGACTAGCGAATAAATATTCATGATATATTGAATAAAATAAAAAATAAATTTTATTCACAATATGGTGAATAAATATTTATTTAATTTATGTGATCAATAAAAATTGAATAAAATTATTCATCAGTCTTGAGAATAATATTTATTATATTAATTAAATTTAAATTTAATTTAATTCAGATCACCAGAAACACTTATTGTGGGATTCTATATGATTTTTTCTCATTGGTATTTGGTGGGGATTCCTAAAGTCCAAGATTACTATTTAACAATGGGTCAAGGATCCCAAGATAAAGAACTTTATGTCACAAAATATATAACCACATATGAAAAAACTATGTGTAATATAATCTATTCATCTAAACATCTCATGAAGTAGGTTCCACATCTGTGTCAACAACCTCTATGATTGATACATCTTTCATTGACTATCTGAAATAAACGTCATTACACCATGTCTATGGAATTGATGCGAGAGTAATATTTCTATAAATTCACCAAGATATAAATTTCTAAAAATATGGAAGGTACATATCATTCCTCAAATTATCTATTAATAATATGTCATTCGTGATGAACATAACGTACCCTACTTCTTGAAAACATATGATGTGGTGGGTTTTTATAGTGAATATAATTGTGAAAGTCATGACATTCAATAATGATAATCTTAAAGTCAAAGGACCATTACACAAACTCATTTATAGGAATATAAAATGAAACTAAAACATGTAGAATTACTACTAGTGGGGCTGTTCTGATAATCTCCCTTCTTAGAGATTACAAAGTGCGAACTTCATGAGAAGAAGCTTCATATTCTTAGGAGTAATCACACCTGAAATTGTTTATACTATATTCCATATCATAGTAAATTTTCAAACCATAGAACTAATTTTAAAAAATATCATCATATAATTTCAAGGTTCACATCATTACAAGGAACTGTTATGACCTTTTCGATGAAACATATACTCTAGGATATAATCACATTAGCGTTATGCAGAAGAAAAATCAATATATAATAATATATTTAAATTAATATTCACATATTTTAATATACATGTAATATTAAATACAAAATTAGTTGGTTTTATGGAACCAAATCCAATATATAATTCACACTGTTGGCAATGAGAAAGTTACATATATGTTTTTAAGAAATTATAAACTGTCCAAAATTTGTAAACTAAATATTTACATATTTGTTTCTAAGAAAGTAGAAAGTAACTTTAACATGTTTCTCAATTCCATAAACTAAATATTTAATTTTCTGAAAAATATTTACATATATGTTACTAACATCTCTATTTCATGATTTTCTATAATTAGTAACTTTATACTTTCTATAACCAATAAAACAAGTTTATACTTTCCATAACTAGTATAGTATCTTCTAAAATGATAACAATGTACGATATATTGCATGGGTATCCTTTCCATAAATATGCGAGTATTTATATGTGTATATAGGGATTAAAAATCATCATCAAAGAGAGTTTTTACCAATCAAAAATACTTTATAGATATAAACATATTGCAAATGTTTTATAATTTATTTGAATTATTATATTTATTTTTAAATGTTTAGTTTAATTATAATTGTATATTCAATTATATTTAGAATTATTTTTTGTTTAACAATAGTTTAAATCATTAAAACCATGATGTTTTTTCATATAATCATCGTATTTCAAACTGCTTGACTAGGATCATTATTGAGAGTTCATCTATTTGAATTGATAAAGTGATTAAAAGAATTTACATAACTAAAAAAATTCTATAATATATATAAAATAGACAAAAATTTCATTAAAATTATTTCATAATATCTATATATATTTCTAGTTCAATAGTAATGTTTTTGAAAATATATATTCTATAATTTAGAATAAATTTATAATCGGAGACCATCCAAACATTATATATTATGAGTACTGAGTAACTTTCGTTGGTTTGAACCAAAAGGAATTCTTGAAGTTCCTTCTGCCTATGTTAAGGCTTCTAGGAGGAGTAGATGGATTTAGGGATCTTAATTGGGTAGATGTTGGATTAGCCAAGGTGCTTGAGAGGTGTGAGTAATGGGTTAGAAATGGTGTCCTTTTATAAGGGGGGATGGGCTCTTTGAGAATGTTTGAAACAATTATTTTATTATAAACTTATCATCAGTTTAAAAGGGTCCAAAAATCATTAATGTAAAATATAAGATGACTCATGGTCAAAATAAAATCATCCAGTAATAATTGGATAGGTTTTCCATATTTTTTTAGTATTTATAATCTTATTTTTTAAATCATTTATTAATGAGGTAAATACTGTATCATTATTGTGTCATAAATAATTTAATTTATTCGATATCTCAAAATTATAAAAAATACTAAGATGTCGGAAATATTTTTAGATTTACAATTATAATTTATAGTTGGAAAGTTAAATTATATAAAACCATGTAAAAATTAATTTACTAAAAGATTTTTGTTTATGTCATTTTTGTCTTTACTTTAAATTAATTAAAATAAAGTGTCATTATCACTCTTAAGTGGCTCCATGGGGTCCCAAAATCAACCCAAGGATTCCTATGGTCGACCACGACTCATCCAATAAGGTTAGGACAAGTTTTAAGGTAAGTTTGTAGTATTATAATATTCTTTTTTACCTTGAATTACCCTATTTATCTTTAAAGGTGGTAAATAAAAGTCAAAAGTTAATATTCACCAAAAATTATTTTCATCTTATTGAAGAAAATTTTAATTTCTAATAATAAAAATGTATGTCAGATTTTTGAAATTCAATTCATAGAAGTGGTAAAATTTCTTTTAAATGAAAAAGTTAGTTTTTGAACTACTACTAAGTGGTTTCACTATTCATCAAAAATTGAAGTTTTTCAGAAAAATACCAAAACTTCAGCCTAAGATATATTTTATATTCCAAATTCAAAAATGATGTCCATTTTACCAAATTCAAAATATAGAAGTTGCATTAATTAATTTAAAATTAATTCTTGTTGTTAAAACAAAAAGCGTGTTTTAAAGAAATATTAACTATCAAAATATTGACAATTGTTTATGTCAAATTTCAAAGTGAAATTAATTACAATGACCAAAATTAGATTAATTGGTAAAAATATAATCTAATTATACTTTAAAACAAATTAAAAATATAATCTATCCATATAAATAAATATGATTTAAATGCAGTTTTGAATTAAAAAACAGTATTTTTAACTATTCATTAAAAAATGAACAATATCAGAAAAATACAAAAATTTCATCCAAAGTAAATTTTGGTGTCCTGATTCTAAAGAAGAATTTTATTTTGTCAAATATAACATGTAAAAGTTACCAAAACTATATTTAAAGATGTTTCACTATCAAAAGGCGGTAAATCGACCTTTTAGTTAATATTAGAGTATTTATGCTTAAATTCAAATTCTTTTCTTATTTTAAGATTCTAAATTTTATTGGATAAATGTAAAAACATTTCAAAAACATTTATAATCATATTTTAGTTATTTATTTTCATTCCCACCAATATAATGGCTAGGCATTAACTACCATTTAAAAATAATAATATTATATTATTAGTGTGCAACCTATGATTTCAAAGAAACCTATTGTTGCGTATCGGGTAAGCCATCAAATATAGAATCTCCTTTAAATTAAAATTAATATTTAATTCAAAAATATTAATAAATATGAAAATATCATATTTCTATATTTACCTGGGATGTTACAGAAACACTAACTCTGAATCCCTCTAGACATGGATTATAAGTGTTTTAACATAACACAAAAACTCATTTCATTTATCCAGGGAAATAGAAATCTAATATCACATTTAAATAAGAAATTATATATTTTATGAAAAAAATAGATATTTCCCTGTCATGAACAATACATTTCAATATATCCATATGTTCATATTATGATTTATGTATTCTCATGTCATTGCATACAAGGCCATTAGTAAAAATATCAAGAAAAATTGACAACATAAAATGGTAACCTCACACAACATTTGAATCAAACAAGGTGAAATAACATCAACTGTAACAAGAAGACAACACAAACAACAATTCCCATCCCCGGGCACTCAGATTTTCTCCCGTACATGGGTTAACAACTCCCAAAAAAAATCTCAATACCAAGTCCCAACACATACTAGTCTCCTATATAACATTCCAAAATATAAAAGTAGAATAAAATAAAATCTTATCCTTTGATACCACTTTTTAATGTCTCTCGTTCTAGAACTCTATCACGTGGCAAAAAAGGATTGGTTATGAGACCTCAAGCATGACTTCCAATATTCGAAAGGTTATTGACTAGAATAGAGGGTGTAAAGATTATATTGGGGAGACTATACCCCTAGGTATGATGTAATGACCCGAACTTTTGAAAAATATTTATTTATTGATTTTATTTTTTACTCAACAAAACTCTATATTTTCATTAATGAAGCGAGAATAATTAAAATGAGACTGTTGGGGTTTGACTGTTATATGACCATTGGTCAATATGACCATTGGAAAATATACTCTTAACATCATGATTAGTGATTATAAATGGAAATAATAATGGTTATTGTTGTAGAAAGAAGAGGCGATGGACTAATATATTAGACTCGGTCCATAGGAAGCCCATTTGTTGGAGCTTGGGAAAGAGGTGTCGTCATTGGGCTTCACTCTGTACCTAGCCCAAGCCAAACATCAACATGTTTGTTTGAACAAAATCACATGATAAAGATGTCTAAGTTGATAGAAAGCACCACTTGGGCATTGTTGTTTGAGCCATCCCAAGATTCAGTCACCATTTCACACCTTACTTTTAGGTCCTATGAGAGTATTATAAGGGGTTATAGAATGAGGCCTTGGTTACTTTGTTTAATCCCTTGGTATAAATAAAAGTTTAATTTCATAATTTGTATTATAGTAAGATATTTTCTTAATAAATTATATGTTTAATTAAGACAAATTTTATAAATTTATTTTTAAAGTAAAAATTGTACTTTTCAGAGATTTTTCATACATAGAAAATTATTATGTTAAAATAAATAACATTTTTGAATTTCAAATGTAAAAATTAACCTAGTCTAAATTTTTAGAAGTTTTATAAGAAGTTTTAATTTTTTTGAATATTATTTTATGAATAGTGTTTTGATGAATAATATTTTATGAATAGTGTTTTTTGATGAATAGTAAAAAACAGTTTATTAATAAATGATTTTTTTTGTGAATTTTTTTTTCAAAAATCTAACATACTTGGCGATAATCATGGTGAAAATTTGGTTCAATAAGATCAAAAGAATTTTTTGGTCAATTGTAACTTTACCATTTGGAATAGTAATTTTACTCTTATGAATGGTAATTTTAACAATGGAATACTAACATCACCTAAGGAGTTATAAATATGCTTTATTTATCTTAAGTGGTAATGTGATATAAATATATCATAGTATAAGTAAATATTTTTTTAGAAATAATAAGTCAAGTATAAGTATTTTTTAATTAATTTAATTTAAAATGAAATTAATATTTATACATTGTATTTTACTTTTGGATTCTATACATTGAAAAATCGTTAGGGTTAATTTTTTGAAAATGTCTGAAACAATATAATTTTCAGTGAATAGTAAAAAATACAGTTATGAGTTTTCAGTAAGTTTAATGAACTCATTAATGATGTAATAATTATGTAATAATTCTAGCCAACTCTTGAGGAATAAAATATTTTATGAGGTGCCCCTAGTGGCCAATACCATGGGAAAATACCATGGGAAAGCCCATGGTTTTACAAATACCACTAATGAGGTGTCCCTGGGAAATTAATAAAATATTCCCTCACTTTGGCTATAAATACCAACCCATTACTTCATTAAATTCATTAAAAATTCATATTTAATGAATATATGGTCTTTTTACCTCCCAAGGATCCTCCCAATGTGCACTATGGCCCCCAAGGTCCCAAACTTCGAGTTTTTGATGTTACTCTTCAAGGTAAGGGAACTTTTCTCCCTCCTCATTTAGTAAAATACTTCTATTTATGTTATGTGTTATAATATCCATTTTAATATGTTGGGGTATGTTATTATATATGTTTTTTCCTATCCATTTTATTTCCAAATTATGAGATACCCTTTTATATCTCATAAAATCATTATCTGAATTTTTAAGTGATGCTGTTAGGCTTCCAAACTTTCATAAGGGAATTATCCACTTCTCTTTTCCATTTAAGTTCTATTTTATGTGGAATTTCATTCTTGTTACCATACCATGTTGTTATTTCCATTTTATTATGTTCCTAACTATAATATTATTAATTTCTGTGTGGGAGAACCTTTTCCACTCTCTATTTAATTTTTTTCTAAAACCATGTTGCATAGCCATTATACTGAAGGATTTTTTTCTCAAAATCTCTCTCTTTTTCTCAAAAAATTATCTTCTTTTGTTTATGTGAATACCCAAACCTATTTCATTTATAGGTGTATTCACCAAGACATAAAAATTATATATTTAATTCTAGAATTGACATGCATAAAACCCTCATCCCCTTTCCGTGGGTTATAAATGACATAATGATCTTGTTTTTAATCATTTTTTAAAACGTTACGATTTTGATATGAAATCCATTTATTTTATTCTCTTTGGGTTATTAATGAACTGTTTTTTATGATCTATGTATCTCACATTAAAATAACGACATATTAAGGATGATCCCTAATATCACTCAAATGCATTGGGTAAAGAAATTAATCTCTAGATATGAAAAGTTGTATGATACCTTAGTGAATGGCCTTGGAATTTTTTATGACACCTTGGGGATGGACCTTGGAGATATGAATTTTTAAATTAAATTTTGTAGGAATATTTTCAAGTTATGTTTCAAGTCATTTTTATGATATTCCTCTTTATTATACCTTTATGATATTTCCCACTTTCTTATTGATATCGCTTCAGTTCACATGTAAACTATTTCACTTGTTTTCCTCAACGTACCTTCTGCTCACCATTTCTATTAATGTATGTCCCCAGGTTATGAGATACAGTAATTGTACTTAGGATCAACATTTCAAGAATAATTTCATGAGTATTAAAATAATGTTATAGGTTTTCATGAATTATTTACCTTTTTTCCAAGACACTAAAAATTAAATATTTTCTTTTCGTATTGTAATGAAATGTTATGTAATAAGAAGGGGAGATTCCATAATTGGTATCAAAGGATAGTTTAGTTATTTATGGAAATATTATTATAAAAAAATATGGAAAAACCCTATAGAAATGTTTAAATATAGGAAAACATCATGGTATTTTGGTGAAATATTAAGAAAGTGGTTTCTGAACAAATAAATCCATCTCTAGATACGAACAAGTGGATGTGGCTCCGACACAAATGTATCTAGGGGTAAAACCTGAAAAAACCTCTTTGAGATAGAGTTAAATGTGGACTAGTGGGAATTACTACATTACGGTTTTGACTCTCTTGGGGGATATTTTTGGTTAATTAAAATATTTTTATGAATCATAATGAAGGATATATATAGAAATGGAATTGTTGTTAAACAATAATATGATTAAGCATTATGTTTTAAGACATACAAATTCTTTACGGATAAAAGATCCATAAATGAAATAAGTTTCTCACTAAGGTTTTATTCATTTATAAAATGTCAGGAAAAAGGAGGAATCGTACAAATGGTGACCACAATGGACCATGTGCTGATGACCCTCAAATGGAAGCTGGAATAGAAACATTCATGAGAATGATGAACCAACTGACTCAAGTTATGGGAAATAACTTGAATCAAGCTGAGATACCAATGTCCCCATGAAGGGAACAAATTTCTATTGAGTCATTTTTGCGTCAATTACCACCAAAGTTTAGTGGATCTACCAACCCATTGATTGATGAAGAATGAATCAGCTCTATCAAAAAGATCTTTTCTGTGCTCTGCTTTTCAGAACAAGAAAAGATCACCCTAGCTATTTACTACTTAGAGGGAGAAGCTGATCAATGGTGGGAACTGATTAAAAAAATGAGGCCAAGAGTGGAGGTTGAATCTATGGAGTGGTATGAGTTTAGAGGGATCTTTCTCAATAAGAATTTCCCCCATTTGATGAGAACAAAAATAGAGAAGGAGTTTCTCTAGCTAAAGCAGAAAATGAATGAATCTATTGGAAGCTACGGGATGAACTTCAAAAGACTTCCCCATTACAACTAAATCATTGTCATAGATACTGATAGGAAGGTTGATAGATTCTTTAGTGGACTAAGACCTTATCTGTGGAAGAATCTATACAATTGAGACTATGATAGCTATAAAGAGATTTTGCGGAGTTATATGAAAGTTAAACATGAGTTCGGTGAGTTGAAATGGTCTAATAAATCCAATGACAAGAATAGATCAATGGATCCAAGATTAGGGATGATCTTTGATCAGGGAAGAGTCAGAAATCAAGTGCAACATCCCACGTGTAATAAATGTTGGAAAAAGCATTCTAGGAACTACCTTCTTGGGAGAGGGAAGTTCTAAAAGTGTTGAAGAGATTGAATTATCATGAATAATTTTCGTAGTGAGCCGAAACATCAAATTCCCAACACTAACGACAAAGGTAATATGGTTTAGGCCCTACTCGAAGTTTAATGCTATAAGTTTGGACAAATTGGGAACTTTTCTAATCGCTATCCAAATCCGAGGGTAGGGAAGGGTAATTACCATCAGCCTCAGCAAAGGCCAATGGGAGAAGGGTTGTGATTTTTCTTTCATGATAGCTGATATTGAACATCCAAATGATGCAGGGGAAGGTACTCTTTTTTTTCTCTAATATTTAGCAAGTACTTTGTTTGATTATGGTTCTACACATTCCTTTATTTCCTCTAAGTTTGAAAGGAATTTATAATCAACCCATGAATTTCTAAAAATTGATCTATCAGTTAAGACTCCTGGTGGTATAATCCAATCATCAGTAGTATTTAGAAACTCTATTTTTTACTTTAGTGATCATAATATTATCGCAAATATAGTAGTCATTCCCATGTTGGAAATCAATATTATACTAGGTATAGACTGGATTACCAAGTATAATACTAAGATCAAATGTAGAAGAAATAAATATTAGTATTATTGAATGGGAAACCAATACTTAAATTCCATGGAGAGATTTCTCAGCCTGATTGTTATCTAGAGGAACCTCCTATAGCTTTCTATATGGATTTGATCGGTGAAGAAGAAGAAATAAATGAGAGTTTAAGGATAGAAAATGTCCCCATCATCATGGAACACTACTGTAAATTTAAGTTATACCAACTGTTTTAGAAACAGTATCCCAGTAAGCCGTGACAATAGACATATACCAACAGTTTGAGATAAACCGTTGGTATATGTGAAGAAATATACTCTATACCAATGGTTTTATAAAACCATTGGCATAGAGTTCTTATACAACACATATTCCAACGATTTTAAATCCATTGGAATATCTTTCTTAGTCGTCCATTCACCCCTATACCAACGGTTTAAACCATTGTTAAAGTTCTTGTACCAACGGTTTTAAACCATTGGTAAAAAAAATACATACATAACCTATACCAATGGTTTAAAACAGTTTGTATAGGCTTTGCTGTACAATTCACACAGTAGGCTGCTCTGTGTGCTGCTGTGTGAATTGTACAGAATACATACAATGAAATACATAATAAGGATAAATAATTAAAAACTGATAATTAGAAGGATACATAATTTAATAATCAATTATGAAAACAAAACATTAAAATCTAAATACGTAATTATATGTGATATAGAATTAAGAATACATAAAAAAATTCATTTTTTATAACACATACACGATTGAATTCAGAAATTAGAATCTAATAAACCAAAATAAGGAAAGGAATAAATGAATTCAACCAAACACAAATATAATGTCATGGTAAGGGGGGTGTCTTTGTACTTAGTGATGATGATAATTGGTGTGTATCAATGAGCTTGTGTGACTTAGGGAATATAGTTGTCCTTGGCATATTAAATGTCATGTGTTTTAGAATAGGAGTAGCAGTTACTCACATGAGAAGTGGATTGTGTGAGGCTGGACCATGGATCATTGTTCTAAAGTATCAACAAAATCCGAATACATTTGGTCAGTTTTTCGTATGCCAGTTGTTTTTACTTAAAATGATGATCATTTTAAACAAAAGAGAGATATTTAGAGTGATACCGGCCACACCGTTCCTCGTATTGAGGTAGGGTTGACTCTTACACATCACATATGACCCATTTATCGTTTTCCTAAAGTATCAATACAATCTAAATGCGTTTGGTTGGTTTTGTCGTATGACAGTTGTTGTTTTCACTTAAAATGTTGTCCATTTCAAATAAAAGCGAGACACTTTGAGTGGTACCAGCCACACTGGGCCTCAGATTGAGGCTCGGTTGACTCGTACACGTCATAAATAACCCATGGATTGTTTTTCTAAAGTATTAACCCAATCCGAATATGTTTTGTCAGTTTTCCTTATGTCAGATTTTTTTACATAAAAACAGTGCCCATTTTAAACAAAAGAGAGACACTTAAAGTGCTACCGGCCACACTGTGCCTCGTATTGTGGTGAGGTTGACTCGTACACGTCAAAAATGACCAATTTATCGTTTTCCTAATGTATCAACACAATCCGAATGCGTTTGGTCAGTTTTTCTTATGTTAGTTGTGGTTTTCATTAAAAATGTTTATCATTTCAAATAAAGGTGAGACACTTTGAGTGGTACCGGCTACACCATGGCTCATATTGAGGAAAAGTTGACTCTTACACATCACAAATGAATCATAGATCATTTTCCTAAAGTATCAACAGAATATGAATACGTTTGGTCCTTTTTCCGTATGATAGTTTTTGTTTTTACTTAAAATGATGTCCATTTTAAACAAAAGAGCGACATTTAGAGTGGTACCGACCACACCATTCCTCGTATTGATGCAGGGTTTACTCCTTCACAACAAAAATGTACCATGGATAGTTTTACTAAAGTATCAACACAATCTGAATGCATTTGGTTAGTTTTCAGTATGCTAGTTGTTGTTTTCACATAAAATGTTGTCCATTTCAAATAAAAGTGAGATACTTTGAGTGGTACCAGCCACACCACGCCTCATATTGATGCAGAGTTGAGTCATACACATCACATATGACCAATGGATCATTTTCCTAAAGTATCAACACAATCCGAATAGGTTTGGTTTCCTTATGCCAGTTGTTTTTACTTAAAACAATGTCCATTTTAAACAAAAGAGAGACAATTTGAGTGATACCATCCACACCATGCATCAGACTGAGATGGGGTTGACTCGTACACGTCACATATGACTCATGGATCGTTTTAATAAAGTATCAACATAATCCGAATGCATTTTATTGGTTTTCCATAAGCCAGTTGTTGTTTTCACTTAAAATGATGTACATTTTAAACAAAATAGAGACATTTAGAGTGGAACCGGCCACACCGTGCCACGGATTGATGCGGGGTTGACTCATACACATCACAAATGTCCCATGGAGAGTTTTCCAAAAGTATCAACACAATACGAAAGCGTTTGGTTGGTTTCTCGTATGCCAGTTGTAGTTTTCACTTAAAATGATGTCCATTATAAATAAAAGAGATGAATTTAGAGTGGTACCATCCCCACCATGCCTCATATTGATGCGGGGTTGACTCCCATATGTAAAAAATTTCCCATGGACCGTTTTACTAAATTATCAACACAATCCGAATACGTTTGGTCGGTTTTCCGTATTCCAGTTTATTTTACATAAAACATTGTCCATTTTAAACAAAAGTAATAAACTTAAAGTGGTACCGACCACACTGTTCCTCGGATTGATGCGGGGTTGACTCATACACGTCAAAAATTTCCCATGGATCATTGTCTTAAAGTATCAACACAATCCGAATGCACTTGTTTGGTTTTCCGTATTCCATTTGTTGTTTTCACTAATTTTTTTGATAATTTCAAATAAAGGTGAGACACTTTGAGTGGCACCGGCCACACCGTGTTTCAGATTGATACGGGGTTTATTCCTACACATCAAAAATGTTCCATGGATCATTGTGATAAAGTATTAACAGAATCCGAATACATTTGGTCCATTTTCCGTATGTCAGTTGTTGTTTTCACTTAAAATGTTGTCCATCACAAATAAAAGTGAGATACTTTGAGTGGTACGGGCCACAATGTGCCTTATATTGAGGTGGGGTTGAGTCGTACACATCAAATATGACCCATGGATTGTTTTCATAAATTATCAACACAATCCAAATACGTTTGGTTAGTTTTATGTATGCCAATTGTTTTTACATAAAAGTGTATCCATTTTAAACAAAAGAGAGACAATTTGAGTGATACCGGCCACACCATGCCTTGGATTGATGCGGGGTGGACTCTTATACATCACATATGACTCTTGGATCGTTTTACCAAAGTATCAACATAATCTAAATGCATTTGGTTGGTTTTATGTATGCCAGTTAGGCAAATCGTGCAACAACAGTGATAATATCTTATACAAAAAATATAGACATTGTGCATGATGTGCATCCCCTAGTGCATGGTTTGGGAAAATCATGCACATTTCTTCTAATATATATCCTTATATGGTTGGTATATACCTTGTGGGATGGAATTAATTTTTTTATTAATCGTGAGGCATAGTGTTTTTCTACACCAACCGGGGTTCTGAGTTCTGAACAAGCCCCAGAAGCCTCATAAACCATTATAACATCATTAGGATGACATATTTGTTCAAAAATAAAGAGTTATACTAAATTATAAAAGATCCATACCAGAGTGAAAAAACAGGTTCAAAAATAAAGATTTATACTGAATTCAAAAATTTAATGGATCAATCTACCCCTGATAACCATCACCATCACAACTGTCATCATCAGCCTTATCCTCTCCGCCATATCTATCCTCGTCTTCATCCTCGTCATCATCCCCATGCTCATCCTAATCCTCACCCTCATCCTCTTCAACATCCTCATCATCACCAGGAACTTCATCATCTCGACCGCCACTAGAACTGCCACATGGTGCATTTGATAATGCACCCATCGATGACATATATGTCTGAAAAGCCGTGCTGGCCTCTTGTGGAAGTGATGAACATAAAGCATTGATAAGTTTCATAAATACTTTCTCTCTCATTTGAACCTATTGTTTCAACTATGTGACCCTTTTATCAGACTATCATGCATGTTCCTTGACTTGTTCCAACACGGTGGTACTATAATGGATACCTGGAGAGGACCAATACCTAGTTGGGACTGTATTCTTACCAGGTCTGTAGCGTACTCGACCAGAGTCATCATCTCCCAGAACCTGATATAAATGATCATGTAGCCCTAAATTGTCTAGATCCTGGGCATCAAGGGCCTCTAAATAAGCCTGTTAAAAATATTAATAGATTATTAAATCTGAAAATAGATATTAAACTTTGAAATAAAAAAATTAAAACTTACAATCTTTTCTTGTGTCGGTTCATTAACCACAGTTCCATCTTTTTTACTTCTACTCGAGAAAAACAATTTTCCTCAAGGAAGACATCCTTCAATATTCAATTTGTGCTTCTATAATGACATTGAAACAATATAATGTGCAAGTATAATCATATATTCAATATTAAATAAATCAAATAATTTAAGTAGGAAACAATATAAAGGGAAAGTCCTAAATAAAAATTATAATCAACTATATCATACCAGCAGCCTCTCATGATCTAACATAGTAGTGCACCCCATAATGTGGAGGTATTGCTTTGAATCAATGTTTTTTTTGTTTTTTCTAGAAGATTCCTAAATAATGTTTAATAATTAATAAGATAATAATAATTCAAAATATGAAAACTGTCATTCAAATACCTCAAATGGGATTAATACCTTAAATTTGGCAGTCTCCCAATGGGTTATCATTTGGCGATATTGCTCTATCGTGCAGTCATCAATGATAGGTACTGTCTCCAACTCCGTGCCCACTCTATCACACCAGGCAACATACAACTCATGCTTATAATCTCTCAAAAGCTCTCCTTGCTCCTTTAAATGTGCTGGTTGTGCACCCTCGCCATCAGGGATGTTAAAACGAAGCTGACACATAATAGATTAATTCATATAAATACAAAAAAATAATACATTAAGTCCAATAGATTTTTTACCCATATTTGTGACCATGAATTATCCTTGACTTCGTGTGGCAGATTTCTCCAAGAGAGAGGGTTGACTGGAATGATGTCAGAGTATTTGGCTAGTGTCACCAAAAAACCTCGAAATTCCTGCCCAGGTTTATCAATCATCTGTCCATCATCATTGTATTCAACCATTAATTGTGTCAGTTGGTTCCATACCGCAAGCAAGTGAGTAAGCCCCCTCCCCCTACTCTTATTAGTAGATGAATATGTTTTTCAAGAAAAAACATATCAGTACAAGTTATAATAAAAATAAATTTTGGTATAAAAATTTGTTAGAGTTATATAAATATACTTGTGGTAGTCGGATCAATGGGCATCACTGGATGTGCAGAAGGTGAAGGAATATCCTGTATAGGTGGAGTGCCCCTTAGTGTATGCTCCTTTTCCACATACTGTGTCGGAGCAGTAGTCGAAGAAGGTGGAATATAATATCTCGGAGATAATGAACCAGAAGTAAAAGATGATGGCACAGTCGTTTGGCCAACTGGTAGTGTAAACATCAGAGGCCTAAATATCCCGTGTGTCCCTAAAGACACACCGAGTTCAAAATGGGGCGTAGAAGATACGTCTGTCGTAGGGGCATAGTCCAATCGTGTATGACCAGTGGATTGTCTAACTCTCGCACCACGAGACCACGTACCACCGACCTAAGTACTAGGACCACCAGATGATCGTCTAACTCTGACACCACCCCCTCATACCATCAGCCTCTATACTGGGAGCAATATTAGGCTCCTCGTCAAATATCTCTCATCTAGGGGGTGCGTCCTGAAAAAAAGTTTAACACAAAAGTAAAAACATGATATTATAAGTTATTGAAATATATATATTTGAAATTAAATAATCACAAAGGGATGAGTGGAGGAACACCCATCTATGTCATGCGATGATTATTTTCTGTCATCCTTTTCTGCTGCATCTCTTCAATTGGTTTCATTTCCTATAATGAAATTAAATATGTATGTAATTAGAAACAGATAACTAATGTGTAACCCAAAAACCAAAATATAAAAAAACCATTCTAATAAAAAAACATAAAGAAACAGAAGATTTATGGTGGTTTTATGGTAAGTACTAGGATACACACTCTGAATGTTGTAGGTGAAACATGTCGGTGATAACACGACTATATGATTCTATATATTTCCCACCAAAACATTGGGTTCACAATCAACTCTGAAAATTGAGGTATTGGATTAATCATAATTAATAAATAGATTTCTTCCAACTGCAGTAGGGATAGTGTCAACTTCATCATCACCACCATCAAAAACATGTCTGGGATTTACTTCAATAATTACACCAAATTTAGGATGATGATGATCTTTGAAATAAAAAACTTGTTTCACTATTGATGCAAATACATATGGTTCATTGGTGGAAAGAGTGCGAGTCATGTCAATAACTCGAAATCCACACTCTTCAATAAATGTGCCTTTCCTTGTCATTGAATCAAACCATTGACATTTCATAATCGTGACTCGACCATGTGAGTAATAATCAAAAATTATTATTTTCTATACGACTCCATAATAAGATAAATTTTTAGAAAGAGGTATATTATCTGATGAACTGGCATAATAGTCTATTGTGGCAGTTATCATAACACCATCATGTTGTGTTCTCATGTTCCATTCTCATTCAGTGATAATAACTTTGTATCCATTGATCACAAGTGATTTTCAAGCACGAACCATGGTATTAGGACAAAAATCCAAAGCTCTTGTTTCCTCATAAACAGAGTCTTCAGGAAAACTCGATACCTAAAATATAAACAAATAGAAAACTTAATTAAATATTATTTTTACTTAGTTATTACAGAATTTTTTTTACCTTCAATTTCAACCAAGCAGAAAACCCTTTGCTATGCAAAGTCTATTTCCTTCTCAAAGATAAAGAATGATGATTTCTATATATCATTTATTTATGTTCCCTGTAGATAAAATTAATAACAGATTAACAAATATTTAAAATTACAAGAGATAGGATAAGAGATACAAGTACAATTTACTTACTTGATATACTCATCGAAAAAATCACAATTGAACAACATTGTGCGATGTACCATCTCTAGATATTCAAGGCTTAATGTCGTCAATGTATATGATCCCATAATTCCTCATGTATGAGGAAGTGATGGAAAACTGGGTTAAATTTCCTCATACTGTTCATCTTCATTTCTCATTGGTCTGTTTATTCTCGTAGTAAGATCAAAAAAATACATTGAGCAGAAATCCATACATTCTTGAGCCATGTAACCATTCACAATAGAACCTTCGTGATAATTCATGTTCCAAACATATGATTTCAATGTGTACATGTTTCTTTCAGTTGGATACATAAAATGGAAAGCAACGGGTCCACCAAGAAGTATTTCGGTCGGAATATGGACAGTCAGATGCAACATGCATGTATAAAATGATGGAGGGAATATTTTCTATATCTCACACAAAATTAATGGTGTCTCTGCCAACAATTTTTGCAAGAAGGATTTTGACAACTTCTTAGCATAAAGATCTATAAACAAATAGCAGAACCGAATAACTGAGACTCTTACATTATTGGACAAGAGATGACAGATTGCTACTGGAATCAACTCATAAAAAAGGACGTGATAATCATGAGTTTTAAAATATTTCAGCTTCAACTCTTTTCTGTTGACCCGTTTTGATATATTTCTTGAATAGACATCAGGAACTTTAATAGTCCCTAGCACTTCTAGAAATTGATTTTTGCAGAAGGTGTCATCACATAAGAATCACATGGAACTTTCCATTTATTTTCACTGATACAGATAGGATGCAATTCTAGTCTGATCCACCAATCTACCAAGTCATGCCGAGATCATAATTCATCTTTTGGCTTCCCCTTAAAATTTAGAAAAATAGAAAGAAACATTTCACATATATTCTTTTCAATGTGCATTACGTTTAAGCAATGAAATAACAAGTTGGTTGGCCAATACGACAACTCAAAGAATATACTCATCTTCTTCCAATTGTAACTGGTATCATTGGAAACATTTTCCCTCTTTCTAGATTTCATTACACCCTTCCCAAATTAATAACTAAAATCTTTTAATTCATTAAGCACATCAGTTCCAGGCATATGTTGAGGTAGATTGTCAGTCTCCATGGTATTGTCAAATCTTTGACAATTGTTTCTATATGGATGGTTCATTGGAAAGAATCGTCGATGTCCCAAAAAACTAAAACTACGATGATATCTCAGTCTTCTCGATTGAGTATTCTTCATACAAACAGGTGGTGACAATTTTCCTTTTATGCTCCATCCAGACTCATTGCATAAGAAGGAAAATCATTGATCATCCACATAAGTGCAAGACGCATCTGAAATATGTCTTTCGAACATGCATCGTATGTGGGCACACCCACACCCCAAAGAAGTTTCAAATATTTTATTAAAGATTGAATGTATAAATCTATATCATTGCCAGGATCAGAAGGCCTAGATATCAGTATACTCAAGAAAGTGTAAGGCTTTTTCATACACAAACACAGGGGAAGGTTATAAATGTATATGAAAACTGACCATGTGTTGTGCAAAGTAAGAATCTGCCCAAATGGATTAAAACCGTCACATGAAAGACACAATTTCACATTACGCACGTCGGCTACAAATTTAGGATATCGAGCATCAAATCTCTTCCATAAAAATCCATTTCCAAGGTGAACCAACTCTTCATTATTATTTTTCTCTGTGTGTCATGCCATTTTATTTTTACTGATATTTCATCAGAAATGAAAAGGTTCTATAATCTGGGGATCAATGGAAGGTGCCACATTACTTTTTGTGGCACACGAGATGGGGTTCCATCATCCTTTGGCTTCCATCGGGAGGTTCCACATTTGATAAAATTATTTATTTTAGTAGTTTCCTCCCAAAATAATCTACAATAATTTGATCAAGCATGATTTTTTTGAGAATCCAAGTTCATCAACTAACGTCCATGCCATATAGTGGTTTGAGGGAATATCTGCATCATCTGGAAGTAAGTCTTTCAAGAAGGTAAGAACGTAATCGATTGAAGTATTTGAAATCCCATACATAGTTTTCTCATGAAACAATCAGATTAAAAATTCCAAAATTTTCATTTTACCACATTACCGATATACTATTGTCTTCACAACATCATTCCATTTTTCCCCTATCAACATCATCATTTTCATTGGATGCATAATGTGTGCTTGTATCGAAATCTTGTTGGATGGATATCCTTTCCTTCTCATGATGCCGAATAAATGGAAAACGACCATATATCAAACCCTTCAATTCAGTCCTATCATTTGGTTCATCAACATTTTTAGATTCCATTTTCTATCCATTATGATACCACACATAATGGTTTTTTTGGAAACCATATTTGGTTATATGATAGCTAACAGCTTCACAAATCAACCAAGTTCTTAAAACACAATTAGAACATGGGTAGTGTATGCGACCACTATCTGAAGCCTTGTCAAAAGAAAAATATAAAAATATTTTCAAATTATTTTGAAAATCGGTTGAAATCCGATCAGGTTCGTACATCCAACTTCCATCCATTCGGTAAAAAAATTGTAATAAGTCATTTCAAAGAAATTCAATAATATTAAAGTTCAATCAAAAAAATATTTAGGTAAATGAAATTTTTTTACTTTATATAAAAGCTTAACTGAAACATTACTCTATATGGGAATCATATTAAGAAACACAAAAAAATATAGTGTATATAATAAAATAAGATACAAAATTTATAATGCCTACATTCAAGGATTTCCCAGTAAGATATTGGAAGTGGATCAAGGAATAGATAATCCTTATGGGTCTTGTTGGGAGTACATGGGTTTTATACTTTAACTTCTTCAAGGAGATCAGAATGAGGAGTAGGATGAGGATCACATAAAATGTTTATATGAGAACCATGATTCAATACAAGTGTTTTTCTAATTTTCCCATGCATTTTGAGGAACACCAAATCAGTGAAAATGTTTATTGTGTTTTAAAAATGTGATTGAGTAACTCATGTTTGATGTTGAAGGTAGAATGATTAATGGTTATATTAGGAAAACTAATAATCATTAATATTGAGAATTTTACATTCTGTGAATTAGTTTCATGAAGAAGGAATAAGTAGTACATGGGAGAAGGAGAGGTCCCACCGAGAGTTCCCTTTGTAGATATTTTATTCATAAAGAAAATTGGATTGTACGATTAAGTATTTCTTATTTATTCTGTGAAGAATAATTAGGGACCACATACTCTTTTTCAATGTTGAAGAAGATACTCCATATGTTCTATTGTGGAAATGATAAGTGAACAATGTGTTATTTTATATATATTAAGATTTTGATAGAAACATGATACATACTTGTTATGTAACACACATAGTGTACAAAATCAAAGATGAATAAGATCTTCATGTTTGAAATGATCTAAATGAAAGGAGTGATTTTCATGAAATACTATGAATAAATATTACAAACAATTTATTAGGAGTTTATATACATGAAGCTGTAATATTTGGAGAATTGAGAATAAAAAAAGAACTATGAATCTTTAAAATTAGAACACAAGAAAGAGACCATGCCCTTATAAATGTATATGTGTAATAAAAGAATTAATTGGACAATGTGTATGTTAATGTAGTGATTTCAGTACACAATTCGTGAAGGGAGTAATGAATCATAAAATTTTCCCAAATCCCTAAAAATAGGGAAAAACGATGTGATCTTTATAAATAGAGAGATAAATGGAGAAATGTTGAGAATATAAGGATATCATTAGCTTATATGAGAAGAGGTTGAAGGAGTCTAACTTGAATGGGGGAGTTGCAGCTGATCAGATGGAAGAGGTTCACCTGGGTGGGCGCTTCTGGGATTCGGGGGATGTGCTTCTGGAAATTGGGCGCTTCTGGGAGTTGGGGTTCTGTTTAAATCAGTGCTTAATGCAATTTCATGAAATTTAAGGGATATGTGTTTGTTTGAAAAGACTATACATTACAGTGATGTTCATGAATGATGGGTTTTCTCCCATATTTGTATGGAATTTAGTAACGAGGATGATTTGTTCCATTTAACCAATGTTATAGTGTACGTTTAGGATGAATTGTTGCATTTAGCCTGTGTTCTAGTTTATTTTTAGGTGAGGTGAGTTAGAAACCATGTTAGGCCTATCATTAGAACATGGGTTATTCCATTTAACCATATAGTATTAAATTTATGGGGTGAATGTGTTTTTAATGAGCTTATTACTACCTACTATATAGTATGGCCAACAAATCATGTGGGCATACCCATGAAACAAAGCCATGTGTAAATGGGACGTTTTCAGCACCCCATTTTGCCAAACATACTTTTCACCATAAGGGATTGTCCATGTATATTTACATGGCTATCCAAGTCATGTACTGTGTGTGAATTCCCATGTACATTCCCAGGACAATAGATTATCATAGACACCATGTCAACTGTTATACACACCATGTGAAGCGTTATACCATATCGTCATTATTACAACCATTAATAAAAAATTATTAAACAACATCACTTGTAAAAGATAATCAAATTGAACATAAATAAATAATAATATTGGATATATCAAGTAAAATGAAGTCATGTTATCTTACATCCTAAATGACCACTCACGACCATGATTAATGACCACAAAGCTCCCCTTTCGGCCAAATCAAAAGTGAAAACAAAAGCACATAGTTGCAGAACAACAAAACCAAGGAATCACTTACAGATTTGATGTGTAGAATAAATGAATTCCTTGATTGAAGATGAATCAATTTGTGAAATAGGTTTGGAAGGAGGAATATTGGATTTAGGGCACCAATCCAGTGGAGCAGAACTACAATCGAGCGGAGGGGGAACTGGATGCCCGATTTTCATTTAGGGTAAATATTTCCCAATGGTTTTTAAAAACTGTTCAGAATGTATGTTATACCAATAGTTGAGGCCAACCATTGGGAAAAGTGGTATTGATGTGGCCTATACCAATGGTTTACTTAAACTGTTGGAAAAAAATTGATATGTATAAGGCCTTTACCAACGGTTTTGAAAAACTGTTGGTAAAATATTCTATAAAATCTTTTATACCAACTGTTTTTAGAAAACCATAGGTATACATAGCCATTCCCAACGGTTTAGATAAACCGTTGGGATATAAGTGTTGGTAAAACTGGGATTTCCAGTAGTGGAATACATTGGCGTATTTCCTGAGGAGTTACCTAGACCTCCCCTAGAAAGAGAGGTAGATTTATCCATTTAACTCATAACTGGATCTCATATGATATCAAAGAACCGATAAAAGATGGAAAATGTGGAGATGTAGGAATTAAGGAATAAACTCCAAGATCTTTTGGAGAAGGGGTCTATTCGACTGAGTGTATCATTTTGGGGTGCACCTATTATATTTATGAAGAATAAGGATGGATCAATGTGTCTATCCATTTATTATAGATAACTGAATGGGATCATAGTGAATAAAAAATACCCTCTTACAAAAATTGATGACTTATTTGACCAACTTCATAGGGCTCAATTATTTTATAAGATTGATCTTCGATCTGTTTATCATCAATTGAGGGTGAAGAAAGAAGATATTCCAAAAACTGTGCTCTAATCAATATATGGGCATTATGGGATTGTTGTTATTACCTTTGCATTGACTAATGATCCTTCTATTTTTATGGATTTGATCAATAGAGTCTTTAGGTACTACCTGGAAAAATTTATAATAGTTTTTATTGATGATATTTGGATATATTCTAAAAGTCACGAGGAGCATGAGGATTATCTAAGGGTTTTTTTAAAACTCTATGGAAGGAGTGGATTTTTTTAAAGTTCATTAAATGTGAATTTTGGTTACAATAAGTTTCTTTATTGAGGAACATTATAACCAGTGAAGGAATCACCGTTGAACCTAGAAAGACAAAGGTTGTAGAGAAGTGTCCTCAACCTACAAAAATAACTAAGATTTGTAGTTTATTTGGATTATAGGGATATTATAGGAGGTCGGTGAATTTTTTTTCATGACTTTCTAATCAATTAACATAGTCAACATGAAAATGGGCCAAGTTCATCTGAAAAAAAGAGTGCGAGGAAAGTTTCCAAGAGCTGAAGAGGAGATTGGTTACTACACCCTTGTTAAATCTTCCCTTAAATGGAGAAGGATTTATTATTTTTAGCGATGCATCTTTGAAAGGGATTGGGTGAGTGATAATGAAAAATGAAAAGGTGATTGGTTATGTATCTTGATAGTTTAAGACTCATGAGAAGAACTATCCTACGCATGATCTTGAGCTGGTTGTGATTGTTTTTTCTCTGATGATATGGAGGAACTATATTTATGCTGAGAAATGTGATATATACATAGACCATCATAGTTTGAAGTATATTTTTAAACAAAATTAATTGAACATGAGATAGAGGAGATGGTTGGAACTTCTTAAATAATATGATTGTAAAATTATTTATCATCTCGAAAGAGAAAACAATATCGCTAATGCATTAAGTAGGAATGAACCATTTGTTCTGTCCATGATGGGGATTCAAGGAGATACTTTGAATAATGAACTAGTAGAGATGGAAATGGGAATTGTAAGGGAATGGACATAATCAACCCTAACACAAATGATTTCTGAACCATCATTACTTGATAAGATCAAGAAAGATAAAAAATAACATCCTTTGTTATAAAAGTAGTTTGAGGCTGTGAAGGATGGGATGTTTCTTGAGTTCAATATTGATCAAGAAGGTGTAATGATATTTCTTACAAGAGTATGTGTTCTATTTGTTCCCGAAATAAACAAGGATTTGATGGATGAAGCTCATAGCTCTACTTTCTCTATACATCTTTGAATCAAAAAAATGTAGAGGGATATTCGTGATCATTCTTGGTGGGATAATATGAAAAGGGAGATTGCTGACTACACTACAAGGTTCCTGGTATGTTAGCAAGTGAAGGAAGAGTGAAAAATTCATAAAGGGGTATTATAACCAATACCCATACCATCATATAAGTTAGACAATATCACCATAGATTTTTTCACTGGTCTCTTGAGAACTTCCAAAGGAAACAATTTGATATGGGTTATAGTGGAACGTCTCACCATGATTTCCCATTTTATATCTATTTGGGAAGATTTATCTCTTGATAAACATTCAAATATTTACATGAAGGAAGTGGTAAGGATGCATGGAGTTCCACTTTCTATCTCATCTGATGATGATCCAAGGTTCACATCAATATTTTGGAGAGAAGTCCTCGACATTCTTTGAGTACTGAATTGAATTTCAGTACGGAATATCACCCTCAACCTGAAGTCTGTTCTGAAAGGACTATTGAAACAATCTAGGACATGTTTAGAACATGCTCAATGGAATTTAAAGTTGGATGGGATCAACATATCCCATTAGTTGAGTTCTCTTACAACAACAACTTCCACTCGAGTATTCAAATGGCACCTTATGAATCTCTATATGGGAAGCAAAGTGGAAATCCTACTTGTTGGGATGAATCTAGTGAAAGAATGATTCTTGGGCCTGATATTGTGAATGTGACAAATTAAAATGTTCATACCATCTAGAAACACATTAAGGATGCTCATATTTTTCAAAATAGCTATGACGAAAACCATCGAAGGGACTTAGAGTTTGATATTGGTGATGATGTTTTTCTTAGAATTTCACCTTGGAAGAGAGTCATGAGGTTTGAGATGAAAAGGAGGCTAGGCCCTAGGTACATTAAACCCTATAAAATCCTTGATCACGTAGGAGCAGTGGCCTATTGGATTTCACTTCCTCTAAATCTAGAACATGTTCATGATGTCTTCCATGTATACCTATTGAGTAAGTACATACCTAACCCTTCACATGCACTAAATCCAGAGGTGGTACAACTAGAACATGACCTCTCTTATGAGGAGCAGCTGATAGATATATTGGATCGTAGAGACAAGGATATATGAAGCAAGATTACGTAACTTGTTAAAGTGTTGTGGAGGAACCAAAAACATGAAGAAGAAATGTGGGAGACAATGGAGTCTATCAGGTAGAAGTACCCACACCTTTTATCTTCTGAGGGTAGAAGTTGAAATTTCAAGGATGAAATTTCCTAAGGGGGGAAGAATGTAACGACATTAAATTTTGAGTAATATTTGTTTTCTGATTTTATTTTTTACTCAACAAAACTATATCTTTTTATTAATGAAGTGAGTATAATTATAATGAGACCATTTTTCTTTGACTGTTATATGACCGTTGGTTAATTTGACCATTGTAAACTATAATATTAACATCATGATTATTGATTATAAATGGAAATGATAATTGTTATTATTGAAGAAAGAATAGTTGATGACCTCATCTAGTAGACTCGGGCCAATCGAAGCACATTTGCTGGATCTTGGGAAGGTGGTGGCGTCGTTGGGCTTCACTCTGGACCAATCCCAAGATGAACTTCAACACGTTAATCATGAACAGAATCACTTACGGGAGAATTTCAAGTAGATAGAAATCAACACTCGAGCAATGTTGTCTGAGCCACCCCAAGATTCTATCACCATTGAACACATTACTCTTAGGTCCTATGAAGGTGTTATAAGTGGTCATGTAATGAGGCCTTAGTTAATTTGTATAATGCCTTGGTATAAATAAAATTGGTATTTCATCATTCATATTTAGGAATAGATTTTCTTGATAAAGTATATGTTTAATTAATAAAAATTTGATAAATTGATTTTAGAAGTAAAAATTATACTTTTCATAGATTTTTCATACATAGAGAATTATTAAGGTAAAATAAACATCATTTTTTAATTTCAAATGTCAAAATTAACCTAGGATGAATTTTTTGAAGTTTTATAGGAAGGTTCAATTTAATGAATTGTATTTTATGAATATTGTTTTTGGATGAATAATACTTAATGAATAATGTTCTTTGAATGAATAGTAAAAATATTTTATTGTTATATTACATTTTATGTGAAATGATTTTCAAAAATCTGACATACCTGGTTATAATCAAGGTGAAAAATGCGGTTTAATAAGATCAAAATATTTTTTTGGTTAATATTTACTTTACCATTTGGAATAGTAATTTTACCCTTATGAATGGTAATTTTACCAATGGAATAGTAACATCACATAATGAGGAATAAATATGTATTATTCATCTTAAGTGGTAATGTGATAAAATTATATTATAGTATAAGTAAATAAATGGGTTAGAAATCATTAGTCAAGTATTATTATTTTATTTAATTAATTTAATTTAAACTGAAAATAATTTTAATAAAATGGTGTTCAATTTGGGACTATACACATCCAAAAATGGTTAGGGTTAATTTTAGGGATTATTTCTAAAAGAGTTGAATTTTCAGTGAATAGTACGAATACAATTTTGAGTTTTCAGTAAGTTTAATGACATCATTAATGATGTAATAATGATATAATCATTCTGGTAGACTCTTGAGGAATAAAATATGTTATTAAGTATTCCAAGTGTCCAATACAATGGGAAAATACCATGATCAAGCCCATGGTTTTTCAAATACCACTAATGAGGTGTCCCTTAGAAATTAATAAAATATTCCCTCACTTTTTCGATAAATACCTACCCATTATTTAATTAATTTCATTCGAAAATACTCCTAAAAAATATATGATCTTTTTACATCTTAAGGTGTCATCCCAAGGTTCACTCAAGCCCCCCAAGGTCCCAATATTCGAATTTTTGAATTTAATCTTCAAGGTAAGGGAACCTTTCCCTCTCCTATTTTAGTCAAAGACTTCTTTTATGTTATGTCATTTAATTTCCATTTTCATATGAAGTGGTATGTTATTATATACCCTTATTGATTTATATTTTATGTCCAAATTAAAATATACCATTTTTTATCTCATCAACTCATTTTCTGAATTTTTACGTGACGTCGTTAGGATTTCGGATTTTCGTAAGGGAATTATCTACTTGTCTTTTCCTTTTAAGTTCTATTTTATGTGGTATGTCTTTAAAGTTTGCAAACCATGTTATTATTTCTATTTTATTCTGTACCTATACTATAATTAGAGTCATTTTTGGATGGGTTACCCTTTTCACCTATATATTTAAGGTTTTCTAAAACCATGTTGTGTAGCTGTTATGATATAGAATTTGCGTATCCAGATGTCTCTCTTTTTCAAAAGAAATTATCTTATTATATTTAAGTGAATATACAAAACTATTTATTTTTTTGTGGTATTATAAAAGACATAAAAATGATATATTTTATTCTATAATTGACATACATAAAACCCTCATCCGCTTTTCTTGGGTTATAAATGACATAATGATCTTGTTTTTAAGCACTTTTTAAAACGTCATGATTTTGATATGAAACCCATTTCCTTCATTCTCTTTGGGTTATTTATGAAATATTTGATTATGATATATGTAGATCACATTAAAATAAATAAATATTAAGGTTTCACGTAGATATCAAACTAGTGAATTGGTTAATGAGATTAATCTCTAGATATGACAAGTTTTATCATACCTTGGTGAATAACCTTGGAAATATTTATGACACCTTGGGGATAGAACTTGGTGACATGAATGTATAAATTAAATGTTGTATCCATATTTTCAAGTTATATTTCAAGTTATTATTATGATATGCCTCTTTATCATGCCATTATGATAATCCCCATGTTCTTATTGATATCAGTCAAGTTCATATGTAAACTGTTTCACTAGTTTTCCTTACTTGGCCTTCTCCTCACCCTTTCATTTGATGTATGTACCCAGGTTATGAGATGCAAAAATTGTACTTAGGATGAACATTTCAAGAATCATTTCAAGAATATTAAAATAATGTTATATGTTTTCATGTATTATGTACATTTTTTCCAAGACACTAATCTTTAAAGATCCTATGTTTGTAATGTAATGAGAAGTTATGAAATAAGAAGAGATGATGCCATATATGAAGTGTCATAGCATTATAATCAAACCATAATAAATAGAAATAATCAAAGTATAAACATAGAAGAAGACCACTATAAAATTTAACTGAATAATCCAATAAATAATAAATGAATAATGTAATGATGTGATGGAAATTAACTAAATTTCATGCTACAAAAAATGCAATTAAAAGACTAGAAGACTCAAATAAAAGACTCAAAGTCTCAAGTATCGAACCTCATGTCAGTCCCAAATCCAAAATCCATCCCATCGGTAAATAAAAAATTAACTACAACGTACTTTTCCCTTAACCAAACCCACATTCATGTAATCATCATTGGTACCAAACGTCAAACCAAATAGAGTATGAGTATAAATCAATATGTCGAAAAAATATTGTCTCAACAAACTAGTTTGATATGAATTGTTTGCAATAAATATATATACATGTGTATTAATTAATTCAATAATTAATAGAATACAAAAAAAAACATAATTCATCTCTATTCTAGAATAAACTCTGGGCATGTCTTATGACCATGAAAACAACAACCATATAACCAAGGTAAAATTACCTGCTTCGGCACCATGACGACATATATCTAAGAATGTTTTATGACCATTCCACCCACCACCATATAACCATGGTATGGTCATAAAAATTTGGTTCAAATCCCTATAATCATTAAAAAATTTGGGTCAAAGCCCTATAATAATTTAAACATGGGACTGGTCATATCCTACTCTCTATAAGCATTACAACGTGGAAATAGGCTGATCTCGCTTAATATCAGCATTACAAAATATATGTGTGCATGTTCTAGGACTGAGACCGATATATGAGCATTATAGTATGGAAAAAAATTCTTGTCATAAAACATGGATATCACAATATCACATCAGAATTCTAAATTGTTAATTTTCAGAATTTCTATTTTTCTTTCTTACGCCACATACAATTATATAAAAATTGATTAACAATTATATCATGAATCAATAAGCCAAAATTTATGGGATATATATCAAGAAATCACTTAATGTCTAATATTATGCCAACAATTATTTAATACATTAAAAAATTCAATTATATTTATGGTTCTCTCACCCAATGGGTAGCCATAAGTTAGTTCAGAAGCTAATTAAAACCAAAATAATTAAAGGAATAATCACATTCATTATTTAATTGATTAAGATACACATTATGTTGAATGAATCACAATATTACATAAGCATTGGAAATTATCAAGTAATAAAGTTAATATTTATAACCCTGCCTTTAATCGATGATCCAACAATGCTCCCAACGGTAAAAAAAATGAGGAAAAAGGTGTAGATAGTTCCAAAGAGGTTCCTAGATAGAAACTGATCATGATCAGAACCAAAAATGCAATCAGTCAAGGGATTTCACTGCAACAATTGGAGAAGAAGGAAGGGATGGGAGAAACCAAACCCAAAAGACTTACTATGTATTTTTCACACAAATAGGATGTCCAGAAGGGAGGTTGGCACCCCAAAATCACATGGATAATTCCGTAGGGTTGAGAGAAGATGAGTATCAGCTAAAAAGTGAAAATTCACCCACAGATCAAGTTTAAAAAAGAAGGTAAATAAATTAAAAAGTGTGTAATATAGTTACACATCTTGTAAATATTTTTAAGGGAAGATGCCTAAAAATTTATTATCTCAGACTTATTTTATTAAAACCCTCAAAAAATTACATGATGTGTAATCCCCTTCACAATATGTAAATGTTCTCACGTTGGGTTTTCAACCCATTTTCCCTTTAAAAAATTGAATATATTTTAATACTTCTCAACTTACCAACAACCCGTGAATCACTTTAACCCATTTATACCTGGAATCAATTAACTCAAACAAGCATACATCCCTAAACATTATGTCATTTACCTAACAAAGATCTCCACATGGATCAACTCCAGTTTTCTAAAGATTCCATGCAATCCATGCCTATGTTTATTCAAGTGACAAAATTTTATAAAGAAAACAAAATTGAATGAAAATTTTGAAAAAAAAGTTAGAGAGAGACATACCAAAAATAATATGGGATCTTACAAAAATTAATATTTATAATATATTATATGTGAATATTACATAAATTACTTTGACTAGAAGATACACATTTAAAAAAATTTCTAGAATTGAAAATTTTAATTTGAATTTTATATAATATATCATAATATTCTGCTTGAAATATTTCTTCATAAAAATAAAATAATGAAACTCTGGCTTCAAATAGAAAATATAGTAATATATTAAAAAGGAAACTAAAATTCATAGAAACTTCATAACACTAGGTTCAGTCAAATATTAGACCTTATAAATATTATTTTTTGTAAAATTTTTATTTATAAAATATTTATACCATTTGATCAGCTTTCTAATATATAAAAAATATTCTCAATCTAATTTTTTATCTTATGATATCATTAAAAATGATAGAAAATTTATTATGAAAACTGAAAAAATACTATGAATATTTAGATTTAAATTATAACAATGAAATGTCTAAACTAGCCTTGGATTTTTAGTAATTAAATGTAGATAATTTCAATATATATCCATCACAAGAATAATCAGTTAGTTCTGGGTTCTATAGATAAGGTTATGATTAAAATACTGAAATAATATTAATTTGAAAAAAAGACGCATAATTCATTTAAAAATAACTTACACATAAAATTATATAAATAATTTATATAAAAGTAATAAACAATAAAAAATAAATAGAATAAAATGAAATAAAAAAACGAACAAAATAAAATAAAATAAAAGCAAAATAAAATTAAAGTAAAATACAATTATTATAAATAAAAACAGTATTATTAATAATTATCCAAAAAATAAATTCTAAAATAAATTATAATATAATTATAAAAATATAAAATAATTAAATATAAAAAAAATAATTTTTTGTGTTCATTAAAATAAAATAATGATGAGAAGTATAATAATATTCCCTTTTCTATGATCTAAAATACTTATAAAATAATTAAATTATATAAGAGAATAAAATATACTAAAATCATAAAACTCGATATATCCCTTAAAAACAAATATTTTTTTCCAATCTGATATTATCCAAAAGGAGTGAAACACAGTTTTATAGAGAAAAGAGAAAAAAATTTAAATCTATATTTATCATCATAATTATCTTTTGAGAGAGATAAAATAAATTTCTTTTAAAAATATACTTTGAAATCTTGAAATATTGTAAAATTAATATTTTCAAAAACAATTATTTTATTAAAATATTTTTTTAAAGTGAAAATTGAAACTTTGAAAAAAATGATATTTTAAAAAGATAAATAAATAAAATTTAAAACAAAAAAATTTAAATTTTGGAAATATATTTTTTTAAAAAGAGTTTCTTCTAGGATAATTTCAGTATTAATAAGATTAATTACCCATCAATTATTGCATCAAAAGAGTTTAATGGTACTATTTCCATTAAAATAGATCAAAATAAACAAAATACACGATAAATAATAATTTCAAAAACAATTTTCATTGTTAAGGATGACTAAAAATTATTTTAACAAACCATAGATAATTTTGGAGAAATGTCAAACAATGTGCATATTAAGGGTTAAATCACCATGCTTAGGAAGGAGAAATTGTTAAAAAAAACAATCAACTCCTTTTGGGAAAAATATCTTGGAGAGTCTATGTTAGAACCTAATCCACTTATCTATATACAGACATGAATGTTTTTCATGGAGTATTGAACTCACTCCACTTTTCAAAAATTATAAAAAAAATTTGTGAAACATTTTATGCATAAAATAAATTTTAATTTAATTTTCAATAAATCTTTTAAAAAAAATAAAAAAAATTTAAATAAATTTGAAAATACTTTTACAAAGATATTTAAAAAGAAATTTAAAATAAATTGAAAATAAATTGAAATAGGAGTTTAGATAGAAATTTAAACATAAATTTAAATATAATTTTGAAACTAAATTGAAAAATAAATTAAAAATCTATTGAAAAAAATTAAAAAATAATTTTAAAAAGATATCAAAAATAGATTTAAAAATAAATTTAAAAATAAATTTAAAAATAAATTTAAAAATCAATGATATGAAAGAAATTAAAATATGTACGGATAAAATAATTTAAAATTTATAAGAAAATAAGTTTTTTATATAGATAAGAAATGAAAAGTTTAAAATATACATGAATAGAAAATTTTAAAATAGATAAGATTTGTTTATAATTTATAAGAAAAAAATTATAATAGATACTTCTTAATTTCCATGACTTTACAAATAATATAATAAAATTTAGAGAGAGAGAGTGGAAAGTTAAAATATTAAATAAGATATGAAAAAAAGGAAAAAATTGTAAACATATATTCTCATATTTCAGAATAAAAATAAAATACAAGAGAAGAGATTTGAAAAAAAAAAGTATAAGATAAAGCATAAAATAAAAAGAATGATGAAAATTATTCCCATGAAGATCACACTTGATATTCAACGCTTCCCTAGGAAAGAAAGAGATAGGATCCCCCTCACTTGGATTATAAGCATTAAGCTCAATGTGGGAAATAGTTTTTTTAAAAAAATTAAAATTTTCTTTTTTCTGTATATCAAAATTTTTGTTTTGTTATATATATTAATATTTTTCTATTCTTATCTATTTTAAATGTTTCTTTTATTATCTATTTTAAAAATTTTCTTGTCTTATTATATTAAAATTATATTCTCTTATTTATTTCAATATTTTTCTTTACTTATATATTTAAAAATTTTATTTTCTTATCTATTTTAAATATTTTTCTTTTATTATCTATTTAAAATGATTCATTTCAGATATATTTTAAAAAAATTATTATAGATTTTAAGTTTTTTTATAATCTATTTTAAATTTTAATTTTCTTATATATTTCAATATCTTATTTTATTATATATTTTTATTTCATTTTAAATTTATTTTTGTTTTTTATATTTTGTTTTTGAATTTCTATTCAAAAATCAATTTCAAATTATTTTATTAAAAATATGTTTTCCAAATTTTTCCAAAATTTTCGAAATTTGAAGTGAGTATAATACTCAAGAAAAATATTCTTGTTTAGATAAAAATAAGTTGCTTTTTTTTTCTCGCATAGATGATCCTAGGGATTTATCTCGAAAAGAGATGATTGAGTTTGTTAACCTTTTCTCCTTTTTGGGAACATTATGTGAGACCTTACTATACAATTTATTTGAAACTCTTGGGGAATTTGATATTTTTTTAATACAATCATTACTAATCTATAATAATGAAAATTATTTTTCTATATATATATATTTACTAAGTATTTTCTTTATTTTTGTTTAGTTTCAGGACAATGGTCCATTTAAACTCTCATGATACCATAATTTAGGGGGAAATAATCTTGTTAATACTAAAATGATATTATAAGAGAATATTTTTTTTATAAAAAAACTATTAACAAAATTTAAATTTTGTTTTTCATTATTAAAATTGTATTTATTTATCTTTTTAAAATATCAATTTTTTTAAAGTTGAATTTAAACTTTTAAAATATGTTTTAAAAACATATTTTTTTTTTCAAAATCATTCTTTTAAAATATTTCATGTTTTCAATATATATTTTTTAAAAACATTAATTTTTCTCTCTGAAAATATCATCAATTATGATAAAAATAGATTTAACTTTTTATCTCTTTTTTCTCTAATCCCGTGTTTCAATACTTTTTGATAATCTCAAAGGGAGAGAAATATTTTGTTTTAGTAGATATACCTGGTTTTTTAAATTCATTATTTATATTATAATATTTAATTTAATTATTTTTTAACTATTTATGATCATCAAAATGGGGTTGTTGTCTGTGCTTGTCAAAATTCATCAATTTTAATGGCCATAAAAATTCTGTATTTTTTATTAATATAATTATTTTATGTTTATATAAATATATTATAATTTATTTAATTATTTATTTTTTAGTTAGTTATTAATATTATCATTTTTATTTTCTTTAATTTTTATTTTCTTTATTATAATTATAATTATAATTTAATTTAATATTTATTAAATTTAATTTATTTATTAATTTTTATTCTTTCTAAAAAAAGTGTTTATTTAATTTCAAGTGTATTTTTTTTCATGGAATGATGCATCATTTTTTCAAATTAAGTTTGTTTTAGTTTTTTATTCATAACCTAAGCTACATAAATCAAAATTGAGTAATTATTTTTATGATGGATAGCTAAGAAATAAATCTATATTTAATTTAAATAAATATAAGGATAACTAAATCATTTTTTTCTAATTTCAATCCAAATATTCATTGTGCTTTTTCAATGATGATTTAGGTTATATTTTTTTATCATTTTTAATGATATACTGAACTAAAAAATGTATATTGATATGATTTTTAATGCGTTTGAATATTTAAAAAATTATCTAAATATTTTTAAAAAGAAAATATAGCTAAAAATTGTATTTATAATTTCTAATATTAGACCAAACCTAATGCTATAATGTTTCATTGAATTTCAGTTTTATTTTTAATAAATTACTATATTTTTAATTTGAATCCAACGTTTTATTCCTTACTTTTTATGAGGATATATTACATGGACAAATTTATTATGAAACCATTTTTAAAATTCAAATTTTAATTTTCAATTTTGGAAGTTTTTTTCAATGTTCATTTTTGATCAATGTATTTTACAAAATTTTCTAACCTAATTTATTATAACGATTAATTTTGGTCTTCATTCATTCATTCATTTTCTATATGAAACTCCAATATTTATTTTTTATTATTTTTTCTTGTTTTGTTTGAATTTATTATTTCTAAAATTATGTTTTTTATAAACTAATTTATTCAAACCTCTTTCAATTTTATTAATGCTTTATATTTAATGTTCTATATAATCGCATAATTAAATTTGGAAAGAAGTTTGATTTTGAAATTTAATTATTTTAAATTGAATCAGTGTGAAAATTGTGTGAGTAATTTGACCTATTTTTTTATAATTATTTTAAACATCCTAATGAATGTTTTTAAATTGGATTTAATTGTTCAAATGTTTTTTAAATTAATCTATAGTGTTTTTGATAATCTTCTTCTATCCTCAACTATTCTGGAATAATAATAATATTATTATTATTTTTGAATTTCCTCGCTATTATCTTGTTCTTATTGAGTAAATTTTATATTAAAGGTATTTGGCGGGTTAATCAAATGAAGGTCAAGATTCATCGAACCTAGACTTCAATTTCCTAAAGATTCAGGTAGATTCTAGAACATTATCGAAGGTTGATAATTCATAAATAGAGAACTTTGGATGACTTGGAAATCTACACTTGTAACCAACATTACTTAATGATCATTCTCTAATTTCCATCATTCTCAATTACTCTAAAAGTTGTTTCATTTATGAATCTTATATTCACCTTCTAGAGTGGGAAAAAATTGTAATATCCAAATCAATCTCTTCTTTTATTCTCATTCTCCCCCATTTATCAGTTCTTGATTCCCCTTCCCCTCTATTATCAATGGTCATTCTACCCTGCCCCAACCATTTGTCATTGTTAGATCACCACTCCCACACACACTCGTGTGTGTCTTCACTTGGATTCGAACCCGACACCTCCACCCTAATGTAAAAATTCCATTACCACTACTCTATGTTGATTTGTTTTTTATTTTATGACAAATCTATTTATTTATATATATTTTGTAACTTTTTTTTGCAACATATTTATTCATAAATTTATATATATTTGTATAATTATTTTGAAATACATTTATAAAATATGTTTTGTTTGTATGTGTGTATAAATAATTACATACATATATACATATATATACATATGTGTGTGTATAAATATAATTATACGTATTTTTATTTATTTTGATATATTATATGTTAATATTAATATACATATATTAGAATATATATATATATTCTTGTTAATATAAACAAACATAAATATATATTTATATATATAAACATTATATATACATTTCATAAGCATATAAATATTCATACTTTTTTATTTTAAATAAAATGTATACTATTTTTTGTTTAGTTATGTTTTATATATTTAGAAAGATATTTTATATGTATATATTTTTACATATTTATTTATAAAATTAAAATTTTATGTATAAATATATATAAATGTATATATATGTGTATATATTTAATTATAAATAACAGTACAAGACGAATATTGATAAAATTTTAATGATATAATATCCATATGAGTGTAATCCCTAAAAATAAGCTGAGCCACAAATGAAAAAAAGATAAGAAGACCACCATAAATTATAGTGAAATTCCTTCAAATGTTAATAAAATTAAGGTACCATAACAAAACCTCATTTTTAGAGGCCTTCTAGGCAATTGTTTACCTCACATTTTTTTACCAATGAACCCCAAGTTACTACATCATAGATATTTTCACAAGTTTCAATTTCACAAATGGTGAAATTGAAATAGACACCCTGATCAAAAGTTATGGTCGTTTTTTGCACGAGTCATGTTTTCAACTTATTTTAGATTATTTTTAATTTATTGATATTTTTATATCATTACATTATTATTAAATTTATATTACTAAATAATAATTATATAATTTCTAATAAATATTAATTTATAATTAATTTCTAAACCATTTCTCACTAAATTTCCTATATATTAAGTGAGATTGTATATTTAGTATTATATAAGTCATATTTTATAAAATATATTACATTTATATCAATATAAATAAATTTATAAATTTATAAATTAATATATGATTTTTAATGATATGTATTGTTATGAAATATACCTTTTATCGGTGCTAAAAAAACTATTTTGGTGCCAATAAAAGGCATAGTTTTAAAAGCACTAAGACAATTACTGATAAAAGTAACCTTTATAAACACCAAAAAAAAGAATAGATAATGGGGTAATTTTATCATTTCTTTTAGTTAGCACTGATAAAGGTACCATCTTTATCAGTTATTTTTCATATCACTAATAAGGGGTGGTGTTGAATAAACTCAAATATGTAGTAGTCTATAATTCAAATTGTTTTCCTAATTTATTTATAACAACAGATAACAAAACATTAAATAAATTAGTTGATATAAATAAGCTTCTAAAAAGGATTTATAAATTTAAAATAGGTGACAAATGGGTATGAAAATTATTTAATTATAAAGGAAAAAATATTTTTATGGTGTGAATAACAATTTTATAACAAAATCAGCATCCCATTAACATTTGTTTTTTAATGTTCATCATATTTTTTTAATATAATTTTTTCCTTTTATCTCTTAAATATTAGTTTTTTAATGAATAAAAAATTTAAAAATTTCTCCTCAAATTATAACTACACAAAATTATTGAAAGAACCTTTTTCTGGGATAGATTATGTGTTCCTTATTATTTGACACTGATTTCTATTTCTATAGTATCTATAAGGTTATAAATTTCTAAATTTGGTATATCATGGAAACCCATACAAATTTATAGCATTGTTTCTGAGGAGAATGCACCAGTATAGAATTTGAAAGTATTGATTAGGAATATTTTACGTACACGGTGAACACTCATAATTTGGTTAAGTCAAAAAATGATCCACCTATAGACCCAGAACTAAAAAATAAAAATAAAGGAAACGATCCAATTTTTAGCTCCTCTTAGAATCAAATAAATCCAACGGAAAAAATCATCATGACCTATATTCCAATGATTTCTAGTGGAAACTTCCATCCCCTTTTCTTGATCCATCTTAATGATTAAAGACAAAGGACTATTATGAGACAATAATTAAGACCCAACAAATTTGGAATTTTCTTATGAATTATAAAGCTAAGGATACAAGAAACACATTTTTAACTAAATCCATTGAAGATCAAATTATTTTAATAAAATTTTCAATTCCTTGGATTATTTAGTGAAGACCCTTATATTCATGTAAATACATTTTTCAAAGTTAGTGACACATTAAAATATAAGGGTGGGACAAACAATATACATATCCTATAACTGTTCTAATTATCATTTAAGGGAAATAGAAAATAATTTTTGGAAAGTTTAGACCCAGACCCCACTTTCACCTAGGAAGTGCTCTTAAGGAAATTTATAGATTGATATTACACAAAATCACAATCATTGAGAGAGAATAGAGAACTATTCACCCTAAAAAATGAATATGAATCACTAAGAGAATATTGGGTAAGATTCAATATAATGACCCACATTTTTATCAATGGATATTACCTTCTTACAATTATTTTATATGGTATAATCATAGAAAATCACATTTTAACACAATAAAAAATTTATAAATTATAAATGAATTAAATAAAAGGCATTTCCTAATTTTATAGAACCCATACCAATTAAATAGTAACTTGACCTTTGGAATAGTAATGTGACCCTTATGAATAGTAAACTAGAAAATTGAATTGTAACCTCACTAATGAAAGTATAAATAAACATTATCCATATTATAAGTGATAATATGATATAATTATATCATATTATAAGGAAATATATTTTTTTAAAATCATTATTTAAGTATTGGTGTTTTTATATGTCATAAATATTTAATTACAATTTTATGATTAATTTAATAATTTAAAAGAAAATGTTTTTTCATAAAATGTATTATTAAAGGACGATTTTAATTAAAAAACAAATTTATATTTTTTGTAAAATTATTTTCATAAAATGGAGTTCATTTTATAATTCTACACATTGATAAATGGTTAGGGTTAATTTTTTGTATTTTTCTAAAGTACTTGAATTTTTTGGTGAATAGTGAAATACAGTAATTTAGTGTATTTATACATTATATCTTAAATTCACTATTCCTTGAGTCATAAATTATATAAGAATCACAATATCAAACAACATTAATTATTTTAATATTTTTAATTATAATTATAAAACTATTCATAGTCTTGAGCCAAAATAATAAATTAATGATTAAAATTACGAGAAAAAAACCCCTTTCATCCACTATAAATACCAACCCTCACCATCTCTTCTCCTCAAACCTATCAAGCCTTAAGCCATGTCTTAATTATTATCAACTAGAATCCCAATACCCTCCCCAACATACAGGATATTTATTTATTATCAAAACGAAAGACCGATCCCTTAAAGAGGTTGTAAAGATGAAGGAATTAAGAGGTAAACCCCTCTTCCTTTTCTATTAATTTCTTTTCAAGTTCCTTTATTTTATTTATCTATCCCCAAATAACCTCCTAAAAATAGTATGATAACTCCATTACCATAGATATAATATAATTTTGTTATTCTAATGGAATAATTCTCCATCATATCACTATCCCCCTCATTTTATACTAAAAATGATAACATCATCCGTGATGTGTTATTTTACTGCATTTAAAGAAGACAAAGTTTTCAATTTCCATTAATATCTTAAAGGTTGGTCATGAAACCATTTTTATGGATAAAAGAAAAATTAATATATTTATTATATCTTATGTAATGTTCTTTCATCATTTTATACAAATGATATAAATTTATAAAACAAAATGTGTTCATTGTGATCTAAAATCAAAAAAATAAATCCAAAATATTATCAATAACTATTTATCTAATTATTCAACCTCATGCCATAATAAAAATAATATATAATACCAATTTAAACTATATAATATAATTAATAACATATAAGTTCAATTCTGTATAATTACCCCCACTTTACATGTCTTTTCATATATGTATACAAGTAAACTGATCATGAAAACCAAGAAAACAAACACTCGCTAAAAGATGAAATTGAATATATTAACCCATCAAAAAAATACATGAATGAAATTATAAAAGTTATAATAAATTAAATAAAAATAGAAAATTTGTTATTATTATTAACTAATGAATCTAATTTGATTATCGAGGACATTAAGATCATGTGAATAACACCTTTGGACTTATGGTAAGGGATTCCACTAGAACCTCCACTATTCCTTTGGGTTATTATTTCTATCTTTCTAACCAAATGAAATTATGTTTTATTTTTATTTATAAATCATAAGTTATTTTTATATTTTTCAAAATCATGTTTCAAGAACCGTTCATCCTTATTTTTTAGGGATATACATGTTTTTAAAAGGTTCCATACTCAATTGTTCCCGATAAGGAAGCCCGATTTAAGGGAGTTTCTCAATTTCATAACCATTTTAAATTGCACTACATAATATGTTTTAAGCCACAATTTGTTTCTATAAAATCACCATTTCTATTTCAAAAAATTTCTAGGTTGACTTCATCTTTTATATTAATGATTATTCACTTTTCTAATTTAAAGAATCTTTAATATTTTCCTTAAAGTGCACTAAAATGTTTTTTTTTCTAAAGTTTATTAAACAACATTATTAAATGTATTAGCTTAATTTTGACATAAATTTTCTTGATCTATACCTATTTTACATTATAAATGTCTATTCATTATTTAAATCTATTCTTTCATGGACACACTATGATATTCCCTTATTTTATTCCTCTTTGAAAAGATTATGGTACCAAATTCTTACCATGGGAAACACTTATGTTTATATTTGATTCATTATGTATGATTCTTCATGTGGAAAACATATTCATGAACATGTTATATTGGTTGAAACTATATATTTCTCCAATACATTGGGTCTTGTTTAGTATCATGAGACGTCAAGTGCGACGATCTTGGTGGTTTTCCTTGACTCATGATCCATGTGAAACGATCTAGGTGGTTAACTTTGAATCATGATCCATCATGGATTATAATCCTCGAATCATGCTTATGTCATGATGTATGTTATTACCACACCTCCTATGATACCATGATTACATATTTTAAGCTTCCTTATGTATATCCATGCCTTTTATGTCATCTTATTATGCCTTCTAACACAGGTTCTATGCTATATTGTTAATTTTATTCACTTACTAGGATTTCTAGTTCATCCCTTTATTTATTTTCTCCCCATATTATCGTATGCAGATGTAAGAGATGAAAGGAAGTTAGAAGATCACAATGGATGATAAATAAATAATGTTTCATTTAATACCATGAATTTAGTTTTATGTACCTAGTCTTCCAAAGACAAGAAAATTTATGATCCTTGACTTGGATTTGGATAGTTAATTATGTTTAAAATCATATAATAAAATGTGAAAAGGTCTAGGGTGTCTATAGTTGGTATCAGAGCAAGGTCTAGTTATTTTTGGAGATTATGACTAGAGAACTTTATTAAGAACTTTTGGTATAAGACTAAGTCTATGAAAACACATATAAATTTTGGAAAGTATAGACTATATAGTTTATCAAAAAAATACATACATTTATAGATACTGCAAGTGGAAAAGGTTCTAAAATTGATGTACCTAGGCGTAATAATTTTGATAAGGTGTTCTAGGCCTGACTCGGGGTAACCCAGTACACGAAAAATGGATTTACTAATCACTTGGTTTGAAACTATTGGGGTAAATTATTTTTTAAATTCATAATCTCATTATGAACCATTTTTAAGGGAAAAAACCCCATAAGTGTATATGTTAGGAAATAAACCTTGAATAACCTTGACTGAAATCTTGGAATCACAAGTTAGTACAACCTTTTCCGTTAAAAGTTTATCCTTTTTTATGCTCAATGTTTCTTTTTACAGGCTTATTAGATAAATATTCAATCCCTCTAATTTCACTTTTTTATCTTAGTTAATAGTGGGAAATAGAAGAACACATTCCAACAATAAATGTGATAGGAAATGTGAATATTTCCCTAATGATATGCCCAATATTATGGGAATAGGTTCTCAATAAATCATGAAATTACTTTCTCTACTGCGTCAAGTTATAAATAATAACTTTAATCACATGGAACTCCCTCCTTATCTAAAAAAAGATAATGTTTCCATCAGATCCTTCATGTGGAAAAGGCCTCCCATGTTTATTGGATATTCCAATTTCCTCCCACAGAATAGTTGGTTAACTCTATTGAAAAGATATTATCTTTCCTTCAGTTCTCAGAAGAAGAAAAAGTTGTTATAGCGGTATATATTTTTGATGTGGTATATAATCAGTGATGGACACTAATCAAAAATAAAAAGTCATTGTATGAAATTGATTCCATGGATTTAGATGAATTCAATATTTTTTTTTCAATAAATATTTTCCCTAAACACTCCATATCAAGATGTAAAGAGAGTTCCTCAGATATAAGCATAAGGAAGAGGAGTCTATCAGGGTTTATGAAGAAAACTTTTAAAGTCATGGAAGATACACCTCCAACATTGTCATGAACACAAAAATCAAGGTAGATCGATTCTTTATCGGGATAAAGTCGACTATATTAAAAGCACCAGTGATTTGATATTTCTACAGTTATGTAATGATTGTAAAATTTCCCCTTAAGGATGAAATAGAGATCAAATACTCTTAGTGGTCTCATGGGACCAGTGAAAAAAATGAAAAATGGAGTCTAATATGGGTGGATGAGAAAAATAAATACCATTATGGAAAGAAGATCGAATATCTCAAGTGTCAAAATATTAGGTATAACCATCAACAGAACAGTATAAAGAGAACTTGTAAATGATTCAAATGTGGAAGAATGGGGCATCAGGCTAAGAACTTCTGAAGGGATATGAAGAATTCGACTAACGTGGAATAGGAAAAGAAGGTTTAGACCAACACTCATCCTGTAGTGAAATGTTCTCACTAAATGGAACATGAATTTTTTTAAACCAATTCCTTAAGCCCAGGTTTGTCATAGGCAATCAAAAAAAATTAGGGAAACAAGGAAGGAAATATGATATCACTACTATTGAGGTGGATAGGGACAATGATGTGGTGACAAGTATGCTGGTCATTCTTTCAAGAATGGAGAATGTACTGTTTGATTCTGTTTCAATGCATTTTTTCATATCTTGAAAGATTAGTAGAACTATTCAAAACCACCTCAAAATATGGAGGTTTATTTATCTATGAGAAAAAAATGGTGAAATTATTTCATCCAAAGTATATAACTCCTCCTCAGTTAATGTTTCTAGAATGAACCTCCTAGAAAATATCGTCTTACTTCCTTTGGTATAGTTCAATGATATACTAGGCATGGATTGACTATCTTCATACAGGGAAAACATAAACTATCAAGAAAGGGAGATCACTCTTCACATCTCAGAGCATCCTCCAATTCTCTATAAGTGTATGGATGATGACGAATCTCCTTTAGAATCATTATCTCAAGTGTAGATATTAATACCTTATGAGAAATCATATCTAGATCAAATGATTGAGATAAAGGAGAGAATCTTGCTTGAAGACATTCCTATTATAAGAGACTACACTGATGTGTTCCTAAAATAGTTTCCTAGTCTTCATCCTGATTTATAGGATGATATCTCAATTAAACTTATTCCTGAATCTCTACCTATATCAATGAAACCTTACATAATGACCACTATAGAGTTGGAAGAGCCGAAGAAGCAGTTACAAACGAATTTGGACTAGGGTTTTATACACCCGAGTGATTCACCATGGGGTTCACCAATAATATTTATTAAGAAGATAGATGGATCAATGGACCTATATTTTTAATATCATGATCTCAATAAAATATCAATAAAGAACAAGTAACCCCTTCCATGGATAGATGACTTGTTCGATCATCTACATGGGGAATGTTATTTCTATAAGGAGGACCTTCAGTTGGGATATCATCAATTAAAGGTGAGGAACAAATATATTTCCAAGATAGAATTTTGAAAAAGATATGGACACTATTAGTTCCTTGTTATGACCTTCAGACCCACTAATTCTCTAGAAATTTTTATGGAGTTAATGAATAGATTCTTTAGATATTACCACGACAAGTTTGTGGTAGTTTTTATTGATGATATTCTAATATACTCCAAGAGAAAAGAGGAACATGAGAAGAATTTGAATATTGTGCTAAATACTTTTCAAAGGGATAAAAAATATGAAAATTATAGTAAATGTGAGTTTTAGATAATTGAAGTATAAATTTGGGGGCATGCAATCACTAGAAAAGTGATATATTTGGACCCTTCCAAGACAAAGGAAATCAATGAGTGGCCCATGAAAACATTTGTAATGAAGATCCAAAGTTTCCATGGCCTAGCTGGGTATTAGAAACAATTTTTGAAGAAGTTATCAGGATTTTGAGACCAAATATCCAAGCTGACACGAAAGGGAGTGAAGTTTTTCTAGACCCAAGAATTTGGGGAAAGCATTAATGATCTCAAAAAAAGGCTTATCACTACGCCATTACTCACACTCTTGACAAGTGGAGAATTTTCTTTGGGGTATAATGATACAACAAAATGGTATTAGAATACTTATTGATGAAAAATGATAATTTCATAGCCTACACGACATGGAATTTGAAAATCCCTGAGAAAAAACATCGCACACATGATCTGGAGTGTGAAGTTATGATATTTGCACTGAAAATATGGTGAAATTATCTATATGGGAAGAACTGTGAGAAATATACTGATCACAAGAGTCTCAAATATATATATTCACACAGAAGGATATTAATATGTGCGAGAGAATATTTTGGGAGATCATAAATGATTATGACTACTCAATCCACTACTATCCTGGTAAAGAAAATAAGGTTGATGAAGATCTAAGTAGAAAGGATCCTACATCTTTATCAATGATAGGAATTGAAAATGACCCAATCTTCATAGACATACAATGGATGTACATGAGAATGAGTAATATATGAACATCATAAATGTTTTATCTAATGATTACTAAACCATCCCTCATAGAGAAAATAAATGATGCTCAAATAAATGATTTGGAAATTATGAAAAGTGTGGAAACTATTAGAAATGGGAAATCCCTAGAGTTATAATTGGGTGAAGAAAGAGTCATGAGATTTGGGTCATGATTATGTGTACAATCCAATACAGAGATAAATAAGGATATTCTAAATGACACACATATCTCAACCTCCTCTATTCATTCCTAAAGCATATAGATGTATTTATATCTCTAAGAGAACTATTAGTGAGACAATATGAAGAAGGAGATTTCTAAATATACATCAAAGTAACACTACTAGAAATCATACTTTTTCCAACACTTCTATACCAATGGTTCAAAAGAACCGTTGGTATAGGTGATATTTACCAACAGTTTGCATAAACTGTTGGCAAAGATGGATTTCAAGGGAGTTTTCCCAACGGTTTGATGAAACCTTTCGAAAAAAGATTCCCAAATTCGAATAAGTCAGGCACCCCCTGATTCTAGAAGAATTGCGCGGCTCTCGTAGAAGTGATTCCAACTCCCATAAGCCCTTGAGAAGCCCCAGCACAGGTGCACCTCTTCCATTGGATCAGCTGCCAGGTTAGACTCCATCTACCTCTTCTCAAAGATATCCTTCCACCTATTCTCAAGGATATCCTTTTATTCTATAGGATATCATTATTCCCAATTTTTGGGGGTTTTGGAAAATTTTATGATTCACTACTCTATGAATTGTGTACTCAAATCACTACATCGGTGTACACATTGTCCAATTAATGTTTTCATTACACAAATACATTTATAAAGGCATGTTTTCTCTTTCTTTTGTTCTAATTTTAAAGATTCATATTTTTTTAATCTCAATGCTTCAAATATTACAGCTTCATGTATATGAACTCATAGGAAATTGTTTGTAATATTTATTCATAGTATTTCATGAAAATCACTCCTTTTATTAAGATCATGTCAAACATGAAGATCTTATTCATCTTAATTTTTCTACACTATGTGTATTACATAACAAATATGTCTCATGTTTCTATCAAAATCTATATATATATAAAATGAATCACTGTTCACTTATCCTTTGCACAATAGAACATATGGAGTATCTTCTTGAACTTTTCAAAATAGTATGTGGTTCCTAATTATTCTTCATAGAAGAAGTAATAAATACTAAACCGTACAATCCAATGTTTTTTATGAATAAAATATCTACAAAGGGAACTCTCGATGGGACCTCTCCTTTTCGCATGTAGTACTTCTTCCTTCTTCATGAAACTAATTCACAGAATGTCAAATTCACAATATTAATGAATATTAGTTTTCCTAATATATAAATTAACCATTCTTCCTTCAACATCATACATGAGTTATTCAATCACCTTTTTAAACACAATGACCATTTTCACTGATTTAGGGTTCCTCAAAATGCTTGGGAAAATCTAAAAAACACATGTATGGAATCGTGTTTCTCAAATGGTTTCATGGATACAAGTTCATCTTGAAAATCATGACTGTGTGGTTCAAATATAATGAGGACCATGAGATTGTTATTCTTCACACAAATGAAGTTGTTTTCTACAAATACGTGTTTTTGTTTTCACTTTTGATTTGGCCAAAAGGGGAGATTTGTGGTCATTAATCATGGTTGTGGGTGGTCATTTAGGATGTAAGATAGTATGACTTCATTTTACTTGAAATATCCAATATTATTATTGATTTATGTTCAATTTGATTATCTTTGACAAGTGATGTTGTTAAATAAGTTGTTATTAATGGTTTTAATAATGACGATATGGTATAAGGGTTCACATGGTGTGTATAACAATTGACACAGTGTCTACGATAATCTAGTTTCCTGGGAATGTACATGGTAATGTACACAGAGAACATGACTTGATTAGCCATGTAAATATACATGGGAATGTACAACCGCCATCCTTCCGGGACCCTGGACAACCCCCCCACCCTCCTCCCTGACATCTCCCCACCCTCCTTCCTGGACCCTAGACAACCACTCCTCCTCCCTGGACGTCGTGCATCCCACCACCCACCTTTCTGGACCCAGGACATCCCCCTCCTTCCTGGAACCTGGACAGTCCCCCCACCCTCCTCTCTGGACCCCTGACAACCCACCACCCTCCTCCTAGGACCTTGAACATCCCAAAAATCATTATTTGTATGTGAGATAAAACAAAATAGAACATGAAGGTCCCGCTCCAATGAGTGGCCATCTGACTTCGGGTCACTAATGAGTGGCATCCTGGTTTGGGACATCACAATTCCTGGATATCCTTTTTATAGGGTTTTATAATCAAATCCATACCCATAACTATTGAAGGTCCCTCTCCAAAATCAATTGAGACATGATTCAATGAATACAACCTAGCAACCTATGATCTATGGCCAAAAACCTAGGATCCTTTAATCCATGGTTAAGGTGAAACTTGATGAGGCTATAACTACTTTTGATGTGATCCTCATCTTACTCCTCATCCTGGTCTCCCTGAATAAGTTAAAGTATAAAACTCATGTACTCCCAACAAGAACCTTAAGTATTATATATTCCTTGATCCACTTTGAATATCTTAATGGGTAATCCTTGAATATAGAAATTAGAAATTCTGTATCTTATTTTCTTATATACACTGTATTTTGTTGTATTTCTTAATATGATTCTCATATAGAGTAATGTCTCAGTTATGATTTTACTTAAAGAAAACAATTTTCATTTACCTAAATATTTCTTTGATTGAACTTCAATATTATTTAATTTCTTTGAAATGACTTATTACAATTTTTTTACAGAATGGATAGAAGTTAGATATATGAAACTGATCGTATTTCAACTGATTTTCAAATAATTTGAACAACTTTCTAGATTTTTCATTTGACAAGGATTCAGAGAGTGGTTGCATACACTGCCCATGTTCAAATTGTGTTGGAAGACCATGGTTGAGTCGTGAAGTGGTTAGCTATCATATAACCAAATATGGTTTCCAAACAAACTATTATGTGTGGTATCACAATGGAGAGAAAATGGAATCTCAAGATGTTGATGATCCAAATGATATGACTGAATTGGAGAGTTTGTTATATGATCAGTTTCCATTTATTCGACATCATGAGAAGGAAAGGATGTCTAGCCAACAAGATTTTGATACAAGGAAACATGATGCATCCAATGAAAATGATGATGTTGATAGGGTGAAAAAATTGAATGATGCTGCGACGACTCTAGGATGTCAGTAATGTGGTAAAATGACAATGTTGGAATTTTTAATCCGATTGTTTCATGGGAAAACTATGTATGGGATTTCAACTACAGCAGTTGATTACATTTTTACCTTCTTGAATGAATTACTTCTATATGATTTAGATATTCCCTCAATCCACTATATTCCATTGAAGTTAGTTGATGAACTTGGATTCTCAAAAAAAATCCATGCATGCCCGAATGATTGTAGCTTATTTTGGGAGGAAACTACTGAAAGAAATGAATGTATCAAATGTGGAACATCTTGATGGAAGCCATAAGATGATGGAACACCATCTCGTGTGCCACAAAAAGTAATGTGGCACATTCCATTGATCCCCAGATTACAGAACATTTTCATGTCTGATACAATATATCAGTAAAAATGCGATGGAATGACACCGAGAGAAAAAAGAATAATCATGATTTCGTTCACCCTACAGATGGATTTTCATGGCAGAGATTTGATGCTCGATATCCTAAATTTGCAGCCTATGTGCATAATATGAGACTGGGTCTTTCATGTGACAGTTTTTATCCATTTGGGCAGATGCTTACTGCGCACAACATATGGCCATTTTTCATACACATTTATAACCGTCCCCTATGGTTGTGTATGAAAAAACATTACAGTTTCTTGAGTATACTGATATCTGGCCCTTCTGATCCCATCAATGATATAGATTTATAGATGAAACCTTTAATAAAAGAGTTGAAACTTCTTTGGGATGTGGGTGTTCCCACTTACGATTCATGTTCGAAAGACATATTTCAGATGCGTACTGCGCTTATGTGGATGATCAATGATTTTCTAGCTTATGCATTGATGCCTGGATGAAGCACAAAAGGTAACTGTCATGTCTTGTTTGCATGAAGAATACTTGATCGAGAAGACTAAAATATCGTCGTAGTTTTAGTTTTATGGGACATTGACGATTCTTTCCAATGAACCATCCATATAGAAACAATCATAGAAGATTTGACAATACCATGGAGACTGACGATCCACCTCAACGTATGTCTGGAACTGATGTGCTTAATGAATTGAAAGATTTCAGTTATTCATTCGGTAAGGGTGTAATGAAATCTAGAAAGAGGAAAAATGTTTCCAATGATACCTGTTACAATTGGAAGAAGAAGAGTATATTCTCTGTGTTGTCATATTGGTCAACCAAATTGTTACGTCATCGCTTAGATGCAATTCACATTGAAAAGAATATATCTGAAATGTTGCTTTCGATTCTTCTAAATGTCAAGGGGAAGACAAAAGATGATTTACGATCTCGGCGTGACTTGGTAGATTGGGGGATCAGACCAAAATTGCATCCTGTCTTTATTAGGGAAAATAAATGGAAAGTTCCATGTTCTTCTTATGTGATGACACCTGCTGAAAAAAATCAATTACTGGATGTTCTAGAGACTATTAAAGTTCTTTATGGCTATTCAAGAAATATATCAAAACAGGTCAACAAAAAATAGTTGAAGATGAAATCTTTGAAGACTTATGATTATCACATCCTTTTGCATGAGTTGATTCCAATAGCAATCCGTCATCTCTTTTCCAATAATGTTAGTGTCTCAGTTATTTAGTTGTGCTATTTGTTTAGAGATCTTTGTGCTATGAGGATGTCCAAATCCTTCTTTCAAAAACTGTTGGCAGAGACACCATTAATTTTGTGTGAGTTAGAGAAAATATTCCCTCCATCATTTTTAAATTCATGTTGCATCTGACTGTCCATATTCGAACCGAAATACTTCTTGGAGGACCCATTGCTTTCTGTTGGATGTATCCAACTGAAATAAACATGTGGACATTGAAATCATATGTTCAGAACATGAATTATCTCGAAGGTTCTATTGTGTACAGTTGCTTGGCTCAATAAAATATGGATTTCTGATCAATGTATTTGTATGATCTTACTACAAGAATAAACAGAGAAATGAGAAATGAAGAAGAACAGTGTGGGAAAATTGAACCCAGTTTTCTATCACTTCCTCCGACAGGAGGAATTCCGGGATCATATATATTGACGAAATTAAGCCTTGAAGAGAGAGAGAGATGGCACATCGTACAATGTTGTTCAATTGTGATTTTTTCGATGAGTATATCATGTAAATAAATTGTACATGTATCTCTTATCTTATTTCTTGTAATTTTAAATTTTTTTAAACTATTATTATTTTTATCTACCAGGAATATAAAGATTGATATATAGAAAGCATCATTATTTATCTTAGAGATGGAAAGAGACTTTTCATAGAAAAGGGTTTTCTATTTAGTTGAAATTTAAGCTAAAAACATTTCTGTAATAACTAAATAAAAATAATATTTAATTAAGATTACTATTTGTTTATATTTCAGGTAACAAGTTTTCCTGCAGACTCTGTTTCTGAGGTAATAAGAGCTTTGGATTTTGGTCCTAATACCATGGTTCGTGCTTGTAAATCACTTGTGATCAATGGGTTCAAATTTATTATCACTGAACGATAAATAAACATGATAACACAACATAATGCTGTTATGCTAACAACTACAATAGACTATTATGCCAGTTCATCAGATACTAGACCTCATTCTAAAAATGTATCTTATTATGGAGTTGTGGAGAAAATAATAATTATGGATTATTACTCGCATCGTCGAGTCACGATGATGAAATGTCAATATTTTGAGTCAGTGACGAGGCCATGCACCTTTATTGATGATTGTGGACTTCGAGTTATTGACATGACTCGCACTCTTGCCACCAATGAACCATATGAATTGACATCAATGGTGAAACAAGTTTTTTATTTCAAAGATCATCGCCATCCTAAATTCGTTGTAATTATTGAAGTAAATCCCAGACATGTTTTTGATGATGGTGATGATGAAGTTGACACTATCCCTACTGCAATTGGAAGCAATTCATTTATTACTTATGATGACTCCAATTTCTCAATTGTCAGAGTTGATTGTGAACCCAAAGTTGTGGTGGGAAATATATAGAATCATACAGTCATGTTCTTACCTATATGTTTCACCTACATCATTCAGAGTGTGTATCCTAGTACTTACCTTAAAACCAACATAAATCTTCTGTTTCTTTATGTTTTTTTATCAGAATGGTTTTTCTATATTTTGTTTTTTGGGTTACACATTAGTTATCTATTTCTAAATACCTCCGTATTTGTTTTCATTGCAGTAAATGACACCCATTGAAGAGAGGCAGCAGAAAAGGATGACAGAAAATAATCATCGCATGATACAGATGGGAATTCCTCCACTCATCCCTGTTGTGAGTGTTTTATTTCAAATATAAATATTTCAATAACTTATAATATCATGTGTTTACTTTTGTGTTAAACTTTTTTTCCGGATCCACCCCCTAGACGAGAGATATTCTACATGGAGACTGATATTTCTCCCAGTAAAGAGGTTGGTGGTAGGAGAGGGGGTGGTGTCGGAGTTGGACGATCATCTGGTGGTCCCGGTACTGAGGCCGGTGGTATGAGGGCTTGTGATGCGAGAGTGAGATGGTCCACTGGTCCTACTTGATTGGACTATGCCTCTTCCACAAGCATATCTTCTATGCCCCATTTTGATCTTGGTTTGTCTTCAGAGACACATGGGATATTTAGGCCTCTCATGTTTACACTACAAGTTGGACAGACGTCTGTGCCATCATCTTTTTCTTCTAGTTCATTATCTCCGAGCAGTTATATTCCACCTTCTTCGACTCCTGCTCTGACACCGTATGTTGATGAGGAGCTTACACTGAGGGACACTCCACCTGTACAGGATATTCCTTCAGCTTCTGCACATCCAGTGATGCCCATTGATCTGACTACCACAAGTATATTTATATAACTTTATCAAATTTTTATACCAAAATTTATTTTTATTATAAGTTGTACTGATATTTTTTTAATAATAGATTCATCTACTGGTAGGAGGCGGGGGAGGGGGTGTACTCGCTTGCATGCGGTAAGGAACTTACAAACACAGTTGATGGTTGAATACAATGATGATGGACAGATGATTGAGAAATCTGGGTAGGAATGTCAGGTTTTTTGGGCGACACTAGCCAAATACTCCGACATCATTCCGGTCAGCCCTCTCTCTTGGACACATCTGCCACACGAAGTCAAGGATAATGCATAGGCACAAATATGGGTAAAAATTCTATTGGATTTAATGTAGTATTTTTTTGTATTTATATGAACTAATCTATTGGGTGTCAGCTTTGGTTTAACTTCCCTGATTGCGAAGGTGGACGACCTGTAGAGACCCATATCTTGACGTACATAGACATTACCTTACTTTTGAGGAATACTTAATACATAACAAAAACAGACACACAAGGATCATAATAGTTTAGTGTCTTTGGAAACTTGGAACATAATCTTCTAATCATGGTGAAAGATCTTCAACATCTCCCATAAAGATCTTCCCTTTTTTTTCTTACCTAAAACCTTTCTTTATATCTTGGGGAAAATAAAACATATAAAGGGTGAGCTCAAATGCTCAGTAAGGGTATACATAGAGATCATAAAATAATCCATAAACATTTGAATTCAAAAACATGAACATAAAATATAAATATCAAAATCTTGAGCATGGACATAAATCTTGGAAGTACGTAAGGCATATATCATAAAGGAACATCAATCATGATAAAATATAATGGGAATAAAACATGTAATTGTGGAAAACATTTAAGCACTTGATATGATTTCCATAGTAGCCAAGGCATTGCTTCAAAGACCATCATTGTGGACAAAGTCCCTTTCTGAATCGAGTTCACTCCTTATTCCAATCCTGTATCACTGAACCGGATTAACTTACCATTCCAGCCATGTCTATCTCAAGAGATATAAATCATTACCCAAAGCATTGGAGGAAGATATAGGTCCCACCCATCTCATAATGAAATCATTCTTACGTGTGCCAAAACATAAACATAAATCATAACCCAAAGAATATAATGGGTTTCATAAACTTCATCCCATCATAACGTAACCCATATAAAACAAGTAGATATAATTTCATAATAAGAAAAGTGAAACCAGGTCAATCATAGATGCATTATACTTGAAACAAACCCATATGAAATAATTTCATCTAAGATGGAAAATGGTTTTGATAAAATAGTTGAAATGAATTCTTGAGGAAAATATCCTTTCTTTTTCAAAATCATTTTCTTTTCATGAAATTCCATGAAAATATTCTTGAGAAAAATCACCAAGTACCTCGTATAAGTTAAAAAAACATTTTTCTCATACTTTTTTCGGAAAATTCACCAAGTACCTCGTATGGTAAACAAAAGAAAGATTCCTTACATACCATGTAGTAAAATTCAAAAATGGTTAAAAAGGACTTTGAACATACATGAAACCATTTTTAGAAAACAGGGACATGGATGATAAATATAACCCCATTAAATACTTACAAATCAACAATCTCGGATAAAAACGAGATTGGAAAAGTTATCCCTTACCTTATGTCTGATATGCTTCGTATGTATCCGAACCTCATATATAATGATTTAAATAATGTCATTAACTTATTAAAGAATCATATTCATTGTTATGATATCATATATGGTTCACTTATGACTTTATATTGACGATTCTTTTGTAAATTCCATGTTAAAGCAGCGTTTTGGGTAAAATCATTTCATTTATCGTACGTGTTACGACTTGTTGTTCTTGATATTATTACTTATATCCTGATTTAATTCATTCCAGAATGTAAAAAATTATTTATAAATAATATATATTCATAATATAAATATATATAATAGATTGATAAATGGAAAGAAATACACCATTCATGGAGACGATAGGTCGTACGTACGCATGAACGTTGTTTTCGTTTCCTTATTAAATTTAATTGATGTAAGTAAATAAAAAATACATAAATCAAATATCACTAATATTTCAAATATTTAATGATTACTTATTATATATACTTTATAATCATTCTTCAGTTGTTAACATGGAAAATGAATCTCATTGCGTCGTGGAGACGATAATCTGTATGTACGCACGAGCGATGATATCGTTCCCATATTTATTGAATGGAATTGAAGTGGATGATATAATATCATAGAATCAGTATGATTTTATAATAATCATATATATTTATTCATTACACCATTATACCCATCCAAGTAAGGTGGTGGTGGAAAACAGATTACACCACAGCGTGGAGACGGTATTCCGTACTTACGCACGCGCGGTGATTTCGTTTTCCGTAGGATGGATAGAAGGTGAAATATGGTTTTTTAATATTTATAATAACATATCAGTATATAATTAATACTTATGTTATTACTTTAAAATGAAACAAATAAAGAAGTGGAAGTATAAGAAGAAAGAAACTTGAAGGAGTTGGTAGAAGAGATTACCTCTTCCTCGACGCACCTCCTTTAAACTTCTTATTAGGGCACTAGAGTTGGTATTTTGAGAAGACCAAAACTTATATTATATAAATAGAGAGGTTTAGAAGAATAATTTTCAGGGGTTGGATGAGCTTCAAGGCTCAAAAGGGTGTGAAGAGAAGAGGGAAGGGGTGCCCTTTTTATAAGGGAGGATAGGGGCACCTTTGGTAACATAAGAAATATTAATTTATAATAAATTCACCCTCACATAAAAACAACCAAAAACGCCTCAAATAATAATATTAGATGCTATAGGGTTGTAAGCTCATCAAAAAATAAAATTTATACATGTTGGGGATTTATTTTAAACATTATCAACTTGATTTATCCTTATTTAATATATTTAATTTTATTTGTGGTAATAAGATTCTAATTTTTAAATTATTATAAATAATTACTTATGTGTTGTTAATTTTACATAATTGGATAATTGATGACATTTTAGACCATATAAATTTAAATTTATAATTTTTCAATATTTATGTTATTTTTAAACAATTTTATAATAGGTTATTTTTATAAAATAACAATAGTGTCAATTTTAACACTATTCATTTATTTTAATTTAAATAAAATTCACATAGAGGATATATTCTAAAAAATATTTAATAGATTTATAACATGTCAAATGTTTCTAGAAAATTCCTGGATCACATTAAATAGTTAATATAATATTTATTTTAATATTTTTAAAACCATTTATTTGGTATATCTCTTAATAAAACAATTAGTACAACATTTTTTATAATTATTTAATATACTTATTTGTTGCATAAAAATTAAAACTAAAATCCAATGATGAAGATAAATCTCATATATTCTATAATAATACTTTTACTCGAATTTATCATCTTAAGATTACAACATGTAAATTGTTATATTTATTAAATTATGTAGGTGACAAATTTGGAATCATTTAAAATAAAATAAAATAAGTGTCATAATCTTCTTTATAAGGATCCAAATGGTCACCAATTCGGACATTTTATGATTATGATTTATATATAAACTACCAATAAGTCTTGGCCAGGTTTTTAGGCCTTTTGATATGTATTATTATTTCAATAAAAACTATATTATTGATTTTTCACTAAATAAATAATTTCTGTATCATTAATGTATAAGCTAATAATGTAGATAAATAATTATTGAAAATTAAAAATAAATTACCATGATAAAGAAAAAATATTTAGATTTCAAATGAGTATTTATAACCAAATTTATATTTTGTATAACCTTATATTAAAAATAGTTTAATTATTAATGATTGAGTGACACATATTTCACTTTCTTTTAAATAAAATAAATTAAAGGTCTTAATCACATCCAAGTGGGTTCCAATGGATTCCATTTCGACCAAAATAGGCCATATAACTAAATATAATCATCCAATTATATTAATATAAGTGTTAGGGTAATTTGATAATATTATATTTACCCTCAACTACCCGATTTAACTTTAACTAAGGTAAATAAAATTTACCGTAGTTACTATTCATAGTGCCTAAAAATAAAAAGTAGCCTATTAAAATAATTTGGACCTACTGATTCCAAATATAGAACCCATTTTTCTTAATTCAAATCACAAAAGTTGCAGAAATTAATTTAAAATTAATCCCATTGTTAAGAAAATTTGTTTTAAAAGTTAAAACATTGCAAAAGATTGAAATGATTTTACCTATGAATTCAATTTAAAATCAATGATAATGACATAATTTATATTAAATGGTAAAAATATATTCTATTTATACTTTAAAACCATTCAATTTTAATATTTAACCATATAAATTATTGCGATGGAAAAAGTTGTTTTTAATTAAAAATTAGCGTGTTTTTACTCTTCATTAAAATAAGAACGTCGTCAGAAAAATATCAAAACTTTATCCAATGTAAATTTTTATATCCTGATTTTAAAGAAGAATTTTAATTTCTATAATTGAACTTATAAAATTGTCAAAAATTATATTTAAAATGGGTGCTCCATCAAAAAGTGGCAAAACAACTTTTTTTGAAAAAAAATTATTTTACCTGAAAAATTTATTTTGTTCTCATACCATGTTCTAGAAAATGTGTAAGATGAGTAATAATCTTATAAAATTCAAATCGTAGTTAATACTATTCATAAAGGCTAGTTCATAATAATATTATAATCATATATCGTTGTTTAGTGAAACCCAGTATTGCGTCAAACACACGCTATCGAGGATAATTTTGATTGCCTGTAATGCAAGCCAAGTCAGAGTTGAGTGTAGTGCAAGACTCCTTTCTTGTTGTGTATAATAGAATCCAACCACATTTCGTTTATACATTGAATATATATATGTATACACTCAATGTTTCATAGAATAATTACTATCAAACGAACTTGAAATTGTGTGTAACACAATCCAAGAATAGTATTGCGTATATTGCAAGTTAATACGTTGTTGCATATAGTGAAAGATAATCTTGGTGTAGCGTACAATAGAAGATATGAAATAAATTTAAAAGAATATATCACATAAAATATCGGGGTGTTACATTTTACCCCCTTAAAATGAATTTGTCCCTCGAAATTCATCGAGGTTATAAATGGTTTATTACTTTCATGGAAACCCACATCGTAAAAAGGAATACTAAAACATAATTTTAAAAAGTGAAGTATGAAACATAATGGTTACCAAAATTAATGCATCACTGGGTTTCTACGTAGGAGAACATAGATGAAAATATGGATATGGAAGAGAAATATAACCATCATGTTCTGATGGAGAGTGGTAGAGAACATGGCTATAAAAAAGCCAACAATCACAAAGCCATAAATTTGTGATGATTTAAGGTACCATCTGATTCATCTTATTTGAGGACACTAGGAAAACATTTTTGGTTTTCAAGATCATTTCCCTAAAGTTGAAGTGTTTGAATTAGAAGAAATACTTACTTGATTTTGGTACAATCTTACAGTTGTTTGTGCCTTGAACAATTTCCACTTCATCTCTTAAATAAATGAAGTTGAATTTGCATTCCGTGAAGTGTTAGCAGATCATGTGATTGAATGATAGTTCATTCCATCTGCCTCAAACAAATGGATAGAAAAAGTTATTAAACATACATAAGTCCATATATAGTGAGATTAATCATATATGGTTCCTAAAATGGACTTATACTTCATCTATTATACCACATAATAAAATTAAACTAGTTTCTACTAACCAGGGACTTCCTGTAGGCCAGTGGTAGGCGATAAAGGCCTGTCGCACTTCGGTTGTGTGTTCGATTCTCACATCCTTGTCCGATGTGACGGGTTTTCTCCCGTCCTATAGGTTTTCCTTTTTTCTAAAACTAAATTATTATAACATCCCGTCAATAATATCGAAAATTTTCTAGCCTTATACAATAATAACTTATGTCCAACATAATCCATTCCAATCTTTAGGCTTATCCAAAATACTTCTGTCCAAGCTCAATATATAAAGAAAAAAATTACTAGAAATTTCATCTACCAAGCCTGTGAATACCATCATTTATCCCAGATATATTTTTTTGATCGCATTCTAAACATGTGAATACCTTAATCATGTATTCTCTTGAAACATAAATTACCATAGAACGTTAGTGAAAACATGAATGATATCAAAAGTTATCTCTTTCCACATACCAAAATCCAAAAAAAAATCATTAAACACAAACCATGATATCCCTTTGTCCTTATATTATTCATGAGCTCATGAATACTATCAGACATATTATTTTCTCTTTATCCCTTCATTATTCTCATATCATCTGCCTTCCAAAAATATTTCAATCGCTTTTCATGGTTACCGATGCCATATTCTTATGGAAAACCACAATGGACCAATACATAGATATTCCAATATACCATAAAAGTACCTCAACTACATTATTCTTGAATACCAATACATAAACACTTTAATCCATCATCTTCAATGATTTCCATGGAATAAGTCCTTCCTTGATTTAGAAGTAACCTCTTAGGTCAGGGCATTGAGTTGGGTAATGCCCATGTTCTCCACAGATAAGACATTGAACTCCATAACAGTCTATCACTCAATGACCCTTCTCTCCACACAGATAACATCTTACTCTCCATTTTATGTATTCATCAAGGTTCTTCTTCCCTTCTTTAGAAATCTCAATCTTACTTTCTTTATGCTCCTCAACATGCGAACATGCATAAAAGTCCATCTTCCTCTTATTTGATGAATTGTGAATACCACTAAAGTTCACCTTGTTAATCAAATATCGCGATGAATGATTCGGCATAATCATAAAATCTTTCATTCTAGGAATTACGCAATTTCATTGCTTATAGTCACCAATTTGTCCATTGGATGCAATGTTGACCCAATTCCTTCTAGTTCCCTCCATTGACTAAAACAAAAATCCATGGTGTTAGAAACATTTAAAATAACAGGGAACCACATAATCATAAAAAGTCACTTATGGGATGTCTAACTTATCACACATTCTTTAATCTAGGACACCTTAGGTTCACCCTAGGTTATTCATGATAGTCAACATAATTCTAGGACTGTAAACTATAGTTATACTAAACCTTAGGGACATCCTTAGACATACCTTAGAAATATATCTATGGATATCACTAATGTTTTCGCATCCCAGTTTCCAAAGGTTAACTAAACATCCATCTGATATCGACTGTAGAGAACCATATCTTGACTTACATAGACATTACATTAATTTTGCAGAATACTCAATACATAACAAAAATAGACACATAAGGATCGTAATAGTTTAGTGTCTTTGGAAACATAGAACATAATCTTCTAATCATGGTGAAAGATCTTCAACATCTCCCATAAAGATCTTCCCCTTTTGTTTCCTTACCTAGAACTTTTCTTAATATCCTGGGGATAATAAAAAATATAAAGGGTGAGCTCAAATGCTCAGTAAGGGTAAATATAGAGAACATAAAACAATCCATAAACATTTGAATGCAAAAACATGAACATAAAATCTAAACATCAAAATCTTGAGCAAGGACATAAATCTTGGAAGTACGTAAGGCATATATCACTAAGGAACATAAATAATGATAAAATAGAATGAGAATAAAACATGTAATTGTGGAAAACCATTAAGAACTTGATATGATTTCCATAGTAGCCAAGGCATTGCTTCCAAGACCATCTTAATGGACAAAGTCCCTTTCTAAATCGAGTTCACTCCTCATTCTAGTCCTGTATCACTGAACCAGATTAACTTACCAATCCAACCATGTCTATCTCATGAGGTATAAATATTTACCCAATGCATTGGAGGGATATATAGGTCCCACCCATCACATAATGAAATCATTCTTACGTGTGCCACAATATAAACATAAATAATAACCCAAAGAATATAATGGGTTTCATAAACATCATCCCATAATAACATAACCCACATAAAAAAAATGGATATCATTTCATCATAAGAAAAGTGAAACCATGTAAATCATAGATACATTATACTTGAAACATACACATATGAAATAATTTCATATTATATGGAAAATGGTTTTGATAAAATACTTAAAATGAATTCTTGAGGTAAATATACTTTCTTTTTAAAAATAATTTTCTTTTCACAAAATGCCATGAAATTTTAAAATAAAAGGATTTTTTTTGAAAATAGTCATGAAATAATGTATAGTAAGCTTCATGAAAATTAGGCGTTATGAAACCGTATGAATCTGTTCATGCCATATAAGTTAAAAAAACATTTTTCTCATACTTTTGCCAGAAAAGTCAAAAGTACCTCATATGGTAAAAAAAGAAAGATTCCTTACATACCATGTACTAAAAGTCAGAAATGGGTAAAAAGGACTTTAAAAAAACATGAAACCATTTTTATAAAATAGGGAGATGGATGATAAATATAACCCCAGTAAATACCTACGAATCAACAATCTCGGATAAAAACGATATTGGAAAAGTTATCCCTTACCTTATGTCTGATATGCTTCATATATATTCGAACCTCATTTATAATGATTTAAATAATGTCATTGACTTATTATAGAATCATATTCATTATTATGATATCATATATGGTTCACTTATTACTTTATATGACGGGTTCTTTTGTAAATTCCATGTTAAAGTAGCGTTTTGGGTAAAATCGTTTCATTTATCTTACATGTTTCAACTTGTTGTTCTTGATACTATTACTTATATCCTGATTTACTTCATTCCAGAATGAAAAAAATGATTTATATATAATATATATTCGGAATATACATATATACAATTGATCGATAAATGGAAAGAGACACACCGTTCATGGATACGGTAGGCCGTACGTACGCATGAACATTATTTTCATTTCCTTATTAAATTTAATATATGTAAGTAAATAACATATACATAAATACAGTATCATTAATATGTCATATATTTCATTATTACTTATTATATATACTTTATAATCATTCTTGAATTGTTAACATGGAAAATGAATCTCATCGCGTCGTGGAGATGGTAATCCGTACGTACGTACGAGCAATGATATCATTCCAATATTTATTGAATGGAATTGGAGTGGATGATATACTATCTTAGAATCAGTATGAATTTATAATAATAATATAGAGTTATTATTTACACCATTATACCCATCCAAGTATGGTGGTGGTGGAAAATAGATTACACCACAGTGTGGAGACGGTATTCCGTACGTATGCTCGCGCGGTGATTTCATTTTCCGTAGGAATGATAGAAGGTGAAATAGGGTTGTTTCATATTTATAATAACATATAATTATATAAGTAATACTTATGTTATTACTTTATAATGAAACAAATAAATAAGAGGAAGTAGAAGAAGAAAGAAACTTGAAAGAGTCGGTAGAAGAGATTACCTCTTCCTCGACGCACCTCCTTTAAACTTTTTCTTAGGGAACTAGAGTTGGTCTTTTGAGAATACCAGAACCTCTATGATATTACTATAGAGGTTTAAAAAAGAAATTGGTAGGGTTTGGCCAATATTAAAGGCTCAAAAGGGTGTGAAGAGAAGATGGAAGGGGTACCGTTTTTATGAGGGAGGAGAGGGGCACCTTTGGTAACATAAGAAATATTAATTTATAATAAATTCAACCTCATTTAAAAACCCCAAAAAATGACTAAAATCAGAATATTAGATGATATAGGGTTGTAATATCTTCAACCAATAAAATTTAGACATGTTGGAAGTTTATTTTAAACATTATCAACTTGATTTATCCTTATTTAATCTATTTAATTTTATTTGTTGTAATAAGATTCTAATTTTTAAATTGTTATAAATAATTACTTATGTGTTGTGAATTGTCCATAATTGGATAATTTATGACATTATAGGCCATATAAATTTAAATTTTTAATTTTTAAATATTTTTGTTATTTTTAAACAATTTTATAATATGTTAAATTTATAAAATAACAATAGTGTCAATTTTGACACTATTCATTTATTTTAATTTAAATAAAATAAAAAAAGGGATATATTCTAAAAAAAATATTTAATAGATTCCTAACATGTCAAATTTGTCTATAAAATTCGTGGATCACATTAAATAGTTCATATAATATTTATTTCAATATTTTTGAAACCATTTATTTGGTATATCACTTAATAAAATAATTAGTACAACATTTTTGTATAATTATTTAATATACTTATTTGTTGAATAAAAATTAAAAATAAAATCCTATGATGAATATATATCTCATAGATTTTATAATAATACTTTTACTAGAATTTATCATCTTAAAATCAAAACATTTAAATTGAATATATTTATTAAATTATGAAGGCGACAACTTTAGAATCATTTGAAATAAAACAATATAAGTGTCATACTATTCTTTATAAGGATCAAAATGGTCACAAATTTGGCCATTTGATGATTAGGGTTTATATATAAACTACCAATAAGTCTTGGTCCAGTTTTTGGGACTTTTGATGTTAATTATTATTTCAATAAAATCTATATTATTGATTTTCCACTAAATAAATAATTTCTACATCATTAATGTATAAGATAATAATGTAGATAAAAAATTCTTAAAAATTACAAATAAATTTCCATGATAAAGAAAAACATCTTAGATTTCAAATGAGTATTTATAACCTAATTTATATTCTGTATAACCTTATATTAAAAATAGTTTAATTATTAAAGTTTGAGTGAGACATATTTCACTTTCTTTTAAATAAAATAAATAAAAGGTATTAATCACATCAAAGTGGGTTCCAATGGATTCCATTTCGACCAAAATATGCCATAAGATGAAATATAATAATAAAATTATATTAAGACAAGTGTTAGGGTGATTTTATAATATTATATTTACCCTCAATTACCAGATTTACCTTTAACTATGGTAAATAAAATTTACCGTAGTTACAATTCACAGTGCCCAAAAATAAAAAGTAGCAAATTAACATAATTTGGACCCACTGATTCCAAATATGGAATCCATTTTTCCTAATTCAAATCACATAAGTCGCAGAAATTAATTTAAAATTAATTCCATTGTTAAGAAAATGAGTTTTAAAAGTTAAAACATTGCAAAAGATTTAAATGATTTTACCTATGAATTCAATGTAAAATCAATGATAATGACATATGTTATATTAAATGGTAAAAATATATTCTATTTATACTTTAAAACCATTTAATATTATAATTTAACCATATAAATTATTGCGATGGAAAAAGTTGATTTTACTTAAAAATTAGCGTGTTTTTACTATTCATCAAAATAAGAACGTCGTTAGAAAAATATCAAAACATTATCCAACATAAATTTTTATGTACTGATTCAAAATAATATGTTTATTTTGTAAAATTGAACTTATAAACTTGTCACAAATTATATTTAAAATGGGTGCTCTATCAAAATGTGGCAAAACTACATTTTTTGAAAAATAATTATTTTAACTAAAAAATTTATTTTGTTCTCATACCATGTTCTAGAAAATGTGTAGGATGAATAATAATGTTATAAAATTAAAAATGTAGTTAATACTATTCATAACGGCTAGTTCATAATAATATTATAACCATATATCGTTGTTTAGTGAAACCCTGTATTGCATCCAACACACGCTATTGAGGAAGGTCGTGATTGCGTGTAATGAAAGCCAAGTCAGGGTTGCGTGTAGTGCAAGAATCCTTTGTTGTTGTGTATAACAGAATCCAACCATATTTCATTTATACATTGAATATATATATATATATACACACTCAATGTTGCGTAGAATAATAACTATCAAAATAACTTGAAATTGTGTGTAACACGATCCAAGAATAGTATTGCGTATACTGCAAGCTAATACGGTGTTCTGTATAGCGCAAGATAATCTTGTTATGGCATACAACAGAAGATATGAAATAAATTAAAAAGAATATATCTCATAAAATCTCAGGGTGTTACACAACCAACACGTTTAAAGGAGCTAGGAGAGCTTTGGAGAGCTTATAAGCATGAGCTATATATTGGATGGTGTGATAGAGTGGGAACATAGTTGGAGACATTACGTATCGTGGATTAATGCCTGATATAGAAATATTTCCAAATGATTACCCATTGGGCGATATCCAAATTTAAGTTATTGATCCCATTTGAGGTATTTAAATGACTGTTTTCATATTTTGAATTAATATTATCTTATTTATTATTAAACATTATTTAGATATCTTATAAAAAAACAAAAAAACATTGACTCAAAGCAATACCTCCACACTTTGGGGTGCACAACTACGTCAGATCATGAGAGGCAGCTGGTACGATATAGTTTCTTATAATTTTTCTTTAGAACTTTTCCTTTTTATTGTTTCCTACTTAAATTATGTGATATATTGAATGTTGAATATATGATTATACTTGCACATTATATTGTTTCAATGTAATTATAGAAGAACAAATTGAATATTGAAGGATGTATCCCTCGAGCAAAATTGTTTTGCTCGAGTAGAAGGAAAAAAGATGGAATTGCGGTTAATGAACTGACACAAGAAAAGATTGTAAGTTTTAATTTGTTTATTTCAAGGTGTAATATCTATTTTGAAATTTAATAATCTATTAATATTTTTAACAGGATGCTTTACAGGCTCTTGATGCCCAGGATCCTGGCAATTTAGGGCCACACGATCATTTATATCAGGTTTTAGGAGATGAGCACTCTGGTCAATTACGCTGCAGAACTGGTAAGAATATAGTCCCAATGAGGTATTGGTCCTCTCCAGGTATCCATTCAAGTACCACTAAGTTGGAACTGGTTAAGGAGCATGCAAGACAATTTGATAAAAGGGTCACCGAGTTGGAATAACAGGTTCAAACGAAGGAGAAAGAATTTATGAAACTGATCAAAGCTTTATCTTCTTCACTTCCACTAGAGGCCAGTGCGGCTTGTCAGACATATATGTCGTCTATGGGTGAGTTATCCAATGCACCAGGCGAAAGTTCTAGTGGCGGTCGAGATTAGACTTTCTTGGTGATGACAAGGATGCTGAAGAGGATGAGGGAGACGATGAGGATGAGGATGAGGGTGAGTATGGGGCTGAGGGTGAGGATGTGGCCAAGGGAGTGGATGGGGCCGATGATGAGCAGGGGGACAATGAAGATGACGGCGACGAGGACAGAGATGGTGGCGAGGATGAGGCCGATGATGATAGTGGTGATGGTGATGGTGATCAGGGGAAGATTGATCCATTACATTTTTGAATTCTGTATAACTCTTTATTTTTTAACCTTGTTTTTCACTCTGGTATGGATATTATTTAATTCAGTATAACTATTTATTTTCGACCAAATATGGAAGCCTAATGATTTTATAATGTTTTGGAGGTGAGTGATGCTATATGAGATTTTATTGGTTATTCTGAGGAGTTTCCTTCCCTTTAATCGATTGGTTCATAAAACATAAGTTGGTGCTGCATATATTATGTAATTGGAATTGGTAAAGTAAAGTGCTGGTTTCAGATTTCCGAGTTGGTTATTTGGATGGTATTCTCTATCAAAATTGGGTATATATCTATTGAATATGGGTGTATTTTCTAATTGAATAATGTATTTATTAAACTGACCATGCAATACACATTTCCCACAATACAGAAGCACCACAAAAATCATAGATAGACACTACACACCACAAGAAACCGAACATTCCATCGAACAGACCCCGGATATCTCCCCGGACAGCCCCCCAGACAGCCCCCAGCCTCCTCAGAGGACACCGAACATCCCCCCCAGACAGCCCCCCGGACAGGCCCCCCACCCTCCTCCCTGTACTATAGACAGCCCCCCACACATCCCCACGGACAGCCCCCCACCCCCACCCTGGACCCCGAACATCCCCCCGGACAGCCCCCACCCTCCTCCTTAGACCCCTGAAAGCCCCCCGGATAGCCCCCACCATCCTCAGTGGACCCCAGAAAGCCCCCCGAACAGCCCCCCCGCACTGCCCCCCGGACAGTCCCTCAAATAGCCCCCCCCGGAGAGCCCCCAGACAGCCCCCCCACCTTCTTCCCTGGACCCCGGACAGCCCGCTGGACAGCCCCCCAGACAGCCCGCCGGACAGCCCCCCGAATAGCCCCCCTAGAGAACCCCCCAGACAGCCCCCGGAGAACCCCCACCCTCCTCCCTAGAACCCATACTGCCACCCGGACAGCCCCCCAGACAGCCCCCCACCCTCCTCCCTGGACCCCGGATAGCCCCCCGAACAGCCCCCCGAACAACCCCCCCAGACAGCCCCCTGGACATCCCCCCAGACAGCCCCCAGACAGCTCCCCCACCCTCCTCCCTGGACCCCGGACAGCCCCCGAACAGCCCCTGGATAACCTCCCGGACATCCCCCGGACAACCCCCCTCCTCCCTCGACCCCGGACTGCCCCCCGAATAGCCTCTGGATATCCCCCCACCCTCATCTCTGGACCACGGAAAGCCCGCCAGTCTGCCCCCGGACAGCCCCCAGCCTCCTCCCTGGACCCCGGACAACCCCCTGAACACCCCCACGTACACCCCCCGACCCTCCTCCCTAGACCCCTAATAACCCCCCGGACAACCCCCACCCTCCTCCCTGGACCCCGGACAGCCCCCCAGACAGCCCCCACCCTCCTCCCTGGACCCCGGACATCCCCCCGATCAACCCCCTGCTCCCTGGACCCCAGGCAGCCCCCCTGGACAGCCCCACGGACAGCCCCCCAGACAGCCCCCACCCTCCTCCTTGAACACCGGACAACCCTTGAACCATTTTTCATCTAATTTAATAGAGTTACTCCATATCAATATTGTTTATTCTGATAAGACTACGTATAAACACCAACATTGATCTAATCAAGTAGATGATCCTCTAGAAAAAGATGAAGATGATATATTGAACATGATAAAATAACAGGTTGAAAATAAAACACCCGTCATGTTTGGGCCTTTTCCGACACCTCAATATATCATTATAGAGATGTTGATGGTAGATTGTATACATGAAATCCACCTAAGCATGGGGAAAATAGTTCATCATCTGAAGGAAAATACATTACCTTATAAAAAATTCCCAAGTCATGTTAAGGTAATAGAAGGGTTATAGTTCCATATTGAAAACAACAACTGGCTTACGAAAAACTAACCAAACGCATTAGTATTCTGTTTAAGATTTTGGAAAACAATCCATGGGTCATATGTGATGTGTACGAGTCAACAACGCCTCAATCCGAGGGCGGGTGTAGCTGGAACCACTCGAAATGTCTAACTTTTATTTGAAATGGACATGATTTAAGTGAAAACAACAACTCGTAAATGGAAAACTGACAAAACACATTCATATTGTGTTGATACTGCAAAAACACGATCCATGGGTCATTTTTGATGTGTAATAGTCAACCTAACCTCAACCTGAGGCGCGGTGTGGCAAACACCACTCAAAGTGTTTCACTTTTCCTTGAAATGGACAACATTTTAAGTGAAAACAACAACATGCATACAAAAAACTGATCAAACTCATTCGGATTCTGTTGATACTTTAGGAAAAAGACCCATGGGTCATTTTTGACGTGTACGAGTCAACCTTTCCTCAATCCGAGTCATGGTGTGGCTAGTACCACTCAAAGTGTCTTTCTCTTGTTTAAAATGGATACGCTTTTAAGTAAAAACAACTGGAATACATAAAACCAATACGCTTTTAAGTAAAAACAACTGGAATATGGAAAACCAGCCAACCACATTCGGATTATGTTGATACTTTAGGAAAATAATCCATGGGTCATTTGTGAAGTGTACAAGTCAACCCCGCCTCAATTCGAGGTGCGATGTGGCCGACACCACTGAAAGTGTCTCTCTTTTGTTTCAAAAGGATATCATTTTAAGTGAATACAACAACTTACATACATAAAACTGACCAAAGACATTCAGACTCTTTTTAAACTTTAGGAAAATGATCCATGGGTCATTTTGGATGTGTACGAGTCAACCCCACCTCAATCTGAGGGCCCATGTGGCTGGAACCACTCAAAGTGTTTCTTTTTTTTGAAATGGACAAGATTTTAAGTGAAAACAAAAACTGGCATACTTAAAACCAACCAAATGCATTCGGATTGTGTTGCTATTTTAATACAACGATCCATGGGTCATTTTTGATGTGTACGAGTCAACCCCGCCTCAACCCGAGGCACGGTGTGGCCGGAACCACTCAAAGTGTCTCACTTTTGTTTCAAAAGGACATCATTTTATGTAAATACAATAACTGAAATTATAGAAAACTAACCGAAGGCATTCTAATTATGTTGAAACTTTAGGGAAAAGATCCATGGGTCATATGTGATGTGTACATGTCAACCCTGCATCATTCCGAGGGCCAATGTGGCTGACACCACTCGAAATGTATCAGTTTTATTTGAAATGGACCTGATTTTAAGTGAAAACAACAAATGGCATATGAAAAACTGACCAAACACATTCATATTGTGTTGATACTGCAACAAAATTATCCATGGGTCATTTTTGACATGTACGAGTCATCCTTGCCTCAATCCGATGCGCGGTGTGGCCGACTCCACTAAAAGTGTCTCACTTTTCTTTTAAATGGACAACATTTTAAGTGAAAACAAAAACTGGCATACAGAAAACCGACCAAAATCATTCGGATTCTGTTTATACTTTTGTACAAGGATACATGGGTCATTTGTGACGTGTACGAGTTAACCCCGCCCTAATAAGAGTCACAGTGTGGCCGGTAAAACTCAAAGTGTCTTGCTTTTGTTTAAAATGGATACGCTTTTAAGTAGAAACAACCGGCATACGTAAAACAGACCAAATTCCTTAGGATTATGTTGATACTTTAGGAAAATGATTCATGGGTCATTTTTGACGTGTATGAGTCAACCTCACCTCAATATGAGGTGCAGTGTGGCCGGCGCCACACAAAGTGTCTCTCTTTTGTTTCAAAAGGACATCATTTTAAGTGAATACAACAACTGACAAACGGAAAACTGACCAAAGACATTCGGATTCAGTTGAAACATTAGGACAACAATCCTGGGTCATATTTGATGTGTACGAGTCAACCCCTCCTCATTCTAAAGGCCGGTGTGTCCTGCACCACTCAAAGTGTTTCTCTTTTGTTTGAAATGGACAAATTTTTAAGTGAAAACAACAACTGGCATACTTAAAACCAACCAAATGCATTCAGATTGTGTTGATATTTTAGGAAAACGATCCATGGGTCATTTGTGATGTGTATGAGTCAACCCCGCCTCAATCCGAGATGCGATTTTGCCGACACCACTAAAAGTGTCTCTCTTTTGTTTCAAAAGGACATCATTTTAAGTGAATACAACAACTGACAATACGGAAAACCAATCAAACACATATAAATTCTATTTAAACTTTAGGAAAAAGATCCATGGGTAATATATGATGCGTACAAGTAATCCCCACCTCAATCCAAGGCCCGATGTGGCCGGTATCACTCGAAGTGTCTCACTTTTATTTGAAATGGACATGATTTTAAGTGAAAACAACAACTGGCATACGGAAAACCAAACAAATGCATTCGGATTCTATTGAAAATTTAGGAAAACAATCCATGGGTCATATGTTATGTTTACGAGTCAAGAAAACCTTAATCCAAGGTTCAGTGTGGCCGGTACCACTCAAAGTGTATTTCTTTTGTTTAAAATGGATACATATTTAAATAGAAACAACCGACATACGAAAAACTGACCAAACAGATTTGGATTGTGTTGATACTTTAGGAAAATTATACATGGGTCATTTTTTACGTGTAAGAGTCAACCTCGCCTCAATCCGAGGCACGGTGCAGCCGACACCACTCAAAGTGTCTCTCATTTGTTTCAAAAGGACATCATTTTAAGTGAATACAACAACTGACATATGGAAAACTGACCAAAGGCATTCAGATTCTATTGAAACTTTAGGAAAACAATTCATGTGTCATATGTGATGTGTAAGAGTAAACCCTGCCTCAATCTGAGGGCCGGTGTGGCTGGCACCACTCAAAGTGTTTCTCTTTTGTTTGAAATGCACAAGATTTTAAGTGAAAACAACAACTGGCATATTTAAAACTGACCGAACGCATTCAGATTGTGTTTATATTTTAGGAAAATGATCCATGGGTCATTTTTGACGTGTAAGAGTCATCCTTGCATTAATCTGTGGTGCGGTGTGGCCGACACCACTCAAAATGTCTCTCTTTAGTTTAAAATGAACATCATTTTAAGTGAAAACAACAACTAACATACGGAAAACTGACCAAATGCATTCGGATTCTATTAAAACATTAGGAAAACGATCCATGTGTAGTTCTGGATTTTTAAGAGTAAACCCCACATCAATATGAGGCGCGGTGTGGCTGGAACCACTCAAAGTGACTCACTCTTCTTTGAAATGGACAACATTTTAAGTGAAAACAACAACTGACATACGCAAAATGGACCAAACGCATTTGGATTCTGTTGATAATTTAGGAAAAATATCCATGGGTCATTTGTGATGTGTACGAGTCAACCCTGCCTCAATCCGAGGCACGGTGTGTCCAATACCACTCAAAGTGTCTTTCTTTTGTTTAAAAAGATACGCTTTTAAGTAAAAACAACCGGTATATGGAAAACCAACCAAACACATTTGGATTCTGTTGATACTTTAGAAAAACAATCCATGGGTCATTTGTGATGTGTACAAGTCAACCACGCCTCAATTAGAGGTGCGGTGTGGACGACACCACTCAAAGTATCTATTTGTTTTCCAAAGGGCATCATTTTAAGTGAATACAATTGAAATTTACACTCATCAATGATAGTCGAGAACTCTTTTTCATGAGTTGGGTAGTTTCACTCATGGGGTCATAAGTGACGAGACTCCTAAGAAAATACCTTTTCACCATATATTATAAAAAATAAATGTTCAATGTAAAATGCATCATATATCATTACATACCCAAATCTAGGATCAGAAAAAAAGGGATTTGAGCCAATTTCAATATTTTATTCAACTCTAATAAGTATTTGTCAGACTATTCTGCCAATTAGAATTTTATAAGGAGGTGGGGGGACTGTGATGGTTGGGGGGTTGTGAAGGGGTGAGGTGAATTACTACTAGATGATTTTTGTGATATGAAAATTGAAATAGGGAATTGTAGTACAGGACATGATTGGAAGAGTTTGATGGTTTTATGTGTTTTTTATACTGTTTTAAGTCTGTATGTGGTTTTTGTGATATTTGTAATGCAGGTGTATAGTGGAGGGGATACTGGAGGGCTACTGTGCAGTTGTTCTAGAAAAAAACAATACCAAAGTTTTTAAACCGTTGGTATAATAGGTCTGGAAAAACAGAATACCAATGGTTTTAAACCATTTGTATACAATGAGAGAAATTTAAAACTATACCAACAGTTTTAAAACCATTGGTATAGTGTATAGTATTCGATATATACCAACGGCTTCTGGAAACCATTGGTATAAATTTTATACAAAAATATACCAACGGTTAGCCTACAACCATTGGTGTATCAATAAATACAGACGGATATACCAACAGTTTAGATCAAACTGTTGGTATAGGGCTTTCCTCACGGCTTACTACCCTACGGTTTGGAAAACCATTGGTATAGGCTATACCAACGGTTTTTCAGCCTATACCAACAGTTTAAAACCGTTGGTATACACTTCTTTTCCAGTAGTGTAACTGGTATGTCAAAAAGTGAAGGCCGAAAGGAAAGGGTGGATGCAACAATTACCTATACCAAAATAGAAATGTGAAAACATAACCATGGACTTTGTCACTGGACATCCAAATAAATCCATAGGGAAGAATGCTATATGGGTTATTGTGGATCATTTTACAATGAAAACTCATTTCACTACAATTAGTGAATAATTAAGATTGGATCCACTTGCACACAAACATATATAGAAAAGGTGGTAAGGCTGTATGGAGTACCCTTATTAATTGTATCCAATCGAGATCCAATATTCAGCTCTATGTTCTAGAAATGTTTACAACATGATCTATGCACTGAGATGAACTTTAGTACATCCTATCATCCTAAAATTGATGGCCAATACGAGTGAACTATTCAGACACTGGGAGACGTGTTGAGAGCATGTTCTACAAACTTAAAAGGTGGATGTGACCAACATCTACCTATGGTTGAATTCTATTACAAAAATAGTTTCTACTCGATTATCCAAATGATTCCAGATGAATCACTTTATGGGAAATGGTTCAGAACATCGACATGATGGGGAGAATTCAGTGAGAATAATCTACTAGGACCTAAAATAGCCGAAGAAATTTTGGAAAAGGTGAAAACCATATAGCAGTACATCATGGTAGCCCATAGTCGATAAAAGAGATATGAATACAATCGTCGACGGGACCTTGAGTTTAATTTTGGAGACACAGTATTCCTCCAAATATCTTTATCCAAAATGTCCTTGATATATTTAGAAGAAAGGGAATCTAAGTCCTAGGTACAATTCCCACTTTATAGATTCTTGATCATGTCACAGTTGGGGACTGTCAACAATCACTTCCACCTACCATGTGTCAAGTTCACAATGTATTCAATTTATCCCTCTTAAAGAATTACATACCAGATCCCTGACATGTACTGAATTTAGAGGTGATATAATTGGAAAATGAACTCTTATACAAGGAGCGTAAATTGAAGATATTAGATCGTAGAGATAATGTTCTGTGAAAAAAACTACTCACCCGGTCAAAGTACTATGGCGGAACCATAAGTGCGGATAGGCAAAATGGGAACCGTAGGATGAGTTGAAGGAAAAGTAACCACACCTATTTTCAAAATAGAATGTAAAACAAAATTTTGGGGGTGAACTTTCATAAGGGGGGAAGAATGTATCGAACCAATGTTTTATCAATGGAAATACCATTCTTCTAATTATATTTTACGCTATAATCACATAAAATCACATTTTTAACTCTATACAAACTTTATAAATTATGAATGAAAGAAATAAAAGGTATTTCGAGAAGTTGAGGAACCTATAGAAATTAAATAGAAATATGGCCTTTAGAATAGTAATACATCCCTTATTAATTTTAAAATGGAAAATTGAATAGTTACACCACCAATGAAAGTAGAAATAAAATTTATCCATATTATAAATGACAATATTATATAATTATATCAGATTATAAGTTAATAAACTTTTTAAAAATTACTAATTAAGTCATGGTATTTTTGTAAGTCATAAATATTAAATTAAAATTTAATGATTAATTTAACAATTTAAAAAAAAAAATATTTTCGTAAAATTTATTCATAAATTAATATATCATTTCTCATGATTAAGAGATAATTTTATTATACCTTGGTTAATATTTCAAAGTTTTATAAAATTAGTTATAGTTTAAATTTTTTTATTTTTCGAGTAAAGGATGATTTTAATTAAAAATTAAATTTATCATATTTTGAAAATTATTTTCATTAAACAAATTTCATTTTTTAATTATACACATTTAAAAATGGTTAGGTTTATTTTTTGTTATTTTTCTAAAGTACTTGAATATTTGATAAGTAGTGATATACGATAATTTACGGTATTTTTACATTATACGTTAAATATACCATTCCTTGAGTCATAGATGATTTAAGACCCATAATCTAGAACTTACCTTAATTATTTTAATATTTATGATGATATTTCTCAAGCTATTCGTAGTATTGATCCAAAAATAATGAACTAATGATTAAAATAATGAGAAAACACCCCTCCCATCCCCTATAAATAACACCCTCACCACCACTTCTCCACACAACTCTCAAGCACTGAGTCATATCCAAATTCAGATCAAATATCCTCCCAATCCCCTCCCAATGTCCAGAAGATTTTTGTCTTCCCAAAATAGAAAAACTGGTTCCCTAAGGAGGTTCTCAAGAATAAATAATCAAGAGGTAAACCCCTAGTCCTTTACCATTAATTTCTTTTCATATTTATTTTTTTATCATTATATCCTCACCTCACCTCATCCAAATCATATGACAACTATAGTGACTTAAAAATAATGTAATTTTATTATTCTAATTAAATAATTCATCATCATCTCTCTTTCCCCTTCAATTTATACTAAAAATATAAACATCATCAGTGACGTGTTAATTTATCACATTCTAGGACGATGGAGTTTTCAATTTCAATTACCATATTCATCGATGATCATGAAACAATTTTTATGGTTGAACCATATTATAATATATTTATCATATCTTATATAGTGTTCTCGAATCATTGTATGCACTTGATATTAATTTATAAAACCAAATGAGTTCATTGTGATCGAAAACCGCCAAATAAACCCAAACGATTATCATTGACTATTTATCTAATGATTCATCATCATTAAAGTAAAAAATTATATACAAGAACAATTTAAACTATATAATATCTTTAATAAAATATAATTTCAATTTTGGAGAATTAATCCCACTTTACACGATCTTTCACACATGTATACAAGTAATCTGATCATGAAAAATGAGGAAACCAACACTCCCAAATGATGAAATTGAATCTATTGACCCATAAAAGGCCATAAACTTAATTAATAATGTTTTTTTAAAATTCGGTGACATGAACCAGTCAATCAGACCATGCCCCAGGGTAATTTATTAAATAATAAATGTTACAATACAAGCATAATGTTTAAAGAATTTACCTGAACATGGTATTTTAATAGGGTACAATTTAATAATTTCAGTGAAATAAACCAAAAAATAGGGATTAAAACCCCCAATACCCAATAAGAAGAAACAAAACCAATGAATGTCTACAGATGAAAAAATATACTCTGCCTAGTTGTAAAGGATAATAGCATAGTAAACAATCTAGAAAGAATTAACCATAATGATATTCTATACATTTCAAAAAGGAGGTAGTGGTTCAGAAAATATTAAATCCATTGAGATCATGTCAATGAAGAGCAGGATCCGATTAGGAAAATCCATCAAAAACTAAATACTGAAATCTCCAGAGAGATTACAAGAACTTCCATAAAGCTGTGAAATAGAAAAACCATGAGCAAAGATTCCCTACTCAATTCTTCTCGATAATCAAGACCAATTTAAGGGAACATCGTGAATTAATATATGTTTTCATGTTCACTCAATAATATATTTTAATCCACCATTATTTTTTTAAAATCAATATTTTTATTATGAAAACATTCTTAGTTAAATTGTGATTTTCTATGAAATATTATTCCATTTTCTTCTTCAAATACTCTTTAATATTTTCCTTAATCCACACTAAAATTTTCTATATCTAATGTTTATTAAACACCATATTTACATTTATTAAATTAAATTTGACATCACTTATCATGATCTATACCGATTTTACCTTATGAATTTCCATGTATGATTTAAACCCTTTCCTGCAATGACACCATTGTGATATTCTCTTATGTTTTTACTTTTTGATAAGATTATGGTACCCGGTTCTTACCATGGGAAACCATTATGTTTATTCTTGATTCTTTATGTATGATTATTTTTGAGGAACAAATATTCATGAACATGTTATGATGGGTGCACCCAGATAGTTCTCTAACTTATTAAGCAATGTTTAGTCTCATGAGACGTAATGTGAAATGGTCTTGGTGGTTAGCTTTGACTTTTTCGCCATGTACAATAGTCTTGGCGGTTAACCTTGAATCATGCTTATTCATGTGAAATGAGCCTTGAATAATAATTATTTCATGTTTTATGTTGTTTCCACATCTCCTATTATACCATGATTACATATGTTATGATTCCTTATGCATATGTATTCCTTTTATGTCATCTTATTATTCCTTCTAACCCACGTGCTATGATTTATTCTTATATTTATTCCCATACTAGGTTTTTCAGCATATCCCTTTGTTCATGTTATCCCTAGGTTATCCTATGATGATAAATGTTCTCAAAGGAAGTTACGAGATCATAATATAGGATAAATAAAGGAATGTTTTATTTAGTCCCATGTTTTTAGTTTTATGTACCAAGTCTTCGAAAGACACTACACTTTACGATAATTGTATTGTATTTTGATAGTTAATTATGTTTGAAATCATGTAATAATGTGTGAAAAAAGATAGGGTCTCTATATTCCAGGCCATGTTTATAACATCCTGTGTTTTTAAAAGGAAACACTATATTCTATAGTGTATATGTTACGCCACATCGATCTTAAACGAACAACTAAATATTATTATTTAAAAGTTACTGTCATAATATAGCTGTTTGAATAGTGGGTACAAAAAAGATTAACTAAATTATGAAAATATGGTTTACAAATGAATATATAATTCTTTGACTAATTAATTATAAATCAATCTACATTCCATTTTAAAATAAAAGGAAATGTTTTTCTGAAAATCTATTTAAATGTGCATAAGTATATTATATACCAATAAATAAACAAACCACTAATGTTGGATTATATTATATATATATATATATATTATATTCAATATAACTTTTATAACTCAACTTATGTGTTTTTTAGACTTGGTATAAGAAACAATCCAATTTTATACATAAAAGAAGTATTTTTTTTGAAAATAAGTTTTCCACCTTTTGATGGTGAACTTGTTTTAAACATAATTTTTAAAAAAATTATAATTTTTATTTGAATAAATAAACTTCTTATTTTAAATAGGAATATCAAAATTTACTTTGGTTGAAATTTTTAGTATATTTCGAATAATATTAATGTTTTGATGAATAGTAAAAAATACTGAATTTTAATTGAAAAATTCTTTTTCATAAAATTTATTTATAGTGTTAAATTATATATTTGAATGGATATAATATAAAATAAGATCATTCTTTTATAATTTAAAGCAATTTATGTTATTGGAATCAATTTAACTTTGAATTTGGATATAAAAATATTTCAATCTTAAGAACGTTTTTACATTAAAAACGCATTTTTTCGATCCGTCAACACGATTAATTTTAAATTAATTTTAGTCACTTATGTGTTTTGAATTTTGATAAATTGATTCCATATTTGGAATAATAAGGTCCAAATTTGGTAAATATGCCCCATTTTTTGGACATGATGAATAATATATTTCGGAAAAAAATTTATTACCATGGTTAAGGGTGAATAAAGTAATTGAATGAAAAAAATAATATTATAAATATTATAAAACATTCAATAAAATTTTAATTATTTATTGGATGAGTTATTTTCGACAAAAATATTAATTTTTCTGATTTTATATGATTTTTGATCCTCTTGGATGACTTTAATCCATTAATTGTATTTAATTAAAATAAAAGTCAATTTTGTAATACTTGTTTTAACAAGTGGAATATTTTTAATATGGGGTTATATAAGAGATATATTCTACTATAAAGAGTATTTTTATATCTAAAATATTTAACTTAATCATAATATTTCATTATTAAATTTTCAAGAAGAAATAATTAAATTAATATCTTGCACAATGATGATGCAATAATTGTTTGATTAAATGAAATATCAAGTAAATAATATTAAAAACATTAAAATAAATATTTTTTTAGATAATTAATGTCATATAAGAATTTTAGGGATTCATTTTACATGTTAGTGGTGATTTAAAAGATTTTGTTCAAATAGATCATGTTTTTATGATTGTTGTAAAAATTTATAAAGCGAATAGGGGAAATTTGATATTAATTATTTTTTAAAATAAATGATATTTCATTAAATGATTTAAAATTGATAAAAATATAACATTCAAACAAATAATTGGTATCAGTCTCAAAATTTCATCATTGACTCATTTATTGGTCATTTTACATTTTATAGTTATTATATTAATCCTTAAAGTGTAAATTACATGATATCACGGTAATAGTTAAAAGGGTAAAATAATGGTTAAAACAAAAAGATAAGGATTAAAAAATAGCCAAAAGATATCTGATTTTATTTTTATGAAGTTATTCGTATCTATACTAATACTATTTTAGAAATAAATCAGTTTTTATCCATTTTCAATATTAAATTAATCTGTATTAGGTTAATATATTGAAGAATTATAAGAGTTCCCCTCTCATCTCTTATAAAAGGTAACCCACTCATGTTTTTTCTATAAAACTAATAACCTATTTATTTTGGAAAATATTTATCAAAATTCCTTCCTAGAATAACTCCCCACATTTTATAGGCATTATTTTAGGCATAACACCCTACTTATAGGTGTTAATGTGTTCATCAAAGGAGATCGTCTGAAGAAGAGGTATCATTTTGAATTAAGTGTTTATATATTATTTCTTCTTCCACTTCCATAAAATATTCTTCAACAATGACTAAATAATAATTATAGTGTAATAATTATAATGACATGTTATTATGATAATATCATCACCAAAATCCATCTCCAATTCCATCATATGGGATAATAATTAATCAGTCGTGTGTACGGAAGACTACCACCTCACGAACCGATATCAATTGTTTTCCATCACCGTCTTTCAAGACTGGTTATAATAATGGAATTAAAGTTTTTATATATACTATTAATGTCATATTTTTCATTATTAAAAGATAATATATCATTTATGATCTTACCTTTCTATGCACGAAAAACTGATAACGTCATTCGTGCGTATGTGTGAACTATTGCCTCCTTGCAACGATGTTATTGGTTTTTCATCACCACATCACTTGGATAATATATATGAGTGTATTTAAATTATTATTATTATATTAAGGATATTATTATCAGTTTTTAGAGATAAAATAATACTTACCTTGTTTCCATAATGTCACTGAAAAATGAAAACATTACTCATGTATACATACGACTTACCGTCTTCATGATTGTAATGTAGTTAATTTTTGAAATCCATATTAAATGAATGGATTATTGTTGTATAAAAGTTATTATTAGTTTACTAAATTTATCCTTGTGATGATTTACTTATGACCAATTAGACTATTGAAAAATTCATTTTGGACCCATCTACTAAATATCTTCAAAACATCCAACATAAACTTAAATAATTAATTAATTTGTAAAACATGGTAATAAGTTATATAGAATGAATGACAAAAATTAAAAATTTTCTCAATAAATTAAATAGTTAACATAAGTTTATTATTCTGGATGATAAAGAATGTACGTGATGAGTCGGACTCACGGTAAGTGACTTCGTCTCAGTCCCCTTCCATTGAGACATTCCCTAATGTTATTCACTTTATAAGGAGTATATACACCCCTTGATATCTTATATAATTAATTTTATCTCTCATCATGATGTTTTATGTTATTATTTAACGATTTCTATGATTATAATATTTTAAAGTGGTATGTGAAAATTTGATTTAAAAATATATTTTTAAAATTTTGAAGATTTAATTTCAAAATATTTTCCACCATGTCCATATTCTTGTAATTATTTTGTATGAAATGATTTTAAAAGAATATTTATTTCTATTTTTAATTTAATTAAAATGTTTTTAAAATGAAATATTTTATCTGATTTATATTGAATGTTTTGAAAAACACCAAAAGTAATGTTTTATTCTTAACATACACGGTGGAAATGAAATTTCTACTAATATGGAAAATATTTTGTTATATTCCTTTATAAGACTTCATGTTTCAATAAATGAAAAAACCTATTAATCTTTTGGTTATTTTGGAATTGAAAATGTTATTTCAAAAGAAAGTTGTATTTTGTGTTGAAAACGGTCTTTTTAAAGATAATGGTATCTGAAATCAATTTGCATATGAGTTTAAAATAGTTTTTCAAATGATGTATTGTTATATTAAATATAGTTGTTTTTGGAATTTATAAATAATGGGTGTTCCCAGATAGTGATGATTGTTCCAGTTATACCTTATACTATGGGTGCTCCCAGATAACATTCCAATGCATTGGATACTCCAAAAATGGAAGTCGAACGTATAGTTATTCTATTGGTTGGGGTACTGTAAGGGTTTTATGTAATTATTTCCCAAGGAACTAACATGAATTTTCTATGATTTATAATTATTTTTTACAGGAATCATTTGTTTTTAGAAGGTAAATTAAATGATCCATTTAAAGTAATGATATTTACCTTTATGGGCGAACTGTTATGTTTTATATAAAATTGTTTTTCAAGGGTTTTCATGTTCCTACTAATTTAACTGATTCTTTTGTTTTTATATCCCTTACTAAGATTTTTTTTCTCATCAAATGTTTTGTAATGTTTTTCACATAGTTTAAGGAAGACCATGGACAAGGATGAGGTCATGAAGAAAATTTTGAAGATATTTGATGAAAATAAAACATGTATTTTTTTAAAACGGATTCCCTTGGTGGAAAAAATGGATTCTAATTATTATTTTCCACTTGTAATGTATGGGTTTACTATGTAAGAGTTTGAAATTATTCTATAAAACATTGGACCTAATAGATATTTTTGAAAATAATTTTATTTTTAGTTTTAAAATAACTAGAATGTGTAATTTTTAAGGCTGTGTTAATACAATTGGTATTAGGGAAGGGTTTATACAACTTTTAAGATTAGGTTGATTTATTTAGACTTAGTGATATCATCATGAGTTTATAGTTTTATGGTTGATCATATGTTTAATGCCTTATAAAACCCTTTTTATGGTTTATGTTATGATATTTTATGGTGATTAATGTATTTTTGGAAAACGTTTTATGAGGTAATTATAGGTTGTTACATTTTAGGATATAAAATGAAACGTATGTGATAAAATTTGAGGTTAAAACATGTTATGATTATATTTTATGGTTTTATCATATTTTTTATGTGTTATTAGAATTATATAGTTTTAGAAAAAGGATAACCCATAGGATGGGTGACATCCAATCGTGTCTGTAAAAGCCGTAGGAATCGAACCCACAACCGAAGGGCGGCAAGGGTGCATCACCTACCACTGGCCTACATGATGTCCTAATTAGTATACCATATTAGTTTTTATTAAAATATTTTATGTATGGATAATAAGTTGATTTTGGGAACATATCTTTTATTGAATAGAGAAAACTATGGGATTGGAAAATGAATCTGTGATTAATTGATTAATGTTATTCAGAATACGTTCACTATTTTGGGAACACTATTTGATCACGTTAAAAAAGATAATATGTTATTTTATTTGAGAAGTAATAGTTAAATTATATTTTTGAATAATATATTATTTTATTGTTGATTTATAGAGATTTCAGTTATTTTTGGAGATTATTTGATTTTGGAAATTTTATTTCTGGTTTGAGACATTAAGTGTGATTGCTGTTATTTAGAGATAAATGTCAAATTTTATCCTGTAATACTATGTGATAGAATACTTATTAATTATTTGTTTCAATCATAGTTTAGATTATTTGTTGTAATTTTAAGTATAATTATTTTTTGAATGGTCTATGTTGAACTTTGGGTATTACAGTTGAATTTTGAATATTGAAGTAGTTTTTCATCATATATGTTTTATTATTTTTGGGAAATTATCTTATATTATACTAAACATTTTTGTTTTTGTTAATGTATAAAGATTAAATGAATACATAGTTAATATTTTGTGGATTATATGATTCTATATAAGTTGGCTATAATGCTTCAGGCATGAAAAACTCGTCTTGAATACTCATAATTTGGAGAGAAAGGTGAGTTTGTGATGGAAATTGATTAAAGGAAGAAACTCTAATTTTCAAGAAAATATGATTTTTTATTTTCTTAGACAAATTTTTAAAATAATTACTCAACTCTATGAAAATAAACTTGAAATAAAAACTTTACTTCTTTACTTTTATTACTGAGAAACGCATGACCTTTTTAACCCTTCATATATTTATGGTTCTGTGATTTTTATATTTCTAATTATGATGTTCTCTATCACACTCCTATAATACATGATATATTTTTTACCTTATAGTTCCATGTTTTCCTCGATGGAACCCTAGTATTTATTATCTTAGGTGAACTTAATATTTTCCTTTCATTATTTTAATGTGGAAGTCTTATTTTTTCGATGTGGGATTTCAATAAAGGTATTTTTAAAATTCAAACCATAGTTATCAAACCCAAATTAAAAATTTTGGGGACAAAATTTCAAAAAGGATAAGGGTAGATTGTAACAACCTGATTCTTTAAAATGAAACACTGTGTTCGATTACATACATGATATTACACATTGAGCTTAAACGAACAAGTAAGTATTATTATTTTAATGTTACCATTATAAACTTTCTCTTAGAATAGCAGGTATGAATATTATTAACTTAATTATGAAAATTATGTTTACCCATTTATATATAATTCATTTTCCAATTATTTATAAATGAATGTAAAACTCTTTTTAAAATAAAACGAAATGTTTTACTAAAAACTATTTAAATGTAAACATGTTTATTTTATTCTAATAAGTAAAAAAATCACTCATTTTGGATTATATTAATGAAATATTTATATAATATATTCAATCCAATGTTCAAAATTAATCTTATGTATTTTACATACTTGATATAAGAACAAATCCAATTTTATGCGTAAAAGAAGTATTTTTATGAAAAGGATGTTTTACCGCCTTTTGATGGAGAACTTGTTTTAAAAAAAGTTTTGACAATTTTATGAATTATATTTTTAAAAAATAAAATTATTATTTTATATCTTAATATAAATATTTAATTTGGTTTAATTTTTTGTTATTTTTATGATAAGTTCCTGTTTTGATAAATAGTAAAAAATACTGCATTTTAATTAAAAGATGTTTTTTCATCAAATTTATTTATAGTGTTGAATTTTATATTAGAATGGAATAAAAGTATAATTAGATAAATTTTTTATCATTTAATCCAATTTTGGTCATTGAAACTAATTTTAGTTGATTTTGGATGTACAAACATTTCAATCGTTTGAATTTTTTTACATAAAAAACCCATTTTATCGATCCGTCAATGAGATTAATTTTAATATAATTTTATACAATTACATGTTTTTAATTTTGAAAAAAGGATTCCATATTTGGCTTCATTAAGTATAAATTTATTAAGTATGTTCACTTTATTTTTTTACATTATCAATAGTAATGTTAGTAATATTATTTATTACTATGGTTAAGGGTAAATCAGGTAATTAAAGTTAAAAATAATATTATAAATATGAGAAAATTATCCTAACAATTTTCATAATTTAATTTGATGATTTATTATAGACAAAAATCTTCCTTGGGTCAATTTTATGAGCTCATGTAGCCACTTGTAAGACTTTAATCCATTTATAGTATTTAATTCAATGAAAAGTCAATTTTGTCATACTTTAGTTTTTAATAGGTGAAATATTTTTAATATGGAGTTATATAATGGATATGTTAAACTATAAATAGTATTTTGAAATAAAAAATGTTTATATTTATCATGATATTTTTTTTAAATTTTAGGGAATAAATAATTAAATTAAAGGCTTGCACAATGATGATGCAATAATTAATTAATTAAAGGAAATATTAAATAAATTATATTAAAAATACAAATATAAATATTTTTTATAGAATAATTGTCATAAAATAATTTTATGGATTAATTTTGCATGCATTTTATGAGTTAAAAAATATATATTTTTTCATATGTTTAATTTTATGATATTTTTAAAAAGTCAATTAATGAATAGTGTAAAAATTGAGATTAATGATATTTTAAAATAAATGATATTTTATTAAATGTTATAAAATTCATAAAAAATCTAAAATTTGTCCAAATATTTTTTATAAGTCTCAAAATTTCAAAAATTAATCATTGAAATGTCTTTTTTTATTTTATAGAAGTTATATCAATCTAGAAAGAGTAAATTACATGACATCACAGTAAGAGTTAAAATTTTAAAATAAGTGTTAAAACAAGAATAATAGGATTAAAAAATAGTAAAAAAATATATAATTTACATTATATGAATGAATTTAGACCCATAAAAATTATATATTCTAAATAAATAACTTTGGATCCATTTGGAATAAAAAATTAATTTATATTAATTTAATATTGTGTAGAATTCCAGGAGTTCCCCAGTCCTCTCTTATAAAACAGAACCCATTATTCTATCATTACACTTCAAAACCTATTATTTTATGCCAATATATACCCAAATACCTTCCTAGAATATATCCACACATCATAGAGTCCTTATTTTAGAAATTAAACCCTTCTTAGAGGTGTTAAGGTGTTAATCAAAGGAGATCGTCCGAAGAAGTTGTATCATTTTTAATTAAGTGTTTCTATTTTATTTCTTATTACACTTCCTTAAAATATTATTCAACCATGATTAAATAATAAATCTAGTATAATAAATATACTGAGATGTTATTATGGTAATTTCATCATCTAAATCCATCTCAGATTCTATCCAATATGAAAGGAATTAATCGTTCATGTGTACGACATACTACCACCTCGCGAACCAATATAATTCGTTTTCCATCACTATAAATCAATAATGGTAATAATAATGGAATTAAATTTTATATATGACATGAAAATAAATATTTAAATTTATTAAAATATACTATATAAATTACTAGCAAACATATCCATGAACATGAAAATGACAACATCATTCCTGTGAACGTGTAAGCTATCACATTCATGTAGTGATGTGATTCTTTTTTCATCACCACATCACATGGATATTATATATAATTGTCTTTAAATGATTAATATGATATTAATGATATTATTATCATTATTTATAGATAAAATAATACTTACCATCTTTCCATAATGATCATTCAAAAATTGAAACATTACTGATGCGTACGTACAATTTATCGTCTCTATGATTGTAAAGTAGTTAATTTTTCATATAAATATTTAATGAGTGGATAATTTATGTGTAAAAGTTATTATTATGTCATGAATATTATTCTGGATATGATAGACTTATGACCACTTTGACTATTGACATCATACCAAATTCATTTTGGACCCATGTACCGAATTTCATCAAAATATCCAATGTAATCTTAAATAATTAATTAATTTTTATATCATGGAAATAATTGATATATAATGAACAATAAACATGAAATTGTTTATCAATAATTTAAATAAAAAACATATGTTTATTATTCAGGAAGATAATAAATGTACGCGATGAGTCAGACTCAAGGTAAGGGACTTCGTCTCAATCCACTTTCATTGAGGCATATCCTGATGTTATACATCTTATAATGTGTTTATACAACCCCTTAGACATGTTATATAATTAATCTTATCTATTATCATGATATTTAATTATTTATTTTGTTTTATTATTTAATGAGTTTTATGATTCAAATATTTCAAAGTTGTCTGGGACACTTTTATTTTAAATTATCTTTTTCAATGTTTTATGATTTAATTACAAAATATTTTATTCAATGTCAATATTCTTCTTCTTATTTTATGTGAAAGGATTATAATTGAAAATTTATATCTATTTTTAATTTTATTCAAATGTTTTCGAAAATTAATATTTTAGGTGTTTTATATGGAACCTTTTGATAAACAAAAAAGGTGTATTTTATGTTGAAAATGTAATTTTGAAATATAATTGTATCTGAAAGTGATTTACAAAAGGTTTTAAAAGATTTTTTCAAACAATGAAATGTTATATTACTTTTTGTGGTTCTTGGATGTTTTAAATTATGGGTGTTATCATATAATGCTGCATGATCCCATTATATTATAAAATATGGATGCACTCAGATAGTATTCCAATGCATTGGGTACTCTGAATATGGAAGCCGACCATATGGTCATTCCATTTTTATGGGTTTTGTAAGGGTTTTATGTGACGATGTACCGAGGTACCTACATGAATTTTCTATGATTTCTAATGATTTTATGGGAATAAAATATTTTCAAAAGGTAAATTATATGATCTTTATAAGTTAGTGATATTTACTTTTATGGTTTAAATGTTATGTTTTCAGGGAATGTGTTTTTCAAGAGTTTTTTTGTTCATACTAAACTAACATTTTCCTTTATTTTAATATCCATTACCGAGGTTTTGTTCTCATAAAAAGTATTTTAATGTATTTCATAGATTTTAAGTAATATTAGGTACAATAATGAGGTAATGAAGGAAATTTTGAAGATAGTTCATGAAAAGAAAACATGTTTTATTTTAAAAGGGTTTCCCTTAGTGAAAAAATGCATACCAGGTATAAGTGTCCACCTGTAATGTATGGGTTTAGTATGTAATAATTTTCCCTAATTCTCTAAAAAACTATACCAAAAATACATTTTTCAAAAGGAAAGTAATTTCATGTTTTAAAATAACTATAATATGTAATGTTTAAGGCCATGTTCTTACAGTTGGTATCAGAGCAGGGTTTTGACAACTTTATATATTATAATTTTTCTATAAGAGTTTTGGATATCATCATGAGTTCATTGTTTTGAGGTTTATCATAAGTTACATGTCTTTGAAACCCCTTTTGAGACTATATTTTATGAAATTTTAAGGTGATTAATGATATGTTTGGAGGAATTTATTTTTGAGGAAATTAAGAGATGTTACTTTTTGTGATGAAAAATGAAAGGAATGAGATAAAATTTAAGATTAAACCATGTTATGTTTATTTTTTTATGGAATCATCATACTTTTGGAGTTTTATTAAAATTATATAGTTTTAAAAATAGGACAACCCATAGGATGGGTGACAACCCGTCAGACCTGAAAATTCTATGGGAATTGAACTCACAACCGAAGGGAGACAAGAGTGAATTGCCTACCACTAGTCTGCATGAAGTCCCATTTAGTACGAATTATTATTTCTAGTTAAATGATTTTATAGATGGATAATATATTGATTTTCGGAACTTATCCTATATCTAATAGATAACCATGGAATTGGAATATGATTCAGTAATTAAGTTATTAATGATATTTCGGAAGATGTTCACTATTTTGGGAAACCTATATGATCAAGGTAAATGGAATACTATGATATTTTATTTGATAAGTAATGGTTGAATTATATTTTGTAAGAATATATGATTTTATTATGGACTTATGGTGATTAAGGTTATTTGTGAAGATTATTTGATTTAGTAAATTACATTTTTGGTATGATACATTAAGAGTGATCGACATTATTTGGAGATAAATGTTAAAATTTATCTTGGAAGACTATGTGATCAAATCTATTTAAATTTTGGATTTCAATATTAGTTTGGATTATTTTGATGTATTTTAAAGATAATTATTTATTGAATCATCTATATTGAAAATTGGGTATTACTAATGAATTTTGGAGATTGAAGTATTATTTCATCATATGAGGTTTATTATTTTTATTGAATTATGTTATCTTGTACTAGAAATTTTGGTTTTTGTTAATGTATAAAGATAGGTTAAATAGATAGTTAATATTTTTTGGATTATGTGATTCTCTATGAGTTGAATATAGCGCTTTAGGTGTGAAAAATTCATATTGAACACTCATCATTTGTAGAAAAAGCTGAGTTTGTGATGGAAATTGATTAATGGATGAAAATATAGTTTTCAAGTATGTATTTTTCCTTATGTTCTTAGTCCAAGAATTAAAATAATTCCTTAACACTATGAAAATAATCTTGAAATAAAAATGCCTTCCATTTATTTTTCTTACTAAGAAATGCATGACCTTATAAAACCATCACATATTAATGGTTTTGTGATTGTTAAATTTATCCTAAAAATTTTGTCTATAACTATATATCAGAACATGATAGTTTGTTTTCTCTTCAATGTCAATGTTTTCCTACATGGAACCCTAGTATTTGTTATTTCAGATGACCTCCATACTTTCCTTTCTTTATTTTATGTTGGAAGTCTTATTTGTATCCCAATGCGGGATTCCAATAAAGGTATTTTAAAAGTCAGACATTATTTACTGATCCCAAATTCAAAATTACGAGGATGAAATTTCCAAAAGGGGGTAGAATGTAACAACCCATGTTTTTAAAAGGAAACTCTTTGTTGGATAGTGTATATGATATTCCACATTAAGCTTAAGTGAACAACTAAATATTATTATTTAAATTTTACCATTATAACCTAGCCGCTTGAAAATAAGGTATGAATATGATTAACTAAATTATGAAATCATGGTTTACAGATGTATATTTAATTCATTGACCAATTAATTATAAATGAATGTAAAACCCTTTCTAAAATAATTTTTTATGAAAAACTATTTAAATGTGAATGAGTGTATTTTATACCAATAAATAAAAAAACCCATGTTGAATTTATTAATGAAATATATATAATATATTCAATATAATTCTTAAAATTTATCTTATGTATTTTCTAGACATGATATAAGAACGAATTCAATTTTATACAAAAAAGAAGTATTTTTATTAAAAGGCAGTTTTTAGTCCATTTGATATCAAACTTGTTTTAAATATATTTATGAAACTTTTTTTTTTGATAAAGTATACTTATTATTTTAAATCGTAATATAAAAATTTACATCGGTTGAAATTTTTGGTATTTTTCTGAAAAGTTTCTTGTTTTGATAAATCATGAAAAAATGTTGCATTTTTATAAAATTTATTTATCTTGTTAAATTATATATGTTAATGGTTTTAAACTATAATTAAATCATGTTTTTATCCGTTAATCTAATTGAGGTCATTGGAATCAATTTCACATTGAATTTAGATATAAATTTTTTCAATATTTTGAACATTTTTTCTTTAAAACCCATTTCTTGATATGTCAATGAGATTAATTTTATAATAATTTATCCAGTTATGTGTTTTGAATTTTTTAAAATGGATTCCATATTTATAATTGTTTTTCCAAATTTATTAAATAGGGAACTTTTATATTTGGACATTATGAATAGTAACTTTGGTAATATTTGTTATTACCATGGTTAAGGGTAAATCGAGTAATTAATGGTAATAATAATATTATTAATATATGAAAATTATCATAAAAATTGTCTAAATTTCATCAAATGAGTTATTGGAGACCCAAATAATCCTTGGGTTGATTTTATGAGCTCTTGTAGCCACTAAGATGCATTTATTCTATTTATAGTATTTATTTCATGACCAGACCCAAGCTGGGGCTTGAGCCACAACTACCCCAATCCCGGCTCCATTGGATAGGGGGTGGAGACAAGCATCGAATGCATAAATAACACTGGGAGGCTTTGACTATGTATCTTTACACACACAAAAACATCCATATCGATGAAAAATGAAGAGGGAATGAAAAAAAGATGAAACACTACTATGAAATAGTCCAAGCATGCATAACACTCTAGACAGTACAAAAGCACGAAAGTGTAAACAAAAAATTAAAGAGAAAAAACACATTCCCCATCAGAAATATGTCTTAACCTGCTAAAAAATTATAAAAGTAAATATTTGAAAGAGATCCCAACCCTTGAATCCCTAGTTACAACCATCGTATGTAGTCCATGCACCCAGTATCCATATGCTCCTATGTAGTCACAAGCGACCTATCCTTAATATCCATAAGGCATGATACATTCAGGAAAATCCAATGCATGGGTTATTATAAACATACCTAATAGGATTCCCTAAAATCTAAGGTGGTGGAAGTAAGAGATACAATAGAAGATAAGGAAATTAGATTCCACAATACACAATGAAAGAGTACATATAAACCAAAAAATAAAGTGAAGGTAACCTCGTACAAACACAAGGGGATCTACGCGGTGAGTTGATGAACTAATCATTGATTCTTTGCTACATATAATAGGATATTAGACTCATCCAACCATGATAAGCTAATCATGGAAATCAATTGACATACCCTGAAAGTATTCACCTCTTCTAGAACGAGTGTGTCCAAAACCAAGGTGTGGATATAGAAGAAGGATAAATATACATGCTCCGTAAATGAAGACTAAACAAGAGAGTAAGAGAATATCCATATCACATATCATACCAAAAAGAAGAGTATCCAATAGTTCCAAATTTTAATCATCAACGCCCAAAATCCCATGTGTATTCCCAGAAGTAACTGTAGAAGTCTAACCACACCTAATCACTATGTCACGTCGTTGAGTGGGAAAAAACTCAAAGTCAAATAGATGAGACATGGTATAATATTGGGTACGACTTTTATGATGTCGATGACCCATTACCCGAATCAACTAGAGGGTACCACTCAGAAGATGTCAAGGATACACTATCCAGATCAATTGGAGGGTACCACTTGAAAGGCCTCGAGGACTTACTACCCATCTCTACTAGAGGGTACCACTGGTAAGATGTCAAGGATAAACTACCCATATCTACTGGATGGTACTACTCAAAAGACGTCAAAAACCCACTACCCATCTCTACTTGAGGTTAAAACTCAAAAGGCAGGACTTGTTACCCAGCTCTATTAGAGGGTACCACATGGAAGGTCTCTCATGATATTGGGTGGTCAATACCATTGTCGAGAATTTCTTTATAAGGATCCATGCTCAGAACATTTTACATCATATCTCAAAATCCACCACGGAGGGAACCCATATGTTCTACATAGAAAAACACTCAGGATAGGATACTAACGTTCCCAAATCTGAGTTCAAAAGAAGGAGATACAGAACCATAGAGTTTCCTAAAAAATAGGTGCATGACATATCTAGGATCCACACAGTGTGTGGTCCCACTCTAATTCCTAGAAATTTCGTCACCATAACACGAACTTCAGAAATGTACCACTACAAGACATTTTAGGGCACTACACAAAATGTCTCATCCAAGATCTTGACCAACGCTGGTTTCTCATCGCCGATCTGAGGGAAAAATGCAATTCACTAATATGCCTCTTCAAACTGCCCTATATGGACAAACGAATCACACCATTGGGATCCTCACTAAAAAATGACGAAGATAGGCTATTATCTTGCCTCAATCAGAGACCCAGTGAAAAAGGCGCATTTCATTGCATCACGCTCGAATGAAATCTCATGGGCTTGAGCCGTAAGTCTAAATTAAATACTCGAAATTGGTCATGAAATGTTTGCCTTAATTTTAGGGAAACATCTTTGTAGACAATTCTCCATTACGACTCCATATGTGGAAGATATGTCATATAATGGATTCGATAATAATAATAATTTTATTATTATTGGGCATTTAAATGACCTAGGGAACAAGTCAAAAAAAGGTATCCAACATCGATATTAAAATGACCGTCTGAAATTTAGGGTTACGCTGCCGCTGATAGTTTTAAAATCAGTTATCATATGATGAAATTAAGGATGGATTAACATTGACAACCAAAATAATAATAATAATTTTTTTGTTTATTATTAATATTTTTTATAAACCTCATTTTGAAATAGGATACCAACATTCTAATTTAATTTCTTATATACAACGACTTCATGAGTATTCCTTCTCCCTATTATATTTAATAATAATAATATTATTATTATTTTATAATAATATTATTAATTTCTAAAAACAAATGGGATGAACCTTCATCCCCCCATTTCACTTGCAGTGCACCCAGACGGGGGGGGGGGGGGGGGTCACTCTATTTTGTCCATTTTTTCCCATTCAATATTATTATCATGTATTAAAAATATTTTATATTACAAGTCCCATAAAATTACACCCATTTAATTTTATTATTCAACCACACTTTTAATGTCACAATTATTATTATTTAATATAATAATAATGAAAAGTATTCATTTCATTTTATTAACTCACAACCACAACCACCACCATTAGTATTATTATTATAATTTAACACTCACCAGGTTGACCACATTCGATCAACTTGTCTGAGATTTGAGTCTGGTCACCACCATGCCAATTCCAAGCAACCTATTCGATGATATTTCATGTGTGAGAACCTCATAGAAACAATCTCGTCACACTGCATGTCCTCTTCACGCGTCAATCAGAAAAATGGGGATCATAGATCCAATCCCAAACCTCCTCCAATCACAAATCTCACACCCATGATACCAAACCGATTCATTAACTAAACACCATCCTTCTCTTTTATCAATTTATTCCCATACCATCAATCCATATGTTGTTCATGCAACTAAAATAAATCCAGGGGTTTGACTACATTCGAACCTGCCCTGACAAAGTTGATTCGTGACCCCATAGTCCAACAATGAAGAATGAAAAAATGGTGGGGGGACATGAATAACAAAGATTATAAGAATCATTTACCATGAATTCATGGCCTATAATTTCCTAGTGGTCAAATTAGGGTGAGAATTATGATACTAACAAGAAATAAATTGAGTGAATAATTTATTCCATTTCACAAGCTCATGCAAAGGGTCAAATTATCGATGATCAAAGAGAGAGAATTTATCATGATCAATATTTTAATTATAAGGGAGAAAAAACACATATAACAAGTCCTAAATCAATTATGGATTGATCATTGGTGAAGAATTAATCCACCAACAATGAGGAAAAACCGCTGTGATCACTACCTGTAGATCAACCACAATCTGATCCCCATTCATCGCTCGATGTCTATCCACAAATGAAAAACTCCCTCTTCTTCCTCTTGAATCTCAAGGGTTATGTGGCTAACCCTTGGTAAATTTTCATAAGAGGGTTTTATAGAGGGTTTAATTAGGTCATTTGGAAAAAAATTATTTATTTATTTCAATTAAATGTACCTACCAATGACTGTATCATCTGAATGTTCCACACTGACTAATTTTAGGTCATGCCGAGGATAAAACCACATTCCAAATTCAACGGTGGTATCATATTTTCTATATTAGTCTCCTTTTATGAGTTATTTGGGTTAGGTTTATTGAATAAAAAAATTAAAAAAATTAAATTTATCCAATGCACCCACAAACGGATTCCCCATCTGAACATCTCATGATGATCAACCTTAGGTCATGACTAGGGTAAAATCCATATTCCAGATTAACCATGGTATCATATTTCCGATCTAAGTCTCCATTTATATGGTATTACACTTTTTTAGGAAAACTGTTCACAAACAATAAAAATATATTTAATATTTTTATTATATTAATTCTCGGCTCACCGGGCCTCAGAATTTGGCATTGTCTCAATTCCAAGCTTCAAAAACATTCTTTGGAATATTCCAAAGTCTTACACAGAAAAAAATATTCTCTATATTATTCTATTATTAAAAAAGTTTTATCCCTGAAAAGAAAAAAATAAATAATTGATTGGGATACTGAGCCAACATATGGAATTTTCAAGCTTCTTCCCTACCCTGGTATGGACAACCAAAGGATAAGTGTGAAACTCCCTCATCACCGCTTATTATAATGTGATTGTAATAACCATTCATCCCTAAAAAAATATGACGTGATTCACTTCTTCCAAAAAAACGTAAGGTGAATCTCCTAAGGATATCTAGTCACACTAGTCCGCACAGTATATGTTCCCTAGAAGGTAGTTTCTTAACATCCTCAAGGAGAAGAATACAAATTCTAGCTCTATGTAGTGATTCATATAGTTCTATTCATTTGTTCTCAACTACCTCAAACCATATGTTATAAATTCGCACCACTGCATCTTGGTTGAAACTGAGCACGTAAGGGTACCAATGAAAAAGGAAGTTGAGTAGACTCATCCAAACCTAAAAAGATAGACATGGAAAGAACGTGGAATACCTCACATGTATTCACCTCTATTGGAAGGAGAGTAACCCCAAACTAGAAAATATGATACACCCACTAGGGGAATCCCATGTAAAAAAGGTCAAGAAGAAAAACTCCACCAGCAATGCTAGGACCTGCTCCGACACTAAATTACAGAAACTCACCCTGAATGAACAAATCATAATTTTCTACACCTTGACACAATCTTATTTGGGTGGAACTGACCCACTCACACAGTTTTGGTTTTTTTTATAAAAAACACGACTTTTTGGGGAAAGCATTCATCTTCATCATGAGTCCAAAGCTAAGTAAAACTATGTCATGTCCTGCTTGATCGTCTTGCATATAAACTGATGCCAAGTGCATAAGGGTACTAATGAAAAACAAAGTACTACCCAAATGCTCAGCTGGGTCTTACTGGTCCCTATTTTTCTAAAGATAAATACATCACCTAACCCCAAAGACAAATGTTAGAGGCACACATCTACTACACTTCATCACTATCCTCTTTTGACGACACTGGCTCACCATTATAGTTTTACTCACAGCTAAATAATGCTTCACAGTGTGGGGGAAGAACCCCAATTCCTTTTATATTCAAATCTAAGTTGAATAAAATCGACATGGGTTACACTAATGCCATGCGTCACCCTGATTTAAACCTCGAGAAAGAAGAATGAAAAAATGATTATATAATATAGTGTCTAAGAGTTAATAATATATAAAGTAGAAGATACACAGATCATACCTCTTATAATCTCATGCTTCCTAGGATCATATACATCCAAATCCTGAAGCTATCTGTGGCCCTGGCCACTAATTCCATGAGAATGATGTGGGTCGCCTGGTGGTGGTGTAAGGATATTGTAGTGACTCCCACCACCCAAGTCTCCTATTACTCCTCTACCAGCTCCACCTCCAAGGGGACCACCCTATCCACGTTTAGGAGATCATTCATCACAACACTTTCAATATTATAAGATCTCAACCTTATCTAGAGTTGTATCAGGATCATTAATAGGTACTATTTTTTTTAATTATGATTACTTTTCATTGGGGTTATACCATGGGGTGTGTTCGGGTGATTTTTTAGAAAAATGGAAGAAAATTGGTTGTGCACAGTTGGCACATGGTTGGTGCATGTTTAAAGAAAATCATGAACCCCTACATAGGAAACCATGCATGGGAATTAAAGTCTGACAAAATTTTATTTTAAGATTCATAGAACCCTCGAAACACATCTATTTCGACCCCCATTTGACCCTAGGAGGTATTTCACATTTTTTGAGCTCTCTAAAAAAATTCCAAGCCCTCTAACCACTATTATTTGTAAATCTAAACATGAATCTAAGGTATTCTTCTCTCATGTTAAGTGAATCCTATCTCAGTTCTTCTCTCACTATTCTGTCATTATTTCTACATTCGTTCAGTGATTTAATCATCTACTATGATAGATCTAAATATATTTGGAGAGATCCAGGTCAATGATTTTAGATCTAGATCTATAATTACAATATCTTGATTTCTTAAACCTTGTTTTAGGGTTTTCTATTCGGATCCTAATCTACGTTGTTATAATACCCAATTTTGGATATTTTTGTTGTGCAATCCTTCATCAAAAAATCGAGGTTGGTGATTAATTATTCAAATCCCATAGTCTTGTTATTATTTATATGTATGTGATAGTAGAATATCTAGATTTATATTAGTGATTTGAATTCCAAATTGAACTAATTAATGTGGTTAATTAATTAATTGGGCAATTTGGGATTTGATTGAATAAGATATATTTTGGAAAGGGGATAATTATTTGGTGAAATAATTATCAAAGTATTGAATTGGGAAATTGGGGATAATTAATTGATGATTTATCTATTGGATTCATGAATTATAAATTGAGAATAATTAATTGGTAAATTAATTATTAGATATTCAGTTTGTGAAATGGTTAATTAATTATTGAATTGATTAACAAAAGAGTTGTGATTAATTAATTTATTAATTAATAAATGTTAAATATATGGTTAATTAATTGTTGAATTAATTAAACGATATTGATATTGTTATTTAATTTTCAAATTAATTAATTGTCTTGGATTAAGTAATTTATGAATAAATTAATTAATGTTATGGTTTCTAATTGTGATAAGAAGATTAATGTTGTTTAATCTTGTTTGACATGACAATGTGAGAACATGTGATAATGAGGTACATGTGATAATGTGATATGTTTTTATATGTATTTGAATGTTTGATAAATGGGTTGTTAGACATCACGATCTATTCCAATGACAGACACACATATATATATATATGCATGATTGATAAATTTTGTACTAGACATGCCGATCTATGTCATGATATATATATATATATATATGCAGGATTGATAAATGGGGTGTTAGACATCACAATCTATGCCAATGAAATATATATATATATATATATATATTCATGATTGATAAATGTGGTAGTAGATATGACGATATATGCCAATGATATATGTGCATGGTTAATAAATGGGGAGCTAGACATGAAATTATATGCACATGATATATATACATGATTGATAAATGAGGTTCTAGACATGACGTTCTAGTCCCATAATAAAACAATGGAATTAGATATTTGTTCTAACTGGCCATAATAATGAAATATGGATTGAATATGTAACATGGTTCAGACCCAGCATGGGCCGAAGTAGGAATTGTGGAACATTTTTCCTCGAAAAACAAGTGGTATTTGCAGTTTAAAAAATATTAATTGAAAATGTTATATCTATTTACAAATGAATTGTAATTAATTGTTTATAAAACTACATATACATGTCATTGATTTGATTTGTTTTAGAAACCATTGGTGCTGGCCTACTGAGTTATACTCTCACTATACCCAGGTTACCTAATCAGTACATAAATAAATTTTATTGTTGCAGGAAATGCTAAGGGGGAAGGCCCTAGGTTAGATATCTAATTTGGGGATGGATCTTGGATGAGGTAACCATATGTGGTTTGGGACCTACATGGGAGTCATCAGAGTCTTTATTTTCTGTTTTTATTCTAAACACAGTTACACTTACATTAGCATGGAATACTTCCTTCTTTCACTGGATATTGTATTCCTGCTTTGATTATCTTGAGCTTTTGGTATTTTTTATGGTTATATGTGATTCCTCTATTATTTATTTATTTAAACTAGATTATTACTCTAATAATAGATGGCATATTATCCCCATGATCGACTTATTAGACCCTCACTGCTAGTTAGTAGCCTCTGGTGTATGGAGAGGCACACTTGAGTTCATGTGACTGACCAGCTCGGGGTGTCGACATGTGGTACTTGGGACGAGATATCACAAAGAGGTATTAGAGATCTAGTTTTGTTTTCTTCTTCTTTCTAACTATTTGGGAAAGTCATACTAGATAATTAGAATAGTTTGGTCTTGGTTATGATCCCATGCATGGGAGTTGCAAACCCATGTATGAGGGAAAACCCAAGTACTCAGGATGGGATTTCTGTTATTTCTGTTTGTTGTTATAGTTGAATATTATTTGACCTTGGGTGACACACTTGTTTTTTTGATGTGATTGTTTTTATTTTTAATTTTTTTAGAATTTACTCATGGTTCAAAATAGGAAGAATGTTGATTCTGTATGCATCATTCTAGGCACTTAGGATTATTTTGGGATATGCATCATTTTTGGAATGCAAGGAAAAAGGGGTTTTCAGTAAGTTGTTATACATGAATTGTTATTCTTTACTTGGGAATTTGATTTGAAAATGGTTCCTAATATGAAATTGATAATGTTAAAAATGGTGAAAAATATAAATAAATGGGTGTATGAATGAGAAAATTAATATGAGAACGTATTTACCCTTGTTAACTAGGAAATAGGTGTAGGATGGTTAAGGGTGGTGATATCACCCCAGTTTTGACCGTGTGAAAAGGTTTGGGGAAATTGATTGTTGTTTCTTATTGAGATTTTCCTCTTACATAAATGTGATACAGTTGTTTTATGAGTCCTAAGATGTGTGTTTGTCATTGTATAGTTATGAATCCATGATGATTTATGTTGAGAAGATGATAGTAAGAGATGGATGGAGATGGTCTACCACCAATGAAGCCTAAGGAATAAATAGCACCAAACAAGAAAGATAGAGAGCGGTTCCGAGATAAATTCACTCACTTCCTGAAATAAATGGAAAGAGGGTTCGGGTAGGTTTAGAAGATCCTGTCGGACCTGATGATGGAATTTAAGTTGTAGCACCCACTAACTTTTACTTGAGTGGGTGTGTCACAACCCGCCCTTGGGGACCGTGCCGTGACTACACCAAGCCCGCCTTCCATAGGCCAGGGGCTGGCGACTAGCACCAAGGCGTAAATCCCGGTAAAAAGGGAAGGCATTGCCTTTGTAAAGTAAACAAGCACCACAGAGTAAGCAACCGGAAAAGTATACACTAAGTAAGAACATAGTACAACTGAAAGTGTGGAAAAGTAAATAGGCCAGTATACAAACCCAATCTGAAAGTAAAGTACAACTCGAAAGGGAAAACAACAACTGTAAAGTAAAAGCCGCTACGCCGAGCTGTCCACTGGAGATACCACCTGAAGGGTGGGTACGGATAGCTCCACTGCTCCTCGGGTCCCGCCGTCCGCTCCGAGTACGTCCCGCCCAGTGGTCCACCTCCAGGTATTGTCCTGCTCTGCACGCCTCAACCATGATCAACGCCATCCGTCGTCTGCAACCAACACAACGTAGTGCGGGCATAGCCCGTGCAGGGGTGAGTATAAGCTACTCAGTAGGGTCCTCAAGACCCCCGAAGGTCTCCCAAAATCCACAAAGGATGAACCACAAAGGAAAGATACAATCACGAAGTAACAACCGACACTGCTTAGGTATATGCCCATACATATACCTAAGTCATCATTTCAATACGCTCCAACCTCCAAGCCCAAGCACAACTCAGTCCACATAGGAAAGTATACGTATTCCACACAGGAAAGCAAACGTAATCCACACAGGATAGAAAAACACAATCCACACAGGAAAGCAACATGATTCAGCTCACACAGGTATACTTCTTTGAGGACGATAGAGATGATCACTGATCCATCTAAGTCGTCGGACCCACAAAGGATCGATAGGTACTAACCCCCGCAAAGACCCACACAGGATCAGACCCACACAGGATCTGTAGGCGCTGGTTCACACAGGACCGCTAAGCGCTGACCCACACAGGATCGAACCCACATAGGATCAGTAGCACTGATCCAAACAGGATCGCTGAGTGCTGTAGCCGTCGTCGTCGAATCCACTAAGGATCTCCGCACAGTCGTCGTCGCAGTCACCGTAGCAGTCGCAGCCAGCTCTAGGGTTCCCGCACACAGCAAGCTCGTTCGGGAGGGTCCGCTCCACGAGCCGAGAGGCTGATACATCAACTGTCACATAGTCCAGAGTTGATGTATCCAAAAGTTCCGTATCGTCAACAGGAACTCAACACAACAGACGGCGCGTCAATTGGACGCCCGGTCTGAGAGTTATTGGCTTTTTTCGGTCCAGGGGCCTGGTTGGTTTTTAAGGAAAAACCAACCCGGCCGTACTCCACCTGCATCCAAAACTTGGACAGAGAGTGCCAAATGATCCGTCTCACTAATAGGAACTCAACAAAGCTGACGGAACGTCAATCGGACGTCCGTAGCTCAAGATATGAGCGTTTCCGCTCCGAAGGCCCGGTTGGTTTCGTGTATGAACCAACCCGGCCGAACTCAAAGTATTCTTAAACCTTGAGTGCGATATACCAAAACGACCGTCTCGATCCAAGGATCGCTTCGCCACTGACAGCGTGTCGTTTGGAGGTCCGTAGCCCGAGTTATGTGCATTTGAACCTAACTGTTTGGTATTGGGGGTTTCGGGCCTGTGCCGACCCGGCCCGAGACCCCCCCCCGGTTGGCCCGAACAGGGTCGACCCGGCGCGGCGCGGCCCGGTGCGACCCGGTGCGACCCGGCCCGGCTGGGCTCGGCCCGGCCTGGCAGACCGGCCAGGCGTGCCGGTCCGGCTCAAGGCAGCGCGCTAGGCGTGCTGCCAGCTCGGCCTTCAGCCGAGCTGATTGAGAACGGGGGGCGCCTGCCCCCCTTTTGTGAAACCGCGGCCCCCCTCATTATGGGGGGGCCATTTATGCTGGCCGGGGGAATTTAATTCCCCTGGTTTCCTACTTTCCGGCCGAGCCGACTTGGCCGGCCGACTTCTTCTCAACAGGACCGGCAATGGCCGGCCCTCTTCCGGCTTCCGACACCGGCGGCCCGACTGGCCGCCGGTCACCAAGCTCCGCCGCGGCCCGGAACCGGCCGCGGCCCTTGTCGTCCGGCGCGGTGCGACGGCACCGCGACCCTCCGCCGCGGCCCCGTTCCGGCCGCGGCGCCTTCGAATTCCCTCGACGCGACGCGACGGCGTCGCGTTCTTGAATCTCTTTCCATGGCGCAGCGCGACAGCGCCGCGCGTATGTTCCGCATGAACCGCGTGGTGCGACGGCACCACGCTCCTTCGTACCAACCACAAAGAAAACAATTATGAAATAAGGAGGAGGGTCGTCCATGTTTGTGCGGTCCGGCCCCCTCGCATTATTCGATAATAAAAAGTCAAAAACCACAAAATTCGACATGCCAGAATCAAGAACGGAATCAAATAACATTAAACCCCTACCTCAGTTTCAAGAGCGGAGCACGCCAACAAGCCGCGGAAGACAAGCGTCGCGGAGGTCGGGCGTCGCGGTAATCGAACGTTGATTCCATTGACGTCAAGGTGCATCTGAAGAGGTACATCGCTGGAGAAGATTCGTAAGTTGACGGAGGAAGCCTGAGGAAGCGGCGTCTCCTTTCGTTGATACAGGAAAAAGATCGAAAGAAGCGGTGTCGTCGATCTTCGGAAACACACCGGCTACGAAGAAGAGATGTGGCGTTCTTCTTCGGAGCTTAAGTGTTCTTCGTGTTCTTCGTCAAGGTTGAAGAAGATGAAGAGAGAGCTTCCCAAATCCTCTCAAGTGGCGAAGGATACTAACCAAAATAAAATAAGTCTAAAGCTTATTTTATTTACACAACTAAACCACTTGAATTTAAAAAGTTTGAAAAACAATAACTCATATCAATTAAAACTCAAGTTGTCAAAATTAAATTGAGTGGAGTTATTGTGAATTTAAAGGGGAGTTGAGGAGTTAGGGTTCGTGTGGGCCCCACCACACTTAATCCTCTCAAGGGAGGTTATGTGGATGTGGGTCCCACCTCTAACTCCCTTTGGGAGGAAATAACCAACAAAGTTAAAAATAAATTGTGTTCCACAATTTATTTAACTTCTTCTAATTTCCCCCAAAACTAACTTTCATCCCGTATAAAACGTAACTTCGGAAAAGGTCTCCTTAAGCGAATATCGGCGTTGCGAGTTCATCGGTGCCCTCAGAATTTGATTCTGGGCACCGGTTCAAAATTTAGAAATTCCCGCTCGTTCGTTCACTGAACGTACCCGATCCAAACATCGGAAATTGATTCCGGTCACTTCGGGCCTCGGAATCAGGTGCCGTCAGAAACCGTGCTCTTGTAAAATTCCAAATAAAATTAAGAAAAAAATTTCCCTTGAATTTTACGGGTCTTTACATTACTCCCACCTCAGGGATTTACGTCCCCATAAAGATACATCAAAACTAGGGAAACAAATGAGGGTACTGAGCACGGATCTGAGCCTCCCACTCCCAAGTGCTCTCCTGGAGATTCTCGTGCTGCCATCTGATGTGCACTAGAGAAATCGACCGTCCACGTAGGACCCGCTCCTGTCGATCCTCGATCTCCACCGGGACCTCCGTAAAAGTCTCCCCATCATCAACGTCAAGCTCCCCATGGTCAATGATGTGCGTCGGGTTGTGCACGTATCTCCTCAGCTGAGATACGTGGAAGACGTCGTGCACCCGGTGCAACTGAGGTGGTAGAGCCAGACGATAAGCCACCTCGCCAATCCTGCTGAGGACCTAGAATGGTCCGATGAAGCGCGGAGATAACTTGCCGCCTCGGCCAAATCTTCGTATAACACGTTGAGGTGAGATCCTCAAGAAGACGTGGTCACCATCCTCGAACTCTAGTGGCCTCCGCCTCCTGTCAGCATATGACTTCTGCCGGCTCTGAGCTATCCTCATCCGCTCCTGGATGACCTGGACCTTCTCTGTCGTGGCTTGGACCATCTCCGGTCCCACAAGTGCTGACTCCCCAGGGTCTGTCCAGCACAAAGGAGATCTACAAGGTCAGTCGTACAACACCTCGTATGGTGCCATCCCGATGGTGGAGTGGTAGCTGTTTTTGTACGCAAACTCCACCAAGGGTAGGTGGTCCTCCCAGCTATGACCAAAGTCCAGGACACATGCGCGGAGCATGTCCTCGAGAGTCTGAATGGTCCTCTCCGTCTGACCATCCGTCTGAGGGTGAAAGGCTGTGCTCAGACGTAGCTACGTCCAGAATGCCTCCTGCAACCCCTTCCAATGCCGGGAAGTAAAGCGAGCATCTCGATCGGAGACGATAGATGATGGCACACCGTGAAGTCGCACAATCTCCTGAACGTAGAGACGTCCCAAGCTCTCCACTCAGCCCTAATCTCTGATGGGTAAGAAGTGAGCTGACTTGGTGAGTCGGTCGACAATCACCCAGATGGAGTCGTGACCTCTGGAAGTGCATGGAAGTCCAGTCACGAAGTCCATAGATATGCCATCCCACTTTTACTCCGGAACCTCCAAGGGCTGTACCAAGCCTACTGGTACCTGGTGCTCAGCCTTCACCTGCTGGAAGGTGACGAATCGAGAAACGAACTCTGCCACAGCCTTCTTCATGCCCGGCCACCAGTGCTGTTGTCTGAGATCCTGGTACATCTTCGCCACTCTAGGATGTACCGCCAAAGGAGAAGTGTGAAACTCTCTTAGCACCTCCTCTCACAAAGTGACTGGTACCATAGTACGTCCTCTGAAAAGGATGTCGTGCTCTGATCCAAGGGAGAAACCATCAGGTGCCTGTCCCAAGGATATCTATGCACGCCGTGTCTCACAGTCAGCATCCTCACACTGTGCCTCTCTGACCCACTGTAGAAGTGGAGGAGTGACTGTGAGAGACTGAAGGAAGGCTGCTCCATCTCTATCCACGAAGGATATCTGCAAAGAGGCTAGCTGCTCCGTCGCCTCCTCAAGTAGCTGAATGCCCGTCCTCTTGCTGAGGGCATCAGCTACCACGTTCCCCTTTCCAGGAGTATAGACTATCTCAAAGTCATAGTCCTGGAGGAACTCGATCCATCGCCGTTGTCTCAGGTTCAGATCCTTCTGCGAGAAGATATACCTGAGACTCTGATGATCAGAAAAGACTGTAAAGCGCTCGCCCATCAGGTAGTGTCGCCATGTCTTCAGAGCGAAGACCACTGCTGCAAACTCCAAGTCATGGGTAGCATAGTTCTGCTCATGCGGCCTCAACTGACGTGATCCATAGGCGATCACTGCCCGCTCCTGCATCAGGACACAACCGAGTCCGGTCCCTGATGCATCGCAGTAGAGTAAGTACCCTACTCCCTCCTCAGGCAACCTCAAGATAGGTGCATTGGTCAATCTCTGTCTTAGCTCCTGGAGGCTCTGCTGACATCTTTCTGACCACATGAAGGGTTTCCCCTTATTCGTCAAAGCTGAGAGTGGTGCCGCAACTCTAGAGAAGTCTGGCACGAATCTCCGGTACTATCCAGCTAGTCCCAAGAAACTTCGAACCTCCGTCACGCGCCTAGGTGGCTCCCAAGCTAACACTACCTCGATCTTCGCAGGATCCACTGCAACTCCCGCCTCAGAGATGACGTGTCCCAAGAAGTGGACCTCACGTATCCAGAACTGGCACTTCGAGAGCTTACCATAAAGCTGGTGCTCTCAGAGTGTGTCTAGTACAACCCGTAAGTGGTAGGCGTGCTCCTCCTCAGTCGTCGAGTAAATCAGAATGTCGTTGATGAAGACCACGACAAACCGATCAAGGTATGGCTGGAAGATCCTGTTCATGAGGGCCATGAACACTGCTGGAGCATTGGTCACGCTGAAGGGCATAACCAAGAACTCATAGTGGCCATACCGACATCTGAAGGCCGTCTTCTGTATGTCCTCGTCTCTAACTCTGAGCTGATGATAGCCTGACCTGAGGTCTATCTTCGAGAACCACCGTGCTCCCTTGAGCTAATCAAAGAGGTCATCAATCCTTGGTAGCGGATACTTATTCCTCACTGTCACCTGGTTCAAACGACGATAGTCAATAAAAAGTCGCAAGCTCCCGTCCGCCTTCTTGGCAAACAAAATCGGGGAAGCCCAGGGTGAAACACTGGGTTGGATGAACCCCTTACCCTTCAAGTCCTCCAACTGTACCCGTAGCTCACGAAGCTCGGCGGGGGCCATCCGATATGATGGAGTCGATATCGGGGCTGTCCCGGGGTACAGGTCAATATAAAAGTCTACCTCTTTGCGAGGAGGTAGCCCTGGAATGTCGTCGGGAAAAACGTCCGCAAACTGATCCACAACTGCAGGAAAACCAGGACTCCACACGTCAACTGCTCCTAGCCAACTGATGAGTGATGGGCTGTCCTCTCCTCCACAGAAGTCCATCCTGTGCTGCAAAGGCTCCCTTCTCGTCGGTGAATGTGAACCTGCTCCGGTCGGTGCGTACACATCGCACCATGCGCCTAAAACAGTCAATCTGTGCATGGACCATAGATAACCAATCCATGCCCAAGATGACATCGTAAGGACTCGACGCTGCTACAAGAAGATCCCAGCCAAAGCTCTCGCCTCCTAGAGTAAGCTCACACTACCGGCACCAGTGCGTAATCATCGAGTCTGCTCTCGTAGGAGTCTCTAGCCGTAAGGATCGAGCCAACGGCTCTGTCGGAATCTCCGAGCTCCGAACAAGGACAGCGGCTATGAAAGAGTGACTCGCTCTTGTGTCTATAAGTACTGCAGCAAGGGTGGAATAGACACAGATAGTACCTCGAATCATCTCGGGCGCGCCGTGGTCATAGGCCTCTACTGCCTGGAGCTGTGCCTGTCTCTGCCCGCCAGCTTCCTGTGGTCGGGGTGGACCTCCTGGTGGTGGTGGTGGTAGAGTCTCAAAGCGTCGCCCACCACCTGCTGCTCGGCCAGCTCCTCTGCCTCGTCCGCCTCCTCCCTGCGGACCGCCATGGTCGACCCTATGCCTCTGCCTCGGTGGTCCCTCAACCGACTGCTGCTCCGCAACACGGCGGGTCGGGCAATCACGAGCCATGTGGCCCTTCCCGCCGCACGAGTAGCATTGTCTGCCTCTCGAAAGACTGGCTCCGCGCTGTGTACCCCGCACTGCTGAGCCAGTGTCCTGAGGTCATCTGTCTAAGGGTCTGGTCTGCCTGGAACCAAGAGTCATCCATCGATTTCCTGCTGCAGAAGACTCTGCTACGTGTCGCCCTGTGGTGGGTCTCGGTGCTGGTGTAGACTCAGCAAGGAAGATCTCGATCAAAAGGGCCCGCTCCAGTACTCCCATCTGAGTCGGAATGCTGAGGGAGATCAGAAATGCCCTGATCTTGTGTCTCAAACCCTTCTCAAAGGTCTGGGCCCGGAAGAATGGGTCCCATACCATGTCGGTCGAGTATCGCAAGAGATCAGTAAATCTCGCCGAGTACTGAGCGACCGTCATACTGCCCTGCCGCAGCTGAAGAAGCTCCTGGATACGCACCGCACGAAGGGTGGCTGGGACGAACTCCGAGTGGAAGAGGCTCTCAAAGTCCATCCATAGTAGAGATGACTCATCGTGCACCTGGAGCATCAAGCTCCACCATCGTCCTGCTGCTGCGTACAGTAGGCTCGCAGTGAGGATCACCATGAGGTCTGCAGGTGTCCTCACTAGCCTAAAAACTCGTACCACTGCCTCTAGCCAGTCATTGGCTGCCTGGGGGTCCGTCTCCCCACGAAACCTGGGCGATCGCTGGCGCTGAAACTCATGCAGTGCGCTGAGGCGACGTGCATTGTCAGCGTCTGGTGCTGGAAGTATCGGTGGCTAGGCGGGTAGTGCTACCGCCGGTGCCACTGCTGACAAAGGGCCCTGCACCGAGGCCTCGTCGCTCGGTGGGCTGTCGTCATGCTCAACTCTCGGAACCCTAGCTGGCTACCATCGTGGGGCCATCCTGAAAAGGAAACAGGTGCGCCACGGTCAGAACAGTATACCTGGTGAGCTGATACAAAGTAATCACAAAGAAAACTTGAAACACACACGCAATCAATGTTTTCGTGCATTAAGTCAGAAATCAGAAGTCAGGGTCCTGGTGTACGGATACATCGGCCGCCGCACCAACACTGGACTCCCTGGACTGATAACCACACTCAATACGCTAAACACTATTGCTTCACATAGAAAAGATTAGAGTTCGCGGTAGAACCGAACTCCTCTGATACTAATTTGTCATGACCCGCCCTCGGGGCCCGTGCCGTGACTACCCCAAGCCCGCCTTCCATAGGCCAGGGGCTGGCGACTAGCACCAAGGCGTAAATCCTGGTAAAAAGGGAAGGCATTGCCTTTGTAAAGTAAACAAGCACCACAGAGTAAGAAAGCAGAAAAGTAAACACTAAGTAAGAACAGAGTACAACTGAAAGTGCAGAAAAGTAAATGGGCCAGTATACAAACCCAATCTGAAAGTAAAGTACAACTCGAAAGGGAAAACAACAACTGTAAAGTAAAAGCCGCTACACCGAGCTGTCCACTAGAGATCCCACCTGAAGGGTGGTACGGATAGCTCCACTTCTCCTCGGGTCCCGCCGTCCGCTCCGAGTACGTCCTGCCCAGTGGTCCACCTCCAGGTATTGTCCTGCTCTGCACGCCTCAACCATGATCAACGTTGTCCATCGTCTGCAACCAACACAACGTAGTGCGGGCATAGCCCGTGCAGGGGTGAGTATAAGCTACTCAGTAAGGTCCCCGAGACCCTCGAAGGTCTCTCAAAATCCACAAAGGATAAACCACAAAGGAAAGATACAATCACGAAGTAACAACCGACACTGCTTAGGTATATGCCCATACATATACCTAAGTTATCATTTCAATATGCTCCAACCTCCGAGCCCAAGCACAAATCAGTACACACAGGAAAGTATACATATTCCACACGGGAAAGCAAACGTAATCCACACAGGATAACACAACACAATCCACACAGGAAAGCAACAGGATTCAGCTCACACATGTATACTTCTTCGTGGACGATAGAGATGATCACTGATCCATCTAAGTCGTCAGACCCACAGAGGATCGATAGGTACTAACCCCCACAAAGACCCACACAGGATCGGACCCACACAAGATCTGTAGGCGCTGGTTCACACAGGACCGCTGAGCGCTGACCCACATAGGATCGGACCCACACAGAATCGGTAGCACTGATCCACACAGGATCGCTGAGTGCTGTAGTCGTCGTCGTCGAATCCACTAAGGATCTCTGCAAAGTCGTCGTCGCAGTCAAAGTAGCAGTCGCAGCCAGCTCTAGGGTTCCCGCACACAGCAAGCTCGTTCGGGAGGGTCCGCTCCACGAGCCGAGAGGCTGATATATCAACTGTCACATAGTCCAGAGTTGATGTATCCAAAAGTTCCGTATCGTCAACAGGAACTCAATGCAATAGACGGTGCGTCAATCGGACGCCCGGTCTGAGAGTTATTGGCTTTTTTGTTCCAGGGTCCTGGTTGGTTTTTAAGGCAAAACCAACCCGACCGTACTCCACCTGCGTCCAAACCTCGGGCGGAGAGTGCCAAAAGATCCGTCTCACTAAGAGGAACTCAACAAAGCTGACGACACGTCAATCGGATGTCTGTAGCTCAAGATATGAGCGTTTTCGCTCCGAAGGCCCGGTTGGTTTTGTGTACGAACCAATTCGGTATATTGCACTCAAGGTTTCAGAATACTTTGAGTTTGGCCGGGTTGGTTCGTACACGAAACCAACCGGGCCTTCGGAGTGGAAATGCTCATATCTTGAGCTACAGACATCCGATTGATGTGCCGTCAGCTTTGTTGAGTTCCTCTTAGTGAGACAGATCTTTTGGCACTCTCTGCCCAAGGTTTGGACGCAGGTGGAGTACGGTCAGGTTGGATTTGCCTTAAAAACCAACCGGGCCCCTAGAACGAAAAAGCCAATAACTCTCAGACCGGGCGTCCGATTGACGCGCCGTCTGTTGCGTTGAGTTCCTGTTGATGATACGGAACGTTTGGATACATCAACTCTGGACTATGTGACAGTTGATGTATCAGCCTCTCGGCTCGTGGAGCGGACCCTCCCGAATGAGCTTGTTGTGTGCGGGAACCCAAGAGCTGGCTGCGACTGCTACTGTGACTGCGACGACGACTCTGCAGAGATCCTTAGTGGATTCGACGACGACGACTACAACACTCAGTGATCCTTTGTGGATCAGTGCTACCGATCCTGTGTGGGTCCGATCCTGTGTGGGTCAGCGCTCAGCGGTCCTGTGTGAACCAGCGCCTACAGATTCTGTGTGGGTCCGATCCTGTGTGGGTCTTTGCGGGGGTTAGTACCTATCGATCCTTTGTGGGTCCGACGACTTAGATGGATCAGTGATAATCTCTATCGTCCTCGAAGAAGTATACCTGTGTGAGCTGAATCCTGTTGCTTTCCTGTGTGGATTGTGTTGTGCTATCCTGTGTGGATTACGTTTGCTTTCCAGTGTGGAATACATATACTTTCCTGTGTGGACTGAGTTGTGCTTCGGCTCGGAGGTTGGAGCGTATTGAAATGATGACTTAGGTATATGTATGGGGATATACCTAAGCAGTGTCGGTTTTTACTTCGTGATTGTATCTTTCCTTTGTGGTTTATCCTTTGTGGATTTTGGGAGACCTTCGGGGGTCTCGGGGACCCTACTAAGTAGCTTATACTCACCCCTGCACGGGCTATGCCCGCACTACGTTGTGTTGGTTGTAGACGACGGACATTGTTGATCGTGGTTGAGGCGTGGAGGGCAGGACAATACCTGGAGGTGGACCACTGGGCGGGACGTACTCAGAGGGGACGGCGGGACTTGAGGAGCAGTGGAGCTATCCGTACCCACCCTTCAGGTGGGATCTCCAGTGGACAGCTCGGCGTAGCGGCTTTTACTTTACAGTTGTTGTTTTCCCTTTTGAGTGGTACTTTACTTTCAGATTGGGTTTGTATACTGGCCCATTTACTTTTCCGCACTTTCAGTTGTACTCTGTTCTTATTTAGTGTTTACTTTTCCGCTTTCTTACTCTATGGTGCTTGTTTACTTTACAAAGGCAATGCCTTCCCTTTTTACCGGGATTTACGCCTTGGTGCTAGTCGCCAGCCCCTGGCCTATGGAAGGCGGGCTTGGGGTAGTCACGGCACGGGCCCTGAGGGCGGGTCGTGACAGGGTGGACCCAAGGGAGTTCAGTTCTGGGTTGAGTCTATAGAGATGAAACTTGTCCACTTGGAGACTCCTAATGATAAGAGGGAAAGGTTGGACACTTATATGATATGAGGATCAGTGAAGTTCTGGTGGAAAATTCTTGCATGGTCTGGACGAGCTGATGGTATGATATAGAAGGACTTTTTGGATATTTTCATAGAGCAGTTCTACCCAGAGACGTTGAGAAATGAGAGGGTAGAAGAGTTCATGCGGTTGACTCCGAGGAGGTATTTTTTGATGTATTGTGATGGACTCTTTACATACCTAAAAAAATTTTCTCCAGGGATAGTAGGAGATGAGAAAATTGTGGAGATACATTTTTATGATAGAATTAAGTGCGAGATTAAGTCCCAAGTTAACCTCTTTTGGTTAAAGAAGTTTGTTGAGGTGGTGGTCAGATTCTCATACCTGAGGGGAACCTGAGGGATTATTCCAATTTAGCGATGGTTGTTCTATATGGGCAACCATTGGGTACATATTTTTAGAGTAGAAAGTATAACCATGTGTACATTTTCCAGAGATGTGGGAAGAAGAGTGGTCTATCAAGCAGATCAGTTACTTAAGATCTTACCCATGTGGTTTTCCACCAGTGTGGTAAGGTAGGAAACATTCATAAACATTATCCCTGACTCCTAGTAGAGTTATGAACCGACGGAATAATGGGAAACCTATAGAGGTTATGTAAGAAACCAGGATAGAAGGTTATTGATGGAGGATCTAGACATAACTAGGGTGTAGGGAGGGGATATTCTACAACATATCAGTCTGGTAGCTAGAGTTTTGCTGGCCGAGGAAGTAGAGGAATGTACACTTTTTTTGGGAATGATCAACCATATAATAAGATTGGTTTACCTCAAGGGAGTCATACTACATCACAAGGAAGAGGGGAATGAACACTACATACAGTATAGTCTACACTTGTGGATAGTGAGGATGGATTGTCGATAGTGAGATGTACTATTCTAGTAGCTTCTACATTATGAAGTTCCTTATTTGATACTGATGCCTTTTATTCCTTTATATATGCTAATCTTTTTAATGGTTTGATCCTGGTAGTGGAGTTTTGGAGGATTTTAATGACTATAGATAAACCATTAGAAGTGAGTTCTAGAGACATCTCTTTGGTCAAGGGATGTTCTCTTTAGATCAAGGAGTATCATTTTCTTTGGGATCTCTATATTTTTGATATGGTATGCTTCGAACTAATTATGGGATGGACTATCTAGTCAAATATCTATCCCACATAGACTATTACTATCTGATAGTGTTTTTTATATCTCCTAAGGGTGACCATTACATTAATCGTGGAGAGTGAGATATTCTAGAAAGCTGAGAAGGGACAATTACTCAGCAATTGGGAGAGCTCACAACCCATGATTTTTTATGTTACTGGATAACATGGGTTTTCAGTAATATGTATTTCTACCAGTAGTGGAACTATTTGAGGATGAATTTCCTAAATACTTATCAGGGATACCACTTTTGAGAGATGTGGAATTCACTATTGAGATCATGCTAGGGGATGAGCCTGTATCTAATCCACCAAACAAGATGGAACCGACATAGCATAAAGAGCTCAAGAATTAGCTAGAGGAGTTGTAGGATAAGGTGTTTATTTGACTGAGTATTTATCCTTGGGGTTCACCTATATTGTTCTCAAAGAAGGATGATGGATGTTTGTGCTAATGTGTTGATTACCAAATGTTGAACTAAATGACTACGAAGGACGGGTATGCTCTTAAATGTATCAATGATCTATTTAATTAGTTCAAGGGAGCTTGTGTGTTTTCATAGATCAAATTTATTTTATCATCAGCTATGATTTTGGACTTTTGATATACCAAGGAATTGTTTTAGAAGCTGTTATGACCTATATGAGTTCATCGTAATTTCTTTTGGGTTGAAGAGTGCACCAGCTATGTTTTTGGACATGATAAAAAAAATCTTACATTCGTACCTAGATCAAATAATGGTAGTGTTTATATATGAAATCATGGTGTACACCAAGACTTATGATTATCATGCCAAAAAACATGACATTATCCTGAGTACTCTAAGAGAGAATCGAAAATATTCCAAGCTATCTATGTTTCAGTTTTGGACTGATTAGCTACCCTTATTGGGTCATATCATCTTGGAGGAAGGTGTGGTGGTAGACCTAGAGAAGTTTTAGGTAGTTGTTTATTAGGAGAATCCAAAGAACATATTTGATATCCATAGATTTATAGAGTTAGCAGTATATTATCATAGGTTCAACCAGGAATTTTACCGATTGGAAGCACCGCTCTCATGCTTGACCAAGAAAGGGATAAATTTTGAATGGTCAGAAGAATGAAAAAAATGAATTCCAAGAGTTAAAGAATAATTTGAATTCGACACTGATCTTGATCCTTCCTGAGCCAGGTGAAAGGAATATGTTGTATTGTGGCACTTATATGGTCATACTTGGAGCTGTTTTGATAAAAGGATATTGAGTTGTGGCATATGGGTCTCGACAGTTGAGCCCACATGAACAGAACTACCATACAAAAAACCATGAGTTAGAAGCTACAATTTATGCCTTGAAGTTTTGGTGACATTACCTATTGGGTGATAAGTTTATTGTTTATACATATCACTAGATCTTCATATACTTTTTTTACAAAGATACTTGAATCTCCACTAGCAAATATGTGTAGATTATATAAAGTCATTCGATTTTGAGCTAGCATATATTCCCAGGAAGAAAAATAGTATGGATGATGCATTGAGTAGGAAAACTAAATCTCATCCAATTCAGGAATCTAGTGCTAAGTGGAAGATGATGAATTTCTTAGATGAGATGCATCTTGTGGTTTGTGAGATTCTAGAGCAGGTGACTCTCATATCAGTTTCAGTGGAGTGAACACCTTTGAGATCGATTCGATATAGAAAGTATGAGGATTCGTCGAGCTTCACCTTAAGGGAAATCCTTGCATTCAGGGGTTCACATTCATTTTGAAGCATAGATGAAGATGAGACCATCTATATCAGTAATTATGTTATTATGCCTATAAGAATGATTGAGGATGTAATGCATGATTTTCATGCCTCGAAGTGGGCGGTACATCCAGGTGTGACCAAATGATACCATAACCTACAATGACAGTTGTGTTCATTGAGAAAGAAAAATGAGATAACATGGTTTGTGACAAGATGATACACCTGTCAGTAGGTGATGTCAGAGCATCAATGACCGGAAGGATTACTTCAACTATTTCTCATTCCATAGTGGAAGTGGGATGATGTGACAATGGACATTGTGGTGGGTCTCTCAATGATTTCTAGGAATAATAATGCAATCTAGGTTATTGTGGATTGACTAATGAAAGCATAACATTTCTTGCCTATACATGATACTTTATTAGTGGATTAACTGAGAGTTTTATATGTTCAGGAGATAGTCCTTCTAGAAATGGTACCACAAACTATATTTTTAGATCATGACTCATGATTTACTTATTGCATCAATAATTTCTTATAGAAAGAACTCGATACAAAGGTTTTATTGAGTAAAATATTCCACCCACAGACCGATGGGAAGTCGACACGTACTATAGATGTGCTTGGGGATATGATGTGAGGTTGTGTTCTTGACTTTGGTGAGTCTTCGGAGAAGCACATGGATTTATTGGAGTTTTACTATCATAACAGTTATCAAGAAACTGTACTTATAGAACCATATGAGGCTCTTTATGGTAGGAAAACCACATCAACGCTATTCTGGATGGAGGCTGGTGAGTCATAGTTGTTGGGACTGAGTAACATGAATGAGACATCAGAGTAGGTTCAGCTGATTTAGAAATGTATGGATAAGGATAAGAATAGTTATAGGTTATATAATGATAGAAATATATGACCACTAGAGTTTATATAATGTGATAGTGAATTCTATTAGATGTATCTAAGGTTGGGTCACTATAGGATACAGAGACATGGCATGTTGGCACCCAGATTTGTTGGACCATTTGAGCGTGTGGAGAGAATCATACTGGTGGTCTCCCGAATGTATCTTCCATAGAAATACAGAACTTTGTATGATGTTTTCCATGTGTCATAAATATGGTGGTATCACCAATTCCCTTTTCATTTGATCGATGTGATTGATGTTAAGCTTGAGATAGATGAATCCTTTGAGGTGCATAAAATACATGTGTTGTATTGTAGTGAGAAAGTGTTGATGGGAAAGGCCGTACTGATATTTCTTGTATTATGAAAGAATGGAAATGTGTATTAGGATACATAGGAAAGGGAAGTAGATATGCGGGCTCAATGGAATGATCGTTTTGGCTTAGAGTATTAGAGAAGATTGGGAGTGCAGTTTGAGGATTAGTTTCGATAATGTGGGGATATTATAAGATCCTGACCTTTTATAGAGTTGTCTCGAGCTTGTTTGCATGCACTATTCTATTTAATTGTGAGCACATTTCCTTTTTTCTGACTTTGGGTGTGTTTGAGTGAATTTTGATAAAAATTTAAGAAAAAGGGGTTGTTCACAGTTGGAGCACCGTTAGGGAAAACCGTGCACCCCAGCCCAACAAACCATAAAAACATGGACAATGGGGAATTACATGGTTGTTGAAATGTTTTTCAAGAAATGTTCCCTAAATTTTGAAACTGTTCATACCAAAAAATAATAGGTGCATGGTTGGCCCACCTTTAAGGAAAACCATGAGCCCTTGTGCTAGAAACCATTCACATGAATTATAGTTTCCAGAAAAAATATTTTTAAATTCTTTGTACTCCTAGAACTCACCTATTAAAACCCCCCTTCGACCCTAGGGTGTCTTTTTTTATTTCCAGATATCTTTGGATAAATTAAATCCCCCCGACATTGGTTCTTCACGAATCAATGTCCGGATCGAAGTTTAACTCCTCTCCCAGTAAGTGAATCATATCATGGTTCTTCTCACATTATATTTTCCTTGTTTTAATGATGTATTCCTTTTTTAGGATATATCTAAATATTTGTGTAGATATCTAGATCTTGATTTCATATACCTTGATTTAGGGTTTTTGATTCGGATCCTGATCTATGTCGTTGTTCTGCCCAATTTTGGAGATTTTTATTGGGTGATCCTTCATCAATGAATCAATCTAGGTGGTCTATTATTAAAATCCCATAGTCTTGTAATAATTTATGTGTATGTTATTGTTGAATTTATAGTGGTTGTTTATAGATTGGAATTCCAAATTTAATTAATTAATGTGGTCAACTAATTAATTACGGAATTGTGGATTTTATTTAACAAGGGAATTTTTGGAATAGGGATAATTAATTGGTGAATTAACTATCAAATTATTGTATTGCGATGTTGGGTATAATTAATTGTTATGTTAATAATCGGATTGTAGAGTTTTAAATTGATAATAATTAATTAGTGAATTAATTGTTAGATGTTGAGTTTTTCAAATGGTTAATTAGTTCTTGAATTCAATAACTGAAGAGTTATGATTAATTAATTTATGAATTAGATATGGTCAATTAATTGTTGAATTAATTAAAATAAATTGATTTTATAATGTAATTTTCAAGTTAAATAATGGAATTTGATTAATTAATTTATCAATTAAATAATGAAAGTGGTAGAGGTTAATTATGATAAAAAGATTAATGTTGTTTAATCTTGTTTGACGCGACAATGTAAAAACATGTGATAATGAGATACATTTGATATTGTGATATGTTATTATATATATATATATATTCATGATTGATAAATGGGGCAGTAGAAATGATGATATACTCTAATGATATATATATATGCATGATTAATAAATGGGTTGCCAGACATGGAAATCTACGCCATGATTATATATATATATATGTCTGTGTGTGTGTTTATGGATTATAAATGGGGTTCTAGGTGTGATGATATATGCAAATGATATATTTTCATTATTGATAAATGGGGTTCTAGACATGAAGATCTCCGCAATTGATATATGTGCATGGTTGATAAATGGGGTGTTAGACCTGATGTACTAAACCCATGATATATAAATATGATTGATAAATAGGGCGCTAGATGTGGAATTCTAAACCAAAAATAAAACAATGGCATTTGATATTGGTTCCATGTGGCCGTAATAATGAAATGTTGATTGAATATGTAACATGGTTCAAATCTGGCATGGGCCGAAGCATGAATTGAGGTACGAGTGTCTAAAGATACCTGATGGTCTATTTGGTTTAATGAAGATTAATTTCAAATGTGATAAATAATTACTTATGAAATGTAATTATTTATTTATAAAACAAAAAAACACTTTTTGTTGTCTGGATCTGTTTTAGACACTATTGGTGGTGTCCTGCTGAGTTGTACTCACACCCTACTCGGGAAACCTGATATGTACCTGAATAAATTTTATTATTGTCAGACATGCTAAGGGAAAAAGCACTAAGTTTGATAGATGATTTGGGGATGCATCTTAGATAAGGGAAGCAAACATGGTTTGGTACCTTCTTGTGAGTCATCCGTGTCTTTATTTTTAGTTTTCATTTTATAAACTTTACACTTACAATAGCATGGAATGCTTTGTGATTTAGTTGGGTATTGTATTCTTGCATTGATTATCTTGAGATGTTGGCATTGTTTATGGTTATATATATTATTCTTCTATTGTTTATTTATTTCTACTAGTTTATAACTGTAATTAAAGAGGGAATAGTCTCCCCCAGATCGACTTATTAGACCATTACTGCTAGTTAGTAGCCTCTAGCCTATGAGGAGGTGTGCTTGAGGTCTTGCGAATGACCAACGTAGGGCACCGACATTTGAAACCTAGGTGAGGATGTTTCACTTTGCAATGGAGGCCCTATCAGCTATCTTCCAATATTCATCACATTAGGGCGGGCAGTATCATGCCATGTGACCTCGCCCGTCACAAGTAAAGCATCACCCCTCTGAGGGATGCCTCTATCCATGGGCCTGACTCTAATCACAGAAAGGTCTCTTGTTCCAAGATCTTGGTACCTGGTGTATGTTAGCTGCTAAATATGACTCAAATCTATGATTACGACTACCAGATTCATCACTCTAGTGTCCCTATTAAAGAAGGCCCTCTTTCAGTAGTTCCCACTCCAGAACCCAAACATAGGTGGGAATGCAATAGGGAACAACACTAGATTTGATCTATCTGTAAAGTCCATGATAAAACTTCTATTCTTGGAAGTATCCATCCATGGTCATGTCAATAGAGTAACACATAAATTTGGGGAACCTCACAGCGTACTCAACCACTATCATCCCTCCTTAACGACTCTTCAAAAAATACTGGATCCAAACTGAGCATTAGTAGGAGGGGTAATACTACTCACGGAACAAAAACTAGAAGTTAGGCCATGATAGTGTTGACTCATCATTAATCTGCATAACAGGGCTCCACCAAAACCCAGCTGCTCCATGGAAGAGGCTAGATGCTAGTGAAACTACATGATCCATTGGGGTATGAACAAGCCTGATGATATGGACCACCCACTCTAGAAAATCATATACTGCCTAAGAATATGTCATGCTACAAAACCTCAGTGGTCTCTGACACTGGATCTCGTGGTGCGTGATAAGAATGCACGCGTCCTCAGTGTACTCTGTTGGAAAAATATTCTTCTTTATAAGGGGATTTTACTACCTACCCACATGGTGGAATGGGGTGGCAGGATGGACCCTTAACATGGACCTCATCGGTCATCAGTTCATTTTCATGAACTTGAGTTGGTATCCTCACCGGTTGTCCTCACATGGGCATCATGAAAGTTATCAAGGAGTACAATGGTCAGATGAACACACACAAACACACATATATATCCACAAAACTTGGAATATGAATCAATAAGTACAATTAAATATTAAATTATATATGATCCATGTACCATTAATCCCTGCAACAAATTTCTTAGCATGTATAGACGAAAATTAGGTATTCAAGATCCTGGTGAATTGATACGTCGGCTGCCACACCATCATTTGATTCTCGGGCCTGAGAGCCACACTCAAGACACTTTGACACTATTTCCCTATACATATCCAAATCCTATTAAGGGTATACGTTCAAAAAACATCTCAAGTAAATAACTTGATCTGATTCCAATTTATCATGACCCGACCAATGCCGGGGCTCGAGCCACAACTACCCCAAGCCAGCCTCCATAGTCCAGGGGGTTCTGAAAATTTTTGAAGTCATAACTAACTTATGAAGGCCTTTTTCCTAATTACCTTAACACACACACACACACACAAATATCTATGAAAATTTTTATAGGGAAATAATAAAAGAATCAACACTGTTATAAATTAAACTAAGCCTGCATGAACCTCTAGAAAGTTCAAAATTACGGTAGTGTAAACTAAAAAGTAAAAGGAAAAAAATGTATGCCCAACCAGAAATGTGTCCCAACCTAATAGATAAACTGAAAATTAAGAAGATGAAGTAGATACCACCTCTTGAATATTAATCTAAGACCACCATATGTGGTCTAACCACCCAATATCCCTTACTCTTATGTAGTCACGATCAATCTCTTCGCCGTCTGCATAAGACACGATACATGAATAAAACCCCATGAATGTGTGAGTATAAACATACCTAGTAGGACAGCCCAAAATTTTAAGGGGATCAATAAGAGGTACAATATATGAAAAAGATATTAGATAACACAAGTTATAGGTAAAAAGGATAGCTCAACTCAAAAGAGAGAGTTAAGGTAACCTGATCCAAAAAATAAGGGGCTTGACATGGTGAGTATATGAACTACTCATTGATACTTCTCCACTTATATTGGGAGAGTAGAATCATCCAACAAAAAGAATCTAAACATTGAAAACATGTGTCATACCCCAGGCATATTCACCTCTCATGGATGGAGTGTTTCTAAATCCAAGGTGTGGATATAGAAGAAGGAATGATATATATGCTCAGTCAAAGAAGACCAAAAAAGATATTAAGGGGATATCCATCTCATAGATCATCACAATAAGAAGAGTATACAACACTTTAAAATGTTAATCACTGATACTATTCATCACATGAGTCATCCTAGAAGTAACTATATATGTCTAACAAAACCTCGACACTATGACAGAAAACAAAGTGGGAATAACTTGATGTCGAGGACCCTTTCCCTGGTATAATAAGAAGCGCCACTCTGATAGCATCAATGAACCACTACACAGATCAAATGGAGGGTACCAATTGGAATACATTGAGGAACCACAACCCATATCTATTGGAGGGTACCTCTCAGAAGGTGTCGAGGACCCACTATCCATCTCTACTAGAGGGTACCACTCAGAAGACGTTGAGCATCCACTGCCCAGCTCAACTTGAGGGTACTAATCAGACAATGTTGAGGACCCAATGCCTATCTCTACTAGAGGGAACCACTCAAAAGGCATCGAGGACCCACTATCCAGCTCTAATAGAGGGTTACACTCGGAATACGTCGAAGATCCACTACCCATATCAACTAGAGGTTACCACTCAGAAGGTATCAAATGATCTTGTGTGATCACTATTGCTGCCGTGGATTTCCTTATCTGGTGTTAGGATTAGAACATTTTACATAATATCTCAAAATCCGAAATAGAGGAAACCATCATGTTATAAATGGAAAAAAAATTAGGGTAGGATACTCATCTACCAAAATCTAAGTTCAAAAGAAGAAGATACAGAACCTCAAAGTTTCCTAAAAAAGAGGCACACAACATATAGAGGACCCACACAATGTGTGGTCCCTCTCTACATCCTGGTCAAGTCCTATCCATAACATGGATTTTTAGCCATGTATCACTACATGACATGTAAGGGTACTCTACGATGTGTCCCAACCAAGATCCCAATGAACGCACGGGGCTCATCATCGGTATGAGGGTAAAAAATAATTTCACTAATATACCTCTTAAATTGGTCCCAAATTACCAGATGGACCACACCTCTGAAAAACTCATTAAAAAATGACTGAGATAGACTATTCACTTGCCTCAATCGGACACCCAGTGAAAAATGTTCTTTTCAATGCATCACGCTCGAATGGAATCTCATTGTCCCAAGACATGAGTCCAAATTAAATAGCCAAAATTGGTATTTAAATAGCCACCTTAATTTCACGGTCGTATCATCATAGATGGTTCGTCATTCCAATACCATATGAGGAAGATATGTCAGATACTAGATTCCATAATAATAATAATTTTATTATTATAGGGCATTTCATTAACCCAAGGAACAAGTTTAAAAATCGTATCCAACATCGACCTTAAAATGTCCATCTCAATTCTAGGGTCACGCTACCAACAACTGTCCATCAATCAGATATTGTAAAATGAAATTACAGTTGAATTATGGTTTTACAACCAAAATAAAAATAAAAATATTTTAATATTATTATTAATATTCTTTTTATAAAACTCATTTTGAACTAGGATACCCACACTCCAATTTACTAGCCTGCATATATCGACTTCTGAAGGGAGATTTACTTATATCAATTATAATCAATAATAATAATATTATTTTATAAAAATATTATTAATTTATAAAAATAAGTGGGAGGAACCTCCATCCCCCTATTTCACTTGCAGAAATCCCAGACAAGGGGGGAGTCACTCCTCCCCACTCATTTTTTTCATTTCCCCTTTTTTCGTTCAATATTATTATCATTTGTTAACAATATTTAACATTAAAACTCCCATTAAATTAAACCCATTTAATTTTATTATCCAACCACAATTTTAATGCTACCATTATTATTATTATTTAATATGATAATAATGGTTTTTTGTTTCATTTTATTAACTCACCACCATTAATAATGATAATAATAATAATTATTATATTTAATGCTCACTTTGTTAACCATGTTTTACAACCTTATTGAAGATCCGAGTTTGGTCACTGCCACACTAACACTGAGCAACCTCTGCCACCTAATTTCGTGGACAACCACCTCACATAAATAATCTCGTCACACCGCACATCATCTCCCTGCACCTGCTTGGAAAAATAGGATCATCGATCCAATCCCGAACCACCTCCAATAAAAAATCTCACTCCCATGGTCCCAAACCAACCCATTCACCAAATACAATCCCTCTCTTTATAAATTCATTATCAATCTATTTATGATAATGTAATCTATTCCACCGTAAAGAATCTTGGGGTTTGACCGTGTTATAACCCACCCTAAAAAAGTATACTCATGACCCCGTAGTCCAACAATGAAGAACACAAAGAACATTCTGGTGAAAAGATCCAATAAAAAAGGTGATAAGCATCATTAGACAAACATTTTTGGCCAATTATTTTATAGCAGGGAAATTGGGGTGAGAAACATGGAATGAATAAGAAATAAATTGAAAAAATAATTTATTCTGGTACACAAACTAATGTGAAGGTTAAAATTATTGCTGATCAAAGTGTGGGAATTGATCATGATCAATATTTTAATTATAATGCTGGAAAACCACATATAATGTGTCCTACCTCAATTATGGATTTATATTTGGTGAAGAATGCATCCACTAGTGATGAGGAAGACCCACTATGTTCGCCACCCATAGATACACCTCAATCTGATCATCGTTTGTCATTTGGTGTTGATCCGAAAATGGATAACACTATACTCCTCTTTCATATAGCAAGGGTTATGTGGAAAACCCTAGGAAAATCTTCATAAAAGGGTTTAATTATGTCATCTAATGAAAAAAAATAAGTAAATTATTTATTTATTTCAATTAAACATACCAGCCCATGACTTCTTCATTAGATCATCTTGCACTGACCAATTTTAGGTCACACCTCGGGTAAACACCACATTAAGAACTCAGTGGTGGCATTGTATTTCCCATCCAAGTCTCCATATGTGAGTTATTTAAGTTAGAGTTATTAAATCAATAAATAAATAAATTAATTTATCCAATGAACCCACTAAATTCTGCCCCATCCAAACATCTCATGATTACCAACTTTTAATCTCTCCTAGGGTTAACTCCATGTTCCAAATTCAACGGCCCTCTATCATTTATGTCTCGACACTCCATTTATGAGATATTTCACTTTTTCAGGAAAATTGTCTCGGTGCAATGAAAATATATTTAATATTTTTATAAAATTAATTCCAGGCTCACTGGGTCACAAAGTTACATGGTATTTAGCACATGGCTACAAAAATATTCTTAGGAATATTAAAAATTCTTACAAGACAAAACCATAGTCTCTACAATTTAATTTAAAGAAAATCCAATTTTTACATACTTTTGTTTTTAATGAGTGAAATATTTTTAATATGGGGTTATATAAGAGATATGTTTGAAAATAAATAGTATTTTGAAATATAAAATGTTTATATTAATCGTGATATTTTTTATTTTTTAAGGAATAAATAATTAATTAAATTAAATTATTTTAGAACGATGATGCAATAATTGTTTAATGAATTAAAATATAAAATAAATGATACTAAAAATATTAAAAGAAATATTTTTTGAGAGAATTAATATAATCCATAATTTTTTTATATTAATTTTAATGTTAGTGATGATTTAAAAGAGTTGTTTGAAAGATATCATGTTGTTAGGAAATTTTTATAAAGTTAGTTATTGAATAGTATCAAAATTGACATTAAGGATATTTTAAAATAAATGATATTTTATTAAATGATTTAAAATTAATTAGAATATAAAATTCAGAAAAATAATTTAGATATGTCTAAAAATTCCATAAATTACTCATTTATTTTTTTTGAACCTTTATAATAATTATATTAACACTAAATGTGTAAATTACATGATATAACAGTAGGTGTTTAAAGGGTAAAATAAAGGTTAAAACCAAAAGATAAGGAATAAAAAATTACCAAAACATATCTAATTTTCTTTGGATAAATTGAATTAGATACATAAGAACCCTATATTTTAAATAAATCATTTTTATTAATTTTGAATATAAAATTAATTTGTTTTAATTTTATATTGTGAAGAATTCCAAGAGTGCCCCTCTTCTCTCTTATAAATGGGAACCCATTATTCTATTTTCTTTAAACATAAAAACCTATTTTGTTTGGAAAATAACTAGAAAAATACCTTCCTAAAATCCCTCAATAAATTCTATAAGTCATATGTTAGGTATAGAAACCTCCTTAGAGGTGTTAAGGTGTTAATCAAAGGAGATCATCCAAATAAGAGGTATCATATTTAATTAAGTGTTCATTTTTGTTTCTTCTTTAGATTCATTAAAATGTTATTCAACCATGATTAAATAATAAATCAACTATCCTAAATATAATTAGATTTTATTAGGGTAATATCATCACCTAAAACCATCTCTATTTCCATCAAATGAGAAAATAATTAATCGTTCATGTGTACGGCGGACTACAACCTCAGTAACAGATATAATTCGTCTTTCATAACATTTTATCAAGTATTGATATCATAATAGAATTAATGTTTATATATAATATTCAAAATAAATTTATCATCATGAAAATATAATATATCATTAATTTTCTTACCTTTCCATTGACGGGAAAATGATATCATCGTTCATGCGTAAATGTGAACTATCATCTCCACATAGTGATGTGATATGTTTTTCATCACCGCATCACAAGGATAATATATAAAAGTGTTATTAAATGATTAATATGATATTAAGTGTGTTATTATAATTTTGTAGAGATAAAATAATACTTACATTCTTTCCATAATGATCATTTAAAATGTAAACCTTATTAATACGCATGTATAACTTACCATCTCCATGATTGTAACGTAGTTATTTTTCATATCTATTTTTAATGAATGGATAATTGATGTATTAAATTTATTATAGTGTCATGAATATTATTCTAGATATTATTATCTTATGACCACTTTTACTATTTACATCATACCAAAGACATTTTGGACCCACGTACAGAATATCGTCAAAATGTCCAACGTAATGTTAAATAATTAATTAATTCTTATTACATGATAATAAGTGATATAAAATGAATAATAAAAATGAAAAAGGATCTCAAGAATGTAAATAGTTTCTATAAGTTTATTATTCAGGAAGATAAAGAACATATATGATGATTAAGACTCATGTTATGGGACTTCGTCTCCATCCCCTTCCATTGAGACATATCCTGATGTTATGCACTTGTAAGGTGCATATACATCCCCTTTGACATGTTATATCATTATGTTTCTCTATTATCATAAAATTTAATGTTTCTAATGTAATGATTTAGTTAATTTTATTATTCAAATATTTTAGATTGATATGGTACACTTTGATTGAAAAATATCATTTTATATGCTTTAAAATTTAATTTCAAAATATTTTCCTCCATGTAAATATTCATGTTATTGTTATATATGAAAGGATTATAGAGGATATTTTATTTAAAATTTTAAATTCATTCAAATTTATTAAAAAACAAATACTTTTTTGTTTTATATGGAACGTTTTGACTAATGAAAAAAAGAATGTTCTATTCTCAATGTACACAGTGACAATGAATTTCCCACCGCCATGGGCATTATTTTATTTTTGGATTCCTTTGAAAGATTTCAAGTTTAATTAAAGGAAGAAAACTATTTATCTTTTTGGTATTTTGGTTTTGAAAATGGTTTGTAAAATAAAAGGTTTATTTTGTGTTAAAAATGGGCTTTCTAAAGATAATGTTATCTCAAAGTGATTTCAATATGTGTTTAAAAGAGTTTTTCGAACATTTAAATTTAAAAATACATGTTGTGTTTCTTGGAAATTATAAATGATGGGTGTGACCAGATAGCACTGGGTGAGAAAGTTATATCATAAATGATGGGTTCAGCTAATAATTCTCCAATGCATTGGGTACTATGAAGATTGAATTCAACCGTGTTGTTATTCTATTTGTAAGGGTTTTGTAAGGGGTTTATGTTATGATGTACCAAGGTGCCAACATGAATTTTTTATGCATGGTAATGAGTTTTTATAGAAATTATTTGTTTTCTGATGTTAAAATAAAACATCTTTTTAAATTTATGATATTTCCATTTATGGGTAAAATTGTGTACTTTCAAGGAAAGTTTTTAAGGGTTTTCATGTTCTTACTGAAAAAATGGATCCCTTTCTTTTCATATCCCTTACTGAGATTTTATTCCCATTTGAGGTATTAAAATATTTTTCAAAGGATTTAAGGAATATTGGGGAAAAGTATGAGGCCATGAATATAATTGTGAATATATTTTATGAAAAGAAAACATGTTTTATATTAAAAGGGTTTTCCTTGGTGAAAAAAATGGATGTTGATTATAAGTTTCCACTCATAATGTTTGGGTTTGTTGTGTATGATTTTGTCATAATTCAATAAAAATCTATACCTAAAAGATTTTTGGGAATAAAATGTGATTTCTAGTTTAAAATAACTAGAATATGTAATGTTTAAGGCCAGTTTATTACAATATTACTGTGTTTTACTCATAATGGTATTATTTTGGGGTACCAACTTCAGTATTTTTACTACGGAATTCAACTAGAGATTAAGGTAGGTATATATAAAGGTATTGGAAATTAATTCATGGATATGGATCCTAATGATATTAACACCTTAATTCAAAAAATGGAACAACACAGTATCCAGTGGATGAAATATTTTTCAGAAGGTAAATAAGGAGTGCATCGAGTCAATTTTCTAGCAATCACAGCTTCATAATTTGATACTCTCAATAAGTGGATAAATAAATTTTCATTGAGTATATTTCATAAATTCCATCTAGTTCATGCTAGAATTTCCCTCACCATAGAGGTCCTTATGATTATTCCATGTGTCTAAATAATAAATTTTTAAATAACAAGTATAAAGATAAAATTTTATGTGACAATAGAGTAAATTAGGAATAAAACTACAACAATAACTACCAAAGAAATAATCACAATATCAATTGAAAGGAACTATTTACTACTCAACCATTCAATAAGAACATGGGTGTCCATTGTTTCTCTATGAAACCTACCTTAAAAACTATTTAAATATTGTAAGGGAATGGATCCTTATAAACATAATGATCATTTTCCTATGTACAAAAACAATATAAATAGAAAAAGAAAACTATAAAATTCACTTATGCTATAAAATAATTCAACTATATTTGGAAGAAATAATAAAACAATTCACATTGAACAATCAATTAAAGATTTAAATGAAAGAGATAACAACCCAAAACATAAAATACGTACAAAAATTACAAGATTCTATGAATAATATGTAAAAAATTGGTTTAGATAGCTTCACAAATGCACGAATGAAAAAATGAACTCTATCAGACAACAAAAGTATAAAAGTAAGAGACGAAGAAAAATATGTCACATTACAAAATGTTATAAAATTTATTTAATTCTAAATAATGACTACTAAAACCATAAAATATACACTTACTTTTACTATTGATGATGTACATTCAATAGTAAAAGATATTCCAGCTAAAGAAAAAGGGAAGTAAGTAAAAACATATGAAAAATATGAAAAATAAAAAAATGAAATGGAAAAAGGAATAATTCTATAAAAGAGTGAAAAATCACAAAAAACCTCCTCCATTCCCACAAAGATAAAAGTAAAGCAATTTGTATACTCAATTTTTGAAATTAATGAAGATGTTCAAGAAGCTTCACATAAATAATTCTTTTGCCGAATCTTTCTCAAAAATCCCCCATTATGATAAATTTCACAAATAATTATTTTCTAAAAGTTGAAAACATAATGCTTTGGGAATTGTTTTAATGAATGGGGAATGTTCAGTAGTCATACATAGATCCATACCTTCTAAATTGAGATACCCTAGAGGTTTCCCTATAACGTGTAACATTGAAGGATATCATTATGGAAGATCTTTGTGTAACCTCATAGCTAACATTAACCTCATTCCATATAGGTATGTTGAAGAACACAATATTAACATTAACCTCATTCCATCTAGGGATCTTGAATAAATGAAGATAAAAAAATCCACTATGTTCTCCTAGTAAATGAAATAATAGTTACTAAATCATCATTAAGGAATATTAGAGGATGTGATTATCACATTTGATAAACTATACTCCCCCACTGACTTCATCATTCTTGATATGGAAGATGATAAGGAAGTTCCACTTATTCATTGGAGACCCTTATTAGATACATCCAGATCTCTTAATCATATACAAAATGAGAAATTAATTTTTCAAGTTAGGGAATAAAACATATAATTTTATATCTTGAAAGATATGAAAAAACATTCACTGGATAACTATCATTTCCTAGATATAGTCGAAGAATGAGATGATATAAAAAATGAAGAATTACATATTTAGGATTTTAAAAGGGAGAAACATGAGTGAACTAAAACACTAAAATAAGTGGAATTAATACAAAATAAAGTTGACCCATTATATAAACAATAATTCACAAAATTTACTCCATCATATGATAAAACTACCAAACATGAGCCTAAACCTCTTCTATTGAACATAAGATACTATTATATGGGTGATTGAATAACCTTTCTATTCATTATAAATTCCTACCATTCAAGAAAAAATTAAAATAATATTATTAATGTCCTATAATAAAGGAATTCTAAAATAGGATAGGCATTATCTGATTAGAAAGGTATAATTCATACAATTTTCAATCCTATAATACATATAGAAGATAATTTCAAACCTTATAGGAAACAAAAAATATGATTAAAAACTCTTAGGAAATATGTATTCAAGAAATAAATAATTATTATTCTTGATGTTCGATTAATATTTCTTATCTATGGTAGTCAGTGGGTCAATCCATTACATGTGGTACCTAAAAGGGTCATACCAATGTGGTTGAAATTAACATAGGAGGATTGATACCCATTAGAACCCTGACTAGGTTGAGATTGTACATTAACAGTTGAAAATTATATTAAGTGATAAGAAATTATCACCACCCATTTACCATAATTTATCAAATCCTTAATAAACTAAAAGTAAGAGATCACTATAAGTTTCATGATTGATGATTTAGTTATAATCAAATAGTGGCTACTTTATATGATCTAGAAAAAGAATGTTCACCAGTATATATGGTATATTCACTAATCAGTGAGTTCCATTTAAAATGTGTGATTCCCCAACCACATTTCAGTTATGTATGACATCAATATTCCATGAAATTATTGAATTTTTATTATAAATATACATGGATGGGTTCTCTGTTTATAGGAATTCCTTTTATCAATATATAAAGAATTTGGATAAAGTTTCACCTAGATTTGAAGAAAATAATTTAGTTCTCAACTTGAAAAAATATCACTTAGTGGTACAAAGTGGGGTAGTACATAGACATTGAAGTTCAAATAATGTCACTAAAGTTAACCCAACCAAGATCAGTATAATTTCTGAGCTTCCTAGGACTATATTAGTTTTATCTATCAGATATTTCCTTAGGATGTAATGTTCTACTAATTATTCCATATGTATTTCTCTATTTATACATACTCTTTAACCACCCTATTATGAAAATATTTTTCATTCCATTTTGGGACTGATTTCATGAAGCATTTCAATTGATACCAAAATGTTTGATAGAAGATCTGATAATTATTTTACAATACTATGATAAACCATTTATGTTAATTTGTGATGGAAGTGACTGAGAAGTTCGTGATTCCTTAGGAAAAAAGAAAGAAATAATTTTCATTACCATCTATTAAGTTAACCACAAATTGGATGAATATAAATATAGTTAAAAAAACATAGAAATAGCTGCTAGAATTTGTCTTTTCATTCATTAAATTATTGACTTACCTGTTGTTCTCTTAATTGGCTATGTATAAATATCAATTCACCTTACAGTTTTTGTTGACCAAGAAATATTTTAATCCCATAATAATTAATTAGATATTACTAATTCAAAAATTTGACATGGAAACAATGGATAAAAAGGGTATTGAGTATGTCATTATTAATCATTTATCACACCTACAATAGATAAAAAGTGACATCAATCTTGAATTAATCAATGAAACACTTATTTATGGAAATATATATTCTACTGATAGTATCACACGTTAGTATACCAATTGTTTGAATTAATCAGCTTTATGTGTAGTGCATAAATTATTTTCAAAGGATCAATGTAGAATATATTTGAATGAATAATGCCATTACTATATTGATGATTCATTAATTTTCAATGATTATCCAGATAAAATTTTCAAAAGGTGTATCCTAGAGGAATAATTTTATCTTTTTTTGAATATTTTCTACTTGGGAGAAGATATAGTACATCATAGAGTTCATCACACAATTATAACAATGAGGTTTATACTAACCCAACATGAATCAAGATATCAGATAGTACATCATGAATTATGATAAATTCTTAATAATTAGAGGCATATGTTGGAAGAGTGAGATACCACAACATCCCATTATGGGTTTTGAAATTTTTGGCATATGGGAGATCAAATTTATGGGTCCTTTTTCTAAAATCATTTGGAAAATTATACATCCTAGTCTATGTTAACTACATGTCAAAGTGGGAGGAATATAATTAATGTTTAGAAAGAAATTCTAGAATTGTTGTTAAAATTTTAAAACAACACATGTTTACATAGTATGGGATTCTAAGAGTCATCATAAGTGACAGTGGAACGCACTTCAATTTTAATATGTTTCATAAACTAATGACCTATAATAGATCCCTCCATTACTTGATCACCCCATATCATCTAAAAACCAATGTCTAAACTGAATTTTCAAAATGAGATATCAAAGGAATCCTAAAAAAAACTGTAAATGCCTCTTAAAAATTTTAGTACATTAAACTTTATGAAGAAATTTTTTCGTACAAGATAGCGTGAAGAAACAAATTGGAATTTCCCTATACCACTTAATGTTTGGAAAAACCTTCCACCTACCTATATAACTAGAACATAAATATTACTAAGTTGTAATGAAAGTAAAAAAGGATTATAATGCAACTTAAGAAAATTTATTTTTATAAATTAAGGAATTATTTGAGATAAAAAGTGAATAATATGATAATTATTTGATCTATAATGATAAAATTTGAGTATGGTATGATAAGACAATTTAACAATGAAATTTTTCACTAGTTGAAATGGTCCTTCACTTTAACTCAAGTCTTAGGATTATGGTAGGAAATGTTAAATCAAAGTGGTCAGGGCCATAAACAGTCACAATTTAATACCATCATGGTACCATTAAAATTAATAATGAGAAGATGCATTTATTTAAGGTTGATTGTTAATGTCTAAAACTTTATCAAACTTTATATATGATAAGAGTCATTGAGTAAATTCATTTAAAATGAGAAATTGGTCATCTGGTTGATGATGTAAAACACTGTGCTAACCAAGAAGAAATATGAAGTCTTTTAAATTCCATGATACCTATTTATAGACTCTTAATTTTTGGTTGAAGTTAAATAATATGATTCATTCTATTGAATAAAAGATAATGGTTGATTCACCTCAAAAGAATTGTTTTAATACCCATCATGAGAAGTGTTATTGGGATGAAAGGAAGATCAAAGTATCTCATAAGTGGTTCCTTGTAGAGAATTTAGAGTGGTTAAACCTCATTAAGAGATCTTTAGAGGTACATGACACTGCTTCAAACATGGAGAAGGGAAAAAGGAATTTTGAGCTAATGGACCAAAAACATTGGCCATTGTCCATTTTTCTATCTAAAGAAATAAAAATTTCAACATTATTAGATGAATCCTATATGTTTTCCTATAATTTTTTTAGTTTATTTTAAGAAATAAAACTAGAATGTGTAGACCTTATTTAGTTTCACCCAAAAGTTTAGTGTATTTCCTTTATCTTTTATATGCAATTGCATTTATTTGATATTTCTCGGTTGTTTTTATCATTGTGATTTTATGTGTTTATTTTTGTTCACTATTAGATATTTATATGTATAACATTTTTAGATCTCCATATGATACTAGAAACCTCTTTAATACACTATGTAAAATAACTAAATTTTATAAAAAAAATAAGAACTCAAAAAAATAATAAAAAATAGCATCCCAATAATTGTTGATCTAACAAAAAAAATATTGAATTTTGGTAGTAACAGATTCCGGGATATACCAATGTTGAACTTATCTAGTAGGGGAAAATTATTCCTAGTTAAAATGCATTGATTATTAATACCATTAATTATATGATTATTGATATCATTCCATGTTTTGAAAATGTATTTCAAAATATTTTTTATTTTTGAGACACTTATTTTCACTAAATATCATATTTTCTATGTATCATTATTATTCTATTCTCATGAGGACTCTAAACTGTTTTTATATCACTTTATATTTCTCTTTTTCTTATGGTAATATCAAATATTTTATGTATTCTATAACTTTCCATGTCTGTTAATCAAAGTGATAAGAATTTTGATAGCCTCAATAAAATGATTGAGGCATTTATTTATTTTATTTATCCACTTTGACCCATTTATCCACCATTGTATTTTCCCTATTGTGTACCCATTAGAAGACATGAAGAAGACATTTTATGATGATACTATAGTTGATATGCTTCCCTACCAATTACTTTAATATTTTCACAATGATTTTGTATATAAGTTTGGGGGAAAGTGTTATTCATGGAGGGGGTTTTTAAGGGAAAGTGATTAATTTGATGCACATGGATATAACTTATCTCCTCATGTTATTTGAGATCTTTATTAACCATTTCTCCATTCCTTGTATGTATATTATGATAAGGTAATATTTATTTTTTTCTAATAATGAGTTCATTTTTGGTTACTAAATGGTATCCATCACAATTAGGGTTACCTATAAAATTGTGATAACCCACTACTCTAGGATTTAAATTTTTATTATAAAACCTAGTTTTCCTAAGATTCTACTTGGTATGATATACTTGTGAACTTTTCATTGGAATATTTTTTGTATCTATTTCAAGTGGTTTTGGAGCTAATAATCACCTAATTATCTATCTATTATATTTGAGTAAGTTATTAACATAAATAAAAGGAAACACATTACTACTATTCATAACGACTTTAGCATCTCTATAATATGGATTTTTCAGTGAAAAAATAACTAATAATCACAGAAACCTTAAAATCCTTAGGATTTTATTAGTGCTAGAAATAAGGACAATTAACGGGGTCCATTACCAATTATTGTTTAAATATAACAAATGAAACCTTTATTATTTATTTTTTTTTAGTATTTATAAAGAATCCCATTATTAGTTCTTTTTATAGTATCGATAAAGGGGAACACTGTTGTTTTGTGCTGTTAAAATTATAGCACATTACAGTATGAAAAAAGGTGGAAAATATAGTGATAGAAAATATATAATTTAATTGAAATAAAATTTATAACAAAAATTAATGAAGAAACACGATATTATTGATATTTCAATCATTTGTTTGTAAAATTACACGAGTGAGTAGAATTTATCACATACATTCAAAAACATAAATAGTAATTTACCTTTATCCCCAAACCATTGGTAACACTATCAGTTGCCGAACAAACCACCCCATATAAATAAAAATATTTATCTTATATAAGAAACCAATTCTTATGTTATTAATACTATAACTAAATAAATAAAATAAAATGTGTCAATTTTAATCTAAAAACATATACATTGAGTCACACCAGTCACATCATGTATCAGATTGAGTTTTGGTAGGTTCTTACACATCACTCCATTACTTGTTGTTCTCAAAACAAGGTGAAATTAAATTGACTCACATATTTGGTGATAAAAATATCACTATGGATGTGATCCAATTAAAGATAATATTATTTTTGAGAATAAGAGTTTAACTATCACACTATTTATTTTTCATCTGCATGAATTATCTCTGTGAAAATTAACAAAATAATTATCCGAAAAAATGATAAGGAAATTAATAAATTAATAAAAGATCAAATGGTAAGAAACAAATCTGATCTTTTAAGCACCATTTTCTTATGTGAAACATGTTTTAAACTAAAATTAAACTTATATAATGAAAACATGCACTTCGAGTTAGATTGACCACATCTTGTGTCAAATTCACATTCGATCAATTTCTACATGCTACAAATAAATCATGGATCATTTTACTAATGTTTGAAAGTAACACAAGATAATTTTCTATGATTGGTCAAGTGATGTACATTTTAAAATAAAAAGAAACATTTATATTTAAAACATACACTTTGAGTGATATTGAAGAGGAAGAGCCCATAAAGGGAATAGTGTCGCTAGGGTTCCCCCCGCGCCGCCTTCCTCTCCACCGTCGCGGATCGGCTGCAGATCACTCTTTGTTGCTACTATTCAGTGTGTTTGTGGTGTGAATCACCCTCCAATGGTGGTGTCGTGTGGGATTGTCACTTTATAAATACCCCAAATCATTCTTTTTTTCATAGTGGCGCGGTTTGGGTTCGAAGATTGAGCACCAAATTCCACGGCCTGAGGCTTCTGCCGCGTTTCGTGTCGGATGTCGGTGTTCTGGGAGGATCTGCTCTTTCTGCATGGGATTGAAGGCGACAGTGGGATCTATGACCCTAGTCCTCTATGAGGTCTTCTTCCAGTGAGGTTTGGAAGGTCCTCTTTTTCTTTCTCTTAATCTTTTCTTGTTCCTGGTGGTGGATTTTTCAGTCGAGGTTGGTGGTTCTAGGCATAGTTGTGCTTGTTCATGAGACCATTCTGCTTCAAACTCTGCTCTGGCATCTTGCTCCTTCATAACTCTTAGAGTCGGTCTACAGCAATGGTTTCAAGAGGCTTTGGGAGGTTCTTTTTATTTGGTCTTCAGTGTTCTAGGAGGCGAGTCCATCGTCGACTTCATTCTGTGTCGTGCTTTGTCGGATGTTTCATTACAGTTTCATCAATGTAAAGGGTTTATTTGTGCCGGTTTTCTTTCTGTTTGATTCATGAAGGGATGTTAGTTCTACGAAGGGCATGGTTCACTGTTGGAGGCGGTCTGGTTATCAAACATGATGAAGTCGATGTTGTTGGAAGATTTTATACGTTTTTCATTTCGATTCGAAGGTGAAATCGTGTTCTATTGTTGGTGATGGTTTGACACCTCGATGGGATGTTTTACAGTTTGTTTTTGAAAATGGAAACGAGTCCTTTCTGAGGGCCTCAGATGACCAGTTATTTGATTATGATGAGGTGTGCATTTCCATTTTGGGAGCGTGCCTTGAGGAGGATAACAGACCGAGGTGATGCCATGTATGGTTTTTGATGGTTGGATCCTGTTTTTTTGAATTTGAAATCTGAATTTTTTGTTGTTGTTTTGGGGTGGATTTTGGAGCCTTTTTGTAATGTTTCAAATTTGGTATCATGGTGTTTGAAATTTGGAATATTGTGAGGTTCCCACTCACCCTTAAAGTGGATTACTCAGAAAATGAAAAAAAGGACTTGAGGAGGAGGAGTGATATCAGTCAAATGATATGTCAGATTTATGTTTGGTTGATTGTTACATAAAATAAATAAATTATGGATTCTTTTCCTAATGTTTGAAAATAATACAAGCTCATTTTTTCAGTTTTAGATATTTATTTTGTGTTTTAAACACTATTAGAAAATTAAATTTTTCTGAGGGGTCATTTGTGATGAAAAATGACACGTCACAAATAGTCTCCAGACTTTGACTATTTATGACGGAAGGAAACATTCAATCATAAATAGTTTTGGTGGGGATTCCTAGAGCCTAGAGCCAAAACCTATTACAACAAGAATTTGTGATAGAGTTCTCATTCCATCGCAAATTCCCTTTGTCTCATAAGTATTATTAAAGTAATTAAAGGTTAGTCTCAAATACCTTTCACCAACAGACTATTTTTTATGGAATTAATTCCATCTCAAATAGTCCGTCACAAAAACTATTATGATTTAACCTATATGACCACCCTTCTTCCTCCTACTCATTCATCCTCTCCTCCCAAGTAACACCGTATCCTCCCTTATCCGCACCACACTTCCACCATGTTCCATGCCAATGCCCTTACACAATGTCATACCATTACACCACTCTGCCACACGGCTTCACCGCTCCATCTCTCACAGAAACCATGACACAACACCACCCCAGATCGCCCATCTTAAATCTGCTAGGTACAAACTCTAATTTTGTTCTATTTCAATTTTTTGTATATATCTATTCAATCTTTTGAATAATGGTATGGTCAAAACAAAGGTTAATCAATTTACCAATTTTTTAAATTTATTAGCTATTTTTGGTTAATATGTATTTTTTAGTTTGTATTTGGATGTCCATTATTTTTATAAGACCCGATTTCATTTTATTTTAGGATATATATATATATATATATATTTGGTTTTCAATTGTTTTATAATTAATGTATTTCAAATTTGATCACCAAAAGAATTTATCCACTAATTTTGGATTTTAGATGTCATGGATTAATAAGAAAATGTACACCTGAATTGTTTAGTTATTTTATTTTAGTGTTAATTCATATTAAAACTAATAAATTAAATATATAATGACATTATCATTATATATGGGTGTCAAAATTTGTTACAAGACTCGATTTCATTTGGTTGTGAATTTTTTGGGGCCAATTTTTTGATTTCATTTTTATTGAAAGATTTGATTTCAATATTTGTTGTAATATTTTATTTAATTAGTATAAATATTGTAAAAACACCGGATGGATAACTGTTATAAGGTTTCTAAGGTAAAAAATATTAATTCAAAAACAATATCAATACAAAATAAATATTATTTTAAAAGTATGAACTAAAAATTATTAATTAATTATGTATCGAAAATATTAATTAAATATAATCAAATTAATTTATAATCCAAATTATATATTAGTAAAATTACTTATAAAATATATATATACCTATATATACCTATATATAAATATATGTTTATATAGATTTTATATATGTATATTTGTTTAAAAGAGTTAAAATATATATTTTATATATTTATATTAATTAAGAAATCAACATATATATATATATATATTAATTATTAAAAATCAAACAATAATTAGAATAATTAATAACAATTATTACATAATGTATAATAATTAATAACTAAATATTCAATATTATTAGTAATTGGTAAATATTATTGTTAATTACAAATTATTAATAATAATTTTATATTGTCTCAATTTTCCTTTTTCGAGACATATTCCATATTACGCACCTATCTTATTTTATGAGGAGTATATATATCCCCTTTGATTTGTAATATCATGAATTTTTTTTCTTGTGATATTTTATGTCTCATTTAATTTTTTCTTACATGGTTTTTATGATTCAATGATACCAAATTAGTAATGGTTTTATGTCAAAATATTATTTATATTGAGATTTTTTATGATTATTTTTCGATGGTGAAATATAATTATCAATTTCTCAAAAGGTACATGAATATTATTATTCTATGTTTATTTTAATTAGAATACATTTTTCTCCTTTTATTTTCCACTCTTTATTTACTCAAAATTCAAAAAGAATTTGTTTAACCTAAATATATTTTATTTATCTCTTCGATTAATAAACCATTTTTCTTATTTATCCATGATTTCTAAAAAAATGTTTTCAAAAATGTTTTATCATTATCCAAAGGGTTTATTAAAGGTATTTCTACCCATGATTCACTTTTAAAAATTACATTAATAGTATTATTCATTCCTCTTTCAAAAAACAATTATATTTTTTATTTTACCAAAAAATGTGAAAGAAATCTTTGTTTTGAATTCTATGAGATGAATGGTATTTTACAACATCATAAACCACACATTGTTTTATAAATTCATTTATAATTTTGAATGTTTATTTTCAATGAAATGGATAGCCAAAATATTTTATTGATTTTTATTTTTAAAAAGTAATTTTTAAAATGGAAATGAAATTTTCATCAAGAATTGTTTTAAATGATTTTTAAAGATTATATTATATGGTTTGAAGGATATTTTCCAAGAAAAATATTTTTAGAACGGTTAATATTTTGAAAAGTTTTTTCAAAGGTTAAATTATATTTTCCTCAATAATAAATTTAAATTATTTTTATAGTTTCCATTATATGTTTCCAAGGTTATTTTTAATGAAAAGTATTTTGAAAATGTTTCATATTTTAAAATGTTTTTTTTCAAAGTGGAAAGGCTATTTCCTTATTAAATGTTTTAAATATTATTTCAAAATTATTTTCTATCTAAGATGAAATACTTTGATGTTACTTATACTTTGGCAGGTATCTGATCCAAGGATACCACTCTTATTCTTTCCATGAATGGTATATGTTTATGATGAAAATATGTTTATGAAACCCATTTCTCTTCCACAAGTTATACCGTGATAAAATACTTACGAAACCCAATTTTTTTGACATTTTTTATCTTATGATGAAATTATTAATTTTTTATGAAACCTATTTCCTTTCAATAGGTAATTATATGATGAAATGTTTTATGAAGCCATTTCTATTCTCAGGTTCTAATATGATAAACGTTTTACGATGCCCATCTATTTTCATGGGTTTTGATATGATGGATTTTTTATAATCTTATGAAGCAAATATGTATGAATTCAACTGTATGAGGGGTGTGAAATATATCTCCCTCTATTGCATTGGGTAAATTTTGATATCTCATGATAAAAAGGACTAAAATATTGAGTGAACCCAGTTCAATAAGGGACTTCATCCAATTTTATAATCATGGGAGTGAACCTTGAGTACTACGATTGTTTGGTGATTGAAAACATTTCACTATCATTTTCTTGGAAAATATCCTTGAAATACTATGGAAATGGGTTTTTATACTTATCTTTATTACAAAATTTTATTCCGTATGCCAATGTTATTTTCTCATAGTTCATGTTCATTTATTTCATTACGATTACTGTCATATGAACTTCAATGATTTATTATATGGGTCCTGTTTATTATATATGATATGAAGTTTATGGGTTTCAATTGTTATTCATAGATCTAATTCCCTTATACTCATGATATGTGGATATCTAACTTGTTTAATGTCACTGAGAATCTATTCTCACCTTTTCTTATGTTTTCTTTAACCATGTTATGATGAATGATATTATGTATGATAGGTCTAAGAATGGTTCTAGTTATTAAGAACATATTTGGAGATGGTGAAGATCACTTATAGACTATTTTTGTATATTTAAATGTATCCAAAGGAAATGGAAATAAATGATTATGGAATAGATTTTTATGTAATGTAATGAATATTTTTCTACTAAGATGTAATATTTATGTAATAGAATTTTGGTTCTTTATATAACTACATTGTTTTCATCGTTATTATGTTGTGTACTTGAAAATGAGGTTCAACTGAACCATTAGGGAAATAATTTTCTATAGAACTGCCATGTATGGTAGTAAAGAAGAAAAATAATACAAGATGGAGATATATCGTGAGAAGAATATCAATGTTATAGCCATCCAAAAGAAAATCACATGATTTAAGGTGTTGTGTTGTCAGGGTTTCACTACCTTGTAAAGGCAATTAGATTGGAAGTGATGTAATTTTAAGGAGAATAAGAGGAAACCCCATAGGTTTTGTTGCTACACTTTATAGGTCTAAATTTGGGCCGTGTATATTTTTTTAATTATGACAAGAAAGATAGATCATATATTTCACACTACATCATAATAATGCAGTGGCCATGCAAGGAAGTAAGATGATATGTATCAATAACCATGCCCATGGTGTAGTATGGATTTACACTATAATATAAATATAACAAATACATTAGGTGATTCAAAATATATGATATCTAAATCTATTTTTAATGAAGGAATCATGGATTAAATATAAATGATAACTTCTAGGATTAAATGGATAAAGAGAGATGTGATTCCTAACTCTTTAAATTGTATGGTGTTGTATCACTAAAAAGAGATCACTCGAATGGACTGGAAGGCTTACATATTTTTTCTTTACTAATTCTAAAATATTAATTTTTCCATATATTTAATAACTATATTTATTAAATTATTAAATCATGTTTCTTAATATTTCCCCTTATATTTCTTTATTTATTTTCTCAACCTTTATCATTATTTCCACCATGATATCTTACACTCAATAATGAGTGATTGACCATGGGCTTCTATATGGAGAGATATACAGGGTTCTTGATCATTATTTATCAATTATTTTGGATTTAAATATATTTGTGGTGAATGAGAGAGAAGTGTATAGGTTCAACAATTGTATACCACGGAATGAATCCAAACTTCATATAAATTTTTTAATATACATGTAATGGGCCGGACCTCTCCGGTCCACTACTTTGTGAAAATGTGGTGTTGGAGGTGTTCCGGGAGGTCAATGTGACTTATCCCCCAGCCGCAACCTACCGGTAGCTCGGTCTACTGGTAGCCGCTACCTACCGGTAGCTCGGTCTACCGGTAGCCGCTGCCTACTAGTATCTTGGTCAACTGGTAGCCGCTGCCTACCGGTAGCTCAGTCTACCGGTAGCCGCTGCCTACCGGTAGCTCGGTCTACCGGTAGCCGCTGCCTATCGGTAGCTCGGTCTACCGGTAGCCGCCACCTACCGGTACCTCGGTCTACCGGTAGCCAGAGTCTAGCAGTAGCTCGGCTAACACTTTGCCAAATTTCTAGTTCTGTGAATAGTATTTCTATCGGTGACCTTCTATCGGTAGACTTGAATAATGTTCTATCGGTGAGGATCTAACGGTAGACTTGTGTTTCTATCGGCAAGGTTCTATTGGTGACCTTTTCTTTCCTTTTCCAATTTTTGAGTTCTGTGAACAGTGTTTCCAGAATTTTAAGAGTTACCGATTCCTTCCTTTTCCAAATTTCACGTTTGAACAGTGTTTCCAAAATCCTAAGAGCTACCGATTCCTTCCATTGCCAAAATTTTGAGTATGTGAATAGTGTTTCCATCTTCCAACAGTTTCGTCCCTTTGACATTTTCTTTGACGTAAAATACATTTTAAAACCTTATTTTAAGGACTTTAAGGCCGATTCAAAGGCCATAAATCATATATTATTTATTCCTAAGGCCGAGATGTTTTTACTTGGTCAAACCGCGTGGGTTAATGCGATCCGTTTTTAATGGAGAATAAATCAGATCTTAAACCGTCGCCTCTCTAATTTTTTTTTAAAAGGAACTAGATATCATTCTTCGATGTTCTTCCTCCTGGTTCTCATCTACGAGACATTAGAACCTTGCAATCATTCCTGTAGGAGTTTCACAATCAAACGTTACTCGGATCAGTTCTGGTCTATTTGATGCAACCAAGCTGTGTCGATCATTCTTCCATATAAGTTGATGCGAGAGAAGGATTGTGGCCCGTTGTGTGGATGAAGGACGTCAAGAACTCTTCGAGGTAGGGGATTCATGGCTTCTCTAATTGTGTATGTGTAATCGTAGAATTAACATGATTTATTCCTTTGGATCACAATGAAATTGACCTAATTAAATACTTGAACCGGATTAAAAGAATTGGTTGATCGTATAATGTTGCTTTATACCATGGTAACGGTTTGCCTCATGTTTTCTAGTTAGAGTGATATCTATTTTTTCTTTGATTTTTTGTTCGTTCATGATATAAATTGATAATGAACGTAAAGATGGAATTAATTGGATAAAGATAAAGAGGCATTTAAATTAATCTGGTTATTTCTGTTGTTGTAGTTATTCTAATTTGAGGATAATCAAATTAGGGAAGTAAGAATGGTTATTTAAATTGTGATTGCTTACTGATTAGGTCTCCCATAATTGGATCCTACGAATAACTAATCTTCTAGTTCAATATAGATTAATGAACAGATTGTGTGAGAATTTCTAAAAGGGTTCTGAGTTACCCTCTTGTTGTTAAAGGGTCAAGAGCCATGGTTGTGATTGTTGTTTTCCTACTGCTTGTAATGTGATGTGATCCTGGATGGGTGTGGTGATATGCGGAGGCCTGGAGGCCTTGTTTTTGTGGTAGCGGATGACGCCTAGAGTGGCGAGATGCATCAGTTTATGCATGTGGGTGTCGGGGAGGACACCGAGGGTGATGGAATGGGATGGATGTGGTTGTTGGATTCCTGTGGGTTCTTTGAATGTTTATCTGTTTGGTTTTTCCCCACTACTCAAGGCAGCTGGTCTTGCTTGCCCTTCTTCTGAAGGAGGCAAAGACGCGTGGGGTATGCCACGTGCTTTCCGTGTTTAGCCTCTCGAGGGAGAATGTGTCTGTTCTCTTTCTATAGGCGGCAAAGACTCGACGGGTAGTACATCTACTCACCGTGTTGAGCCTCCTTTGTGTTTAGTAGCATATGATGCTTTTCTAGAATTCCTGGGAATGTGGGAAAGTAACTCTATAATGAATGTTTGATTAAATGGTGATAATCCACGGGGATGGAGGTGCTGGAATTTAAAGGTGATGTGAATAAAAAAAGGAGAAGTTGATTTTCAATGTGATGCCATTTCAGTTTAATGTGGAATTGTTCATTCTTAATTAATGTTTAAAGAATTAAGTAACGTACAGTGGAACTGGTAAAATGAGAATGGAGTAATTTAATAAAGCTCTTCAAATGTTTGTGTGCTTATAGGATACCTAGTCTTTGAAGTAGCAGCCTGGAGTCTAAGAGACGTTAGTTGCAGTTGTATCTAAGACTCGGTAATGCCCATAGTGTGGATGTGAGTTATATATATTCTGTACTTTTTGTGTTTCTATACGCTACTCCACCCTGTCGGTAAGGGCAACTGACACCCTGGGGATTCTGAGCCCTAGGGGGGTGTTTTCCCCAACATTCTGATGGGAGGTTGAATGGATGACTACCCCCCTTTGGCCCCGCTCTCTTCTCTTATTAGATACTTGTTCCATGAGGCACAATGGTTAGTTACCCCATATATGTGTGTAGAGGGCTGTAATGGCTTGTGGTTATTCACACACATATATTTTGGATATAGTATCCTATGGACTACTATAGGTGTAATGTGTATAGGCTATGATGGCTTGAGGATCCTTACTCGGAGTATGGGTTGTAATGGCTTGAGGTATTATACCCGATGTATGATACACGTTATGCGGGATGTGGTGGCTCCCGGAAACTACCTGGTTACTTTTGGTTGTGAGGACGTTGTGGTGCTTCGCCCAGGTGTCTGCGGGAAATCCTATGTGGTGCACGAGGTGCAGATTGTGGAGCTTAGCCCAGGTGTCTGCAGGAAAGCCTTTGGAGAGAGATGCACAGGACGTATGTCGTTGGGGCAAAGTGGAAAACCAGTGGGGAAGTAGTAGCGGGGTACCCTCGATATTCTTTACTATATGCTATATTCTTTTATGTGTTACTTGGTGAGAGTAGCCATGGTGAGGTTGGGAACATAGTATACCTGTTTAGGTTACGAGTTAGTTTCACTTGTTGTTCACTGGGCTTTAGCATGATTTCTTTACTTTTGCACGAGAGGCTTGGGGAGGACCGTACTGAGTATACTGTTATACTCACCCTATGTACATATAAACTGTTTTTCAGGTCACTTGGAGCAGGTCAGAGATCAAGCTGGTTACTACTAGCTTGCGGTTGGAGGAGGAGCTGTACGGGCTTGTGGTCGCTACTGTTTTACTTTCTTTTGGGTACTTTTAGTTTTCCCTTTCTGTTGTAGTACTTTTGCATGACATTTCATATATTTACTTGGGTTTCTTTTATATTTCAGTTATGAGTTAGAGTTGGTTGGAGTCTATTCTATCTCACTTTTCTACATGTGTTCTCTTAGAGGGTAATGCCTCCCATTTATATGTTTATTATACCCTCGGTGCTAGTCGCCAACCCGGGGCCTACTGGAGGCGGGACTCGGGGGTCATTATCTCCTTTCTCACATTGTCGTCCCAAGAGGGGTACACTTTGTGGGGAGGGGGTCATGACAGAGTGGTATCAGAGGTCTGGTTGAGGGATATGATGGAGTTTGGAGTTAGGCACAGGTGAGGATGCATGTGATGGTAGGGCAACGATGTCATTCATGTTTAGCAAGTGGGGCAAATACTGGAGACCAGTAGAGACATAGGCGTTTAGGGCCCCCTATGATCTGTTTCACAAACCTTTATGTTTTCGATGGCTACTAAACAAAGTGATACCGGTTGCAGGGTAGAGACCTAGGAAAGGATCATGCATCATTATTCTTTGTGCCTGTGTTTGAATGGGTAGACCATGGGATAGGTAACCTAAACTTAATAAAAAAAACAATTAATTAATGTTGAGTCTTCCATATTCCAGGCTTAGGAGTTCTAACAGTTGTTATTTTACAGGTATGGCTCCAGGTCGACTTCGTCGTCAGGTTTGCACAGAAGATGCCCAACAGGCTGTTCCAGCAGATCACCGCCGAGTAGAGGTTGACGAAGATGACACTTGGAGGAAGACACTTCGAGAGTTTCAGCGCCAGAGTCTACAGAAGTACGAGGGATCTGTTTCAGATGCAGTCACAGAGGACTGGTTGGAGGAGGTCGAGATAGGCTTCAGTTCGATTCATGCTCGGAAGGAACACTGGGTGTCCTTGGTTGTGACGATGCTGCGTGGAGCAGTGGGGCAGTGGTGGTTCTTGTTTCTTGGGGATCGCGAGGAGTCAGCGATCTCATGTGAGGAGTTTCGAGACAGGTTTAGAGTCGAGTTTCTTTCATCGACTGCGAAGGCGTCCAGTCGCCAGGAGCTTCTTACCCTTCGACAGGGGAGCTGCAGTGTTCGGGAGTTTGGAATCCGTTTCAGGAACCTTCCACGATATGCTTCAGATCTGTTACCAGATGAGGAGGCCAGGGTGAGGCATTTCGAGGAGGCTTTGCGTCCAGAGATCCAGCGCCAGGTCACCCTATTTATGATAAAGACATATCTTGAGGTGCAGGCGAGGGAAGAGGTTGTTGAGAGGACTTTTTCTAGGACCAGATCATCATGAGAGGGGAATCGTCATGATTCCTCACGAAGCAGAGTTGTGGTCTGGGGTTCCCGGTTTTCAGGGCAGAAGAGTTTCCATTCACCTGGGGGTAGGTCCCAGCACTTCCCATCTCGTTTCTCTGGAGGTAGAAACTCTCAGGCCTATGCCAAGGGATCAAGCGCTTGTTTTTATTGTGGTGGTCATGGTCATCAGCAGTGGGAGTGCCCGACTTTTCAGAGCAGTTATCGTGCACTGGGCGCTCCGCTCCAGGTTCCTCCGTTGAGGCAATTCCAGCCAAGACAGCAGCAGTAGGTTGCACCAGTTTTAGATCACCAGAGGGTAGATGGAACAGGTAGAGGACAGCCCCATGACACTCCCCGTCCTTAGAGAGTAGAGCGTGGCCGTGGTGGTGGTCGTCATCAGGGCCAGAGAGGCCGTGGAGGAGGTCGTGGTCAGCTTCATGCTCTAGCGTTGCCAGCCCCAGGCGAGCCAGATGTCGTTTGAGGTACCCTTTGCTTGTTTTCTACATTGGTGTATGCCTTGTTTGATTCAGGAGAAACACACTCCTTCATATCCCCTACCCTTGTCCATGCTTTGGGACTTGAGGTAGAGAGGCTTCCGGTTCCCTTGGCGTTGACTACGCCAGTTGGAGGTTGAGCCGACTTGTTTGAAGTATGTAGAGACTGTGAGCTAGAGTTGGGGCAACACCGCTCTTGGGGAGATTTCCTATGTTTTCGAATACAACCATATTATGTCATACTCGGCATGGATTGGTTATATTCGGTGCAGGATATTGCGGATTTCTACAGGAAGAAGGTCGTTTTCGTTGATGAAGATGGAGAGGAAGTGGTGTTTGTTGGTGAGAGAGATCCTCGAATGAGTCATAGACGAGTTCCATCCTTATCATCCATGATGGCTGGGATGATGCTGAGTTCTTCAGAGGTTCAACAGTTGGCGTTTCCTAGGGTCATAGAGGAGTACCCTGACGTCTTTCCAAAAGAGGTTGTATCCTTACCCCCTCGACGAGAGATCGAGTTTGGGATCGAGCTACAGCCAGGAGCATCCCCTATCTCTATGTCTCCATATAGGATGGCCCCTTCTGAGTTACGAGAGCTACGTATTCAGCTTGATGGTCTGTTGCAGTGTGGTTTTGTTCGGCCAAGTGTGTCACCTTGGGGTGCACCAGTTTTGTTTGTGAAAAAGGCTGATGACAGTTTGCGGTTGTGCATCGATTATCATCGATTAAACAAAGTGACAATAAAGAACTACTATCCTCTCCCGCAGATTGATGACTTATTCGATCAACTAAATGGTGCAAGTTGGTTCTCAAAGATTGACTTACGGTCAGGATATCACCAAACGCGTGTAAAGGATGAGGATATCCCAAAGACTGCTTTCTGTTTTCGTCATGGGCATTATGAGTTTTTTGTAATGCCATTCGGCATGACGAATGCGCCAGCTGTTTTAATGGGGTTGATGAATGCTGTGTTTCATGAATTCCTGAACAAGTTTGTTGTGGTTTTCATCGATTACATCCTTGTGTACTCCACATCTGAAGAAGAGCATGCAGAGCATCTATGAGCCGTTTTGGGAGTTCTTCGCCAACATCAGTTGTTTGGGAAGTTGTCCAAGTGTGAGTTCTGGGCTCGAGAAGTTCGTTTCTTAGGGCATGTTGTGTCCCAACAAGGAGTATCTGTGGATCCGTCGAAGATAGAAGCAGTGGTGTCTTGGGTACCCCCAAGACTGTGTCATAGGTGCGAAGTTTCCTTGGTCTCGCAGGCTATTATAAGAGGTTTGTAGCCAATTTCTCCGGAGTTGCGAATCCTCTGACAGCTTTGACCAGGAAGGATCAAGCGTTCATATGGACTGATCAATGTCAGGAAGATTTCGAGTATCTAAAGGAGAAGTTGGTAAGTGCTCCAGTCCTTTTTCTTCCAGCAGAGGGAGTCCAGTTTGATGTTTTCTGTGATGCTTCACATCTGGGGCTAGGCTGTGTTCTCATGCAGCAGAGGTCAGTTGTTTCTTATGGGTCTCGGCAGTTGCGCCCCCATGAATGCAACTATACCACCCATGATCTTGAGTTGGAAGCCGTGGTGTTTTCTCTAAAGTTGTGGAGACATTACCTCATTGGTGAGCACTTTGTGGTTTTCACTGATCATAAGAGTTTGGGGTATGTTTTCTCCCAATGGGACTTGAACTTGAGGCAGCGTCGGTGGATGGAATTCTTGCAGGAATACGACTTTGAAATATCATATACACCTGGAAAAGGGAATGTTGTAGCTGATGCACTAAGCCGAAAGACACGTAATGATGTTGTGCGTGAATCTGGTGATTCCTGGAGAGTGATGGAAGAGCTATCAGCTTTGCATCTTGATATGAGAGAAGTTGGGGGTAGAGGTTGTCTTTTCCAGATGACAGTGCAGTCATCCCTAATGCAGAAGGTGGAAGAGTCTCAGTTGGGTGATCTGGAGGTGGAAGTTTGGAGAGACAGAGTTGTTCGTGGTGGGGCCCCTGATGGTTGGTCGGAGGATGAACAACACCGAGTGTTGTATCATGGTAGGCTTTTTGTCCCCTTGGCGATGCGCGAGACGGTTCTCCAAGAGTTCCATAGTTCACCCTTGTCAGTACATCCTGGTGTGAAGAAGATGTACCGATCCTTGAGGAGTCAGTTTTGGTGGCCTGGGCTGAAGCGTACGGTTGTAGAATGTGTGTCTCGATGTTTAGTATGCCAGAAGGTGAAGGCTGAACACTGTGTTTCAGGTGGTCTTCTCCAGCAATTGGAGATTCCTCAGTGGAAGTGGGAGGACATCTCAATGGACTTCGTTACAGGTTTACCTCGAGCTCCAGGAGGACATGATGCTATATGGGTGGTAGTGGATCGTTTAACAAAGTCATCCCATTTCATAGCGATCAAGGAGTCGAGCTCAGTGGAGGTTCTGTCGAGACAGTATCTGGAGGAGGTGGTGAGGCTTCATGGAGTACCTAGGACGATCATTTCTGATCGAGATCCTCATTTTACCTCCAGAGTTTGGAGAGGTGTCCAGCATGCTTTTGGCTCTCAACTGTGCCTTAGCACTGCTTTTCATCCTCAAACGGATGGTCAGACAGAGCGAACCATCCAGACTCTTGAAGACATGTTGCACTCTTGTGTTCTTGATTTTGGAGGTTCATAGATGAAGCACTTACCCTTGGTAGAGTTCGCTTACAATAATAGTTTTCACTCTACCATCGGTATGGCGCCATTTGAAGCCTTGTATGGCCGGCCATGCCGTTCTCCGTTGTGCTGGACTGGGGTCGGAGAGTCAGCAATTCTTAGACCAGAACTAGTGCAGAATACAATAGAGATGGTTCAGGTGATTCGTGAGAGGATGAAGACAACACAGGATCGTCAGAAATCATATGCTGATCAAATAAGGAGACCATTAGAGTTTAATGTTGGGGATCATGTGTTTCTAATGGTGACTCCCCATCGTGGGCAGCGAAGGTTTGGTCGTGGAAGTAAGCTTTCTCCCCGGTTTGTTGGGCCTTTCAAGGTGTTAGCTCGTGTTGGAGTTGTGGCGTATCAAGTAGCACTTCCCCCTCAGATGAGTCGGATACATGATGTTTTCCATGTATCACAGCTCCGTCGTTACCTTCATGATGAATCTCATGTTATCTATTGGGGAGAGATCGATATTGATGATGATGCAACCTTCGAGGAGCGACCTGTGGAGATCCAAGACCGCAAGGAGAAGGTGTTACATGGGCATTCTATCCCCTTATTTCGTGTCTTGTGGCAACACGGTGGCATGGAGGAGAGTACATGGGAGCGTGAGTCACAGATACGTTCTCAGTACCCAGAGTTGTTTAATGTTTAACTCTTTTCATGTAATGATGTTTCCTTGATGGTTAGACCTTTCATGTTTTATTTATGTACCTTTTGTGTGATGTTATGATTGAATGGTTTGGATATGGATTGTTTGTTTCCATATTCTCGGATGTCGTAGTTTTGTTCCAGCTTTCGAATAACTCATGGTGGTTTTCCCCTGAGAGGTATCTTATGGGGTGGTTGTTCGGACCCCTCTTTTCCTCTGAGTTGGTTTTTAATTCTCGAGGATGAGAATGTTTTGAGAGGTATCTAATGTAATGGCCCGGACCTCTCCGGTCCACTACTTTGTGAAAATGTGGTGTTGGAGGTGTTCCGGGAGGTCAAGGTGACTTATCCCCCAGCTGCAGCCTACCGGTAGCTCGGTCTACCGGTAGCCGCAGCCTACGGGTAGCTCGGTCTATCGGTAGCCGCCGCCTACCGGTACCTCCGTCTACCGGTAGCCGCAGTCTAGCAGTAGCTCGGCTAACACTTTGCCAAATTTCTAGTTTTGTGAACAGTATTTCTATCGGTGACCTTCTATCGGTAGACTTGAATAATGTTCTATCAGTGAGGATCTAACGGTAGACTTGTGTTTCTATCGGCAAGGTTCTATCGGTGACCTTTTTTTCCTTTGCCAATTTTTGAGTTCAGTGAACAGTGTTTCCATAATTTTAAGAGCTACCGATTCCTTCCTTTTCCAAATTTCACGTTTGAACACTGTTTCCAGAATCCTAAGAGCTACCGATTCCTTCTTTTGCCAAATTTCACGTTTGAACAGTGTTTCTAGAATCCTAAGAGCTACCGATTCTTTCCTTTGCCAAATTTTGAGTATGTGAATAGTGTTTCCAGCTTCCAACAGTTTCACCCCTTTGACATTTTCTTTGACGTAAAATAAATTTTAAAACCTTATTTTAAGGACATTAAGGCCGATTCAAAGGCCATAAATCCTATATTAATTATTTCTAAGGCCGTGATGTTTTTACTTGGTCAAACCACGTGGGTTAATGCGATCCATTTTTAATGGAGAATAAATCGGATCTTAAACCGTCGCCTCTCTAATTTTTTTAAAAGTAACGAGATATCATTCTTCGTTGTTCTTCCTCCTGGTTCTCATCTATGAGACGTTAGAACCTTGAAATCATTCCCGTAGGAGTTTTAAAATCAAACATTACTCAGATCAGTTCCGCTCTGTTTGATGCAACCAAGCTGTGTCGATCATTCTTCCATATAAGTTGACGCGAGAGAAGGATTGTGGCCTGTTGTGTGGATAAAGGATGTCAAGAACTCTTCGAGGTAGGGGATTCATGGCTTCTATAATTGTGTATGTGCAATCGTATAATTAACATGATTTAGTCCTTTGGATCATAATGAAATTGACCTAATTAAATACTTGAACCGGATTAAAAGAATTGGTTGATCGTATAATTTTTCTTTATACCGTGGTAATGGGTTGCCTCATGTTTTCTATTTTTAGTGATATCTATGTTTTCTTTGATTTGTTGTTCGTTCATGATAGAAATTGATAATGAATGTAAAGCTGGAATTAATTGGCTAAAGATAAAGAGGCATGTAAATTAATCTGGTTATTGTTGTTGTTGTAGTTGTTCTAATTTTAGGATAATCAAATTAGGGAAGTAAGCATGGTTATTTAAATTGTGATAGCTTACTGATTAGGTCTCCCGTAATTGGATCCTATGAATAACTAATCTTCTAGTTCAATATGGATTAATGAACAGATTGTGTGAGAATTTATAAAAGGGTTCTGAGTTACCCTCTTGTTGTTAAAGGGTAAAGATCCATGGTTGTGATTGTTGTTTTCCTACTTCTTGTACTGTGATGTGAGCCTGGATGGGTGTGGTGATATGTGGAGGCCTGGAAGCCTTGTGGTTGTGGTAGCGGATGACGCCTAGAGTGGCGAGATGCATCAGTTAATGCATGTGGGTATCGGGGAGGACACCGAGGGTGATGGAATGGGATGGATGTGGTTGTTGGATTCCTATGGGTTCTTTGAATGTTTATCTGTTTTGTTTTTCCCCACTGCTCAAGGCAGCTGGTCATGCTTGCCCTTCTTCTGAAGGAGGCAAAGACGTGCGGGGTATGCCACGTGCTTTCCGTTTTTAGCCTCTCGAGGGAGAATGGGTATGTGCTCTTTCTATAGGCGGCAAAGACTCTACAGGTAGTATATCTACTCACCGTGTTGAGCCTCCTTTGTGTTTAGTAGCATAGGATGCTTTTCTAGAATGCCTGGGAATGTGGGAAAGTAACTCTATAATGAATGTTTGATTAAATGGTGATCATCCACAGGGATGGAGGTGCTGGAATTTAAAGGTGATGTGAATCTAAAAAGGAGTAGTTGATTTTCAATGTGATTCCATTTCAGTTTAATGTGAAATTGTTCATTCTTAATTAATGTTTAAAGAATTAATTAACGTACAGTGGAACTGGTAAAATGAGAATGGAGTAATCTAATAAAGCTCTTCAAATGTTTGTGTGCTTATAGGATACCTAGTCTTTGAAGTAGCAGCCTGGAGTCTGAGAGACGTTAGCTGCAGTTGTATCTAAGAATAGGTAATGCCCATAGTGTGGATGTGAGTTACACATATATTCTGTACTTTTTGTGTTTCTATACGCTACTCCACCCTGTCGGTAAGGGAAACTGACACCCCGGGGATTCTGAGCCCTGGGGGGGTGTTTTCCCCAACATTCTGATGGGAGGTTGAATGGCTGACTACCCCCCTTTGGCCCCGCTCTCTTCTCTTGGTAGATACTTGTGCCATGATGCACAGCGGTTAGTTACCCCATATACGTGTGTAGAGGGCTGTAATTGCTTGTGGTTATTCACACACATATATTCTGGATATAGTATCCTATGGAATACTATAGGTGTAATGTGTATAGGCTATGATGGCTTGAGGATCCTTACTCGGAGTATGGGCTGTAATGTCTTGAGGTATTATACACGATGTATGATACAGGTTATGCGGGATGTGGTGGCTCCCGGAAACTACCTGGTTACTTTTGGTTGTGAGGACGGTGTGGTGCTTCGCCCAGGTGTCTGCGGGCAAGCCTATGTGGTGCACGAGGTGCAGATTGTGGAGCTTAGCCCAGGTGTCTGCGGGCAAGCCTTTGGAGAGAGATGCACAAGACGTATGTCGTTGGGGAAAAGCGGCAAACCAGTGGGGAAGTAGTAGCGGGGTACCCTGGATATTCTTTACTATATGCTATATTCTTGTATGCGTTACTTGGTGAGAGTAGCCATGGTGAGGTTGGGAACATAGTATACCTATTTAGGTTACGAGTTAGTTTCACTTGTTGTTCACTGGGCTTTAACATGCTTTCTTTACTTTTTCACAAGAGGCTTGGGGAGGATCCTACTGAGTATAATGTTATACTCACCCTATGTACATATAAACTGTTTTTCAGGTCACTTGGAGCATGTTGGAGATCAAGCTGGTTACTACTAGATTGCGGTTGGAGGAGGAGCTGTTCAGGCTTGTGGTCACTGCCGTTTTACTTTCTTTTGGGTACTTTTAGTTTTCCCTTTCAGTTGTAGTACTTTTGCATGACATTTCATATATGTACTTGGGTTTCTTTTATATTTCAGTTATGAATTGGAGTTGGTTGGAGTCTATTCTATCTCTCTTTTCTGCATGTGTTCTCTTAGAGGGTAATGCCTCCCATTTGTATGTTTATTATACCCTCGGTGCTAGTCGCCAACCCGGGGCCTAGTGGAGGCGGGAATCAGGGGTCATTATCTCCCTTCTCACATTGCCGGCCCAGGAGGGGTACACTTTATGGGCAGGGGGTCGTGACAATACATCTTTCCCTCACTTATATTAAATCCAAACTCTCCATATGTTTTATATTATGTTTTTAATGGATGAAATGACATATGATGTATTTGGGTCATAAAAGGTTCCACATTTTTTATTATGGTTTTTCATCAACCTTCATTATATTTGCAGGTGGAATTTAGTGTGCCAAATAATTCTCTTAGGAATGAACGATTTCACAGTTAATAAATTAACGAATATTTATTCACGATTGAGATTTCATAATTGAATTATAAAATTGATAGTAAACAAAAAATATGAAAAATGAAGGAACTTGAGTATCCAACACCAGTACAAAGAACATTCCCTCTAACATCAATCTTCTTTCAATTATATTTTTGGATTTTAATTTCATTCTATTTCTATAATATATATTAATTTTTTTATAATATAATAAAAAAATGTAGAATAGGTGAATTATAATTATAAAGTGTACCACTAAATTATCCTCATGTGATATGGCCCTCATCAGCTATTGTACTACAATAGGAAAATAAATTGCATCATTTTTTTACAAAACTATGATTGTTGTACTAATTTGATTAGTAAATCCACTAAAATTAGGAGTCCTTTGTCTCCTAAATTACTTAAAAAAAATTATCTTTCTTAGGCGAAGGTGTGAATTCCTTGAGATTCAATTTATTAATCATAACACAACATATTTGATCCAATGAAATAAATATAGTCTTATATCCCACTACCATAAGGTTAGGTATATCATTATTGAAATAATAACATTTCCTATCAAATTTATTTTTGGCATGATTCCCCAGATTTCTCCCCATTAACAAAAATAAAGTAAAATTAAGGATGAGAATACTCTAACTAAAAATAATATAAAAGGTAAACTATAAAATTATAAGAAATAAATTATAAATGAGATGTATATCATAACATTTGGTTCTAGAGAATTCAATCTAGGTCATTAGTTAAAATTTTCAAATTATGTTTCATAACATTACAATCTATTTATGTCATTTATAAAGGTCCATAATGGGTTTTTGATATTTCCAAAGCAAATCCCCTAAGATTATCAAACCAAGTGTGTATAAAGGTCTCCTTGTCATGTACTATGTATAGGTTCAGTTATTCAAAAACGATCCCTTTTACAGTTATTACCCTTAGGTATATCATTTTTAGAGATGCATCCACTTATAGTATCTGGACATGGTTATAATTTCTTAGAAACCACTCACTCTATGAACAAAAAAATTAGGATATTTTTCTATGTGTAGACATTAACCATTCATTTTACTAATTTATTATTTTCATAATCCTCAAAATTATTTAATCATTCTTCTAATACCAAATACAGTTAACCAATCCTATTACACATTTTCTTATATGATTTTTAACCTAAATAACCAATAAACACCACCCAAGGAATTAGAGAAATAGTGTATTAGAGAGACAAGGTGAAATAAATATAAAAATGTAACTAAAATAAAAAATATTTATTTTAATCTCCATAATGAGATCCTAAATCCCTTTGATTTACTAAAACTCCAAATGATAACCTTGGAAATACAAAAACAAAAAGGGTGATCTAAAAACCCCAATAAGGGAATAAACATGACAGATAAAAATAACATATGAATAAAATGACATATCATGATATCATAAGATGGAATTTACCTTAATGAATACTTGGAGACATGAAATAAGTTTTCTATAAACATAAGACCTATGAATTATTGGAATGTGGATGAAATATAGAACATTACATTATCATAATTGATAGTTAACCACCAATAAAACATCACATGGTTGATAAACTTCCATAATGGATTATGTTTATGCCCTAATTCAATAAATATTATCCCATGGGACATAAAAATTACCTAATTCATTGTATTACTACCCAAGAACACCATTCATAACTTGTACATGCATATAAGTTCCATGTAAGGAAATCATACATAAATAATAAGCATCGGAAAATAAATGGAAAGGAAATGGGTTACATAATCATGTCTTTTAACATAGCCAAATGGAATGTCACATGGAATTCTAGGGAAGAAGTGATTAATTAATTAATAGTTGTTTTTAGATAATTAAATATTGAAAGGACCTAAAAAATGAATCCAATGTTAATTGAAGACATAAAAAACTATTGGAAAACTAAACTATACACATGGTTTAGAACCATGGGTATAGACCATAAAACTATGGGTATAGGATATACCCAAGGTTTTAGGAACAATGAAATTGGGAGACGTCGTTATAAAACTATACCCACAATTTCTTTAGAAACTATGGGTATAGACTTAGATAATTTTAGCACACCCATGGTTTTAGAAAAACTAGGGGTATAGATTTTTTCAGAAAAAAACTTACACCCACAATTGCCCAATTGATATGTATAGGTAGCTACCGCTTCATCACTATAACAATAACTCTTTTGGTCCTAGAAACTATTAATAAAATAAAACAAACAATGAAAATTCAATGTAATAAAAATATTTTGTTTTTTGTATTAAAAAAATCTAGTTGAAATGATATAACATTAATATACATCTATATAACCAATAAATTCAAGTCATCAATATAAATCCACAATTTTATTTACTATTAATTTAAAAAATTGAGGGGATTAATATCTCCCCCATCACAAAAATCATTAGCCTCATCACTATAAGAAACACCCTAATCACCAAGAGCATCATCTAGAGCATCAATAACATCATCATTGTCATCACCACCACCATCATCTTGACCATAACTAGGAAAAACATTAGAATCAAAAGGGGTTTCATTTAAAGATAGTATTGATACCATATATGGATTAATAGTAGTAGAAGCCTCTCATGGATGTGATTGACTTATAACTGATATATCATTTAGAAAGTGATATGTTATTAGTTTACTTTTTTCACACTCCCATAAAGCAATCTTTTTGGCCTCAACTACTTCTGAATGAGAACTTTGAATATCAATATTCTAACATTTTTGAGAGGACACTGATGGGGACCAATACATTGTAGGGATGATGTTTATTTCTATTTCAACATTAGACTCTCCCCTAATTCTCCTCACAAAATCCCTGACTCAAATTATCATTTGGAATGATGTTTTCATCATCAATATCATAAAGTACCTATGGGTAAGACTATTTAAAATATAAAAAAGATATTTAATTATGAACATTATATAAATATTTCCAATATAAATAAAAAACATCAAATATTTTATTATTTTTTGGCATTTACAAAACTTTCATCATTTTGGTTCATAATTGAGAATAATAATTTTTGTTGAGGAAGATGACTTAAGATTCCCAATACAACTTGATGAAAATAACATTAATTAGTAGACAAAAATTCAAAATATAAACATATTATAATCATAAATAATAATAAAATGAGAAATTGATAATATTTAAATATAAATACTTTATTTCTATGTTATATGGAATGCCAATTGGGTAACAAAATAATATTCATTTGGTCAAATGGCCATTATCCATTTAAGGCACATGGACAATAGGACACTACTCCAATTGGACATTAGATCATTAGGCCAATTGGATATTAGGATATTAGGCCAATTTCCCATTGGGACATTAGGAAAATTGTATGTTAGGATTTACGCCATTAGGCCACTTGACCGCTAGCATATTAGGTCAATAGTCCAATTGTGCATTGGGCCTTTAGGCCAATTATTCATTTGACCGTTTATCCAATTTCAGGTTCATTAATTAGGAGAATTATCCATTAGGCCTTTTGGAAAATGGTACATTCGGCTGTTTGGTGACGCACCTGATGGATTCATTAATTCATACAGGCATGGAAAATATTATAAATTTATATTAACCCTAACTATAGTAAATAAAAATTAATAATATAGGTGAAGTGCATGGTCGAACCCACATAGTGTGGGGAATTCAACAATAAATACTCTATACTAAGGTTAGGTCGCTCCAATTTTAGTTTAATTTTATTAAAATAATTATGAAAATTAAAATAAATTATTTAAAATAGATAAATAGAAGAGAGGGGAATCATTTTATAGGTGAAATTTTGATAAATAAATTAAATAAAATTTACGTGAAAAATAATTCCATCAAATAGATGCACAGCTATACAATTTCATCAATAAAATAAATGGTAATTACCAATCAAATGATCCTAGAATCCCAATTCATCATGTTCAGATGAATCATAATATGTAAAGTTCATTACATTCATTTTTCCAAAAATAGAGGAGTAATTACATTCAATGGTAATGAATAAATCATCTCAATCATGTTGGGGATTGTTCGTTATTGAAAAAAATGGTCAATGATCGAATCAAGAATAAATTATACATATAATAAAAACATTACACTGTTGAATTAATTCATTTCTATGAGCAATTAAAAATCATTATTTTTTCAGTATGCCCCCTTTAACCAATTCATATCTCCCATATGAGTTTTAGAGAACCATCATCAGGTGATCGCCAATGACGATTAAACTGAAATACATATGAGGGAGATAATATTAGAGAAAATGATAAGGATAATGAATAAAAAAAGATATTTTAATATAAAATAGTGATAATTCAATGATTACATCAATGAATTAAAAGTGAAAAACATGAAAAAACACCTATCTATGAAGACATCTGGGTCAGAACCCTACAAAAGCCACTTGGTAGTTGATCCAATCAACCTATAATGGAATTCTAGATCCCTTAGATGGGATCACCCTTTTATAATTCTCATTGTTGTACATAGGGTTCCTATGGATCAATTATGGAATTAAATGGGCATCCACGTAAAAATATTTTAAGAAATCTTGTCTATGATATGCTGAAAATCAGTGGTTTCTTTTGTATCGAACATTTACACAATTTGTAATATGATTAACCAACGTGTAGTTTGTGAGGATTTTCATATCATGAAAAGTTTTTACATGATTATTAGATTTATCTTCTAGCATTGAAAACCCTATTTCATTCTACTTCATCATTTTTTTGCCTTAGATGTTCTCCACGACCATTCTCAAATTCCAATGTCACGCCGCTTTGCTTTGTTTCTGGAACGATGTGCCTTTTTTTTCCTAAACATCCATGAATTCCTATTTTTCTTCAAATGTCAATCCTGTAGAAGAGTTCACATAACATTAATATCAAACATGAAAATGAAATTAAATCACTTAATATTCATTGATAAAAAAAGAAAAACAAAAACAAATCTGTATTCGAAATAGAGTTATCAAATACCCCCATATTCAAATCATTTCTCATCCTTGAGAAAAACCTCAAAATTGAAATACCAATGATCCATATATCAATAAAGGGATAATTAAAATTATAAAGCTCATAGAAACAATTTATCACTAAATATTATGAAATCAGAATATATACCCAATAAAGAATCCCAAATGTAATCTTCATTTAAAATGTGAAATTTGAGACATTTATACATTTTCACACATAGTTTTAAATATTTCATCAATAACCATTAGACTTATGATTTACCTCAGCATTTAATTTTTCAAAATATTAATCAAGGTAAATATTTAATGGATTTATAATCATTCCTCAAATATATGCTCCAAACCATAGGCTTAAAATAAATTTACCTCTTCTAACACATAATGAAAAATATCATAATTAATAATGAGGTATTTTAAATAAGGATAAAATGACTCTATGGCTGAGGGTAGGTGGGTAAAAATTAAGAAAATAAATTAAGGATCAAGTAGGAGTATAAAATATAGCAGATAATTCATGTTATTTAAAAGATAAGATCAATGAAAATTATCCTCACCAATATATAATGTCATCTCACACACCCCCAAAGAATACATTAATGGATCACAAACAAATTAATCATATTGAAAAATTACCATCCCTTCTTTTTCATTATTTCCTCTATTTTTTTTTCCGAATGTCATAGTCATAATAAACCTCACACCCAACACCTAACTAAATATGATAAAAATCATCTATCCAAAAATTGTGATTTCTTATTCCCCTAATTCACAACCCATTTTATTTAATTTATTTTATATTTAATTTTTTTCAATTCAATTTTAATTTAAATCAAGACAGATATTCAATGGAATATAATTAATGTTTATTTTTATCATCCCTAAAAACCCCATTAAAGCACTCCATAGTCTCCCCTCAAGAATAATATAACTTATCCATCATGAACAATTTCTCCACCATACTCATTCAATTGAATATCAAGAAAAATATAAAGAGCTTGGTAGAAAAGGAAATAATGTCTTGTAAAGTGTCTTAACACTAACAAGTTCATCCATGGATTCTATGGGATCATGGAGGATCAATGTTCGGGTGAATCTCAAGATAAAATATAGCATCAATAAAATTCATAAATAATTTCAAATGTAAACTTTTCCATTCATAGATTTTACAAGATAAAAATTCAGGTTCTAGTTAGTTTACATTCCCCAAGATTCACTCAAGAAATATAATCCAAAAAATAGGAAATAATTAGTCATGTATCCTCTCAAGAATTGAAAATAAATATAATGAAATTAGTTCATGGCACGAATATGAACAATTAGTTTACTCAAATCATGTTTCTAGGAATCAACATCATGAAAAGAAACAATAAAAGAAATCATTTTCAAGAAATTACACATTAATGTAAGTAAGTGAATTTTAAAATTTCCATTTATATCTTTTTCAATTATTGGGATCATATTTAAAATTTTACAACATGTCAAAATATTTTTCCTTAGTGCGATTTCCTCCAAGATTTGCGAGTACAAGAAAAAAATTCAATCTTGTATTTTAGAGAATATAATTATATTCAGTTCATAGAACAATTAAATTCATTTTTTTTCAGATCATGTGAATAAAAAATATTGGGGATGTAAAAATATAAACTATTAAAAACAATACGCCCCTTAAACTAATGATATTTGAATTATTCTTTCTTATTCATTCTGACCAGGTTCATGGCAAGAAATTTTATTACATGACATTTATTGGAAAAACAACATGAAATTTTACTATTTTAAAAACTTCAGTTGCTTCGTGATTTCTATTTCCTAGGGGATGAAGGATGATAATAAACACTGAAAGTACATGGCATTAAATATTAAAATATTTAGATCAATAAGGTAAAGAGACAAACAACAGAGAGACTTATTTAAACTAATAAAATAAAATAAATCTATGTCCTGGAAATAAAATTTAAAATCATGGTTTCCTCTCAGTAGTTTCATTTTTTATGGTCATTTAGCTTGATATTTTACATTTTTATCTAATTATAATGTGATACAAAGCTAGAAGTCTTGTATTTTTCACACCTAACTCTGATGTGAATATGTGTTTTTATTTCACTTCTTTTTCAATTGGATCTTCTTGAATGGTGGTGGGTTGTTATTTGAGGATAGATGTAATGAAAATATTAGGAAATTAAATTCTTACCAAATTTTGGAGTTCACTTGCTTCACCAATTATTCTTCCCATTCTTTCTCTGGCTCACATTCTAAAATTAATTCATCATTAAGAGAATCTATTTTTCCTATTTTTCTGGTAATTATAAGATTAAGTCACATTTTTCTTTAGTCACAATAATGTCTCTGAGGTTGGCGTTTTTTTAATGTTCTATTCCATTACATTATCTTCTTTCTTCAAACTCTATTGATTATAACACTTTAAACTCCTCCTCTTCCTCCTCCTCGCCCATCTAGTCAAAAAATTTCCCTCATATTTATTTCTTCTTCTTATAAATGTTATAAAAGGTATTCTTTTTATTATTATTGGTATTTCTGTATGTATAGAAGGGATACATCAGGTTATCATACATAAACCTGATGTTTTTCTATTCCAATGTTGTCAAAATTCTCAAAGTAGTGTTTTTTGTTTTCTGCCTTATATTTTTATCCTGTTTTATTTCCAAATTATTTGATTCCCCCCCTCTTGATCTGTTTCATATTCAACCCAATCTATCCCTACATTAGGTTTTAAGGGTTAGTTTTATTCACATAAATTTAAATTTGGAATAACATGAGATAAGTGAGTTATCAAATATCCCTATTCATTGAGTTGGGAATCATGATCATCCATCCATGTATCAAACAGTTGAATAAAATTGGTGGGAAATGTGGCTACTCTTTCACCATAATTATTCTCTTAAGATTTATGGAAGGAATGGTCTTCTTTAATGTAATGATTATTAGGATTTTTTGTATCTATAGCATAAACATCCTCCACCTGATAATTTTTTTCTTGAAACCAACATATTTCATCATTAGAATCTATTGGATGTTTAAGAACAAGTGAATTAAAATTTGTCATGATTTGGTCAAGGTGAATAGAAAATTATCCCTTATCTCTAAGCTGAGGCTCATTATAGTCCATCTCTTTCTCTATTACGTCAATCCTTTGAGAGAGTAATCTGGTTAGTCTTTGTTTTTTCTATTGATCTTGAGTTTTTGAAATGTAGGATTCTTCATGAGTGTAATTCTAATCCCAAAAATTTCCTAGGTTGTTTTGATAGTTAGAAGGTCATCTATTAGGATGATAGTATGTTTCATTCCACTGTGGGGGTTGGAATTCATCATACACATGAGAATAAAAATAATTTTTTCTATCATTATGTCATGTCCACCATTCTGAATTCAGTTCATTCCATGTGGTCATATACTCTAGATATTCAATGTATTCTGATGGTATAGTGGAATAAGAGTGATATTACATGTAATCCACGCAACACAAAACTAAAAACTACATGACTCATAATTTGATTTTTTTTTAAAATTAAATAAAAAACTAAAACCTAGACTAAAATAAGTAAACATAATTGTGATGAGAAAATAATTTTTCCAAATAAATTGTTCATTATTTTTTTTGAAATTCTCCACTGCTCCCCGATAACAGTGCCAAAAATTTTCACGCCTAAAGGTGTCATTAATTCCTCTCGGCATGGACAAAATTATAAATTTATATTAATCCAAAATGTAATAACTACAAAAGAATATTGTAGTAGAAGTGTGGGGTAAAACTCACAGAGAGTAGGGAACACATCAATTACAACTCTAGAGAAAAAAGTCTTTGACTAAAGCAATTAGTCTTGAGTTGTCTAAAATGATCCCATTTTCTCTAGGAATGGTGGAAAAATCTGGTGTTCCTGAAGGTGTCATTAATTCCTCCAAGCGTGGATCAAATTTGAAATTTTTCTTAAACTGAAACATACTAACTAAAAATACGTAGTACATAACAATTGTGTGGTCAAACCCGTAGAGATCGGTGAATGCAGCGATGACAACTTTAAACTAAAGGTTAAGTTGATCCAGTACTGAAATGTCTTAAAATAAAGAAATATTTTATTCAATAGAAATTCTTACATACAATATAATAATAATATTTATTATACTAGAAGGAAATTTGAAATATTCACAAAAAAGGGTGAAACGCAAGTACTTACCATGAGGTCACCCATCTTAGTACTACTCTCACCCAAACACTAGCACTACTCTCACATAGGCATGCTTGACTACAAAGATTTATTGGGATCTGGTGCATTAATTTTAGTTTTTTCCCACCCAAAAATACACATACAATCCTATTAAATATTTTCATGTACTATCAACAATTCTAATATTATATATTGTTATTTAATTATTGTTATAAATATTACATTAACTAATGAAATTGTCAACAAATATTATTATTAGTCTACATGAAAAATTAATATTTCTGCTATAAGACTATACGGTTGTTGTTACAATACATCATGAAATATTATATTTATTGTTAACCAGAAATATGGTAACATTAAGACATGAAATATTATATTTATTTCAAAAATTATATGTCAATATGAAAAATTATATTAATTTTAAAAGGTTATGTATAATATGATAATTATTATTATTATACTAACATTATATTCATTTTTTAAAATAAAAAAACTCAAGGAAAATACAATGAAATATATAGAAAAGGGTGAAACATATGAAATTCCAAGGAGGTCAAACATGCAATATTCATATTATGAAATTCAATAATTTGATTACCATGAAATATTGCAATTATTCACTATGAAAACAAAATTATTTATGTTACAACACTAAATAGTAACTGATGCAATATGACATTAAATATTATAATCATTTTTATCCAGAAATATTGTAACATTATAACATGAAAAAATATAATTATTTTTAAAATGACCTGTAATAATGAAATATTATATTCAATACAAATGTTTATATACAATATCATAATAATATTTATTATGCTGACATGAAATTTAAAATATACAAAAAATTGTGAAACACGATTACTTCCTTGGAGGTCACCCATCCTATTCCTACTCTCACCCAAACACACTTATTTGTAGTATTCTAATTGGATTTGGTGCATTAATGTTGGCGTAATGGAACAAAAAAACACAGAGTCATTCATGTTAAATATTTCAAAGTAAAATCAATGATTCTTGTAAGATATTTTTTTTAAAATTTAGTTATAAATATAACTCTAACTAATGTAATTATTATCCAAATATTAAAATTATCCAACAATAAAAATTATTGTTTATATTACAAAACTAAACCGTCGTTTTAAAAATAGGTCATTAAATATTATAATTATTGTAAACATTAAATATGGTAACATTATGACATGAATATTATAAATATTACTAAAATTCGATGTAAACATGAAATACAATATTTATTTAAAAAGTTTATGTAAAATATCTTAATAATTATTGTTATAATAACATGTAATTAATTATTTTTTAAAATGTAAAAAATAAGAAAATATATAATGAAAAATATAGAAAATGGTGAAACAAAAGTACTTCTGAGAAGGTCACCCATGAAACATTCATATTATGAAATTTGATAACGTGATTATCAAGAAATATTATAATTATTCAACATAAAAAATATTATTTCTATTATAACACTAAACTGTAGTTTCTATAATAAAACATGCAATATTATAATCATTTTAATCATTGAATATTGTTACTTTATAACATGGAATATTATAATCATTACTAATATATCATTTAATCATGAAATATTTTATTCAATACAAAATTTTACATACATTACCAAAATATTATTTATTATAACAGGATAAATTTTGAAATATACAAAAAGGTGTCAAACATGAGTAATTCCTAGGAGGTTACCTATCCTAGTATTACTCTCTCTCCAGAGTGTTTCACTACAAATTGTTAACATGATCTGGTTTAATAATACTATGGTGATCACACCCAATAATACACCAACAATCTTATAAAATCTTTGACAGTACAATCAATGATTATAATATTACATATTTCAATTTAATTATTGTAATAATTAAATTATCATCGAATATAATAATCATTTAACATGATATATTATTATTTCTATTATAACACTAAACCATAGTGGATACAATACATCACTAAATATTATAATTATTTTTAACATGAAATATGGAAACATTTTTACATGAAATATTATAATTATTACGAAATTCTATGTAAACATGAAATATTATATTCATTTAAAAATATTATGTACAATTTCATAATTACTATTGTTATACATAAATGAAATTGTATTCTTAAATGTAAAAAATATGGGAAAATACAATGACATATTCACAAAATGGTGAAACACTAGAACATTCCAGGATTTCACCCATTCAACCTTCTTATTAGGAAATTAAATAATGCGAATATTGAAAAATATTATAATTATTCAACATGAAAAAACACTATCACTATTAAATCTATAAACCTTAGTTGATATAATATAACATTCCACATTCTAATCATTATTAACATGAAATATTGTAACATTATAACATGAAAAATTATAATTATTACTAAAATTATCTTTACGCATGAAATATTATTTTCAATAAAAATGTATACCTATAATATTACGTTAATATTTATTTTAATAGAATGAAATTATAAATATACACAAAATTTTTTTCAAGAAGAGTACTTCACAAGAGGTCACCCATAGCAGTACTACCCTCGCCCAATAATGCATAACTATAGAGTTCTAATGGGATCTGGTGCATTAATGATGGTGTAATATCTCCCAACAATATAGATAAATTATTGATAAATATTTGAATGCACTTTCAAGGATTCTAATATTACTTATTTATATTTAATTTTTGTTGTAAAAATAATTTTAACTAATGCAACTATAATCCCACATTATAATTATTCAACATGAAAATCTATTATTTGTATTATAACACTAAACTATAGTTGTTACAATATGTCATGAAATCTTATATTTATTCTTAACTTGAAATATGGTAACATTATGACATGAAATATTATAATTATTACTTAAATTCCATTAAACACGAAATATTATATTCAATTAAAATATTTATATACAATATAATAATATTTATTGTTATACATATATTAAAATAATTTCTTTTAAAAATGTAAAAAATTTGCGAAAATACAATGAATAATATAGACAAGGGTCAAACATGAGCACTTCTGAGGAGGTTAATCCGGAAACATTCATATTATGAAATTCAATAATATGATTATCGAGTAATATTATTGTTATTCCACATGAAAAAAATTATTTATATTCAGACACTAAACCATAGTTTTTAAAATATAACATGAAATATTATAATTATTGTTAATATGAAATATTATATCATTAAAACATGAAATATTATAATTATTAGTAAAATATAATTTAATAATAAAATTTTATATTCAATAAAAAATTATATAAAATATCATAATAATATTTACTATTCTGGAATTAAATATTAAATATACCCAAAAAAGGGTGCAATATTAGTACGTCCCATATGGTCACCCATCATAGTACTACTCTCAGCGAAAACTTCTTAACTGTAGAGTTATAATGGAATATGGTGCATAAATAATGGTGTTTTCTCACCCAATAACACACAAACATTCTTGATAAATAATTAAAATTACATTAAATGATTCTAATATTACATATTTATATTTAATTGAAACTCACAAATCAATCAATGATCTTTAAATAATTATAAAAAATTATATGAATTCTTTGAAACATCTTGTAGGTTTTGAGCACAGTAGAGGCATGTGATCGGTCATTCCAAACATTGATTTTTTATTGATCTGTTATAAATCTGATATTTAATTAATGAAAAATTACATGATAAATGGAATGGAGTCAAAGAATACATACTCAAACCCAATAGTAGGAGAACCACACATTTTTTATAATTAATTAAACATGTAATGAATTACCTTGTGAGAAATTATTTATTCATTTAGGGATCTGACAACAAATCAGCGGCGTACTGTCATTGTGTTGTAGAATTAAATAATTGATTTCCTCTAGGGACAATTTAGAAATGTTCCACCAATCTCTGAACATCTTCTTAAGAATATATGGACTCTAGCATGATAGATCCTATTAATTTAATCATTAACTATTAATCACCCTGATAATCACTTTGAAAGTATTATCTTTGGTCTATCTTGTCTCAAGAGTGGAAGGTGTAGGAAGACCACTCTCTGTTTTTTGAAGAATTCCTAGAGAATGGATCTCGCTGGGGCTTCAAGTGGATTTTTTGGATTGTCTTATGAACAAAAAAAATAAATGAATTGGATCTCATGAAGAATTATATAATTGGGTTTATATAAATATATGGTTAAAAATAAATAATTTCATAAGTTCCCTTTAATATTCATTTAATCCCTATGGAACATCATTTTTATAATAATAATAATAATACTATTTCTCGACATGCATTTATGTTATGAATTAAATTAAATATTATTTAATAAAATAATATTCAATATATATTTATCTCACCATACCTATAAACATGATCATCCATTGCTCCAAAATATTTATCAGACACTGAATAAGGAATATTTATTTAATAAAAAAATATCATTCAATTATTCACCAATAAATAAATAAATATTATATTCACTAAATAAAAAATAAATATTTATTAAATATTCTGCTCTAAAAATATTCTGTCAAACAACTGGTGACAGAAAAAATAATTAATAATTATTAAACCGTGTGTGGGAATAGTATTCATTAAACGTGTTAAATAATAAATAATAATATACTAAGTGTCATTCTAGATACACATACTATGTGACCCTCGAGGCCTCTTACTTAGTGGACTTCGGAGAAGCGGCCTAATGTTCAAGGATAACATCTAACAAAAAACCAAGACAACTATAGGGAAATAAGTTTAGGTATCAATGATATAATACCTCATTATAATTCTTAAGGTGTAATATAGTCAATTTTTTAAAATATAGCTAATCAAGCAGGATAAATGTTGGTTCCAACAATATATTTGTTCAATGTCTCATTCATTGAATTTATGGAAATGAAACATGCCTATAAAACACCATGACCACATATTTATTTATGCTATATCATTTCCATCAAAGGGTTTGAGATCAAATTCCTTTAAAGAATAGAGGGGACAAATAATTTATTACGTTATCCTTTATGAAATACTAATCGTGACACACCCAACATATTTAATCCCGCTATGAACATATATCATCATAGTTTTTTTCATTACATCAAAGTACATGACTTACAACACTCATTAATAGTAATATTAAAGTCTAAGTTTCAATACACACATCTGAAGAAGACTAAATGTGGATTTCCTACTAAGGGCGTACACCATGAGAAAGTGTCTCAATGAACAATGAGTCTTCATCCTTGGTAGCATGAATCATTTTTGTCCGTTGATTGATTTTATCAATCTATTAAAAAAATATATATCTAAAAATGTTATTATCATACTTTTGGGTTCTCATAATAGATATTCCCTTTTAGTGTAACAACTACTCTTACAAAAATATCATATACAATGTTACACATAAGAATAATCATGACGTGATACAATGTTTATTGATAATAAAAATAATAAATATAGGTTATTATAATGTATTAATAAGTCTGTTCTAGGAAATAAGCTCAAATAGAGGCGATAAGGATAACTAAGTGACGATGGTATTGGAGGAGACCATTGGAATTGTTATAGCTTGAGTCAGGTGGGAGATCATCCCAGAGGGCATCTAATATTTTATAGAGAGACATGTTAGACTGGAGATTGCCTGTAATATAAGTTTCATCTTCCCACACCATATAATACTAGAGGAGGTGGAATTTTTCTATTCCACTTACTAGATAAGAAATTAGAAATGGTCTTTTGAGAAACTGTTTTGAATTTTACCTCAAAATGATAACCCAATAGTTTTAAAATCCAATGCTGTTAATCTTCCAAATAATCATGCAGTTAAAGTAAAAATTAAAGGTCATTGTGATCATTGAAAACACTACCCTGAAAATAAAAACATCAATGTCGAACTACCAATACCAAATTCATCATTTATTTTTCATTTGTATATTTTTGAAAATTTTTACCATTGAATGTTTTACTGAAAAGGCTATGGGGAGACAATCTTCCATAAGAACTAATCTTACTCCTTGATCTGAGGAATAACACTCTACCTAAAAGGAGAGGGTAAAATTACGTTAATATTGCACCAGAGTTGTGGGTAGAAAGTGTTTTATGTGGTTGAAAGCCTGTTGAGAAGTAGAAAACCAACGAAATTAAACTTTACTTGTCAAAACCATAAGTGTATGAGAAATATGACCATACCACTAGATCAATTTTCAATAATAGATCATGAGGAAATTAGAACCTCACTCCCCTTTGACTGAATGATGTTGAAGAAAATCCAGAAACACATTCGTGTCACTTGGTTGCAATGACACTATTTTGGGAAACCACATGAACGAGATATTACACTGTATTCTAAGTGAACTGGAATATATTTAGGATTGAAAAAAAAAGATTTAAACAATGTGAATACAGTATTGTTTATGGGTGATTCAATTGGTGCTACCCGTCCAGTCAATAAATATGGATATCATCAAAAAATAAGTAAAAACCTATTTAGGAAAGGAACAATTCATTCATGGCCACATGGAATGTTCAAGGGGAATTGGTGATCCCAAAAGGAATTACCAATGATTAATATTATCCACTATGTGTTTTGATGAACATCTTCTCAACACCCCTCTAATGCATTCAAATTTGATGGAACCCCGACTATATGTCCAATTTGGAGAAATATATTACCCCACTCAATTAATTTGGGAAATTATTCCAAGAATGGTATATGGATTTTATTAGAAATTGTTACCAGATTGAGAGATTTATAGACCACACATAATCTTCATGATAAATATTTTTTTAATTAGAGAAACTATAGTTGGAAAGTTGATTGTAATAATTCTACTAATTTAAAATTGTAGCATTAAACCTATATGATTTTAAATATAATTTTATTTGAAAATAAGCATAGAGATATGGACGCCCAACCACCGATCCCTACAATTTTTTTGACTGAATGAAACACTCACATTGAAAGACTAGATGTAAACACAAAGGGTCACAGATAACATAATCAAACAACTACTTATTGATGTTGTTCTAAAGTTAGAGTCAATTAAGAACCCATATTGTTGCGGTCGATAAAAAATATGTGATGGGAAATATGGCCAGGTGGAGGAAGGTTCCTGTATAAAGAAGTGGTTGTAAAGAATCATAGAGAAGCGCTGTGGAGGGTATATTCATGGTTGGAAACATGAAATCACATATTCATGGGAGAAACATTAGTCCTTACCTCACAAAGTGTATGCAACCTTAAAACTCCCATGATGAAATCCAAACCACCCAATTCCAGCACATAAGCTTCCATAGCACAAGAGAAGTCCCTAATTAGCATTGTTAATTGTCAGTGTAGCCATTGAGATTGCACATGGTTGTCATATTAGGGCTTGAAACTTATTACCATGGTCATATGAAAAATCAAATTTATAAAATTTACCATCTTAGGTGAAATATAATTATGTGATGCCCTGTAGTCCATGATAATTAATATAGGAACCTTCCTATGGTGTCCCTCCAGATTCATGGAGTCAGTGTCAGTGTTATGAAGAGAAAACATAGGGATGAAATCATGGTAAGTGATAATGGATATTTACGCATCACTGGAAGTAACCACATATTCCATTGAATATATAATATAATTCTCAAGGATTTCTTATATTGTAACTTCATCACCCAACATTGTTAACCGCAACTTGGTATCCAAACATTTATGCAGTGGACTGTATGATTGTCCACAAACAGAAATAGAAGAAGAATTTCTAATGAAATTCCCACTCTTTAGATGACAAATACGATGTGCCATGCATACCCATAAGAAGAGGTTTCATAAGGTCATATTTCAATCTACCAGGATCTACTCCTCATTTTTGAGGATGATGCAATGAAAAACCCCCCATTAAAAGTCTCATGTGGTTGGGAGTGAGGTGTCTAATGATCCATCACACGTGGAACACTATATCCCTAAGGAATGGTTTGATGAAGTGAAAAAGACGTCCCTTTTAAAACTTCCATTACCACATGTCATGCTACATGCATCACCTGCATCCATGTTTCCAGATTATGGATTTTCACCCAACTATGAATGTATTCCCACAAACCATGTAGAAAATACCCGACATACTATAACTTTTTCTATCATGGAACTAAATAAGTATGCTACCCAAACTATTCTATATAGTCATCTATTGAATTGTTTTGATGTAAAGAAGCCAAATCTTCATTCAAATTTTTATTTTCATTCCAACTAAGTGGCACCATCTTATCGTCCTTGAAAATAATCCAAGTCACAGTTGGTTGCACCTCCTCATACACTGTAATCCAGTTCATAGAAATACCATCAAATAAAACTTATCCAAGGAAATTATTATAATTTTTGTATTGATATGAATTCAAGAATATAACTCAGTGTGAGTCAAATATCCATATAGATTAGTCCAGTCAAGCATTGTATGATCAAATCTACGTGAAAACAGCATGGGATCAGGGCTAGATGTCTCTAGAAACCCTAGAAAGTGGAGGTGATGAGAATACAAAATTGTGAGATTACAGTGAGAATTTATATTTCTGGTTTTTGGATGAGGCTGATCATCAGGCACTGTGAGGTTGGTGGGAAGTGGGCCAAACATGGTCATGTCACCAAACATTGGTAATTCTGCACACAATGGTTTCTTCTTAGAGTGGATCATCATATAACATCAAAATTGAACCTCATAAATGATTTCCCTTACCCAAAAAACATGATCAATCATTAATTGTTGTTGTTTTCCAAAATTTTGATTAGTGTGGTTTCCATGCATCTGAGGTGTTGTTCGACACCTTCCAAGCTGTCGTGTTGGTGTGTCTTAATGACCATAATATAGCCAAGTGAAACCCTCCAAACTAAATATCAGACCTAAATGTTAAGGAAATAGAATGAAAACAAAAAATCAAGAATATATTTCAGTATTCTATGAAATAATCACAGAATAATAAGAACCTATAGAAAAAGGTAATGAAATAAGGGAAACTTATGAGAACAAAAAAATTCCTTCCAAAGTGATTTCGCAACATAGAATTATATTACCTCCTATTATCTCTCCATTTGTACTGACATAAAGATGGATTTCTGATAGATTCTCTTATAGTATTTACCCCTTCTGCTTCCAAGAATACACTTTCCATGGTCTCCCCTTAGCAACCTCTCTCCCTACGGCCAAAACTATTGGCAGTGGTGCTCATCTTCATTCTCCATCTAACGATGTCGCTACCCATGCATCATTAGATAATGTTTTTGTCCATAACCCCTTGTTAAGAATGAAATACGATTTTAGACCTGACATAATTGATTGTGAATGTGGGATGTAAAGGTAAAAAAAATTCAATGCATCCAGGTATATTTCTTGGTTTTGATTTGCTTTCTCAAATTAGATTCTCACACGTAAAAAATGGAGGTGCTTCCAACTTTTATGCCAACAGAAGGTTTTTCCAATGAACCCAGTGTAAAAGTTATTGATTATATACCGATGAATCTCCGAAAAATTTCATAACATCCACATAAGGTTGAGAATACCATTTATCATGTTCCTCTACTTGAGAATATGGCCGACTCTAAGCCAATGCCAGATGTAGATTGTTTCCCAAATGAAGAAAAAGTATTCCGTTCAAGCTGACCATACTTAGAGATGACGAAACATGATTTTTAATGAAATTGGTGGTGTTTGAGTCAAGTTAATTCTTTGAGTTTCATTTAGTGGAACTAGTGTATCCCAATAAACCATGTGAAACCACTATTGTGGATCGAGGATAACTGGTTCTACGTCGGCTTGCCCAAAAATCTTTTGGAGAAGTATACCCCACTACAATTCATGAATCACTAAATTTGTCCACACTACCTTGATGAAAATCCTTATCCAACAGGATTCACCTTTGAGGGAGAGTAAATTCTAAGTGGGAGAGTATGATGTCGCACCAGTTTGGGGCCCCTATAACATAAGAGCCGATGACCCCATGGCCTTTTGAGTTTTTTATTTATTTCAATTAATTTTATTATTCTTTATAGTTTAAAATATTCTATGTGTAATTTACTATATTAAATTTTATATGGTTTAGCCTATGAAAGGTTATTTTTTTAGGTTTCAAATTTTTTTGTCATATCTTTGAATTTAGTGATAGTTCTCTCCTTTGTGGGTGTTATCCACATTCTGGTCTCAGGTTACTCACATATGGACATGATTTCTACTCAATTATTGTACAATTTATTACCTCATGAATGTTGTCGTGATAATATGAGGAATCTTGATTAACAAGTTTTCACTCTTTGTGGAACCCTTACTGAGATTTAGAAGGAATACCTTTCTTATTTTATTTTAAATCTCTACGAAATCGAGTATATTATGAAAGGAAAATGGTATAAGGGTCAAGAAAGGAACATGGCCTTGAAGAATATTTAAATAAATGTAATTTTATTTCATGTAGTATGTTTCATGTACTAAAGAACACTAGATTGTTTATTATATGAAATGAAATATATGTAACTTTAGTAGTATGTATGGGAATGTGGGTTTTGGACTTGTTAAAGAATGTTCTAAAGTAATTTATAATGAATGGGTATTAGAGTGAATGAACTCATTACTTTTGAATGATTGTCACTAATATGTTTATCTAAATTATCAATATCCTTCCATGTCCATAAAATGAAAAATAATAATATTAAAAGTACAATAAGAAATAAAATCTAGAGAGATTATATTATGTGAAGCCAAATCTCAGATTCAATGGATGCAAAATAGTGAACCAGAGACAAGATGAAGCGTAAATGATTAATTAAAGAATGGAATTTTTCCTTACAAGCTTAAGAATATCATTTTCATGTTGATGTATGTTATAAAACTACATGTAGAGGATAATGAATAGCTAAAAATAAAATATATAGTTTAGAAAATGCATTTGAATGGTTGATGTAAGAAATAACGCAAATGGGTTCGATTATTACTAGGTGTGAAGTAATTGAATTATTTTAAATCTGGTGACTCTAGAATAAAATGATAACTGGAATAAAAGTGAACCTGGAAGTGAATAACCATTAAAAAAGGTTTATAATCAGGAATATTTCAATGTAATGAAAAAAATGATAAATAAAATATAAAGAATCAACCTTCTAGTAACATGAATAGTATAAAAGAAAATTAGAATATAAACATGGTGATGTGATCCAATACCAATTTGGATGTTTTCAACAAATGAGTTAACTTATAATGCTTCGAATAAATATATGATATTTGAAATATAGAAACTCCACCTATTCCCTAATATCATAGGCTCTATTAACATATCAAGCATGGAATCCTAATCAACTCACAACCCCCCCCCAAATCAAATCAGATTTGGAGAACGAATATTAGAAGATAATAAAATTTCACTCACCCCTAGGGTTTCATCAGATAGTGGAAACAAAGAACCATAGATAGGGGACTTAACGAACTTGTTAAACATGAAGGAGGTATTTGTGGGCGGGGAGGCATGGAGAATATGGTGCATAGTTAAAAGACATGATAGGTATTAGTAATAGGGGTGAATAAGTGATATAAATCATTTTACAAATTAAAGTTTTACCCAACCTGTTGGACTTGTTAATATTCTTGATCCATTCAAAATTTTATCTCAATCTCACCTCTTATGAAGCTATAATAATAGAGAGTGCAACACATAATATTTATAAGGTTTGATGGAAATACCTACCCCTTATTATGTTTTTTATACCCCCAACAGATTATTCACTCCATATAGGTGGTTACATCCATGGAAATTGTATTCCCATGAACACTGAGCCCATAGTGATTCCACTCAATAGTCCACTATATGTCACAAAGCTCTCACCTGCAAAAGTTGTCAACATAAAATTCATTATTTTATCTTCTACTACATTTCCACTAGATTCTTCTACTTGTAGAGCCCACTAGAATATTTCTTCACTTAATGATGATCCACAACTATAAATGTATTTGATCTTCTAGATGACAGTATTCCTTTAAGAGCCTATAAGATTATGTTTACCTGTGCACAACTCATCATGGATGTCAACAACCAGATGAAATAGATCGGTTGGCCTTGAAACTCTTATCTAATATTTATTGATGTGATTACCTCAATATTTTAATACTATGGAACACAAGTTTCTTCATCTTCAATGGTTCCCAACATTAAACTGATTCTTTATTTGATACAAATATGTACAGGTATTCTCAAAATTCTATTTCACAATGGACATAAAATTTCTAATTATTTTCTACTAACATTCTTCATCATCCACTTGCAACCATTTATCAACATGAAAAACAATGTTATAAATGTAATGTATCATTTATTTTATTATTTAAATGTGTTATTAATAACACAATTATTTCTCTCAATTAAATATGAATACTCATGGGTTTTCATATTATATTAAATCATTTTAAATATAAATTCCCAAAAGGTTTTGACTATTATATTTCCACATATAAAATAACCAATTATTCTATGGGTATTCTAAATCATCACATAAAGAAATTGGAATACCCTAATGTTTTATGTTATCCTTACACTTCGTGTGGATAGATAAATATATAAACTCATTAAAAAATCCTTATCTTTTAAAATTTCCACACAGCTAAGGTTTCTAAATTTTGATAACTTGAAATAATAATTCGTAGAGGATTCAATACAACCTGATTCATTATTTTGGATATAAATATACATGAAGTATCAGCCTATCATTATTGTTCACACAGATATCCACCTCATTTAATAAAATCATTCATTTTATTTTCATGAATAGAATGTGAAGTTCCATGAATAATCATTTTTATCTCATCAGAACATAAAAAACGGTTTTCTCACTAGAGAAAGCCTTAGTATGATCTACTATAATTCATTCATGGATGATTTATTGTGCATGGATCTTGAATATTACATGGTCAATGATTCTCAACTCGAGAGTGATATCATCTCAGTATAATCCATGGAAGATTCATCTTTGATCATGGTCCAATCAATGCTAATGGGTCGACATGATTACCATAAATTGAAAATGGAAGATTCACATAGAAGAACCCTCATAGATTTCCCGTATGTGGATTACCCTTACGTGAGCAGAGTAAGTTCACAGCTACCCTTACACAAGCATTATATCACACTTACACAACCTCTTCTACCCTTAAACATTATGTGGAACCTGCGGGTTACCCTTAAGTAGGTACCCTGATTTAGTGTAGTACCCTTATGTGATTGGTGGCTACCCTTATGTGTGATACCATGTACCTATATGAAGCTGAACAAAGGTGAAGGATACCCCTATGCAAGAGGTCAAAAACACTTATGTGGCACATTGAAAACTCAATTTACCCTTACGTAGGTACATTACTACCTTTACACAACCTTATGATATTTTCCACTACCCATATGGAGTTCTAATCTCTAAATTTATATATCTTGTACAATATGAGACTTACCTTTATGCGGGTAATATAAATGCGTATTTACCTTTACGTAACCTCTCGATCTTTACCAGTACCCTTACATATTTATCATTACATTTTTATATAGAATGTGAATGATGGGATGTATCTATAAACAGGTAATGTAAATCCAAATTTATCTTTACGTAGGTATCTAATATTACTCAAAAAAATCTTGGGACTTCTCAAAATCTATTATAAGGATTCCCATCTTCCATAAATTATTATTAGTGCAATCACATATCCTTCAAATAATAACACATAATGAAATGATATTTATATTTCATAAAAAATATGATATTGAGTTATTTCACTCACAACTATGATATTTTGGGGAGTATTGTCTTCCTAGAGGTCGATTATGTTGAAAGCTTGTGATTTTTATGTTTTATAAGTAAGGGTAAATTCAATAACATTTTCAATTATACTTCAGTATAGTCTCTATCATTGACAATCATGTTTGGAAACTCATTATATGCTAATGTCTAGAAAAACTCCATATGAATTCCAATTCCGAAACTTGAAATTTTGATTGGTCATCTAAAGATTCTATTGAAAATGGTTTGGTGTTTTTTTGGTTTGTTTTAACTATAATTTATGTTGGTTTGACCAAGTTACACATAGTGCTTTAACCTATACTACATTAATTTTCTAATAATTATTTTGGGGGTACTCTAACTCATTTTTCATTCCATTTCTGGTTATATTGCATTGAAAAATCTTCATATAATAATATTTATTTAGCATGACCTTCTTTAATTCATCTCTTTCTTCAACATAAGGAAAGTAATGTGTTATAATTGAAACAAATATTTGAAATTAAATAACACCACAATAATATTTATATTTACACTCTTAATTTTTCAATCATTTTATCCAATGTCATTAAATGAATCTGTAACATTTCTACAAGAAATATCCCATTACATATTGAATTATTGATAATAAATGAATCACGTGGGCAAAAAAGTCTCCCCATTTGTATTTTTTTAATAACCCTTTTCATTATAAAAGTAAATATGTGTGCCCAAAAATTTTCTCCCCCTTATTGAAAATAAAATGAAAATGATAAGTGGAGTTCATCTCCTTTCACCCAAAATACGTTCTGCTCAATTATATGACTACTTCTTGGAAACATTTAATAATATTAAAATATCACATGGTTATCTTAGAAAAGTTCCTTTAGATAATCCACTCTAAGTATTCATAGGCTAAACCAATGTAAAAAAAACAAGAGATATATAACCATGGTTTTATATGTCTTACAAAAAACACCATTCATGTGAAATCATGATCATAAATTATTAATTCTCAAGATAGAGGCTGTTAAGACTAGAAATAAATGATCCCACACACACATTAAGAAACACATCATAATGTTCAGGTGCACCAGAATAACTCCACCTTTATCGAAGATTTTCATCAACTAGGTACCACCTTAAAACATATGATCATTACAATTAACAATGATGAATGAGAGTGTGATTGACATAACTGAAGCTCCATTATTACCAGTCTATCTAAAAAAATTCTGCTTCCCCATGATAATTCTTTGGAAATTTCCTTTACCAAATTTTCTCCACCTCAATAGATCCAATCATTGTTTTTGTTTTGTGGTAATCAGAAGAATCCATGAAAGACAATATCATCATGTTTTCCAAAAGTGATGGCCCCAAACTTACCATCAATTTCCTGTATGATAGGTCAAAACACATAAAATAACAAGGAATAAGGAGGAACCTCTTGTTTATTTATAAGAATCATCGAGGGTGATAGTTTCCTCTAACCGTTGATTTATTCTTCTTTGTAAGATCATTATAGGATGTTCTATATTTCTTTTTTACATAAATCATGGATTGTGCATGTATTTTCTTCCATTGAAATAATTCCTCATGTGGAATTTTTTTATCTACCTTAATCATCAAGGAACTTCTTGTAGGTAAAACATCAACCATATTTCATTATTATAAAAACCACTTATATAATCACATGAAATTTTCTTTATCAGCTCAAAAAAGTACGTAAATATTGATCACCATTAAAAGTTCTTGACCTTTATCCATGATAACAAAAGAGAGGATAAATTCCCCCTTCATTGGCCCTAAAATAAAGCTATAATAAAAGGGGCCATTAGAAGCCTATTATTTAGTAATGATAATGGGTTCCTCTATCGATGATTTTTTTAGTGCTGATATTGTTCAAAGAAGCTATTGAAAAACCCTAAGTCTTGAAACAACCCCATAATAGAATGAGATTATAAGAATATAATCAAATTAAAATACAAATAATTAAGAAAACAATATTAAAATACCACTATTATATTTCAATATAATTTCAATTAAAAATTTACATATTAATTATTTATATTGATGTGATATTTAAAATTAATTTAAAAAAATTACATCCCAATACAAAAAATAAAAAATCTTATAGTATACTTTCTCCAATGATCAAATTTTATAGAAAATATTATCCGTACAATAAAAATAATGATAATTTGAGTATGAGTACATCAAAAATTATAATTTTAATGTTATATAATCTACATATGATAAGTAAACTATTATTTACTATATATATTAATGATATTATCAGTTATACTATAAATTACATTATTAATATTATATTAAATATCAATTATCAATTATACTAATAATTAAGGGTTTTTTTGAATTATTAAAAACATTGATAATTAATAATATATATGAACATTAATGTTAATTATTAAATATATTAATCATATTATCCGTTATTAAATATCTTTGTTACATAAATAGTTATTAATAAATATTTTATTAATCTAAAATTATATTTTTGTGTTGAAAACATGAACATTGGGTCATATTAGGAACATTGTGTGTTAGATTCATGTGTGATTGATTCCTACACATAAAAAAATGAATTATTTATCCTTTATTAAAATATGGAAAATAATATGAGCTCCTTTCTTTGGTTTTGACAATGTGAGAGGCATGTTAAACTATAATGACAATTTTATATATTAAAAACCCACTTGAAGTCAAACTAGACACAACATGTGCTATATTGATGTGATGTTGAACCCAATATGTCACAAATGAATTTTGGATCATTTCCTAGATGTTTGAAAACAACCAGATCTTCTTTTCTAGGTTTTGACAATGTCATGCGTGTTTAAACTAAGGTGAAACATTTTAATTTAAGACATACACTTTTACACGTACTAACCACATCTTGTATCAGATTAACATGTAGTCAATTCTTATATGTCAAAAAATTAATTATGGAACATTTTATAATGTTTGAAAATAATCTGATTTCATTTTATTAGTTCTGGACATGAGACACACATTTTTAACTAAAATGATTCCTTTGTATTTAAATCACACATTGATCCATATCAACCACATCATGTGTTAGATTGATGTTCAGTCAACTCATATAAAAAAAGGAATTATGGCATTTTTTATAAAATTTGAGAACAATCTGAGCTTTTTTTAATGTGTTGGCTATGTGATGTTTGTTTTAAACTAAAATGACACTTTTATATTAAACAAATTAACTTTGAGTCATAAAAAACATAGTGTGTCAGATTTACATGAGTTTAGTTCTGGCATGTTAAAAATGAATTATGAATTATTTTCCAAATGTTTGAAAACAATCTGAGCACATTTACATAGTTTTGGATTTGTGTCGTATGATTTAAAATAAAATAACACTTTTTTGTTGAAAAACTACACTTTGGGTAATAACAGTCACATCGTGTGTCATATTAGCATGTGATCGATTTGTACACATACCAAATAAATTATGGATCATTTTCCTCATGTTTTAAAATAGTCTAAACTCATTTTATCGGTTCTGGCTATATGACATGCATTTTAAACTAAAATAACAGGAACATTGATTAATACTGACCACATGACATGTCATATTGACATGCAGTTAATTGTTATATGTATAAAATAAATTATAGATTGTTTTCCAGAATGTTCAAAATAATATAAGTTTTTTTTTCTCAGTTTTTCTATGTGATGCACATTTTAAACTAAAATGAATCTTTTACATTGAAACACACACTTTGGGTTATACCAAACACTTCATGAGTAAAATTGACATGTGGTTGATTCCTACACATCAACAATGAATTATGACTTAGTTCCCTAATTTTTTGAAAAATACAGGATTTATTTCATGGTTTTGATAATGTGATACACGTTTTCAACTAAAATAAAACTTTTATATTGAAAGCATGCACATGGAGTCATACCAACCACATAGTGTGTTGGATTTATGTGTAGTTGATTATTAAATTCCAAAAAAGAATTATGAATCATTTTACTAATGTTATGATATAATTTGAACTCATTTTTTCAATTTTTGTTATGGGACGTGTGTTTTAAAGTAAAATGACACTTGGAAACCCACACTTTGAGTAATGACAGCCACATCATGTGTCATATTAAAACATGGTTTATTACTACACATCAAAAACAATTATGGATAGTTTCATTTTTTTAAAATAAATATAATCCCATTTTATTAGTTTTGGACATGTGAAAAGCATTTTATACTAAAATGACTCTTTTATATTGAAAATAATCATTTTATGTCACATCATTAATACCATGTTTTAGAATGACATGAGTTCAATTACAAAATATCACAAATAAATTATGGGTTATTGTTCTAATGTATCATGGAAATATGATTTTTTATTGTTAGTTTTTTATTTTTGACTTGAATTTTAAATGAAAATGACACTTTCACTGTGAAACAAACACTTTAAGTCATACCGTCCAGATCATGTGTTGGATTGATGGGTTTTTGATTTCGAAATTTCAAAAATTAATTATAGATAATAATCCTAAATTATCATCACAATCCTTGATCGGTTTCTACGATTTGTTTATGTGAAAAATTTTTATAACTAAAATGACACATATTGTGGAAAAACACACTTTATGTGAACCCGGCCAAATAGATGCAGTATTGTTAATGAGAAGATGAATCATCTATATAGGTATACCATTAATATCACAATAGTTTTCTTTATAATTTATTTTATTAACCATAAAATGAAGATGGTGACTCTTTTAAAAAATTCTCAGTTGCACCTTTTGATACTTCATCATTACCCGATCACAATGCCTTTAACCTTGGAGGCATATCGTGATCATCTAAGAATGATCCCCGAGGCTTGAACCCAAACCTCGATGAAATTACATCTTTTTAATCTCAATTTAACTTTCCCTTCAGTAACATAATTGTTTATTGATTAAACCCATTGTAACATATAAAAAATCTAAGTAACCCTTCAGTAACTTAATGAAATTTCAATTTACCCTTTAGTAACATAAGAAATTTTCATGTTACCCATAATTAACTTAAGAAAATTTGGATTTTACCTTCAGTAACTTAAGAAATAATTATCTTAAACATCTTTATATTAAGAAAATTTCAATTTACCCTTTAGTAACTGGAGTATTATTTTAGTAACCCTACAGTAACTTATTAATTCATCAAGTTAACCTTATGTAACATAATTAAATTTTGATTTTACATTTATTAAATGAAGGAAATTTTGTGTTACTATCTAGTTTCTTAATACAATTTCAATTTATTATTTAAAAACATAAAAAATTCATAAGTTTCCATATGCAACTTAAGGAAATTTGGAGTTACCCTTTAATAAATTAAGAAACATCAAGTTACCCTATTGTAACATAAGAAACTTTTATGTCACCAATCAGTTTATTATGAAATATTCATGTTACCCTTGAGTAAATTAATTTTTTTTGATTTATCCTTTAATATTATAATAAATCTTTGAGTTATCCTTTAGTATCTTAAAAAATTTTCAACTTACCTGTCAGAAATGTAAGAAATCATCATGTTACCCTTCAATAATATAAGAAAATTTTGTTTTACCCATAAATAACATAATAAATAATCAAGTCACCCTTCTGTAAATTTAAAAAAAATTAAATTTACCCTTCATTGACTTAATAAATATTCTTGTTACACTTTGGTAACATAAAAAAATATGGATATAACCTTCATCTATATAAAAATTCTCCATGTCACCCTTTAACATCGCAATGAATCTTAATTTTACCCTTTAGAAACATATTAAATCTAAAAGTTACCATTCATAAACATAATAAATAATCAAGGTACTCTTCCATAACTTAATATATGTTCAGTTCACCCTTCAATAACTTATGAAAACTTCAATTTACCCTTTAATAACATCTAAATTCTTCAATTTACTCGCCATTATAGACACATTTTGTTTCTGATTGACGTTCGATTGATTTCTGCACATCAAAAATGAATTGTGGAATGTTTTATTAAAGTTTCAAGATAATATGATATTGTTTACACCATTTTGGATATTTAATGTTTGTTTTAGCATTAAATTGTTTTTTATCATTTTGGGGTCAATCTCCCTTTTTTATTTTGAATGAAATCCCTAATTTTAATTAGATTGAGATATATCTCTTACATGACCTGATGACCCAACTACTCGTGGGCCTAATACAATATGGCCCAAATGACGAGATACATAAAACCAAGACATGGATATATGGACCTGAGTGAGAAGTCTGAATCATTCCATGTTACCAGTCTAACGTCACACTGAACCCAATCAGTAATAATCTCCTTATGATCCCAATCTGAAGGTTTAATCATGGCTATCCATGATCCGTTGAATCATGCTGGCCTAACTCATCATGACAGGGCACCCCTCTAACCAAATTATGGGAGGTGGACTGGATGTTGGTTGCCAACTCACTCACCTCTATTTTGATTCATCCACCATAATCATTCCCATGTGGCCCAATCCTTCATCACAAACCTATTGATTTCTACCCTTAAAATGGTCTCATGTTAAGATATACATGTTGAATTGCGTACCTCTATCCCACATTAGTGGTCCAAGGGTATGGGAGGCTTTATAATAAGTGTAAACATGTCTATCCCACAAATCAAGGTCACCAACCTAGCAGTTCGTCCCCGCACTACCTTCCGGATGTGTCGATACCTTCACCTGAACTACTCAAAAAGTATGATTTTCCAATGGGTTATTCACGATAGATAGTAAAGAATAAAAAATAATTATGAATACCTATTGTATTGTTTGGGTAATATCATACATTGTAAAAAACCATATTTTTTATGGGTAATTGAAATGGACAATATTTTCCATCTATATTACCCCTTCAAAAAAAGATTAATAGTTACAGATAATGTTATCTATTACAAAAAGGATTCTTTGAAATTATTTTTAGAGATGAATACCATGATCTATCACAAAATGTTTCATAAAATTTATTTTTCAGGATGTAAAACCCATCACAAAATATTTAATTTAAAAACCAAACAAACACTTTTCAGCTCCCCTACTCTTCGATCCGTTTTCCCCTTTACCTATAGTGACATAACTTTCTTCACCCTGGTCGAATGACCCACCCCAAATCATTCGTTTTGGATAATTGTTTTTTGCAGATTTAGGTTTGAATTTCTCAGGTAATGACTCTCCCTCTCTCCTTCGTCCTTATTTTTGTGATTTCTCTATCCCTCAAAACTTAATTGGTTTTCTCAAACCCTAGGTTGAGAAATTTAATCCATTTTATCAGTTTAATTGAGATTTAAGGGTATATATGGTTTATTATTCTCTTGTTTGGGTGTCTACCATCAAATATGACATGTTTTTGTTCGGCACAGGTTAATTTATCTTGATTTTATGTTATTTTCATAATGTTTTACCTTTATGTTTAAGAGATTATACTATTTGGCTGTTCATCTATGTTAAATTTAAGGTTAATAGATATTTTAAATTAAAATATGTTTTTTGAGAATTATTATATAGGGTAGTTTCTATGTTTTTCATATTGCCTCCCCACTGAGTCCCGTTGTGCATGAACCTACCATCATTCCAATAAATCTGTGTAGTTGGAAACTCGCCCTTTTATCATTACTTTTTACTTATGTGTTTCATTAGTTTTAAGTGTATTTATATATAATCACACCCTCCCCACACACATATATATATTCTACATCCTTCCATTTTGACTGATCATTATTTAAAAAAAATGTTTCATATGTGAATCATTAAATATTGATTACACAATGTTAAAAATGATTTTTTGATACCACCCCATCTCTTTAGCATTCAATAACATTTAATTTATTTAAAACACATAATATTTATTTCATAAAAACCAACAACATAAATTACAAAATAAAATTATCATAGTTACACAAACTATAAATTTATAGCTTTATTTTTTTCAAATTATAATCCATTCCTTCCATCACAATCAGAAGTCATGTTTTTTAAAATAAATGGTTTTCCTATTCTTTTTTCCCTGATAAAAAAAATCAATTTGTAATCCTAATTCATGTTTTTATTCTAATTGTAATCAATGTTTTCAATTAATTACATGATGAATGTCCTCATAAGCTACTACAACACATGTTTTTTTTTCAACATCAAAACATAAAAAATCATTTAAATTTTTATTTTATTTAATCAAATCATTATATATAGAATAATAATACGGCCCCATTATTTTATCATATATATTTATATTTATCAATACATCATATGGTTTTCAATTTATTAATAATTGAAAATATATAGATATAATAATAACATATAATTTAGGTTGCTCGTGGGCCTTCCTATATCTATTGTGGGTGGGGTGGGATTGATAAATCAATATGTTTAACACGTGGGATTTTGCGACCTCAACCCCCCACGATCCCAATCCCGCATAACCCCAATCTAGTGTGGGCTTGGTCATCCCAACCCCAACTGTCTCTTTAACATTAAAATTTATTTATTCCTTATATTATTCTTTTCATATTTGATCTTGGATATCTTTTGAGTTGAAAATAATTATAAATATATTATTATATCATTTAAAAGTGGTGAGACCACATGATTGATTAAATTTTTTACTTATATGATTTTTTTTGAATTATTAAAAAAAAATATATGCAATATTTTATCTACATGTTTATGATTATTGAGTGGATTAATTATTTTAATGTTACATGTCATTCTTTAATGAAATTTGATTAATGATGTTATGGTGTTTAATCTTTTATCATGTTTCATATTACTTATTATTTCTTAGTAATAATTTTATAATTTTTTTTATAATTAATAAATAATTAGTTCTATATAATAAATATATGAAATAATTTGTAAAATATTTTTAATGACATGTATAAATACAAAAAAAATAATAACCATTAATAACAATTCCCAATAATTTATAAAAATTTAGTTAATATATTAAAAAATTATTAATTATTAAATTATTTTTAATAATTAATAAATAATTTCGAAATATGTGTAAGTATTAGTAAATTAATTTTCTTTGTAAGGGAAAGGGTCAAAGACCCTTAACTGAATATAGGAAAATAGAATAAGAAAATAGATGACGAGGTAAGAAAAAAAAATCATCCCTCATTAGAAAATAAATATAAATACATTATTTATAATGAAAACTATCCAAAAGTGGTTAGATATCATGGTCACCAGACCATGGGGAAACTCCTCGATCCAATATATTAAAAATAATTCATACCATATGAGAGAGTGTTCTCATACTATGATGTGAAACTCAACCACCCCGACCATGAGGATGTCTACACATTCTCCATGACTTAACCCACTACCATGACCCCCCACTATCATCAAATTATTCATCATTTTAATGAGTAATAATTTATTCTACATTAAAATCCTCAACACATGTATGTGTATAAACCTCACTTCACTTGGATTAATGGAGTCCAAAGGACCACGTGTGTGAACATTAACTCTAATTTGGTTTTGTACTTCCTTGGAAGGTCTTATGACATCCGGATATGTGCAAAAAAACCTGGCCCATTGTGAGTTCTTGAGGGAATCTGTTGGATGTCAAAAATAATGTACTAGACAAATGGATATTAGTAGTGGTGGCCAAAAGAGGATCCTATTTTGTGAATCGAGGGATGGGTGTCACCACTACCTATTTATCCACTATCAGTGGAAAATTTTCAATATGAACTCCCACTACTAATTCATATATATTTGATACAGTAGGTTCATCTTTAGGTAAATACACCATCAAAACATGATCACACCCAGCCACTTCCTTGAACGTAGATCCAACACCAAGTCCAATATAAACCAATTCCAGCCCTATATCCTTAACATTATGGTTCCTGGAGTCAATGAATATTATTTAGAGTTATTATCAAAATATGAAGAATATTTTCAAGGGGAAACCTATATCATATTTATAGGAGTGGGAAGTATGCAACCAGACCAATCCCTTAGTTGACCACTAGAAACCCTTGAAGCTCTATCGTTCAATTATACTGGTGTAGAAGAGTAAAAAAACTATCTTCTACTTCATTCCTCATGGATATAAACATTCTAGGATCACAATTTTGAGAGATATTCCCAAGCCTATCTTTGGACACCTTTGTGGGAATAACTACAACACTCTTCAATTTTCCTTTTTGATTCCTTGATTAAACAACTTTTCACTCTTTCTATAATTTGAGGTGAACAACTCTTTGTGACTAAAATCTATGATAATCTGACCCATATTTATCCTCATCATGAACATCTTCAATAACATCAACATGAATGGTGTCCTTATATGAAATGAGGTCAGCCCATGACCTATTATAGATATTTATAGAAATCAAAATACCTTACTCACCCCTTCCATAATGCATAATATTTGAGGAATGATGGTCTCCATTGCATGAGGATTAGCTTGAGTCCCAAACATAGTCATCAAGTTTAGAAAATCCGTGAAAAAACCATGAGACAACCTTGCAATAGGAATAATACCCATAGGGGGAGAAGACTAGAGCCCATGGATTCCATATTCATTCACATTATCCTATTCTGATCCACCTTCCATCAAAACCATTCCCAGGGTATTTATCCTATAGTCCTTATATATGCTTCATTTATAATTTAGTATCCCATGATATATTTTTGTTCGACATACTTCATTAGAGTGTCCAACCACATTACACTCCACATAGTATGGGGAACTTAACATAATCCATATGCAAGTGAATATCATCATCTAGAGTGGAATTAATTACCTTCTCAATGAGTATGGCATTGAGATCCACCTCGTCCAACATTATGAAAAAATAACTGCATCTATAATGATCCATCTCACAACCAATATTAATTAGAATCCCAATATCTATGAAAATTTAGGATATGATCTTTTGGTTCCATAGGATCAAGTTGAGCATGTGGATCCAAATCCAATCTTATGAAAAATCATTCCTAACTTTGACAAGCTGAAATCCAAAATACATTACTAAAAATGAGGAGAACTAGGTTTAATATACGAATAACCAAAATTCCATGTGTTCTTCCTTAGATTAGCCCATGGAAAAAATTACAAAATCCAAGACTATTGACACACACCACCAATCCAAAAATTATCATTTTTGAGAAACCCTAAGTATTAAATAATCAAGACGGTATAACTTTTAACTTTTGGGATAGTAAGTCTCATAATAAGAGAGGATTATCCCATATCTAACCTTTTTTATATAACCTCTGAACATGCTTAAATGAGAGCCAATGCACCCTTTTTGAAGGTCCAACCTATAGACGATTCTCTGAAAGAGGGGAGTGAGCACACACTTACCTCAACCGAATATACCCGATATTGTCCAGAGAATTCATATGAAGGGACGACATGGTCCCTAGTAGAAGAACCCCATACCTCAGTTTGATTTCCTTCAAAAAATCATCATTGTCACAATATTCTTCTAAGACTAACCCCCTCCTCCATTATATTAGTAATTTATGATAATTTACAATAATTTTCTAAAAATATATATATAATACTAAAAACTATTAAAATAATTAATATTTGAAAACATTGTTATTAATCATTAGTAAACCTTTTATAATACCTTAAAAAAAATATAAAAAATATAAAAAATTATTAAAAATTGACAATATGTAGTAAATATACCGTAATAATCTTTTATTAATATGTAATAATTTAAAAATATTTTGTGAATTTTAATAATAATTATTAAATGGTATTATTAATTAAAAAAATATTATTAATAATTTGTTAATATTCATAAGTTATGTCAATTTTTGATAAATTGCAATAAAATTTATGAAATATCAATAATTATTAAAAAAATTAGTAATAATTAGTGAACATTTTATAATAACTACTTAAATTATTAATAATTATCAAATAATTTGTCATAACTAATAAATAACCAGTCAATGTTAGTAATAATTAGTAAATGTTAATAATAATCAGAAATATTATCATGCCTTGAAAAGAATGAGTAATATTATCAATAATATGTATATATTAGTAAAAAATAAGTGGATTTGTCATAACATGTAAATAAATAAACAAAATGTTATTAAACATTAATAATATTAATTAAAAATTGTGTTATAATAAATAAATAATTATGATTAACTAATAAATGTTTGTAATAATTAGTAATAATTATTAAAAATAGTATGAATTTGAGATAAGTAGTCATAATTATTAATAATTAAAATAAATTAATAATTTGTAATTAGTCGCAATGAGTAATAATAATAATTATTTTTTTGTTTTTTAGATAACTGTTTACACAAAAATTAAAAAACCAGTCTCTATAATGGGATCATGATTGGATAAATCATCTCAAAAATGATAACAAATTTTGTAGAAATACATTCTACATATAGGGAGTTGAAACATTAATATCATTTTCATCATCACATTAAGAATTTGTTAATGAAATAATAACTAAATTCCTATGTTAGAAATGTGATCTTAGGGGATTTGAAATGTTTGAAAATGTTATGATTCACTTACTAAATTTTGTTTTTAGAAAAGATTCTGTTTTTTAGTATCATCATGGAGAACGAAATTCAATAGAAAATATATATTTTTTTTCTTCTAATTTCACATCCATCATTTCAGAATTTAGTACATGGTCCTACTCATCCATATATTCAATAAAAAAACTCAAAATGATATTCCAAATTCTGAATTAGAGTTATCCCAATTTTATAATTTTTTAAATATACTGAGTATGACTTATATCTGGGATTCTAGATAATCACACTTGGATCTATTACAAAATTTATAACAGTAAAATCATATTTTTGGATGTCAAATAATTTTTTTGATGAAATATTTTCTTTATTTATATAATTATTTCAAGACCGATATACATTACATACAATTTTATATGAAAGGAGGAATTTGGTTCATAATTTGGTTCTCAGTTGTTATAAGTTCCATTTGTGTTAAAATGACAAAATAATATATTAAAGTGATTATGAGCCATTATTTAATTGTCCATCATGTAGAGGATCACAGTATAAAGAGGAACAATAAGAAAAGTATATATTTCATAAGAAACTGTTGATGTATTTTCCAATTACAACCAATTTAATGTGTCTATTTATGTGTCACTACAGAACTAAATTGATGAAATAAAATAAATAAAGTATTTAAATCCTAAAAAATGGTTAAATAATCCATGTGATAGCGAATTATGCAAATAAATTGATTTGATGCATCATTCATTTTTTTCAGAACCTCATAACATTCATTTGAGTCTTTCTACTATTTTTTCCCATTTTGTTCTTACGATAATCAATATTATTTTTGTACAATTTTTTAACTCTTTATAACATATTTCCTTATATATTTATGAATAAACTATATAAATATTTTGTGATATTAATTCCAAGACATCTGATGAAGAATATTGATTTTTATTTGTAGCCACTAATTCATGATTTAATTTCATTATGGAATGATAGTGTAACGACATATGATATAGTTTTATATTATAATTTTTCAGTGAATTTTGAATTGATGATGATAAATTAATGGTTGAATTTATCAAGCATGGTATATTATCTGGATAGAGTAAAAATGGTCAAGAATCATGTCTGTACTGCATGGATGAGAACAATGCATTTATTATTATCAATTTAATAAATATTAGTCACTTTGTAGATCATATGAGAATTATTATAAAAAATAACTCATTTTTAAGGGATATAAATAAATTTATAAAAGGTATATTTGAATGAGAAGAAACTCCCATATTTATCTCTGTTACTCAGGTAAAATTTATCATAACTTCAATATATCCTGTTACTTTTGGACCAACTATAAAGGTATAAGAAACATATGGTTTTGGGAGAAGTCACAAATTGATTAAGTGGAGCCTTTTTTGTTACCTTCCAAATTGGCCTAATCTGTTATTTTGTCACATGTTTAATGTAATTAATACTTAGAATAAATTTTTTGATAACCTATTTTATACCAAGATGGACACAACCAATAAAATTAGAGCTAATGTAAATGCATGGTTAGATCTTGCCCAAATTTTCATGAATAATAAACATGATTTTTTTAATATTAGATTTTTTACATTTTAAGGAAACTTATTTATTATTATATTAATTCATTATATAATTGATATCACCATATGGTTATGCTACTAATTTTTCTCAATACATCACAAATAGACATATTAATGGGTAAACAATTCATGACTGACATGTCCAAATAGAAGGACCACTACCTTATGGTCTTATAGGAATATTGTATTCATCAATGTGAGACATGTTGAAAGAAATATCACATTTATTCAGAGATATTTTTGTGGAAATTTTGAATTATAATTTATCGAGTATGATGCAATAAGATAATATTTTAATTTTTATGTAAATTGGAGAAAATATTCTCACTATCTATCTATAACTCAATAAAACATTTAATATTTAATTTTCCATATGATTCTAAATGTGTAGGGTTGATTTAATTTTGATTAATGTACCAATTTGAGATATGTATGCAAAATATAAAGAATAAATTTTGTAACAAAGAATCATTTGAAGGATCAATTATAGATGCATACCATAAGGTGGAAATTTTAAATTTATTGGATTATTTTTTCCATTTCAATGTCCTTAAAAACATAATCTCATGGGTTAAAATGAGGAAATTGTTAATGATGTCACATACTATAAGTTTCATTTTTTAATTATCTTGAACTTTGTTTTGGTTGTCATCATGAATAAAGTATTTCATTTGAATAACTCCACAGAGCTCATACATATGTTCTGCTCAATTTTGAAAACGAATCATGATTTCTATAAAAAGTAGAAATTTTTAATGATATTTTAAAATTTTAATATGTGAATTTATTTACATTATTTTTTATTAGACTATATGATAACCATATCAAAAAATATTATATAAATTACACCTACTCATTTTAAAGAACACCGACGATAGAATTTTTCATATTGTTTTCGAAGAAATGTAAGTTATGTTGTTTAAGATAGATCATTAAATTAATTTTTTAATGATTTCAATTATTAGTTATTCTTAATTATTTTCTAACACTATATAAAAGTAAAATTGATAGTCAATTATGTTTTCTAAAAACCCCTCCATCAAAATTGGTAAAATTTTATAATGGGTATGTGGATAATGGATTTTGATTTCATACATGCATATATGGTGAATCAATGAAATTAATTAACAATGATGTTTGTTTCAATGGATGTCATCATAATGAAAGTGATGTTAATATTTATAGAATTCTTGATAAATGTATTGAGTTATGTTATATGAGACCAAATTATAAAATAATGTTTAAATATTGTTGGTTTGATATTGATCAAGTGTTGTGACTTCATCAATGACATGGAGTCCTAGAAATTAAATATAACAACCTTCTTTCCATAACTTATGTTTTTATATTGTCACAACACACATATTATGATTATTTGGAAAATTATTTTATTTTTTCAAGAGATTTTAATGACCAATGGAGTTTAATAAAAATAAAACTTCATGATAATTGGTTTATTGAAAATTGAAATTCTTATGTGGAATTGTGATATAATGAAAATTTTCCAGAAACAACCCTAAATATATCTCTTACTCCAAGAGATATAAATATCAATGATGAAACAATCTAGTTAAGGGCCAATAATATTGATAATGTTAATGATGTAATAAGGTATTATTAAAATGAAAGTAACATAGAGTATAATGATGTTGAAGAGGAAGATAAAGACATTTCCATCGATAACGATGAGGTTGAAGAAGAAAAATGATGTATTATATTTTGGTATTTATTAATTTTTTTATTTAATATATGTATTAAAATTTATTATCAGGTATGATTTTTTTCTTCAAATGGATGGATATAGTGCCACATATATATAATTTTTTATCATTTATGCTAGTATTTATTGATTTTTTATATTAGGTGACTATATTATCAAATATTGACAGGTAAGATTATTATATTCTTTATATTATTTAATTTTTTATATATTTTATTATCTATATTTACAATTATTTATCGGTAAATTTATTATATTGAAATATTAATTTATAAGTAATTATTAGCCTGAATGGACTGAAGGACTTCAATTTTTATTCATTTTTTATAATACTCCATTTAAGTTTTTATGGGGAACCCTTACATGGCCCATAAGCTTGATGACATTACCTGAACCGTAGGTCTAATAAAAATTCATCAAGACTATAACTACATGGATATTCCCCTCCTCCATGCGTAAATCATGAAGTGAGATCTCCACCTTCACATGGATGTTCAGCAAGGCTTCCTGTGAATCTATAGGCTAGTCCCTAAGGCAATATTTTTACCGTCTCAGACTTCAAAATTCTATTCCTATGTTCTGGTTAATGCACCAACATTGACCCTCATTTATGGAGGTATATTCAATTATTTGAGGTATTTATTTTATTTTAAAATTTCATATATATTTTGTTAATAACATTCTATTTAATTGTTTTTATTTATGTCATTCTTCACATTTAGATAGTCTTCAGGCTGGCATGATTCTAAAAAATTATTTTTCAGCACCATTGGAATCATGGGATAAGGTTCCCATTATTTTTCGACATTAGATGTTCATCCTTTGGATTTTACGTTAATAAATAATATAATTTATTTTTAGATTATATAATAAGTAAGATGTTTTTTTAATTGTCATGTAGAATTTATGGTCTCCCATTAATGATATCATGAGGGTTCCTATACAAGATGCATAAACAAGTTGTATACATGATCACTTTTGCCTAGTTTTATACAACTTGTGAAATTGATCTATGGATAGAGGTTCTATTACTTTTCTCGATTAGTATATCTTCCCTTATCATCCTAATGACATCTCAGCTTAGGTTTGGGATGGATTGTGCTCTAATTAGATATTAGTTACTTTTAAGGGGAGTTCTTCATTATAAAATTTGAAATGGGGGAGGCAAGATGTAACATATAGTGCCATGAATTATACATTTGGTATACATTGATCATGTAGGTTAAGTAATATTAATCATTAATGTATATATAATTTAAAATTAAAATATTTTTTATATTATATAGGTCATTATTGACACATATATTATTTAGTTTAATGTTTAAAATAAGATTTAAACTGATCTCGATATAGAACAACATGTCGGTGAGAGACAACACTAGATTTTGGTTCATATTTTTTTGGATTTTTTAAATAAATTATTTTTATTTTTATTTTTATTTATAATCACATTTGAAGAAAATATATAAGGCTTATAATTCACATTAGTGAGAGAGTCAACCTGAGAGAAACGAATATGCCACATGCGAGGAGTGTTTTGATGACGGGCCTTGGGTATAGGTGAATTTGATTGGTGTTGAGAAAGTCCAGCTGACTGGTATTGGTTCTTAATTGAAAACTACTAATTATTATGGTGCATATATGATGTCATTAGACATCTCATAGGGATATCATTCCATGTTGTAATTTTTGTAATCTACTACATAGTATGAAGAGTTGTTTCGAGATCAATATGAAATGATACAGTAGATGTAAAGAGAACGAGAGGAGGAGAATGAGTAGTAGCATCCGAGAGATGAGTAGATGTTAGATTATATAAGACAGCTTGTGCATGGTGTTGGTATGGAGTTCCCATGACCCTTAGGGTGATCCCCCTACCCTTAAAACTATTGTTATTTTTATGGGTTTTCATTTTTTTGATAGACATATAATGTGATAAATGGTTTAATAATTTTATGCATGTTTTTATTATGTGTAATATTTTTACTTTTTTAAATATATCCCTAATTATAACATATTTTGTGATTTATCACAGTTAGTTTTTACAATTTTTTTAACTATTTGCGATGAATTATCATTCCAATATCAAATAATATGTATCCATGATGGATCATCACAAAAAAACATTTTTCTGAAATCACAATCTTATTTTCAATGGGAATGACAGTCCATCATAATAATAACATATTTGTGATGGTCCATCACAAATAAGAATATTTTTTATGCCATTTTCTATGATAGATTTTTGTTATTAAAAGTCATTGGTAATGAGAATCCATCACAAAATCATGAAGTTCCATTTATGCTGGTTTCACATCAGGCCACCTTTTGATCAGCAGTTCTGACCTAGAGGCTCTCACTATAGGCCATCAGTATCTTGAATCACCCCTATCACCCCAATCACATGACCAATGAGATCACCCTCCATCACTACCCCACCATTGTCACATGAACTTGCATATCATTGGATTCACAACACCATATAGTTCCCTATGATTTTCCCACTAAATTCGAGTCTATTAAGGGTTGAATCCTCAACCACATGAAGTTTCATGGGGGTTTTGTACCACTTATCCACCACACAGACAACATAGAGTAAAACGATATTTTTAATGGCAAAAAGAACACATTGAGTCATACCGACCACATCATGTGCCATATTTACATGCAGTTGTTTCTTATACGTTACACATGAATTTGGACATTTTTTATAATGTTTGAAAACAATTTGATCTTATTTTGTTGGTTTTAATAATGTGAAATAAATTTAAACTAAAATGAAACCTTTATTTTGAAAACACACATGATAAGTCATACCAATAACATTGTGTGTTGAATTTACATGTGGTTAATTCCAGCATGTCAAAAATGAATTATAGACCAGTTTCCTAAATTTTGAAAACAATCCAATATCATTTTCTTGTTTTTGACAATGTAAAATATACTTTAAAATAAAATGAAACATTTATATTGAAAACACACACTTGGAGTCATGCCGACCACATCATGTGTCAATCTAACATGTAGTCAGTTCATATACATCTGAAATGAATTATGGATAATTATACTAAATTTTAAAAGAAATCTACTCATGTTTCATTATATTTGGTTATATGACACATGTTTTAAACTAAAATGACATTTTATATTGAGAACACATGATTTGAGTCTTACCAACAAGATTGTGTGTTGGATTGACATATGGTCCATTCCTATATATTAAAAAATGAATTATATATTAACATCCTAATGTGTAAAAATACTCTGATCTAGTTTGATTATTTTTTACAATGTGACATGCATTGTAAATAAATTAAAACTTTTATATAGATAAAACACACTTGGAATAATATCGGCCACATCATGTGTTGGATTTATGTTCCATCAATTAATTCATGATAAAAATTAATTAAGAATCATTTTCCAAAGTTCCAAAATAATTAGATATTATTTTATCATTTTTTTCTCTATTTGACGCATGGTTTAAACTAATATAACCCTTCAAAAGACATATTTCGAGTCATAACAACCATATTTTGCATTGAATTAATGTGTGGTCAATTTATACATGTCAAAAATTAATTATGGATTTATTTACTATGTTTTGAAAATAATATGATCTGGTTTACTAGGTTTTGTCTTTATGACATGTGTTTTTAATGAAAATGTAATATTTATCTTGAAAACTTGAATTTTAATTCATACCGGCCACATCAAGTGTTAGATTAACATGTAGTGGATTCATACACACCACACACACATTATGGATCACTTTCCTACAGTTTTAAGATAATTTGAGATCTTTTTTCAGAATTTTGTATTTATAGTGCATGTTATAAACAAAAATTATTTTTTTAATGTTAAAATATACACATTGAGTCATACAGGCCCCATCGTGGGTTAGATTGACATGGAAATTATTAATTCATTGAAAAAATTAATTATAGGTCATTTTACTGAATTATCAAGACAATACGAAGTCATTTTTATTTTTTTTGGATATGTTGCATGTTTTTATACTAAACTGACAATTTTAATGAGAAAACATGAACTTTGAGTTATACCATCCACATCTTGTGTCATATTGATGAAAAATTAATTCCTATATGCAAAAATCAATTATGAATCATTTTATTTATGTTTTAAAATAATAAGATCGCATTTACATAGCTTTTATAATGGAACACACATTTTGAACTACAATAATGCTTTTGTAATAAAATTATGCACTTGGATTCATACCGACCATGTAGTATGTAAAATTGATATGTGGTCGATTCCTATAGGATCAGAAGATTATATTTTTTTACTAAAATATGGGTGGAGTGAATTATATTTTATAAAATAAAACATAATTTTTTTTGGAAACCTCTTTAACGAATTTTATCCTAAAAAGTTTTTTTCTGAAATCATCTCATTGGAGTTACAAAAATTTATACCAAAATTTTATAAAAATTTTCTTACTAAAATGCACTGCAGTAGAACAAAATTGTAAAAACTCGTAATAAAAGAAATTAGACAATTTTTGTAATAAAAATTAAAAAAATAATTATAATAATATATATACACGTTATCCTTAAGTGTTAAGGAATTATAAAACCCGACTCAAGGTATTCTCTTTATTGACCTTACTATAAAGGTCTATCTTTATTAGATGAAGAAATCTATTTATAAAAATATTCGATAAGCCTTTGTTTCCCTATCCATAAGATCCCTTGAGCAAAATATCATAATTAACTTTTTCTATCTAAACCCGGATATCCCATAATCAAACCAGATCATATATAGTGATTACAAAATTTAAAGTTCTTAAGGAATTTAATAAATTAAACCTCAAAAAAAGGGAATTAAGAAAATTAATCTCCACACATTACAGTAGACCTCACTAAAGTAACATGGAAATAACAAATCTTTATGGAAAATTTAGATAATTGGTGATGTAACAGTATTCTTCCTTCATTAATGATACTTTATTCAAATTTTAATTCTTGATCATCGTATTCCTCAATCCACGAATTTGGTTGTGACAACATGTAACGACCCAAACAATCATTAATGAAAATTCCACTTTGTCTTTTTAAATGTCTTATTATGTAAAACATTTATGTAAAACATATGAAATTCCTTGGTTTTATGTTTTTGAATTGTGACCATTGATAATATGGATGTTGAATAGTGATCACAAGATTAGTATAAATATCGGGCATTAACAATCCAATTTACTCAGACAAACGAAGCGATAACCTCATCCAGTAGAATTTCTCCATATGAAGCCCATTTGTCAGAGCTCAGAAAAAAGGTTGCGTCATTGTACTTCTCTCTTGACCAAGCCCAAGCTAAGTTTCAATATTTTAAGCTCGAACGGAACCGTCTACGTGAGAAGTGGAAGTTTATAGAGATCACCACGCGTGCAATGTTATCTGAGAGACCCCAAGTGTATGCCAACATCACGCACCATACCCTTAGGTATTTTGCGGATATTTTAAGGGTTTATGTTACAAATCTATAGTATTATGGTAATGTACATTATTTTTGTATATAATAATGAATTTACTTTCTTGTTATTATTGTTACTTTGTAAATAGTTTTTAAAGCAAAAATAGTGTTTTTAGTTAATATTAAACTAAGAAATCTATTTTGATGAACTGATGGATTTTTGAATTAAATAATATTATAATAAATTATTATTATTATTATTAATTTAATTTTTATTAAATATAAATGATCTTATAATTTTATGAATGTAATAGTATTTTTTATTAAGGTTTGAAATCCATTGTTGTCAAAACTTGTTAATTTTTGATAAATGCCGGTATTTATTTTAAAAGTGAAAATTAAAAAATTTATAAAATTATTTAGATAAAATTAATATTATTTTTGGAATCAGGGAGTCAAAATTAACCAATTGTGAATTTTTCATAATTTTCTGAGACAATCAAATATTTGGGTTAAAATTAAATACCGTTTAAATATATAATCTGTTTTATGACATTATAAGGTCCAAATAGTGATGTAATAAAATACTATAAGCATTATCTTTGGCCAATATATGTTTTACCATTAAAATAATGTGATTTTAGGTTTGTTTTACTTATTTTACAAAGCATTAATGGACCCTCCATTACTTATTAAACATCTTGTCTTTTTAAATTGGTTTCCTTGGGAGTATGACTCACCTCCAAATAATCAACCACATTATTTTAAGAATTTCGGACTTTGGCCTTATAAAATATTTTTTTCCACTCCACTTCGGAAAAAACCATGGGAAAAAACCATGGGATGGTTTGTGGTTTGTTTAGATTAATGTAAAGGCTCCCAAACCTAAATAATAAACAATTCCCTCTCCTTTGATATATAAACCCACACACTCTCCCACTTTCTCCACACTCAAAGCCTTTGGAGTTCGTCCAACCTCTTCCCTCATCTCTATAGAATCCTCCCAAGGCGCCCCATGCTCCCAAGAAGCCTCTCTCAAGCCTCTCTCAAGCCTTTGGAAGCACACTTCCACGTAAGGGTTTTATTCCTTTCTCAATTTTTTCAATTTTCATTAAGTCATTATACCCTTTTAATTTAAATTATAAATGTTGGGGTATGGATTCACCCCTCCCCCATAATTCCCTCTTTATGTTTTAATAATGTGATACCCCTTTCTCTCTCATTAATATCCTTTCATGTACACCCATTACTATACCGAAATTCTAAAAGGAATTTCCCTCTCCTCATTTACATCGAAGAAATCCTTTTGTATCATGAATCTAAATTCCATTAAATTTGTTAGGAAATGTATCTATAAGAACACATTACTTTCCATGACATGTAAATATGATGAGACACCCCTTTCTCTCTCATCAACCATTTTGATAAGTTCTCATGTCATGCAGTTATGCTGCTGAAATTACACCGCAATTTCCCAAGCCAATGTCATTGTGTAGTGAATACCATGACAATTTCTCCATAAAGGGTATTCACCTTTATGCATGTTTACATATATTTTTAAGATTTTCATGTATGTATTCCACATTTCTTTATTGTGGAATAAATTATTATGTTGAATTATTCATTATCGTATTATCCATGTGGCACACTTATGCATGGAATGAAAAGTTTAAGAAGTGTACGCCCTGATAGTGCTCCAATGCATTTGGTAAAGTATATTATCCTGATATGTTATGTGCAATGGGTGTTGACTCATGCTAATTCAATTAGAATGATGGTTTACTCGTGCTTCATGTGCAATGAGGATTTACTCATGCTCTATGTGCAATGAGCCTTGGATCATGCTAATTACTTGTTAAGAGTTGTCGCCACATTACCGTGTTATGAGTATCATGATTTATCATGACTTTATGTTTATGCTTCTATTTTTCTCTATTGATATTCCTATTTTTTAACATGTATTGTATTCCTCATGTTTTTCCATGTTTATTCCCTTACTGGGCTTTATAGCTCACCCTTATGCATGTCCTCAGGTTATCCCATGCAATACTAAGTACAAGGGAATGTTGTGGTCATGTAAAGGAATTTTTCAATAAATATGTTGCATGTTTTATGTTCTAAGTGGTTATATAATGATCATAAGCCCCAAATACACTATACCTATCTATCTCATATGTTTTATCAAATAATGTTTATGTAATAAATCATGTTTAAGTGTGTAATAAAAATCATGGTTGTTATAGTTGGTAATAGAGGATAGGTTCATTTATTTTTGGGATTAGGATTAGAAAACCCTACTGAATCCTTAGAGACAAGACTAAGTTTAATAAAAACATCCCTATTTTTTTGTGAGTATTTAGTAAGTGTTTTATCAAGAAAATACACCCCTGTCTGGATATGAGCTGGTAGAGGCGGCTTTGGCACAGATGTATCCTAGGGGTAAAACACGAAAACACCGATTTGACGTAGACTCGAATGGAAACTGGTGCATGACAACGGGCCTTGTTGTACACTTGGTTCTAACCCTCCCGGGGGATATGCTTTGATAAATTATCAATCATAGTATTAACCATTATTAATGGAATCAAAAAATAAATTCCCAAAGAATATATGTTAGAATGTAGATCATCGATAACATAGATTGAAGCCAATAGATTCATAAGTTAAGGGAAAAAAGATATTTAAGAGTCATCTATTTTGTCCTTGGATTACCCTTTATGTGTTATTACTAATTTTAATTTCATTAAGGAATTATAAATCGTTAGACTTAAAGTAGTTTTATATCACAATTTTATCATGTCTAAAGGGTAACTCAAAATTTAATATGTTTTGCTAGCAGGATAACAGATAGTTTCGAGATGGAAAGGGAAGAACCTCATACAAAAATCTTGTCTCTTCCATAGTACTTTCTAGATATAATTATTGCGATGTAAAGCTCCCATAGCATCGAAAGATTTTCCAATGTCCAACATTCTTGCAAGATGCTCTATGACATATCAAACACCTCGTCTATACCACAGAATAATTAGGGATCATGGCACACCTATGATCAAATATTAAGCTCCCAACTCTACCACCTTTCAAAACGAGGGAGGTACCATCAGGGTATTTTCAAATATTTCACCCTATACAGAATGTATGATGCACTATTTGACTTTATAATAGCTACTGAAGAGAGAGACCTCCGAGCAGCCAATATATATATATAGTCTTGTCTTCTAGTACTTTTGGAATCATAGACAATATATTAGAAGAACCACATTTCAAAAATTTCAAATATGACTCTGCCAGACTATTTTTAAAAAACATAGTACATGGTGATGTTCTGAAACTAGTAACAAATATTTTCAAAAGGTGCATCATATTTTCCATTTGTACGATCCATGTTGCATGGACTGCGTCGGGACTAAGGAAGTGGAAGACTTAGAATGTGCATTGAGGTATTCTTGTACTAACCAGACCCGCACTCTCCGTGATTTATGTGATAATGAGGTTTGGGGAATGTTTAATGGTGGTGGGTATGCAACCTTGATGTCGTGTTTAATTTTCAATGTCCTTTTTGTATGTATTCAAATTGCTAGGATGCATTATTTCTTAAGGGGTAAGATTGTAACGACCCAGACAATCATTAATGGAAATTCCTCTTGGTCTTTTTAAATGTATTATCAGGTAAAATGGTTATGTAAAACATATGAACTTCCTTGGTTTTATGATTTTGAATTGTGACCGTTGCTAATATGGTCGTTGAATAGTGATCACATGATTAGTATAAATATAGGGCTTTAAAATCCAATTTACTCAGACAAAGGAAGCGATGACCTCATCCAGTAGAATTTATCCATACGAAGCCCATTTGTCTATTCTCGGAAAAGAGGTGGCATCATTAAGCTTCACTCTTGACCAAGACCAAGCCGAGATTCAACAAGTTATGCTCGAACGGAACCGTCTACGGGAGAAGTGGAAGTTGATAGCGCTCACCACGCATGTAATGTTATCCAAGCCATCCCAACAGTCTGTCACCATTTCACACCATACCCTAAGGTCTTATGCGACTTTTTTAAGGGGTCATGTAACAAATATCTATTACTATGGTAATTTACATTATTTTTGTATAAAATAACGAATGTACTTTCTTGTTATTATTATTACATTGTAAATAGTTTTTAAAGAACAAATAGTGTTTTTAGTTAACATAAAACTTTGAAAAATATTTTGATGAATTGATGTATTTTTGAATTAAATAATATTTTAATAAAATATTACTATTATTATTAAATTAATTTTTATTAAATAGAAATGATCGTATAATTTTATGAATGCAATTGTAATTTTTATTAAGGTTTGAAAGCCATTTTTTGTCAAAACCTGTGAACTTTGATAAATTTAATTTTTTTTAAATTGAAAAATTAACATATTTATAAAATTATTTAGATAAAATTAATATTATGTTGGGAATGAGGATGTTGAAATTATCCAATGGTGAATTTTTCCTAATTTTCTGAGACTGTCAAATTTTTGGGTAAAAATTAAATATCGTTTAAATATATAATGTGTTTATGACATCATAATTACAAAATAGTGATTTATTAAAATACTATATGCTTTATGATCGTAAAATATATGTTTTACCATTAAAATAATGTGATTTTTGATTTTTTTGACTTATTTTACAAAGCAATAATGGACCCTCCATGACATATTAAACATCTTGTATTTTTAAATAGTTTTTCTTAGGAGTGTGACTCACCTCCACATAAGTAACCCCATTATTTTAAGAAGTTAGGACTTTTTCGTTATAAAATATTGTTTTCCACTCCCCTTTGACAAAAACCATGGGCAAAAACCATGGGCTGGTTTGTGGTTTTGTTTCGTTTAATGTAAAGGGTCCCAAACCTAAATAATAAAAAATTCCCTCTAATTTCCTATATAAACCCACATAATATCCCACTTTCTCGTCACTCAAATCCTTTGGAGTTCGTCAATCCTCTGCCCTCTTCCCTTTATAATCCTCCCAAGGCTCCCCAAGCTCCCATGAAGCTTCTCTAAAGCCTCTCTCAAGCCTTTGGAAGCACAATTCAAGTAAGGGTTTTCTTCCATTCTCATTTTTGTCCAATTTTCTATAAGTCGTTATGCCATTTTAATTTCAATTAGAAATGTTGGGTTATGGTTTCAAAACTCCCCCATATTTCCCTATTTTTTATTTAATTATGGGATACCACTTTATCTTTCATTAAGAGCCTCCCATGTACACCCGTTACTATACCAAAATTCTGAAAGGAATTTCCCTCTCCTCATTTACATCCAAGCAATCCTTTTTTATAATGAATCTAAATTCAATTATATTTGTTGGGACATGTATATATATGACCCCATTACTGTCCATACCATTTAAATATGATGATTCAACCCTTCCTCTCTCATCATCCATTTTTTGAGTTCTTATGTCACTTCGTTATGATGCAGAAATTGCACCGCGATTTTCCAAGCCATTGTCATTGTGTAGTAACTACCCTGCCCATTTCTCTATCAAGGGTATTCACCTTTTTCAAGTTTACTTATTTTTTAAAGATTTCATATATTTATTCCACATTCCTTTATCATGGAATAAATGATTATGTTGAATGATTCAATTTTGTATGATCCATGTGGCACACTTATGCATGAAATGAAATGTTTAAGAAGGGTGCGCCCTGATAGCGCTCCAATTCATTGGGTAAAGTATAGTATCATGACACGTTATGTGCAACGGGTTTTGACTAATTCTAATTCATGTGAAACAAGGGTTTACTCGTGCTTCATGTGCAATGGGGGTTTACTCATGCTCTATGTGCAATGATCCTTGGCTCATGCTAATTCAATATTAAGAGTTGTCGCCACATTTCCATGTTAAGATTATCATGATTTATCATGATTTTATGTTTATTCTTCTCTTTTGCTCTATATATATGTCTATTGTCTAACATGTATAGTAATCCTCATGTTATTCCATGTTTATTCCCTTACTGGGCTTTATATCTCACCCTTTTCTTATGCATGTCCTCAGGTTATCCCATGCAATGCTAAGTACGAGGGAATGTAGTGGTCATGTAAAGTAGGTTTTCAATAAATATGTTGCATGTTTTTGGTTCTATATTATTATGTAATGATCCTAAGACCCAAATACACTAGACCAATCGATCTTAAATGTTGTATCAAGTGGTGTTTATGTAATAAATCATGTTTAAGTGTGAAAATAAAAGCACGGTTGTCATACAACATCACACACAATCATTAATTACTTCATACTTTCAGTACAACTTCTCTCCATGATATTCATTATGATATAGATCCATTACAATTCTTAATTTTTTTGTTTGATATAATTGATAATATTCATTTTAGTAGAATGTATGATGTTCTTCATCCAATCTTCTTTATCAAATTTCTTTCTGAAAGCATGACTACCTTCATCCAATAAGTTATGTTTCGTAGATTCATTAGAAATTCATATGGTGGGAATTCATTTTACTTCATCTTCTAGTATTTAAAGAACTTCATTCATTGAACTTTATTTATGTTTATTTTATGTAAAAAGTACATACCCATCTTGTAAGAAAGTTTCATGTGATTTCTTACATTCAGAAAACATTAAGAAAGTTATGTCCATTGTCAAGGATTTCCTTCATATGGTAAAATAGAAAAATTTCATAAACAACATATTTTGAACTTGGAAATTATAAATGATAAAAATGTTTAAAAATTTTAGGAATTGGATTTTGATTTTTATAATCACGATTTAAATGTGTTGAATGGATAATTTTAAATCAAAAGTTCTTAAATAAAAAATTGAATCCTGAATCAATGTCATACATTTTGAAAAAAATCAAAGATCATTTTCATGGTTTTATAAATGTTAAATGTGTTTTAAATTAAATTACCTTTTAGATGTCAACCTACCGCTCAAAATTTTCATTTTGAATCCTGGTTCTACATCCTTCACAGTTGATTCATAATTTTTACTTGGAGCATTGGATTAGGATATGGGTGAGGCATCTCTATTAGTATTTTAAGTATCATTATCATGTATTTAGTTGAATAAAACATGAAATTAACGGATTTAATATTTCTTCTACATTGCAATGGTATAATTTATTGTAACATGGCCCATACTATTTTTACAATCTCATCATAAGACAACAAGACATGAAATTTTAAAGGATGAGGCTATAAGTATGGAATTAACTTCCCCAAAAGTTGGCAATATTCCTTTTGGGTAAAAGGATCCTTGACCTATGTCCCTTTTTCCATTATCTCAGTTCGAGATTTTATATCCAATTTCACATGATAAAGTGTGGTTTCAGACATGTTATTGGCACCTTTGAATTCGTATAGCGAAACACGTTATTATACGTCTATTTGATAAATATCTGAAATCTTTATTACTTTTTAGGTTCATCACCAAAGAATTTTTTAATTTATACCAACTTATACTATGCCATGATGGAAAGAAATTAGTTAATATTTGAAAATAAATACAAAATCAATTGGTGGATGAACATATACCCTTTAGAAGCATTTAAAAATTATAGTGAAAATAGAAATATTAGCGTACCATGAGTGAAATGAATATATAAGTGGGAATTGCTGTGGCATATTACTCGTGGAGGGTTATGGATTAGTATCATTTTGAATCTTGTTGGGGGACCGGTGGTGCAGAGGCATAGTGAAAATGGAAGGGGAGATGTTGGCGGTAATGCACTTGGGGTGGAAGGGCAGATGCAGGCTACCTACATCCTTCATCACAAGGCCTATAGGCCATGAATATTTTGGGCCTATGAGCCATGGGTTTTTTGAATATTTAAGGGACTTGGTCCTTGTATTTAATATGCCTATGTTCCACTAGGCCAACATGACAAAATACGAGTTCCCTCTCAACCCAGTTAAAAATATGGAGTTCATTGATTAATAAAAGGGGGTAAATTACCCAATGTGTTTTAAAAAATTACTCATATGAGATGGAGGATTAGTAAATGTATCTAAAAGGTTTAATTGAAGATGGACTATATCCATAAATTCATGTTAATTTTAATGTATCTAAAATTATTTACCATCATGTTTTTGGATTATATAAAGATTATTTTTCTCCTTCTCCCCAATGAAACACCCTCAATCAGAACATTTTTACTATATTCATTAGGAAGAGGAACTACATGTGAAGAAAGATCATTATATTTGTATCCTAACACAATAGGTTATTAAAATATATGATAGGGTTCAACTACCTTTGTAATTATGTAAAGACCAAATCTAAAAAAATGATTTGGATGGAAATTATAAATGTTACATTAGAATAAAAACATTATTAATATATTTCCAATACTACATGAATTTTATTTTAGGAAGAATGATATCTAGGAATTATGATACTAATGATTCATTTACAAAATGTACCTCTAAGGATTTAGACTTTATTAAATAATATAATAATAGTTCATAAACTCAACATAATGATGTAAAAACATAGTAAAATATATACTCTAACCAACCATCTATAAAAGTATATGCTTCTTATTTTGAGTACAAAGACTACTATTAGTCCTGCATGTACTAAGAAAATATTGAAAAAGAAATGATTAAAAAATATTTAAAATGAAATTGTAATTAACATCCAAAATTACTAGTTTTGGGATGTTAGTTTTTATATTATATAACATCCTTAAAAATTTGGAAATCACAACATTCACAATAATTATTGTTATTTTGTTTAGGACAGTGCAACTTTTTTTGAAAAATAAGTAAATTAATTTTTACTATGTTTTGATAGTTAAATATTATTATATATACCATAATCTATTTCCATTTGATTAAACCCTTAGGATTATTATGTCCCATAAAAAACCTCATACCATGATTTAGATTATTTTTATAGATCAACCTATCATAACAAAATTCTTGTCAAAAAATCAAATAAAAAATTTAAAGATTATTTATAAAATGTTTCTTGTAGTGGATTAAAAATCCATTATGGACATCATGTGTTGTTGATTTATTTTAAATAAATTTTTTGGTTAAAAAACATTCAGGTTATCCAAATTATTTGTGAATATCATCGATTGATTCTTGAAAAATTACAAAATTTAAAAAAAATATTTTATATGATTAAATTATAGAGTGTTACCCCTATAGTGTAGGAATCAATTGTAGTATATCATCTTCTATTTTCATTCAAAACATTATTAATAGTTCAAATTTTCAATTTCAATTTGATAAAATTACAAAGACAAAATTTTCAATAGAAATTATTGAGGGGTTAATGTGTCAAAATTGTTCTTCATAGGGTTTTCCATTTATATAGTAATAATATATACACAGTTACAAAATATGAATAATTATTAACTATTATGAACATGGAAAAGAACTTTTCGGAAAAAAATTATCAAAATATAACTCAATATGTATCCATTGCTGAGAATCTTAACAATTCAAACATCATAATCTCTTTTATAATATCGAGAAAAACCATGTTTGAAATGGCCTTTCCAAATATTTCTTTTACATATTCAATGTAGGGAATTTTTTATAATTTAATTTCTATCCACTTAAAATCAGAATGGTAATATATGTGGTGTGTAACTGGTGGGGTGAAGGTTATCTCAAAAGTACCGTTTTATTTCCTGGTTGATCCCTTGGATTTTCTTGATTCGGCAGTTTGCTTCCCATTCATTTATTCTATATATAATACCATACCCAATTTTAGAATTTTTTCTTCAATTGATAATGGGTTTTCATTTGAAAAATATTATTAAGGACACACCTCATGTATCATTATAAGTTTAAATATCCATGTTTCATGAGCTAAAATAACATTACTGAATGTGGTGACATCCTGATAATCAAGAGGAATTGGAAACTTGGTGTCTGGCTTGAGAGCTACTTCAATCTCCACTCTCACATTATCTATCGAGAGTTCCTTATTATGTAGCATGTCACTTTGAATAATTTACACCATACCCCTCATAACTAGTAAATTATTGGGCGTTGATAGATATAAATCATATAAAATTTCATCTTGTAGAATTTTAGTAATATCAAGTTATCAAAATTTATATGATTCTCATTTAGGAGAATTAGTTATGAAATGATTTATTACCTCAGTTAAATAAGGTGGTTGCAGGGAATGGATATTTTTAAATCTAGTGGGGTCTTGTGGTGAACCCTAAACAGATCGTTGTTCAACTATTGGTTCTCTTTTATCCTTTCACGTATATTGGTCCACCAAACATGACTTTGAAAAAAATATTTATTGAATCTATATGTTCATTTATTCATTTCATCATCTAATATGTATCTATTTATAGCTCAATATTTTTCAAATATGTTCGAGGTGACACTCCAAAACATACACCACTACCACAACCATATTGGTCTTTCAGCTTTAAATATAATGAAAATAGTTATTCTTCAAGTATAGTCGATGCCAATTATTGTGTCTAAACCATATAAAAAACATATGAACATAAATAGATATTTTTACATAATAATATTATATATTATAAAAAATTATTATTATATCATACTTACACATATATTAGTTTTCCCTCTTAATTTACATGATTCACCTTCTATAGCACAAGACGTGGGATGTAAGTGGCATAAAATTTCGATTCATCAATCTACATATAAAAAAATTAATATATATTGTTTCATATCACATAAAACTTTTATTATTGATTTAAAATACATATAATATTTCTTTTATGTGAGCCATATGACATGCTTTATTTATGATAGGGGTATATTGGTTTTTATGCACATTACTTATGTCAAACACTCCATTTGTATATCATAAATTACAATTTCTTATTCAAAGTTGATAAAATAAATAATTTCAAATAAAATATTATCTAATACAATGCACCATAACAGATTCCTCATCACAACAAGTAATAAAATATTTCAATGATTCTTAATTTATAATGTGTGAAAATATAGGTGTTGGGTGGGAGTATAATTTTCAATTAGTATCTCTAAGATTATTCTTTTTCAAAAGTGTATGGATGTATATATGAACCTTCAAGAAACCATAAATAATTTTTTGATATAAATATATTAAAATTTAAAAAAATATGTAAGGGATAATGAAAAGTAAATCTATGTGGCATGATATAATTTTTTTTTGGAAAAATAGAGATTGTATATCATAACATTAACTTAATATCTTCCCACATCATTGTCATCAATATAGTAATGGCTTTATGCTATATATCTATATCAATTGGATCATGCATTCTCAATGTGACTCCAATATAACCAATGAAAAATGAAATATTGGGTTCAGTAGGTTGGCCTGCTTAATTCAAAAAAACTAAAATTTTATACTTTCAATTATTGACTTTATAACATTAGTTAACAAAAATACACTACATTAATATTGTTTTTTTTTCATCCACATGTTTCTAACCCCAAATAATTTTATAGTTTCTTCATTGATTGTGTGTTCTTCCTCAGGATTAGTAATATCAGTGCATAGAGAAGTCATTATCAGTATGAGTAGTGAAAAAATTAATTTATAATATATGAATTTGTTAAATAACACAAAAATATTATGAAAAAAAAGTATTGAATACTAAAAGAACATTAACATACTTAGTGAAATCACTTTCTTTGATTTAAAATATTAAGGGATTTAGGTATTCCTTTGAGAGTCCAAATCCAATCTTTATGGACCCCTATAATATAGAATACTCAGTCTACATTAGGAATTCTAGGAAATGATTGTGATATTTTAATGACTGAATTGTCATTTAAACCTGTAGTTATTTTATTAACCAACATAATAATTGATAATTGTTTTTTGCTAGATTAGGGACATAAAGTACATACATTTCTTGAGATTCCATGATGAATGGTTCATCCTTATAACCTTACACAATAAAATTCAGCGTCATGATTACCAATTCAACGAATTTAACTACACTCTTATTTTTAACCCATTGTCAATGAAAACACATAACTTAAAATGAGTTATTATCCAAATCGTATATCTGTATGAGGATTCTAAAATATGAAATATTTTCATAAATTGGATTTCTATCCTTGGAACTCGATACATGAATCGCTTCCACCACAAGCGTAACTCCTCTATTTGACATCATATTGTGTTCATCTTGTTTCTTTATATATATATTTTATAACCATTAATTACAAAACCAGTGAATGATATAACATATACATTTTATCCCAAATGTAGACATAAAATTCATTCAACAGTTGAATTCATATTTTCACATAATTATTAATAAATATGATATTGAAAATATCCTACAAACAACTAATTATGGGAATAATATTTCCATAAATAATATTATAATGGATTAAAATGTATAAAAATATCTTTGTGGGATTAAAAATATGAAGAAACATATACACTACTATGTAAAATTTAAAGGTGATATTTCTTACCCTCTGTAATAGTAATTATTACAACAACTCTTCTAGAAATCCCTTCACCCGTAAGGCATCCACTAAGATGAAATTTTGAGAGACCAAAGCTATAAAAATATGATGGTTAATTAGTAAAAAATTCAACATATTATTAAATAATATATCGATCTATAATAACACCTTCTAGATATATTCAATACTGGCATACCCTTTAAAAATATTCATATACAGTTCAACGAGGTGCATCCATCTATAATGTATAGTACCACTTAATTTAATCTATCAAATCGACTGAATCATTAGGTAAACCATTATATCAAATAATTAGGGTTGGATGAACATCTATAATTCAAATAATATGTTTCACATGTGTGATTTATTAATTAAGGTATTTTTTTGTTTATTTTTTGTCTTGATTTTATCCCATATTATTCCCATGTATTTTAGATGAAAAATAGATATTTTTGGCTTGATAGAAGGTGGTTCACAGATGGCACATAGTTAGAGGAAACCATGCACCCATTCCTAAAAAACATGCATAAAAATTACTTTGGGATTTTGGAGACTGTACGGTTGGAACATTGTTTGGAAAACCGTTTGGGATAACTGTACATAATTTCCCTCTTCAATATTTTGGGGTGGACAATTTTTATATGGTTTTCAAAACCACATGGGCTAAGTATCAAACATTTCATGTTCATTATAATTTTTAAAATACCATTCTTCCCTCTTCTATTTTAACCCAAAATCACCTCCCATATACCCCATTCTATATTTTCATCCATGGGAGCCTCCTCTGAGATTTTTGGAAGCCATTAAACCTAAATCCTTGGGTGGTTTTGAACCAGGTTCTCTAAGGAAACGTCAATTTAGTCCTTTTCCTCTTAATTTCTAACCATTTCTGAAGTCTCTATTTTATAGTGGGATTATTGATCTATATAGGGTTTGATCTTGTGTTTTTTGACAAAGTATTGATGATTATTTTTTGATCATTTTATATAGGGTTGTTTGATGGTGAGGTTGTGGTTTCAAACCAATTTTAAGATGATTTCAAGTGTGAGGTTGGTGGTTTCATTATTTTACATTATTATATTATTTTGATATTCTTTCATTGTTGTTTAAATGTGTTCTATGGTTTTTTTGGTGGGAAACATGATTTGGAAACTGTTTGGAATGTATATGTGATGGAAGTTTTTTTTGAAAAGAAATTTGATATATTTCTTATGTGCTTCATTGTGGGTTTTCCTGAAAAATATTCTACAACTAGTGTAGAAGGTGATAATTGTTTTTTAAAATATATTTAAGGGGGTTAATGTGTTGAATGTGAATTTTATAGGAGAAATGGATTTTTTTGATATTGGATTCTTTCTTATGATCCTTAAATATGTCTTTGAACCATGAATGTTTTGTTAATAATGTTAAAAAAACGGTTTTAATGTGAGTATGAATTTTAAAGGGGGTTCACCCTTGGAAATGATTACATTTCATATGTTTTGATATTCATAAGTTTTTTAATGGGATTCATAAATTCTGAAAGTTGTGAGAAATGTATTTCCAAATAGTTTTGGTGTGCGTGTGAAATAGAAATTGATTTTGTTATGGAAAATAATGGCTTCCATGTGAACATTTTATCATTAGATCAATGTGAAAATGTGAAAGTGATGGATTCCTCATGTGATTTTGATTCTTGAAATGTTAGTGTGAATGTAATGATTTATGTGACATGTGTAATATAATTTTAGAACAAAAGTTATTCTCTAGTATCTATATAGGAAAACTAGAACTAGTGCACTAGTTGAATCAGATGCGGCATAGACCAGTTTCATCTAAAAGTATTTACACCACATCACTAACAAAATATGTGATATGATCAAGGGCCACTATAAATTTGGATGAGATCCTATTGAGTGGCTTTTTCATGAGAATTGTTTTGGACCACATGGGCTTTTAATGATATCCTCTATAGTGGCTCATCCATGAGAATGTTGTTGTTAGTTGAGTTGGAGTATTTTGATCACTGAGGTACGATGTTCATAGGGTCCCACTTATACTAGTTAACTATAGGAATTTTCCCATGGTGTTCTCTTATGACAAGATGGTTTATGATATGGTTCTATCCATTAGTATATTTTAGATCTTCGGTATAATTTTATTTCATATAATATTATTCTTGAAAAAGTGGTTTACATAAAAAGTATTTATTGAGAAAGGTTTCCGGAAAATGTTTTCTTATAAATGTTTCAAGTATTCTTATGTAAATGTGCACATTGGTTTATCTTTTAATGTCATAGAATAAAATATTTTCTTTTTGGTGACATACTACTAGGAATTGGATCACACCCTACAGACATCTTTGGGTATATTTAGAATTTCATATGTAAAACCCACATAAAGGAAAAATGTATTGTGGTGATGGTGGATCCACATGTTAGTGTTCCACCTATGGCAGGTGTTGGGGGTGGTCTCTTGAGGGTGATGTTCCTCTTATTTCATGGATTTATTTGGGATAGTTTTTTGATCCCCTTTAAATTTTTGTATTTTATGTTCTAAATTATGTTATAAACGTTGAATTTGAAAGTTTTTGTACATCATTTGGTTATGGTTATCAATTAGTGTGATATTTATTATTGTTGGTCATTTATTATTATTTTAATGTGTGAGAACAATCCCAAAGTGTATTTCTGATACCCAGGTACTAGTTTCCAACCCTTTTGAATCCATAATTTCCTTTTATATATGCCATTGATTAGGTCATGTGTCGTTTTATATGGCCCCCATCTTGGTTCATGAAAAAATGTCATCAGAGAAGGTCACCCTATTTTGGGTCAATTTATTAGGAAAAGAGAATTGATATATTAGAGCTAGGATTGTTAGGGATTGATGTTCTGGTTGCATGTGGGGTGCCTAGATAGCACACCTCATGATAGGAATCATGTATCCCTGGGATGTTTGGATTCAAATTAATCTCATCCTCCATATGATATGAACTTGATGAAAATTGTATATGGATGCTGGGTGGGGGTGGAGTGGTTCAGTTGTTCCTGTTATTATGATGGATTTGGTAATGTTTTGATTTAAGAAAGTATTTTGTAATATTTTTTGTTGTGGAAAATTTTCGAAATGGTTGCATTGATGGTTTTCCTTGTTTTTATTACTGCTTGTAGAAAAATGCCTCAATTATGATTTCATTTGCATTTATGAGAGGAGGCTTGAGAGATTTATCCTTCTACAATTGATCATAGGTTTGTTGATGTAGTGTTTCAGTCTATGCATGCTTTAGAACAAGGAGAGGAATCTGGTCCTACTCATGTATGAGAAATTGAAATAGGTTAAAGAATGGATAAGGCTTAAGAGTTCCCCATGAACTATCCTCCTTCTTTCCAAGGTAGTATAGAACCTCCAGAAGAAGAGGAGTGGCTTGTGAATTTTGAGATGATTTTTGAGTTTCATGGGACTCCTAAGGTGGTGAGATTGAAATTTTATTTTTTAATGTTGGATGGTCCTAGTCATAAGTGGTGGGACTTAGTGGTGTAAGATAAAAACAAAAAATAGTTGGTTTGGAAGGATTTCAAGGTCATTTTCAATGAGTAGTATTGTCTTGATATTTTGGCCTTTTACAAATACTTGGATTTTATGGAGCTTAACCAGGGAGACTGGTCCATGATGGAGTACTCTCCAAACTTTGTAGAGTTAGTTTGGTTCATTCTCGAGATCATTACTAATGAGCATATGAAGGCTCAAAAGATTGATATGGGGTTGCAGATAGAGAACCAAGATCAATTTTACATGTTAAAAAAACTTTTGATGAGTTGGTTGATCGTTCCATGATGATTGAAAATTTTCGTTTATGAAAAAATATTTCCACTAGATAAGTATTTGTTATGGGAAGTGGCATTTCATTAGATAAGAAGAGGAAGCAGGATAAACAAGAGAATATATAAGGTGGTAGATCAGGCCATCATTTCTCCCTATATTCATATATGGATTTTGATGCTCTACCAATCATGTGTCATCAGTGTTAGAAGGCAGGGAACACGAGCCCCATGCATTCATCTCCACCCAAGACTTATCACTAGATTGGTAACATAAGTCACTTGAAGGGATTTTGAAGACTGGTTCACCCATATCAAAGTGGTGTAGGATCGGTGGGTTCTAAAGGAAGGACAACCGAGTCAGAACTGATGAGGACATCTGGTCCTTTCCTTGGAGGTCATGGTGGAAGGGTTGTATCATCTTATAAGAAGAATAATTTTAGGGAAATTCCATAAGTTAGTGGTCACTCTCAGGGTGAGGATTGGATGTGGAAAATCTATGCAGTGGATTGTGTGCCAGGGGAATTAGCTGCAGGGCGTATGACAATTCTAGGTACCATTCTTATTGAAAAATCTTTTTATATTGTTTTTTTATACTTGTGATTATATTTATTTTATTTATCCATTCCTTATTGATGTGTTAAATTTGAAAATTAAGCTTATGTAGTATGTGATGATGTTGTTAAAACCTCATGGTATGAAACAAGATAAGGATTTCAGGTTCCCATATTGTTCACACATCATGTCTGGGGTTGATTTGGAATCGGATTTTATGGTTTAAGAGAAGGACCTATTTCACATGATCCTTAGTATGGATTTGATGGTGCATTTTCTAGGACAAATAGATTATTATATGAAGTGGGTGATCTTTGTAGAACATGATGGGAGTACTCTGGATTTTCAATGTGAACGTTATCATCAATCAGGAGGTGTTTAACCTCTACATCCAAAATTAGGAAATATTTTTTTAGATCTAGTTTATCACATTATAGGATTTTTCTAGTTCTCCTTTGGGAGGATTACCTTATGTAGTGGATGATTTCCAAAAGTTTTTTCCAAATGATTTCTTACGTATCCACAAAATGTATGACATGGAGTTCTCCATTGAATTTTCATCGGGAATACACTAAATATATCATACCTTATATCATATGGCCCCCACCGTGTTGAAGGAATTAATGGTACAACTGGATGATTTGGAATCTAAGGGATTCATTAACTAGAACATCTCACCTTTGGATGCACACATCAATTTTCAAAAAAGGCTAGTGGATCTCTACGGTTGTACATTGAATATTGGATTTTAATAAGGTGACTATCCACAATAGATATAATTTTCCCCAAAATTGATGACCTATTCGATCAACTGAAGTGAAAAGGTGGTTTCATAGGATTGACTTGTGTTCCAGGTATCATAAGGTTATATTTAGAGAGGTCGATGTCCTAAAAATGGATTTCCAAATTAGGTATGACCATTCTAAGTAATTTTTTATTCCTTTCATGTTGAAGAATGCTCCAGAAATTTTTATGGTACTTTTGAATAAGGTATTTCACAAGTACCTCAATTCTATTGTAGGGGTATTAATAGGTGACAACCTGGTCTATTCCGGGACTGAGGTGGAACATGAGAAGCATTCGAGTATTGTCTTGAGAACTCTTCATGATCATCATATCTATGCAATGTTTTCTCAGTACACCTTATAGATCAGAGAGGTGATATTTATTGTCTATGTGATCTCAGAACAAGGGGTTTTGGTGGACCATGAGATGATCAATGCTATAATGCCTTGGGAGGAGCCAAAGAATATTTTTGAGATAATGATATTTTTTTTCCTTACAGATTATTATAGGATTTTTGTTTGGTATTTCTATCTGATCACTTCATCCATGAAGGTGCTCACCCAGAAGGGGGTGAAATTTTAATGGATCCTAGAGTGTCAGGTATCTTTTGAGGATCTAAAGCGACAGATTAGAACATCTCCTATTCTGATCCTTCCATAATTTGGAAAGGGATATGTGTTTTATTGTCATGCTTTAAGAAAGGGTCTTTGATCTATTCTGATAGAAGACAACCATGTAGTTTCTTATTGTTCTCAATAACTCTTACCACATGAAACAAATTACCCAATTCATGACCTAGAGTTATTAGTAGTGATTCATACCATATATTTTTGGAACCATTATCATTCTAGTGAGAAGTTTGTAGTTTATTTGAATCATATGATTTTAGCATAAATTTTCTCCGAAAAGGATTTTAATTTGAGGCAATGTCACTGGGTTGAATACCTTAAGGAATTTGATATTGATATCTTCTATACACCATAAAAAGGAATTGTAGTTACATATTCCATGATCATGAATGTGTTAATTAAATATTTCAAATAGTCCAGTGATGAATGTAATTTGATGGGGATATTTACAGAGATTCACTTGGAGAACAAGGACCATGGTGGAGTTGAGTTCTTGTCAAGTGTTCAGTTGAATCCTTCCCTTATAGAGTTGATTTAGTGGTAGGGAATAGGTTTTGAGTTGTATAATGATTCAATCCAATTTATTAATAGTGGGGAGACACCTTGTTAGTAATTGTTTTCTCCTATGGGGGATTTGTGCTTCAAGGTTTGTTTTGTGATGTCATTCTCCATGTAGATGGTGGTGATGTGGGTTAGCCACCAATCCTAGTGGACCATACATCACGGTTACAAAAATATGTTTTATGATGTGCGTCAGTAGTTCTAGTATTCAAGCATGAGGTGGGATATAATTTACATTGTTTCGTGGTGTTATACATGTCAGCAGGTTAAAGTAGATCCCTAACGACCCCACAGTTTGCTTCAACCACTATATATTCCTACCTGGAAGTGGGAAGAGATCATTGTGGACTTTACTTATGAATTTTTTCATACAAACCGATGGAGGAATTCTATATTAGTGGCAATTGATCATATAACGTAATCCACCAACTTTATTCTAATATGGTTTTCAACCAAACCTGATGAGTTGGGTCGGTTGTATGTTTAGGAAGTTATGAGGCTTCATGGTGTGTCATCAACAATTGTTTCAGATAGGGACCCCCATTTTACCATTTAGTTTTTGGATGGATATTAAATGGTGATGGGGTGGTAGGTAAATTTGAGTAAGTCATACCATCCTCAAATGGATGGTCTAAATGAACATGCAAATTTTATTTTGGAAGACATGATCTATGCATGTGTGTTGGAATTTTTGGATTTTTTAGATAACAATTTGTGATTGGTTGGGTTTTCAAATAAAAATATTTACTAATCCTTAATTTAAATTGCTTATTTAGAGGTGATTTATGGTCGTCCGTTTCAGTCCCCTTGGTGTTGGGATGTGGTGGGAAAGACCTCATTTTTGGGGTAGAGTATTGTGAAAGTGAATTATGATAATGTCAAGTTGAGCCTGAAATTTTTTTTGATGGTTCAGAGTCACTATATGTCTTATTTTGATCAGAGGAACTGAAATTTCGTGTATTCTATGGGTGACCACGTGTTATTGAAAGTGGAACCTCTCTTGGGTCATTTTTATTTGGGTAAGAAAGGAATGTTTATGTAGTGTTATATTAGACCTTCTGAGACCACATAGTGGATTGGTAAGGTGGCATAAAAGATAGATTTCCCTCTCATTTAATGTTAATTCCTGACATGTTTCAGTACTCTCAATGCAAAAATCAAACCCCAAATCCATCACATGTGCTGAATGGGGAAGAGATAGATTTGGAGCTTATTTTGTTTGTGTTTGACTGGATGGTATAGATTGTAGACTCTCTGTAACATCCCATGTAAATAAAGAATAAGGCATTTTCATATTTAATAATATTTGTGAATTGAAAATTAATTTTACTTTAAAGGTGGTTCCATGTTTTATGGATTACGTGATACACAACATTGTGTTTCTCTGAAAATCTCATGTTGCACACAATGCTGAGTCATACTGATAATAATAATAATATAATATTATTTTAAATGGTAGTTAACGCCTAGACATTGTATTGTCGAGAATAAATATAATTAACAACAATATGATTATTTAATTTTGTTAAATGTTTTTAAATTTATCCAATAAATTTTAGAGGCCTAAAATAATAAACAATCTGATATTAAGTATAAAAACTATAATATTCATTAAAATGTTGATTTACAGCCTTTTGATGGAGAACCCTATTTTAATTTAGTTTTGGGAACTTTTATATATTCTATTAAAAAATATAAAATTCTTCTTTAGAATTGGGACTTAAAAATTTTTTTTGGGTAATTTTTTTTGGTATTTTTCTGATAAAATTCATTTTTTTAATGAATAGTGAAAAATACTGTATTTTAATTCAAAAATGTCTTTTAATATAATTTGTTTATATGGATGGATTATCTTTTTATTTGATTTTATAGTGTAATTAGATTATATTTTTATAATTTAATGAATTTTTTATTATTTGAAGTAATTTTACTTTGATATTGGATATAAAAAGTGTCAATCTTTTGATAGTTATTATTTCTTAAAAACACATTTTTTTTGTTTTAACGGTGGAAATTAATTTGAAGTTGATTTCTGCCTCTTCTCTGTTTTGAATTTGGAAAAATTGATTCCATATTTGGAATCAGGAGGTACAAATTGCGTAAATAGGTAATTATTATTTGTAGAAAATTTAAATATTTACTTTAGTAAATATTTTATTTACCATGGTTAAAAGGGTAAATATGGTAATAAGGGTAAAACATAATATTATAACAATATAAAATTACCCTAACATGTTTCCTAATAATATTGGTTGTTACCTAGCAGACCATGGGCAACCATGGGTCATTTTTGGGACCCCATAGATCCACTTAAGAATGATAATGACACTTTATATTAATTAATTTAAAGTAAAGAAACAATTGACATAAACATATATCTTTTAGTAAATAAATTTTTACATGAGGTTATGTTAGATATATATTCAACTATAAATAATATTTTTGAAGCTAAAAATATTTCCTACATCATGGTATTTGTTTATAATTTTTAGACATCATTTAATCAAAATTATTTTTGACATAGTAATGATGCAGTGTTTACCTCATTAATGAATGATTAAAATAAATAAGATTATCAATATTAAAAAATATATCCAAAATATGTCTAATTCTTATTGGTTGATTTTATTTCTAACATGGGTCATCTTATATTTTATTTTAATTTCTTTTGGACCTTTTGAAACCGAATATATGTTTATAATAAAATGACATTTTAAAACATTCCTAATGAGCCCCTCCCCCCCTTATAAAAAATACCTCAACTATACACCATTCATCACACTTCTCAAGCCCCTTGGATCATCCAACATCTACCAATATAACGTCTCAAGATACCTATCTTCCACCTAGAATCCTTACCTTAGTCAAAAGGGACTTCAAGTTAACCTTTTTGTTCAAACCAAATGGAGTTACCCGATTTAAAGGTAATGTCTCCTCTTAAGTTTTTTTATTTTATTTTACTTCTCCATCACCCTAAACTCTTTTAATTACTTTATTTTATAACTACACAAGTATAATAAATATACTAGGTTGTTTTACGGGAATTATTTTAACTACACTTACACACAACTCCATCTAATGGGTAAAGAACACAGTGTTTCTATGGACGACAAACTACTGCCTTACAGAACCATGATTGTTCAAATATCACCAACCAAATCTCATGGTTTTAATTATAATATAAATGTATTTATATATGATATATATTATTTTTATGTTTTTTCTATGCTTCTTGTACTTTCCATTTATAGAACACATTTACAGTTTCCATAATAAGTAAACACGATAATTTCATTTGAGGAGGTGAAGACTACTGCCCTATCCAAATTATATGACTCGTTCATAGAATACGTGGGACATATAAAGGATTGATATAATGAAATTATATATGATATTATATTGTAATTATAATATATCTATGTATCATTAGGTTTTCATTCCATTAAAATACCAAAATAGAAACGAAAGTAGTGTTCATGCCTACGTACGGCTTATCGTCACCATGAACGGTGAATTTTATTTTTTATCACCAAATGTTATATACTATTATAAATACATATATATACTTGATATATATATGATATATATGATATCTAAATAATGAATATAATTCTATAGATAACAGAATTTTTACCACATGGACAACTTGTAATTATACGATATTTATTTTTGACTCAAGTACCAAATATCAACAAAACGACCTTTATTAACTGAAATGATTACATAATGTTTATAACATTGTAATAAGTGATATAAAAGGAATAATAAACATGAAAAAATGTCTTATACATGTAGAAATCAACATTAGTTTATTATTATTAAGATTAAATAACGAACGGTTCAAGTCGGACTAGAGGTAAGGGAACTTCTTAACCCAATTCCCATTCTTTGGGATCATCTTATATTTATTATTTTTGTCATTTTATTATTATGTGAGAAATTAATTTTATATATTATCATGTATTTATAAATTCATTAGGTGTTATTATAGTGAATACACATAATTGATCTATTTTATTTACCAAATGATCTTTGTAAAGGACTTCGTCTCAATCTCCATTCATTGAGGCAATTTTTGTTTTATAAATGAATTTCATTTATACAGTGTATAAAAACCATTGAATTTTAATTTAATTAAAATGGAATATTTTTAATGATGTGTTTTACTAACTGAACAAATGGAATTTTTATTTTAACATAAGCGGTGACAACGACCTTTTCTGTCGTTGCGAGTATTATTTGACCTATGGGTTCCTTAACAATCCGTAATGTTTTTAAAAGGAAAATAAACACCAAATACTATTTTACATATTTCGGTATTGAAAATGATATTGATAATGGAATTGTTATGAAACTATATTTAAATGTGGAAATTTTTTCTTTTCATTCTGTTTGTTTTATGTGTTATGAATATGTTATGGTTCTTGGGAATTGTTTACGTATACGTGTGGTTGCTTGATAAAAATAGGGTGGGTGAGCCCGAGATAGCTCTCCAATGCATTGGGTAATATGACGGAGGTAAACGTGAATGTTTATCTTATGAGATTTAGGGAATATACTATGATGGGTATTCTAAATGTGACTCCCTACATTTCTATGAATGCTACTACGTAAGTATGTTATGGATGCCACAAGTTACCTTTATGATTTGTGATTACTTAGTGAGATTCATAAATCTAATGATTTCATGTCGTATGTTAACGATCATATGTTATGTATGTATTGATGAACTAATGTTTTTATTTTTTTTATTTTATAACCCATACTGTGTTTTTATGATCATCCAATGTTTTGAAATTTTTTCAAAAGATGTAAATATAAATAGGGTCAGGGATGTGATTAAATAAATTTCATGCTGTCTAAAACATGGAACTAGTGATGACTCTTTTTTTCATGAGTTTTTTTTCATGAAAAACATGGAAACTGAGTAAAATATTCTACTTTGTAATTTTTGAGATGTAATTTAATAGTTATGGCCTAATTCTCTAAAACACTAAACCTGAAAAGATCTTCAATGTGAATTATTCATTTAATTCAAGATTATGTAATGTTTTAAGGATGGGTCCTTATAGTTGGTATCAGAGGTCGGTTTAGACAACATTAGGAGTTAGGATATTGTTAAATTGATGTCCATAAATTAATTTATGAAATGGCATAGCATTTACAGATTACCATGTTGATTCACCTAAGATATTTCTGTGTTAATAATGGTTTTTAATAGAGGAAACAAAACAGCTTTTCTGGGAAGGCATACAGAGGGAAATGACCTTCCAAATCAGCATCCTGAGATGGTCAGAATTATAATTGAACAGTTTATTTCAGTAATCGATCAGTTGACACAGGAGAAAATATTTGTTGTTTTTTATGACATTTTTGTTTATTCTAAATGTAAATTGGAACATGAAATTAATTTAAGGGTTGTATTTCGAACCTTAAAAGGAAAGAAAAAGTTTGGTAAATTTAGAAATTGATAGTTTTAGTTAGAAAAAATTTCATTCCATGGTCAAATTTTTTAAAAAAATTGCACAACTATTTATCTAGCTATAATAGATGTTGTTAAATTTTGTCCAAGACCCACAAATATAACCGAAATCCGTAGTTTTCGTGGTTTTCCAGGTTATTACCGGGGGTTAGTAGGAAATTTTGTATGGTTTCCTAGACCACTGAATAAGTTAACTCGAAAAGGTGTTATGTTCATTTGGAAAAAATAATATGATGATTGGTTTTAGTAATTGAAAAGATGATTGGTGAATGCTCTTGTTTTGGCATTACCTTCCAGAAATGGGGAGTTTGTTTTCTACAGTGATGATTCATTGAAAGGACTTGGTAGTGTTCTTATGCAGAATGATCAGGAAAATGCATTTGATTCACATTAGTTGAAACCTCATGAGTTAAATTAACCTACACATGATTTTGAATTATCTATTTTTGTTGTTGCTTTAAAAATTTTGAGGCATCATTTCTATGGAGTAAAATGTGAAATACATACCGACCACAAAAGTTTAAAGTATATATTCACTCAAAAATTATTAAAAATGAGGCAGGGGAGATGGTTGGAATTAATCAATGATTATGATTACATGATTAATTACCATCAAGGGAAGGAAAATAAAGTGGTTAATGCTTTGAGTCAGAAATGTAATGATACATTAACCGTGTAACATTTGGCTTGATATCCTTTGGTTTTTGATTTGATGAACATTGGAATAGAAGTTGTTTGTGTAGGAAATTCCTCTATTTTTGTTCAGGTGTTAGTGAAATCATCTCTTTCAGACAGAATTAAGCAGGAGATGAAGGAAAGTTGCAGAAAAAGGTAGAGTTGGTTCAGAAGGGTAAGTTTCCTAATTTTAATGTTGATAATGATTCTCTTTTGAGGTTTGGGAAGAGATTATGTGTGCCTTGTGATTCATAGTTGAAGAATTAGTTATTATCCGAAGCTCATAGTTCTCTATTTTTAGTTCATCCTGGTAGTACTAAGATGTACATAGATCATCAGGAGTATTACTGGTGGGATGGAATGAAAAGAGATATTGCTTATTTTACTGTGAACTATTTGAATTATCAGCAGGTTATAGAAGAGAAGCAATTACCATAAGGGATGCTTCAGTCTTTCCCAGTTCTAGTGTAGAAGTAGGAAAACATATCCATGGGCATCGTTATGGGGTTACCAATGACATCTTGGGGTAACAATGCAGTCTAGGTTATTATTGACTGATTGAATAAGTCTTCTCATTTGTTTCTTATTCAAGATACTCTATATGAAGATAAAATTTCTCGATTGTATGTTAGAGAGATAGTCAAGTTTCATGGAGTTCCCCTATCCATTATATCTGATCGTGATCCCAGGATTACTTATAACTTTTGGAAAGGCCTTCGGAAGTCATTGGGTGATGAATTAAATTTTAGTACATCTTTTCATCCTCAATCAGATGGGCAGTCAGAACGAACAATTCAGACCCTAGAGGATATGCTACGTGCTTGTTCACTTGATTACTTGGGAAGTTTGGACCAACATCTTTCATTGGTTGAATTTTCATAAAATAACAGTTTTCATTCAAGTATACAGATGGATCCATTTGAGGCATTTTATTGGAAGGGGTGCCGAACTCATGATTTTTGCGATGAAGTAGGTGAATAGAAACTAATGGGACAATATTTGTAGAAGAAATGGTAGAAAAAGTTCAATTGATTCAGAAGAACATGAGAACAACTCTGAGAAAGAGGAAACTTTATGCGGATAACTGGAGGAAGGGTCTTTCTTTTGAGGTAGGTGATCATGTATTTCTCAAAGTTTATCCATGGAAAAGTGTGATGCATTTTGGAAAGACGGTAAAGTTGAGTCTGAGGATCATTGGACCTTATGAAATCATGGAGAAGGATGGATCAGTTTCATACAAAGTGTTATTACATCCATTTTTATCCTAGGTACACAATGTTTTTCATGTTTCAATGTTGAGGAAGTATATGTCGGATCTATATCATGTTTTGAGTCTAGAGGTACTTCAGTTAGAATAGAATATCTCTTATGATGAACAACCAGTCCAAATTTCTGACTTAAGAGATAATGTGTTACAAAATAAGGTAATCCATTAGGTAAAGGTATTGTGCATAAACCATATGGTTTAATAGGAAACATGGTAATCTGAAAATTCTATGAGGGATAAATACCCCCAATTATTTTATAAGTGAATAAAATTGCGAGGATTTAATTTCCAAAAGGGGGGTAGGATGTAACATCACAGGTAATTAGAGAATAAGACATTTTCATATTTATTAATATTTTTGAATGAAAAATTAATTTTAATTTAAAGGGGGATCCATGTTCCATGTCTTAACTGATATGAAACATTAGGTTTCTCTGAAAATCTCTTTTTGCAAACAATGTTGAGTCATACTAATAAAAATAATAATATAATATTATTTTGAAGGGTAGTTAATGACTAGTCGTTGTATTGGTAGGAATAAATATAACTAACTATATTATTATTATATATGCTTGTTAAATGTTTTTACATTTATCCAACAACAGTTATAGTCTTAAAATAAGAAAGAATCTTATTTTAAACATAAATACTCTGATATTCATTAAAATGTTGATTTACTGTCTTTTGATGGAGAACTCTATTTAAATATAGATTTGGTAACTTTTATATGTTCTATTTGACAAAATAAAATCCTTATTTATAATCTGAACATCAAAATTTACTTTGGGTAAATTTTTTGTATTTTTTTTATAAATTTAATTTTTAATGAATATTAAAAAATACGGTATTTTATTTCATAACTGTCTTTTAATCTAATTAATTTATATGGATATATTATCTTTTTAAATGGATTTAAAGTTTAATTATATTATATTTTTACCATTTAATCCAATTTTGACAATTGGAAGTAATTTTACTTGGAAATTGGACATAACCAAGCGTCAATATTTTGATTGTTATTATTTCTTAAAAACACGCTTTTTGTTTTGACAGTGGGAATTAATTTTAAATTATTTTCTTCCACATATATTTTTTGAATTTGGAAAAATGGATTCCATATTTATAATCAGGAGGTCGAAATTGTTTAAATAGTAAACTTTTATTTTTATACATTTTAAATATTTACTTCAGAAAATATTTTATTTACCACGGTTAAAATGGTATATATGGTAAATAACTCTAAAAAATAATATTAAAATAATATTAAATTACACTAACATGTTTTATAATACTATTTTATGATACATGTCTGACCATGGGAATCCTTGGGTCGATTTTGGGACCCCATGGAGCCACTTAAGAGTGACAATGATAAATTATATTAATTAATTAAAAGTAAAGTCATAAATGACATAAACATATATCTTTTAATAAATAAATTTTTACACGGGATCATATAAGTTATATCTTAGATTATAAATATTATTTTTAAATATAAAAATATCTCAAACATCATGGTATTTTTTTATAATTTTTAGACATCATATATATAAATTTATTTATGACATGATAATGATGCAGTGTTTACCTCATTAATGAATGTTTTAAATAAATAAGATTATAAATATTAAAAAAATATCCAAAACTTGTCCAATTATAATTTGATTATTTAATTTATATCACGAGTCATCTTATCTTTAACTTTATTGAGTTTTTCAACTTTTGAAATTGATGATGATATTATAATAAAATAATATTTGAAAACGTTCCTAAAGAGGCCCTCATTCCCCTTATCAAAGCCCTCAATTCTAACCCATTACTCACACTTCTCAAGCCACATGGCTCATCAAAACTCTACCCAAATAAGCTTTAAAGACACCTATCTTCCACCTATAAGCCTTACCTTAGTCAAGAGGAACTTCAAGTAAACCTTTTGGTTCAAACCAAAGGGAGTTACAAGATTTAAATGTAATGTCTCCTCTAAAGTTCATTTATTTTATTTTACTTCTCCAACCCCCTAAACAATTTTTATTCGATTATTTTATAAAAAAAGAATTATATTAAATATACTAGGTTTTTTTATTAGAAGTAATCGAGCTTCACTTACGCACACCTACATGTAATGGGTAAAGAACATATTGTTTCTGTGGACGATGAACTACTGCCTCACGGAATGAGGATTGTCCAAATATCTCCAACCGCCTCTCATAGTGGAAATTATGATGGAAATGTATTTATACATGAAATATAATATGTTTATTTTTTCTCTATGATTCAGTGCTTCCCATTTATATCAACCCTTTATTTTTTCCATAATGATCAAACGAGATAATTTCATTTGAGGAAGTGCGGACTATCGCCCCCTCAAAGTGATATGACTAATTCATACGATACATGGGACATATAAAGGATGGATATAATGAAATTATGTATGAAATTATACTGTATATATAATATAAATATGTATCATTATTTTTTCATTCCATTAAAATACAAAAATAGAAATGAAAACAGTGTTCATGCGTACGTACGACTTACCGTCTCCATGAACGGTTCATTTAATTTCTTATCTTCAAACATTATGTGCTATTATAAATACTTATATATACTTTATATATATGATATATATGATATCTAAATCATGAATATCATTCTGAAGATAATGGAATTATGACCACATTGATATATTTTAATTATAAGAAGTTCATTTTTGACTCAAGTACCAAATATCAACATAATGACTATTATTAACTTCAATTGTTACATAATGTATATAACATGATAATAATTGATATTAAATGAATAATAAACATTAAAAAGGTTATTAATAAAGTATAAATTTACATTATTTTATTATTTAGGAGATTAAAGAACGAACGGTTTAAGTCGTACATGAGGTAAGGGAACTTCTTAACCCATTTCCCATTTTTTGGGTTCATATTATCTTTCTTATTTATGTCGTTCTTTGATTATTTGAGAAATTAATTTTTTAATCCTATCATATAATTATACTTTCTTTATGCATTATTATAGTGAATACACATAATTGAACTATTTTATTTACAAAATAATCATTATTAGGGACTTCGTCTCAATCTCCTTTCATTGATGCATATTTTGTTTTATACATGTCTTTTTTTATAAGGTGTATTAAAACTTTTGACTTCTCATTTCATTAAAATGGAATATTTTTCTAAAATATTTTTCACTAAGAGACAACTAAATAATTTTTTAAACATAAGCGGTGACAACGAACATTTTCACCACTGCGAGTATTATTTGATCTATGGCTTCCTTAAAAAGCCATAATGTTTTTAAAAAGAAAATAAATACCATATACTCTTTTACATACTTTTGTATTAAAAATGGTTTTGATAATGGATTTTTTATGTAAATATATTTAAATGGAATATTGTGATTTAAATGTGGAAATGTTATATATTCTTTATGTTTGTTTTAGGTGTTATGAATTTGTTATGGTTATTGGGAATTATTTACATATATGGGTGGTTTAATGAAAAACCTATAATGGGTGAGCCCGAGATAGCTCTCCAATGCATTGGGTAACATGACAATGGTAAACGTGAATTTTTATCCTAAGAGATTTAAGGAATATACTGTGATGGTTATTCCAAATATGACTTCCTACATAGCTATGAAAGTTACAACGTAAGTATGTTATGGATTCCACTAGTTAACTTTATGATTTGTGATTACTCTGTGTTATTCATAAATCTTATGATTTCATGAGATATGTTAAAGATTTTATGTTATGTATGTATTGATGAACTAATGATTTCTTTTTATTTTATTTTATGACCCTTACTAAGCTTTTTATACTCATTTCAAGTTTTGAAATATTTTTCAAAGGACTTAAATATGAATAGGGTCAAGGATGGGATTAAAGAAAAGTCATGTGGTCTAAAACATGGAACTAGAGATGACTTTTTTTCATGAGTTTTTATTTCATGAAAAAAATTGAAACTACGTAAAAGAATGTAATTTGAAATTTTTGAGATGTAATATAATAGTTATGGCCTAATTCTCTAAACCTTTAAACCTAAAATGATCCTCAATGTGAATTATTTATTTAATTCAACATTATGTAATGTTTTAAGGATAGGTCCTTATATTCTTTATAGAATATACTTTATTGTAGGACTATTATGTTGGTATGAGTTCTTTAGAATCATGGTATTGATGTGAATGAGACTCGGGAGAGAAAGTCTTTGGTTGAGATGGAGTACCTGTTTTGTTATCATTCTTCAGGTTGAATTCCTATCGGTGGAAAGTTTTCATGGTAAGGAGAATTGGGACATATAATATTTTTTTTAAGATATCATTTTATTTATTTTCAGTATTTATTTTATCCAATAATTTTTATATTTTTTTTATTGAAAATGGATATTGTCATCATGGTCGAAGGTGGAACATGGTTGTTACTCAATTTGAAAAAATTGTGCATCCTTAACCTTGAAACTATGCTGAAAATGTATATTTTGGACAGTGTAACGACACAATTTGAAAAACTAAATTTGCTAACCATATAGCATGTCCCTCTGGGAAAGGTAGGGGTGCATGGGTGCTGCATGTTTTTGAAAACCCTGTAGGCTAAAATTGTCATTTTTCTAGGTAACAAAATGTGAGAAATTACCTTAATTTCCACTTTAATTATAACTATAAATCACCTTAGATACACCCAATTAATGATTTTAAACCATGGGTTCCTCCTCCAAGATTTGTTATTTCCTTTTAACCTTAATCCATGGGTGGTTTTGACCTTGGTTCATCAATGAAATATCACATAATTCTATTTCCCCATTATTTCTCCCTCTATGTGGGGTTCTTCTTCCCTCTATATTGAGTGCCTATTTTTTAACAGGATGTTTGACATGAAGTGAGTTTCATCTTGTTTTTTGGGGAATGTATTGATTATTATTATTTGACCATGCCTATATATGTTCGCGTGTTGGTGCAGTTGTGGGTTTTCACCGATTTCTAAAAGATTACAAGGGTGAAGTTGGTGGTACCATGATTTTAAATTATTATATAATTTTGATATGATATCTTAGCTGTTATAATGTGTTCTATGGATTTTTTAAGTGGTGTGAAACAGGATTTGGGAATATTTTGGAATTCATATGTGATGGAAGTTGGGTTGTGAAAATAAATTGGTTATAATTCTTGTGTTCTTCATTTGGGGGTTTCATGAAAATGTTTTACACTTGTGTGGATGGTGTGAAATGTTAGTTCAAAGTAATTTAAGGGTGAGAATGTGTTTAAATTGAATTTTTCCGGATAAATGAGGGTTTTTTAATATTTTCTTCTTTTTTTGAACCTTAATAATATCTTTGAGTAATTAAAGTGTTGTTAATCAAGTTATAAAAATGGTTTTGATGTCAATATGAATTTGGAAGGGGATTTCCCAAAGGAAATGGTTACATTTCATATGTACATTTTTTAAATGTTTTAAAATGGGTTTCATAAATTATTAAATTGGAGTGAAATATATTTCCAAATGGTTTTTGTATGCGTGTTAAATGGAAAATCAATTTTTATGGTGAAATGTGGTTTCCATGTGATATTTTGATCGTTTTATCATTGTGAAAATGCGAAAGCAGTGAATTCCTTTTGTGCCTATGATGCTTGGCATGTTTATGTGAATGTGAGGATTTAGATGATATGTGAATTTTAATTTAATCATAAAAGGTTATCTAGAGTATCTAGGTGGATAAACTAGAACTTGTACACTAGTTGACAAAGATGTTTCATGGACCACATTCATCTAGTAGGATTTATGTTACAACAATAGCTAAACATGTTATATGACCGAGGACCATTAGGAAATGGGATGAGATCCTCTCTACTGGCTCATTTAGGAGAATGTTGTTGGAACACATGAATGTTGGATGAGATCCCCTCTATTGGATAGTGCAATAGAATAATATTGGTAGTTGAGTTTGAGGATTTTGATGACTCAGGTAAAATTTTCATAGAGTCCAACTTGGGTTAATTACCTACATGGATTTTCCAATGGATATCTCTTATGATACGATTCTTATGTGATATGGTGTTCTCCGTCGTAATATATTTATGATATACCTTGTCTATACTTTTATTTCAACAAATATTATTTGTGAAAAAGCGTTTTACATAAAAAAAAATTATTGAGAATCTTTTTATGAAAATGTTTTCATGTAAATGTTTCATGTATTCTTATGGAAGTGTTCTTGTTGATTTACGATCAAATGATATAGCATGGAACATTTTGTTTTGAGTTAAATTCTACTCAGACTTGGATTATATCCTATATAAACCTTTGTGTATATTTAGTCTTTTAATGTATGACAAAATTAAAGAAAAGTTGTATCGTTGTGATGGTGGATCCACTTGTCAGTGTTCCACCTCTAGTAGGTGTTGGTGGTGGTGGATTGCGGGTGATGTCCCTATTATTTCGTGGAGGTTTTTAGGACAGTTTTCGATACCCCTTCTTTTGTTGTATTTTATGTTTTGATTAATTTTATATACTCTAAGTATAAAAATTTTGGTACCTCGTTTTGTTTTGGTTATCGGTTATTGCGATGATTATTATTGTTGTTTTTTCGTGAATGTGTGAATGGGTGAAATAATTCTTAAAGTGTAATGTTGATACCCAGTCACTAGTTTCTAGCCTGTGGGAATTGGGAACTCCCTTTGGGACATTCCATGGATCGGGTCGGGTGCCGGTTTCGATGGGACCTCGGCTTGGTTCATAACAATAAGACAACAATTAGTTATACATGATGGGAAAATTTGCCGGCTCTAGAACTTTATTTCATATTGATTTGTAAATAACATCCTCTTAATGTATGTTGTACATTTTTAGGAATAAAACAATGTAAAGATAAATACATTAAAGAGTTCATAAAAACATGAAATTCATTTGATTTTAAACCTTGTAACTTCAAATTAGTTATTGACATGATATTATTTATATTTTATGAATATCTCTATGGAACTTTTACACTATTAAGGAATTTTTTAAATTGAAAATTTTATCTTCTGTATAGAGTGTATGTTTTCAGAGGAATAAAGGTTTGTCTTTCACCCATCATTAGTGTCATATCATCCATTATCCTCATATCAATCATGTCCAACATAGTCATAGTTCAATACTTATTTCTCTAGTATATTTATTTATGTTTCAATAACACTCTCAAAAACATTGTTTTTTCTATGTGCATGACATTATGAAAATTTCAGGTGTACACAAAATTCTATTATGATAATTCATAGAAATGTTTTCTAAATTTTCAACCAGATTCAGTATAGATTTCTAAAATAGTTTACTAAAATTGATTGCAATGTCTTTTAAATTCTCGAATAGTTGATCACCCATTAGTGGAGATGGTGTTTTACCTTATTCAGTATTTTTATTAAATAATGTCATCCATAATTGTTATTTATGTCATCGGGGTAGAAATTTATTATTTTCTGAAAACACATTCTTCAAGGAATGTATCAACAAAACTAAATGTGTACCTTCTTCAAAAAGTGGGACACCTTAACATCCATTTAAAGATATAGCCTTGAAAATTTCCATTAGTAAGAAATCCATTTATCCTCCAATAAAATATGGATCTCTATTTGAACACTTCATTTCTATGAGAATCATAATATTTTAAAACAGCATCCCTAATCAATTTCATATCATCAATAAATGGAGCTAAATAGACATCAATATCATGACTGGGTTGTTTTGGCACTTATATAAGCTAAAAAAATATATTATATCATTGTTTTATATAAAACCATTATATAAATTTATAATTTACCATAATTATTAGCCATTTATTATGAGTATTAAATTGTACACAAAAATGATTTATTTCATATTTATATAATTCTATATGAATGTTTCCTATATAATTTCCAAATTTATATGATCATAATAAATTTTCTTCCACTGAGAAGACTTTGTAGAGTGATATCGTTTATTATATACAGTTATTGAATCTGCATGCCATATCAATTGTCATGTTGTTTCCAAAAATCCATATAGGTCTCTAAACCATATAATGATAGGAAAGTACCATACAAATTTCAAATTACTTGATTCATATTTCTAATATCAGTTCTTTCCACACTTATTGAATTTTCTACATGATTCATGATTTTTTCAAAACAATATAGAATCATTTGGACATACATGTATTATTTAGAGATCATACCCATTGAACATATCATTTAATTAGCATTATATGTTCAATAATGATGATCATTTCTTAAATAAATAGTTCTGTAAAATTAGTTTTTCTCCATCCACTCCCATATTTCAAATTATATAACTACAATATAGGTGAAAATGTTGTATATTTAGTATAACTGGGATACAATAGACTCTTTTAATCATAATTTAACACCCCAAAGAACTTTAGAATATCACAAAGGTAATTATGAATTTTCATTTTCATTTCTCACAGACAATATCTATCATCATTTCCACTAGTATTCAGATAAAATTATCCGTAAAAGGTAGTACCATTTCATTCAGTATGTATATTTATTTTACCCCTTGTTTAGTCAAACATTTATACCATAAATTTATCCCATAAAAAATAAAATGTTATTTTAACTATTATATATTAATTCGTCTTTAATAACAATAATGTAATCATGGTTAAAAGATCGTACAATGGTCTTATATTTACAAGAACAACGGAATTTTACGATGTGGGTGATATATTAAAATTTATTTTAATAATAATTTCTGAAAACAAAGAACCAGGATCTTGCACATCAAATTTAAAATTATATTTTTTATGATTTGATGAAATAAATATTTAGGATTTAGAACCTTTTTGTTGGTAAATGTTGATCATTCAAAAAGTCTATTTTGGATTACCTTCATTGTGCTCGAAGGATCCAATGTTATAATCCATCATGGGGTGATCCACACGTGCTCCTATGATCTTCGACCAAACCCACTCGACCTTCAAGTGAAGGCATAATGATTCAAATTTCTTGCATTGTTTGTTCTTGATCACCTGTTCTTCTGTGCCGAATAATTATCTCCCATGTTTATCATTCTTGATATGGAGAGAGAGAGATAGGAGGAGTTGGCAGAGAATCCATTGTCTGCAATAATTTTATTTTCTCAATCCTTGGATGCACTACAATTTAGACATATACATATATTTATAGTGTTAGGATTTAGGTTAAAATATTATTTAACTGTAACCATTCCATTAAATAAATTTTATTACCTTTAATAAACTCCATGCCACATAATAATAACAATATTATTTTTTCATGGTGCATTGCAACTTGCACAATATGATAAAAAATTAATAGGTTTGTTAACAAATATTTTTCCCCAAACACGGTCTTGGTCCATTCTAACTCCTATTTATTTTATTGAACACCCAAATAAATATAATATTTATAAATAAATAATTCATTCACATATAATTAAATATGTTTTTATTAATTATTCAATAAAAGAAATATATATATTTTTATTCAAATGAAGATGAATAAATATTTATTTAATTTATTATTCTGATATAACATTAATAAAATTATTCCTCATACTTGAGCATAATATTGAATATATTAATTTAACTCAGGTAAAATTTAATCTAGATAAAAAAACACTTATTATGAGACCCTCTCGGACTAATACTCATTGGAACTTGGTGGGCTTGTCTAAATTACAAGATTACTATCTAGAGACAGGTCAAGGAACACAAAATAAATAACATAATGTCATAACATTGAAAACCAAATATGATCATTCATTGTGTAATATAATTCCTTTTTCATAATATCTTATTAATAAGTTTATAAGTCCATGTCACCAACCTATATTCTCGATATTTTTTTATTTTACTATCTAAAATTAATGAATCATTTTACCACTACTAATGAATTTAATACGACTGTTTTATTTCAATAAATGGTCTGATATATTAGCTTCCATAAAGATGGAATGGATACAAATTATCTTTATTTATAAATTAATTAAATGTAAACCGTGACACAGCCAATGTACCCTACTTCATTCCAACATATGGTGTGATAGTTATGATCATTAAATCTAACGGAGCTAGAGATGAAATACATTAATGATTATATTAAAGTCTAATGACCATTACCTATGATCACATATAGGAATATTTTATGGCACCAAAACATGTGGAGTTCAAACTGGTGGTGTTTTTCTCTTAACCTCCCTTATTTAAGATTTCTAAGTGAGAAAATCATGAGAAGAAGTATCATCTAATTATGAGTACTCACACCTAAAATTATATATACATTGTTTCCCAACATACTCCGTTATCCCAACATAGAACTATATGAATAATTTTTTCATAGAACTTTAAGGTTCTCATCATAGTGGGGAACTTCTAAGACATTATTAATGAGAAAACTAATCTAAGACATTATTACATAAATTCCAGATAAAATAAATTATCAATATATAAGAATACATTAACGTAATAATCAATACATCCAAAATACATGCAACCAAAGTAAAATATGTTGGTCATAGGAAACCAACTCTAGAAAATAACAATTTTTACTAGGGCCTTCTTCCTATGACATTAAATCTTCTAGAACTCACATGAAAATAATGTTTCCACTAAGTCAAGGCTTTATAAAAGTGGTCTTCCATGGTTTATTCAATAGAAATACTGCTCACCACAAACTCACCACTCAGATAAAATTCTCTCAAAGATGATAACTCTTAACATTTTTATTATTCCATTGATATGACCTTGTCTCTTTTGCAAGATCCACCCCAATAATACTATAACCATATATTATGATATTTTATTTACTTTTAAGTACCATATCAATCTATTGGATGAAGTTTCGCAACCATATTGTTTTTATTGATGCCTCATAAGAAACAATTTACTCAGACTCTATGATAGAATCTGTGACCACATACATCATTTAAAGGCGGATTATCAAAAAATCAATAAAAAATGAAGGCCTTAGGGCCATTAGAGGGCTTCATGTCATCTAGATCAATTTGGTAACTATAATCTTCATATCCTATGATTACTAGTTACTCATATACTCCATAGACTAAGATCATTTCCTTATTATGCCTCAAGTAGTAAAAGATAGTCTTGAATTCCATCCAATGGAGGTTACCTAGATCTTCTTGATGTCTTTTTACAACACTCTAGGTGTAGTAAACATATATCCAAGTACATAGAATAACATACATGACTGACCCAATAGATGATGTGTTTGAAATCTTTACCATTTTGTTTCCTTCCTCATGTGTATGAGGATACATTTTCCTAGAATGATGAATTCAATGTGACACTTTAACCAATACCGTCTTGGATCAATTCATAATGAATCTCTTCAATATCATGTGAATTTATGTTCATTGACTCAATATTAGAAGTTTGTTTCATCTATCATGATGTATATTGATACTCGGAATATACGATACTACAACCATGTCCTTCATGGAGAAGCATTTATTCAACCACATCATAACAGATGGTAATACATGACTTTTATTTCCTTTGAGTAATATGTAATTAAACAAATTCTATTAAGAAAATTATTTCACTCAATATATACTATTGGTAGAGGCAAGGCTCACACTTATTCTTTATGAAACCAAATTCCATTATTCCTTCATCAAAATGAATGTACCCTGATTGAGATTCTTTCCTTAATACATAAATGTTTTTTGTAATTTTTATGTCATATTAGAATCCTTTTTAGTCAAATATGATTTGGATAGTCTAATATATACATCTTCTTTAAGGTTCCCATTAAAGAGGGTTGTTTTGACATACATTTACCAAATCCTGTTGTCACGGTATGCCGATGTGGAAATTATAATTCTTATGTATTTCATCACTCCAATAGGTGAAAAGGTTTCATCATAATCAATGCCTTCATGCTTTTCAACCGCTTTCTCAACCATTCATGCCTTATAGGTACTAACTTCTCCATATATTATCATTTTCTTACTGAATACCAATATTAAACCAAGAGTAATAAAAAATACTAGATGATCAACCAAAATCTAGGAATGGATTTTTTACATGGAGTCCTTTTCAAATTTCATGGCATATTGAGACTTGAAAACATCTGTGCAAGTTAATACTTCATTGTAGGTTATAGGGGCTTTATTATCCACTAGTAATGGGTCCCCATCCACAGTGACTAGAAAACTATACATATTTGGTAATATAACCTATATTATACTTCTATATAGTACTTGTGTCTCCAGAATAGTTTCATCTTCCATGGGGATTTGTTGAATCTATTCTTATTACAGATATTGCGATCCTTGAGCCTCAACTTCATCATATTCTATCTTAATCCCATTATCTATTTTACATATGTTCTCCCTTTCATGAAATTTGGTGTTTCTTATCACTATATCCTTTTTTTATATGAGGCCGTATATGTAATATCCCTTCGTTTCATTGTGATATCCTATTAAGGTACATTTGATGCCTTGTGGTGCACGTATGTTACTTGAGGAGACCTTAATAAACAATTCTCTTCTTGAAACATGAAATTCTGATAAAATGGTTTTTCATACACTCCAAAAGTTGTATGGAATACCATTTTCAGACATACATTGTACTTTGTTTAGTTTTTATGGTGTTGTTTGTAACACATATCCCCAAATGGATAATGTAACACTTGCATGAGTCATCACTGATATGATCATATCCAACAAGGTGCAGTTCCTCCTTTCCCATACAACATTCCACTAAGGTGTGTAAGGAGGGGTGAGTTTGGATAGGATCCCACACTTCCATAAGCATTCATTGATACATTGATTATGATATTTTCCACCATGTTCTGAGTGGAGTTTCTTAATCTTCTTACTATGATGGTTCTAAACATCATTCTTGAATTCCACGAATTTATAAAAATAATCTAAATTATACAACATTAAGTAGAAAACTCAATATCTACTTCAATAATTGGTAAAAGTTATGAAGTATGAGTACCCACCCCTTATTTCAAATTGAAATGGTCAACACACATTGTAATGAACTAATTCAAGAATCACATTAGATCATTCACATATCCCACTAAATGGGTATTTGATCATTTTTCTTTATAAACGTACGTGACATACACAATGTGGATTTAGTTTAAATTAATATAAATATTCATCTTGATGTTATTTAGTCAAGAACGTTTCATTTACATGACCTAGCTGGTGATGCCAATATGGGGTATGGTCTGAGTCATGTGATGTAAATTCATTATTAATTGACATTACATCATTCATGAAATCAAACACATAAAGTTCATTATTTTAGTGTTTCATTCGATAACTAAATAAATAATTATAAAATAAAACAGATTCACTCCCAAATTTTAAAATAAATCCATATTTATCAAATCTGGATATAGAAATAATGTTTTTGGTAACATATGGAACATCATAACAACATTTAAAAACCATGATCATTCGCATCAACAACGTGATGCGGTAGTGTCTGATAGATGGAAAAACTAGTTTAGCTATATTGGCTTCTCATAGATCTACCTCATATTAGTCAATACTTCCATACCTACTTGATTCATGTATTTGAATAGATTTGTGAGTATAAAAATCTTTATCAAATACCCAATTTGTAAAAACAGATAAATTTCACTTGATAACAAATGCACATGAAGCTTCCCCTTGCTTCTTTAACACTTCAAAACATTCCTTCCAGTGGCACTTCATTCCACATGAAAAATATAAAATATAATGTCCCCTTAGTTTCCACTTAATATAACTCTTATTGGATAGTTTTGAAGAATATTTGGTCTTAAAACTCTTTATTTTACCATTCTATTTGTGAACCATATGGACAAATAGATTTTCATGCTTATAATAATCATCTACTTGGATAAGACGAGTGATAAGATCTATTAGAGACTTATCAATGTTTTTCTTATTAATATTCATAAAAAATCAGATAATCTCAGAGGGAGTGATGCCATAATGAGTTCGGTTCCCATATCTTCAAGGAGTTTAAACCCTAGAACCTCTAGGCGCACAATGTAGCCAATGTGCTTGACTACTGAAGCCTTAATTGGGGAACCTTCAACATGCTCACTGGAAAAGAGATATTTAGAAATCTCAAATCACTCTTGTCTATCTCTCTCCTGGTAATGAACATAGCGGATATAAATAATGCTATATACATGCATGTTCTACTGATACATCATGATTTCACTAGAAATATATGGAAGTATCAAACCTTGAACATCGGTCATGTCATTCATATGTTTCTCATATTGTAGGAACTCTTCATAACTCACCTCTTGAGTAGGCGTATTCGGTATTGATGAATCTAGCATGAAATATTTCCATTCATTTTTTAGAATGTCCTGAAGGCATTTAAACTACTCTTGGATATTACGACCAGTTAGGAAGTTGTCTACCTCTAATATTGATCGAAGGGATAGTTTGGATGTTTATCTTGACATTTTTATTCTCTATTTATAGGAGTATATTTTAGTACTTTTCTTGATTATAAATTCTGTGAGAAATATTAAATTAATTAACTATTTTTTATTTTTTTATAACACCCACTATTTTATCATGTTCCAATATCCACCACCATTAAACTCAAAATATATAGTTGCTAGGAATATTTGGTGGAAAGTTTCCACATTACACTTTTCATAACCCCATAAGGGTTGGTCAAGCTACTTGAAGGTATTTAAGTAGGAAAGTGTTTTCAAACCCTGGTCATGTAACTCCTTGATCCATTGACTGGGATCCCCAATCTTGAAATCATAACTTGTATTTCCTCAAAAATTTCCTTCAGATTACATTGTGTCTAGAAATGGATACTCCAATTGATGTAAAATGGTTAAGTCAACTCTGAACCTTCATAATAACTCCCCTAATAAAAGTATGTTTACTAACAAGGGTTGGTTATACCCTTAGTTCTATTGTGTTTCATTCCTAATCAGGTAATGGAAGGAAAAGTCTAAAAAAAATTAATTCGGTGATTTTAATTTATTATTCATAAATTTTACATTGTTTTATCATTTACATGTCTTAGTAATATTAATTATATGTTACTTAATTAATTAACCATGTTGGGTAAAACATTTATGCATAATTACTTTATATAATTTCTATCTTTTGACATTAATTAATTAATTTATGGGATGAATACCTTATATCAATAAAATAAATAATTTTATAGACATAAATAAATAAATAAAAATTACCCATTCATGATCTTTTTCTAATGGTTGATTAAATGAGAGGGCACTAAATCAAATTTTTACCTACGAGAAATAACTCCTATTGTAGGTCTTGAAATGATTTAAAATATTCTACCTTTCCACTTGTGTATCAACTGGGATGCAATCATTATGGTTCCATCTTGAATGGACTCTACGCATCATGGGATGATCCCTTAATTTGAAATATTTACTACTCACATGTAGGTGAGGTGTACTAAAGGATTAGTTAAAAGGGGATTACACAGATATCCTTGGAAATAATGGTCCAATATAATAATGGTGGGAGTGATGAACCATACAACACATACACTGGTATTAGTTAAGATCATGATCATTCATACATGCAATGAATAAACAAAATTAACTGGATTACAGTAATTTGTTTATTCGTTCTTTATTATTAAGATAAACATGCATGTATTAATTAATAAATAAATCAATTAATTAATTCCCTTCCATATTAATGGGCATCTATTATTAATTGGAGATACCCATTATTTATGGAATTATTTTAAAATAAATGGCATGACCAATAATAACATATTTATTAAAATAAATTGTTATATAATTTTATAATATTTAAAATCATTATTAAATTGTCAAACACACATCAGTGTCAATTAATAAATTATGGTTTTAATTTTGAAACTTTCAATTTAATGTAATTTCATTTTTCCTTTAATTGGGAGACTGAAAATCACGTGCAATACAACAACACACCATATACATCAGTTTTAGTGTATTCAAGTCACACGCCATGGTCTTCGATATGTTTACTCGGCCAGACTTCATGGCTTGTACACTCCAGATACACAACATGTATCTAGTAACTGCATGCCAGGATGACCCATTGAACATGAGGTGTGAAATAAATGCTCAATGTTTAATTAAATTCTCAATGCACCTAGGAAAAATGGGAATGTATCATTATATGTCCTTTTGAAACTTACAGTGTAACTTCGTTTTATAGGCCAAAAATCCCGATGGAATCTTATGGAATTCTTTATCTATTCCTAAAACATTAAGAAAATGAAACACAGAATGAAAATAATTAATATATCTATACCATGTACATTTATATCATATTATATAAAAAATAACATAAAATAAATCTAACCCCAATTTCACATAAATAAAAAATATAACAGAGTATTAAAATTTTAAATATGGCCACTCTGATACCACTTAATGGTTCTGGGTGCAGTGAAAGAATTTGGTGGTGGGTGGTATTAGAAAGTTTCATTGAATAATTGTTTCTTGAAACCAAGAATGAGGATCTTACATGAAAAAATTATAATAATTTATTTATTATTTTACGAAATAAATACCTAATATTATGAACTTTTTTCATTGGTGAATGTTGGTTTTCCCAAAAGACCCTTTCTAATTACCTTCATTGCCTGGTGAGGATCCAAGGATAGAATCACTCTACCAGTAATCCACATATGCACCTGTGATCACTGAGAAACAAAACTCGATCCAATAGTGCTAGAATAGCGAGTTGAATGTGTTGAATTGTTAATTCTTGATCACTCATTATTTTGTCCCGAAGAAATCTCTCATACATTTCTCATTCTTGAAATGGAGAGAGGTGAAGATTTGGGAGAAAATTCATTGTGAACAACAATTATCTATTCTCAATATTTGGATGCACTACCCAATATAAATAATCATCAATTTATAGAGCTATGATTTAGGTTAAAATATATCTTAATTGCATGTTATCCATTAAATAACATTTATTACATTTAATAAATACCATGCCACATAATGATATTATTATTATTATTATTTTGTGGTGTGTGCCTATTTTCAAAATAACAAATATTATTCAACTGAAATGTTATTTAATATTTGTTACCAGACATGTTCTTGGTCTATTAGAACTCCTCTTACAGGTTTTGAATACATTAATTGAAATAAAATCCATAAATTAATATTTCATTCACATACCGATAAATAAATATTTATTAATTTTAAAATAAAGTAAATAAATCTATTTTTATTTACATTCCAGTGACTAAATATTTATTTCATTTATGGGATCAACATAAATTGGATAAAATTATTTCATATAACTAAGAATAATATTTATTCTATTTATTAAAATAAAATATAATTTAATTGAGATCAATGGAAAAACACGGTGTGTTACCCTCTAGAATTAATTCTAATGGGTATTAGGACAGCTTGAAAAAAAGTCCATGATAATTGTCTTGCAACTGGTCATGGTACTAAAGAGAAAGAAATTAATGTCGCAGCATTGAAACCTTGTATGATCGATCACTGTGTAATTTCAACCTTTTGTCACAATATCTCATCATGATGGTTTCACATTTGTGTCATCAACCAATATTCTTGATACATATTTCATTGACTATCTGAAATAAACATGTAGTTACACCATGACCATGGAATATAATATGCTAGTTCCATTCCAATAAAAGGGTTGAGATATTAGCTTCTTTAAAGATGGATGTGAAAAATTCTTTCATGACATATCCATTATTAACATGTTAATCGTGACAGGCCCATCATACCATACTTCCTTCCAACATATGACATGATAGTTTCGGTCAGTAAATTTAATTCTGCCTATCATGACATAAATTAATGGTAATATTAAATTTGAAGAACCATTACAATGCTCCTAGAATATTCGATGACACCAAACCATGCAGAATTTTTATTGGCATGTATCTTCTCATAATCTACCGTCTTGGAGATTACCAAATGTGAACATCAAGGGATATCGCCTCATCTACTTATGAGAACTCAAACATGACAGTCTAATTAATATTTTTCCCATTATAGTACCTTATTCAACCATAGATCTATATTATGAATACTTTCATATAAATTTAAGGTTCTTTTCATATTAGAGAACTGTTATGACCTTATAAATACGAAAAATACTCTAGGATATTATTATATTAATTCCATGCAGAAACAATAAAGAATATGTAATAAGAATATAAATTAATATTCAGTACATTGAATATATATTTAATAAAAGTACAATCAGTTGGTCCTAGAACAAAAACTCTAATAGGATCATATTCTTGATCTATTGCAGAGTTGAATAAATATTCAACTTCATCCTCATACTAATTTTTCGTATTTCTTCTTCCATCCATTTTTTATTTGTATCCATACGATAAGGTTCAATAATATTGAAATTGTACAAAAAATAAATAAATACACATTAGGTATGCATATAATGTACAAATAATATGATATGAATACAAAGTATCAAAATTTGAGTGCATTCGTGATCTCTATTTTATACATACATATATTAAAAAAATTATATAAAAGTAGAATGAAAACGAATATATGTGATTTGATTAAGAAAATATTTTCTTGATAATTTTTTATTTATATTTGAATTAATAATTACATTTTCCTTATTGTATAGTCTTATCCATGGGTAACTATAAACATTCACAAGAAATTATTCTTGTGATATATTAAGATCTATTTCCAAACATGAAAAATTAATATAACACCCAAAAATTGAGCATCCAAACCCTTTAGAAATTGAAAATGGTGTCTGTACGGTATATGGGAAAGCCAATATTTTACCCATAGGCCAAGGGGAATGATGGTCATATATGAAATAGAAAAAGAAGAACTAAAAAGGGTGAAACAATTCAAGATCAACAAAAAATGAGTAGAAAGAGTCAAATACCAAGGGTTTGGAAAGGGTCGATTTATCCAAAAGATTGAGGGGGAGAGACAACAAAGGGTCAATTTAGGGGGAGTTTAAATAGAATGAATGAGTGAAGTTCTCTATTTCAGTTGTATTTAAAAAAATGAAAGGGTTTTATCAGCGATTTTTGGACAATGTTGATAAAAAATATAAAAAATAATTTTCAAAACCATTAAACCAATAAATATTAAAAATTAATTAATTATAAAAAGAAAAAATTAATTAACATTATTAATGAATATATAATATTAAATGTATGATTGTTATAAATGAGAGATATTTAATAACTAAAAATCAATAGACATCAAAAATATTTAAAAATAAATTAGTTTAAATAATTATTTTAATTATTTAAAAAATAAAAATGAATATATATTAAAATAAAGTTTAATACATATTAAATATGTACATTTCAACCGTATAAAAAATATTCAATGTTAATGAAGAAAAACACATAAATGAATATTAGAAATGAATAAATTACATAAATACTTACATCGATGCTGGGAAAGGAGCCATATTACAATGAAAATAATGCAACACACAAATGCAAGAAAGTACTCGATGAGGGACGAACATGAGGCCTCACAAAGACCCATAGGGGTAGCTACTACTGAGCTACACCCTAAGGGAATTAAATTACATAAATATTAAATGAATAAATATTTAAAATGAATATATTTTAAGGAAAAATAAAAAATAATTAACATTATTAGTGATTATATAATACTAAAAAATATTAAATTAATGAAAGTTAAAAAAGAGAAAAATTGAATAATTAAAAAAAATAGATTAAAAAATATTTATGAAATGAATAAGTGCTATTAATTAAAAAGTATATTATAAAAATCAAAAAAAATTACTTAAAATGAAAATAAATGAATATTAATTAAATAAATTTCTACAATATTAAAGAAATTAAATATTAATGAATAATGATGTATAAATAAATATTGAAAATGGGTAAAATTGAAATAATATTAAAAAAATAAAAATAATAATATGTTACAAAAATATTTGAAAATAATTAAGTTTATTAATGAATAAATAACAATAAGAATGAATAAATTTTAAAAAAAATTTAAAAAAATAATAAATATTCTATATTGACTAAAAATATAAAAAATGAATAGAATTTACCAATAAAAAACATAATATATATTAAATAAAGTATGTTATTAAATAAAATTTTAAATTAATATTAAAAACTAAATAAATTACATAAATATTGTGAGTGTGTGTGTGTGTGTGTTTATATAAAATTTCATTAATTACTTAATAATGTTTTTGAAATTAATGTAACAGAAGATTGATATTTGTTAAATTGATAAAAAATACATTTTATTAAATAACCATTACTCGATACAAATTTTTCAATATTTTATATTAATATTAATTTTTAATTAAAAATCATTTTTCAATAAATATAGGACTAATTTGATGTGAATATATATTTTGTATTAGGTAAGTCATATTTAAGGAAATATTATATATATTGATATATATATATATATATATATATATATATGTGTCTGTGTTAATATATTATCATATTAAAAATAATAAATACATTAATGAGTAATTATGTATAAAAAATTAAAATTGAATAAATTAAAAAAAAATCAGCGAATAAATATTTAAAATATATAAATTATAAAAAATAAAAAACACTCAAAATTACCTATAAAGAAATAATATTAAATTAATGAATCATAAAAATGAGAGAAATATAGTCAAAATTTTATTAGATTGAAAAAATTTAAAAAATAGTAAGATTTATTAATTATATAATTTTTTAAAAAATAATAATGATTATATGTTTAAATGAAATAAAATAAATATATTAATTATGAAAATTACAAATATATATGAAAAATATTAAATGGTAATCAATAAATATAAATAAATTTTTAAAAATAAAAAAATTTTAAAAAAATATAAAATAAATAAAAACTAAAAAGGAATAAATTACCAAAATATAAATAAATTTATTAATGAAAATAATAATAATAATAATGATTAAATTTAATATATATATATATATATGTGTGTGTGTGTGTGTTAAAATGTAATAAATAGTGAATATTAAATATAAATATAAAATTTAAAAAAATTTAATAATTGAAAACAAAATAAATTAAATATCAATTGTTAAAAAATAAAAATCTAAAATGATAATATTAACAATCTATTATTGGTCCATCAGTGTCTCTATAAAATTGAATTAATTTCTTATATGTACTTTTAAAATTATTGTATGACATATTAAGTGTATCATATTTAGTTAATTTTTAACCATTGAATAAATATTTGTTATTTTATATATATATATAATTGAAAAAACAAATGAAATTAATAAATCAAAATTTTATGAATTATCTAGTAATATTAATTATTCAACGTTTTTAATTTACTTATCAATTATTTTTCACAAAATATATTAAATATTAATATATTTATATTTATATATTAAGTATGATTTATAAATACAAAATTTTTATTATATAAATCATATTTAAGAAAATTATATATATATATATCATTTTAAATATATATCTATATTAAATAATATTGTTAATAATATATTATTTTTTCTAATTATTAAATAATCCATTTTAACTAAATATCATAAATATTAGATAAAAATATAACTGAGGCCTTTGAATTTTATTTATTTGTGGATAATACGAATTTGAACTAGGTTAAGAGGTAACTCTTATACGACCCAATATCTTAGAGACACAACGCCCAATACATCACCCAAATGCTCAAAGTTCTGACTACATTAGAACTAACCCTCCCCCAGTATGTGTGCTTCAATGTTGTCACCTAGCTCTGCACCTCATATGGTTCATAAACTAGCATTACATTGTGAAATGATGTGTGGTTCCTGATACCGAAAGAGATATCCAAACCCCATCTTCACTCAAATTCCAGTTAGATATTTTTTGGTGATAACTACTTGATTTGACTCCTCTTTTGGGATCTACTCCTATATGGTATGACCTGCCTCTCTATATCTATAAGGGACATTGTATGAAGGCCTAAATTGGGTGAATGTTTGGTGGTACTTGTAACTGATATAGTAACTACACACTTACCTGCACCTACACCATCAGATGTTATTGGTAGCCTCTGTCACCTCTACCTCCCTCAACAAAACAAAACCAAAAACGCCCCCACTATCAACTGACATCACCTAGAGTAAATTCTATAGTATCAGTACAATATCTTGAATATTTTCCCCAATAAAGATTCCAATACTGGGGCTTTTGTATGCAATATTCTAATATTTACAACTCATGTGACACCCCAACTACATATTATCTTATATGTTAAGTGAAAATATATATTTAGTATTATATAAATCATATTTAACAAAATATATAATATTCATATTAATATCAATATATTTATATATTAATATATATTTTTATTGATGTAGTTTTTTATTGAAATATACCTTTTTTGATCACTTTTTAGTGTTGATAATGGTGAACCTTGATCAACATTAAAAAGCTTAGAAAAATGATTCCTTTATCATCATTGACAAATTGGGGGGTTTTTTATCAGTACTTTTTAGTAATGATAATGGTATCAATTATCATAAAATTTTTTAGTATTAATAATAGGATTCACTAAATACATTGTATTTTTTAGTTGTGTGTATTCATTTATTCTATTATAATTTTAATGATTCTTCATTGATTTTTTTAAATTTGTTGCATTTCATAACATAATAGAATTTTTCTGTTTTTTATTTATTCAATCTTCATATTTGTGTCGTTATTTTTAATTTGAAGTAGTTCTGGTAACTCATTATCCACTCTGAATTTTTTAATCTCATTTTCACATCAGAACATCGCCTTGGTTCCTACCCCTTCATGGAAATTTCATATTAAACCTGTAAGAATAGGCTTTATGACCATGATTACCACAACATTAGAAAAAACCCTTGAAACATTTTTCTTCTTGGTATATTCTATTTTTTTATTGCTATACTGTTAAAAACTGAGCCTCACTTTTCTTAGGGATTAAACTATCCTTGGTATATTATTCTATTCATTTGATGTGGAATAATTCCTCTCATCATTTGACTTCAAAGAAACTAATAATTTGGTTTTAACACTTATATTGTTACAAAAAATATTTACATTATTCCCTTTGACCTTTCATATCACCATCTTGAGGAGAATAATATTTTACTTCTAGGGAATTTGTAAAGTATCATCTTGTTTTTTTTTCAAAATGAACAATAAGACATATTGAGTTTGTCTCAAACATTTCATATTATTCAGAATCCATAATTTTATTGTGATATTTTACCATTTTCCTAAGATTTTCCACATTCAATTTTCTATTCTTGTTCTCAGTTATAATTGCCTCTTCATTATCTGATTCATTATTCATGTTCATTTTCCCATTGAAGACACAGATATTTTTTAATATTTCCCTTGTTTACTTTTCTATTTTTATGATTTCATGAAAAATGTAAAATTATCACAATGACATCCTTATTATATTCAAACATAAAAATCATATTGGGAATTTATAGGTAACATATTATAGGTTACCGATTGTATAATCCAAGGAACATTCAGCTTCCACTGGGGGTGGGGGTGAATCAGTGGTGTAATTTCTTTGTAAATTAATTTTTAATTCAAACTCATGAACATGTTAAAGGTTTCAATCCTCTGAAAATTATCCCTCAATACCACCTCATTTGAAGTTGTAATAATAACGAGAGCAACAAACAATACTTAGAATGTCATATGAAAGGCCAACACCTTGTCATGTTGGTTATACCCCCCAAATATAGACTATTAACTATATACATGTGGTTATATCCAGGTGAATTCTATTCCCATTAACATTGATTTCATATTTCTCACAGACTAGATTCCACTAGATATCACAAAGCTTGTACCTACATAAGTGATCAACTCATAATACATTGTTCCCTCTCTTACTATAGATTCAACTAGAGTCTTACACATCCATAATCTACTGGAATATTTCTTCATGTCAAGACGATCTACAAACATAAAAATATTTAACCTTACAGAATATAGCCTTTATCTATAAGCCTATATGACCAGGTTTTCTAGTTTACAAATCATCAAGGTCTTCAATAATTACATGTAGCATGTATTTTTTCCAGGAAATTTTTTTGATATCATGAGTGATCTAATTCTCTCAATCTTTGAATAGTCTAGCACATATGTTCTTTCTTCCTCAAAGGATCTTGTCATCAAACTATTTCTTTATTTTATATGAAGATTCATCCAGATTAAAAATATTCTATTACTTAATTGATTCTATTATTTTAAAAAAATTCTTGTAATATTATTCATCATTTCCATGCACACATTTATTCATAAGAAAAAATATTTTTCATGTGATTTATCATTTATTCCATGATTTAAATGTGTTATAAATAACACATTTATTTTTATTAATTAAATATGAATACCTATCGTGTTGGATATTATATTTCGTTTTTTTAATATGAAAACCCACAAGGTGTTGGTTATTATATTTCCTCATATTAAATTCCTGATTATTCTATTGGCATTCTAAATCATCATATAGATAATTTGGAATACTCATATGTTTTGGGTTCTCATTATTCTTCATGTGGATAATTAAGTACCTTGACTCATATAAACATAGTTATTTTTTAAAACACCCATACAATATCAGATTTCTACTGCAATAAATTAAATTTATAATGCTCAAATGATTTTGGCCAACCTGTTTCTTCATGATACAAGGGATTATACATGATGGAGTAGGCTCTACTTATTCTTAATGTAGATATCAGCCTCATATAATTTTCTCCTTTATTCGCTTTTCATGTATGTAATGTAATGATTCATGCATGATTATATTCTTCTCCATATAACATAAAATATAAATTTATCACTATATAAAGCCTCAGTCTATTTCACTTTAATTCATTCATGGTAGATTTAATGTGCATTGATATCAAATATGACTCGATGGACGATTCTCACCACTATACAGATCTCATCTTTGTATAACCCATGGGAGATATAGCATTGATCATGGATCGATTAATGATCATGGTTTGACATGATTATAGAATCATAAAAATTGTGGATAACCATGCACTAAATAAGACTTGAATATTTCCCTTATGTGGATTACACTTACGTGAGTAGAAGAAGTTCGCAGTTACCCTTACGTGATTATCTTATTACCCTTATGTTACCTCTATTACCAATACATGAGTGGTTTAACGTATTGGTTATCCTTATATATTAAAGTACCCTTACAGGGATATTGGGTACCCTAACACGATCTATCATGTACCTATACAAAACTATAAAAAACGGGTGGCAATGCCAATACCAGTAGCCAGATACTCTTATGAAGCACAATGATAACATGGTTTACCCTTACATAGGTACATTACTACCATTATATAGCCTTGTGATCCACATAAATACACTTAAATAGTGGTCATCACAAATATTACATAGCTTATAAAAGGTGATAATTAACTTTTCCCTGGAAATGTAAATTCCAATTTAATTTTATGTATCCTTCTTATCTTGATCAATAATATTACTTCCAGTAAGGATGTTTCCTCCCTCCAATATTGATCGTAGGGACAATGTGGGTGATTATCATTGATTTTTTATTATATAATTAAAGGATAATATTTTAGTACATTTCTTGAATATAAATTGTGCATGAAATATTAAATTAATTGAATATTTTTTATTTTATTATAACTCCCACTATTTTATCAATTTCCAATATCCACTACCATTAAACTCGGCATGTCTTGTTGCTAGGAAATTTTGGTGGAAAGGATCCATATTCCACTTATCATAACCCCATCAGGGTTGGTCAAGCTACATGAAGGTATTTAAGAAGGAAAGTGTTTGAAAACCTTGGTCTTCAAACTCCTTGATCGATTGAGTGGGATCGCCATTCCTGAAATCATAACTTGTATTTCCTCAGCAATTCCTTCAGATTACACTATGTCTAGAAAGGGATACTCTAATTGAAGTAAAGTAGTTAAGTCAACTCTGAACCTTCATAATACCTCCCCTTATAAAAGCAATTTTACCAACGAGGGTTGGTCAAACCCTTAGTTCTATTGAGTTTCATTCCTAATCAGATAATGTAAGGAAAAGTCTAACATAATATTTAATTCAGTGATTTTAATTTATTATTCATAAATATTATCCTGTTTTATCATTTACATGTCTTGGTAATATTAATTATATGTTACTTAATTAATTAACCATGTAGGGTAAAACATTTATGCATAATTACTTTATTTAATTTCTATATTTTGACATTAATTAATTTATTTGTGTGATGAAGACCTTACATCCATAAAATAAATAATTTCATAGACATAAATAAAAAAATTGAACCATTCATGATCTTTATCTAATGGTTGATTTAATGAGAGGGCACTAAATCAAATTTTTTTACCTATGGGAAAAAATCCTATTGCTGGTCTTGGAATGAGTTAAAATATTCCACCTTTCCAATTGTGTATCAACTAGGATGCAATAATTATGGTTACATGTTGAATGAACACTATGAATCATGGGATGATCCCTTAATTAGAAATATTTACTACTCACATGTAGGTGAGGTGTACCAATTTATTAGTTAAAAGGGGATTACATATATATCCTTGGAAACGTAGATCCAACATTATAATGGAGGGAGGAATGAACCATCCAACACATACACTAGTATTTGTTACGTTTATGAACATTCATACATGCAATGAATAAAAAAAATAACTATCTTGCAATCATTTGTTTATCCGTTCTTTATTATTAAGATAAACATGCATGTATTAATAAATAATTAAATCAATTAATTATTTCCCTTCCATATTAATGGTTATCTACTATTAATTGGAGATACCCATTATTTATGGAATTATTATAAAATAAATGGCATGAAAAATAATAACATATTTATTACAATAAATTGATATAGTGTTTTATAATATTTAAAATCATTATTAAATTGTCAAACACACATCAGTGTCAATCAATAAATTATCGTTTTAATGTTGCAACTGTAAATTTAATTTAATTTAAGTTTTCCTTTAATTGGGAGAGTAAAAATCATGTACAATACAACAACACACCATATACATCAGTTTTCTTATATTCAATTCACATGCCATGGTCTTCTTTATGTTAACTCGGCCAGACTACATGGAATGTACATTCTAGAAACACAACATTTATCTGGTAACCGCATGCCAGGATGACCCATTGAACATGTGGTGTGAAATAAAATCTCAATGTTTAATTAACTTCTCAACGTATCCAGGTAAAATCGGCATTGGAACATTATATGTTCTCCTAAAACATACAGTGTAACTTAGTTTTATAGGCCAAAAATCCCGATGGAATCTTCTGGAATTCTTCATCTATTCTTAAAACTTTTAAGAAATGAAACACAGAATGAAAATAATTAATACATATATAACATGTTAATTCAAATCAGATTATATAACAAATAACATAAAATAAAAATCTAACCACAATTTCACATAAATAAAAAATCAAACAAATTATTAAAATTTTAAATATTGCCACTCCAATAACACATAATGGTTCTGGGCGTAGTGAAAGCATTTGGTGGTGGGTGGTATAAGATAATTTCATTGAATAATTGCTTCAAAAAACCAAGAATGAGGATATTACATGAAAATTTATGATAATTTTTTTATTATTTGAAGAAATAAATACCTGGGATTAGGAAATTTTTTCATTGCTGAATGTTGGTCTTCCGAATAGACCCTTTCAAATTACCTTCATTGCATGGTGAGGATCCAAGGATATAATCCCTCTACCGGTGATCCACATATACTCTTATGATCACTAAGAAACACCACTCGATCAAAGAGATCTTGCATAGCGAGTTGAATGTGATGGATTGTTCATTCTTGATCGCTCATTATTCGTTCTGGAAGAAATCTCTCATCCACATCTCATTCTTGAGATGGATAGAGATGATGATTTCAGAGAAAATTCATTGTGAAAAACAATTATCTATTCTCAATCTTTGGATGGACTACCCAGTATAAATAACCATCAATTTATAGTGTTATGATTTATGTTAAAATATATCTATATTTCATGTTAGCTATTAAATAACATTTATTACATTTAATAAACCCTATTCCACATAATGATATTATTATTATTATTTTGTGGTGCGTGCCAATTTGTGCAATAAAAAATATTATTCAACTGAAATGTTATTTAATATTTGTTACCAGACATGTTCATGGTCTATTAGAACTCCTCATACATTTTTTTAATACCTGAATTGAAATAAAATTCATAAATTAATATTTCATTCACATTCCGATAAATAAATATTAATTAATTTTAAAATAAAATAATATATATATATATATATATTTATTTACATTATAGTGAATAAATATTTATTTAATTTATGTGATCAACATAAATTGAATAAAATTATTTAATATACCTGATAATAATATTTATTCTATTATTTAAAATAAAATATAATTTAATCTAGATCAATGGAAAAACACGATCTGTGACCCTCTAGAATTAATCATGATTGTTATTAGGATGGCTTGAAAAACAAAGTCCATTATAATTGTCTAGAAACTGTTCATTGCACCAAAGAGAATAAAATTAATGTTGCAGCATTGAAAACCATGTATGAAAGATCACTGTGTAATATAATCCCTTTGTGACCATATCTCATCATGATGGTTTCACATTTGTGTCATCAACTTATATTCTTGATACATATTTCTTTGACTATCTGAAATAAACATGTTGTTACAACATGACCATGGAATCTAATAGGCCAGTTCCAGTCCAATCAAAGGGAAGAGATATCAACTTCTTTAAATATTGATGTGACATATTCTTTCTTGACATATCCATTATGGACATGTAAATCGTGATAGGCCCATCATACCATTCGTCTTTCCAACATATGACATGATAGTTTTGGTCAGTAAATTTAAGTGTTCTGGTCATGACATAAATTAATGATAATATTAAATTCTAAGAACCATTACAATGCGCCTAGAATATCCGATGACACCAAATAATGTAGAATTCCTATTGGCATGTATCTTCTCATAATATACAATATTGGAGATTACCAAATGTGAACGCTATGAGAAGTCACCTCATCTGCTTACAAGCACTCAAACATGACCGTCTAAATAATATTTTTCCCATTATAGTACCTTATTCAACCATAGAACTATATTATGAATACTTTCATATAACTTCAAGGTTCTCATCATAGGGGAGAAATGTTATGACCTTATCAATACTAAAAATACTCTAGGACATTATTACATTAATTCCATCGAGGAACAATAAAGAATATGTTATAAGACATTAAATTAATATTCAATACATTGAATATATATTTAGTAAAATCACAATCAGTTAGTCCTACAACAAAAACTCTAATAGGGTCATATTTTTTATCTATTGCACAGTTGATGAAATATTCAACTTCATCCTCATACTCATTTTTCATATGTTTTCGTCCATCCATTTTTTATTTGTATCCATCTAATAAGGCTCAATAATATCGAAATTGTACAAAAAATAAATAAATGCACATTAGGTATGGATATTATGTATAAATACAATGATATGAAAACAAAGTTTCAAAATTTGAGTGCATTCATGATCTCTATTTTATACATACATATAGTATAAATAAATTATATCAAAATAGAATGACAATGAATATGTGTGATTTCACTAAAGAAATATTTTCTTGTTAATTTTTCTTTAAATTGAATTAATAATTTCATTTTCATTATTGTATTGTCTTATCTATGGGTAACTATAAACATTCACAAGAAATTATTATAGTTATATATTATGATCCATTTCCAAACATGAAAAATTAATAACAACCAAAAATTGAGCATCCAAACCCTTTTGAAATTGAGAATGGTGTCTTTATGTATATGGGAAAGCCACTATTGTACCAATAGGAAAAGGGAAATGATGGTCATATAGGACTCAAACAAAGAAGAACTAAAATGGGTGAAACAATGTAAGATCAACAAAAAGTGAGTAGAAAGAGTCAAATACCAAGGGGTTGGAAAGGGACAATTTATCCAAAAGACTGAGGGGGAGCGACCAAAAACGTTTAATTCAGTGGGAGATTAAATAGAATGAGTGAGTAAAGTTCTCTCTTTGGGTTTTATTTAAATAACCGAAAGGGTTTTATCAGTGATTATTGGATAGCATTGATAAAAACTATAATAAATAATTTACAAAACCATTATTCAAATAAATATTAAAAATGAATAAATTATAAAAAAGTAAAAAATTAATTAACATTATTAATGAATATATAATATTAAATTCATGAATGTTATAAATTAGAGAAATTTAATAACTAAATATCAATAGACATAAAAAATATTAAAAAATGAATTAGTTTAAATAATTATATTAAATATTTAAAAAATAAAAAATGAATATATATTAAAATAAAGTCGAATACATATTAAATATGTAGAGTTCAACCATATTAAAAATATTAAATGTTAATGAAGAAATACACATAAATGAATATTAAAAATTAGTAAATTACATAAATACTTACATCGATGCTGGGAAAGGATCCATATTACAATGAAAATAATGCAACACACAAGTGCTTGAAAGTACTTGATGAGGCTCGAACTTGAGGCCTCGCAATAACCCATAAGGGTAGCTACTACTGAGCTTCACCCTAAGGAAAATAAACTACATAAATATCAAAAGAAATAAATATTTAAAATGAATATATTATAATGAAAAGAAAAAAATAATTAATATTATTAGTGATTAAATAATATTAAACAATATTAAATTAATGAAATTTAAAAAATAGAAAAATTGAATAATTAAAAAAATCAATAGATTAAAAAAATATTTATTAAATGAATAAGTGTTATTAATTAAAAAGTATATTATAAAAAATCAAAAAATATATATAATTTAAAATGAAAATAAATAAATATTAAATAAATAAATTTCAAAAATATTAAAAAAATTAAATATTAATGATTAATCATTTAGAAATAAATATTGAAAATGGATAAAATTGAAAAAATAATAAAAAAAGAAAAAAAAGAATATGTTACAAAAATATTTGAAAATAATTAAGTTTATTAAAAAATAAACAAGATCAAGAATGAATAAATTTTAAAAAAAATATTAAAAAAATAATAAATATTCTATATTGGCTCAAAATATAAAAAATGAATAAAATTTACCAATTAAAAACAAAATATATATTAAATATAGTATGTTAATAAATGAAATTTTAAATTAATATTAAAAACTGAATAAATTACATAAATATTATGTGTGTGTGTCTATTTATATAAAATTACATTAATTACTTATTAATTCCTTTGAAAATAATGTAAATGAAGAATGATATTTTTTAAATTGATAAAAAAATAAATTTTATTAAACAACCATTACTCAATAATAATTTTTCAATATTTTTAAATTAATATTAGTTTTTAATTAAAAATAATTTTTCACTAATTATAGGAATAATTTAATGTGAATACATATTTTGTATTATCTAAGTCATATTTATGGAAATAATATATATATTTATATATATATATTTTTTCATATTAAAAATATTAAATATTTTAATGATTAATTATGTATAAAAAAATTAAAAATAAAAAAATAAAAAAAATTCAACGAATAAATATTTAAAATATATAAATTTTAAAAAATAAAAAACACTTAAAATTACAAATAAATAAATTAAATTAAATGAATTAATCATAAAAATGAGAGAAATATATTCAAAATTTGAATATATTGAAAACATATTTATAATAATAATAAGTGTTTTTAATTAGATAATTTTTTAAAATAATAATGTTTATATGTTAAAATAAAAATCAATGAATATATTAATTATGTCAATTACAAATATATATGAAAAATATTAAATGTTAATCAATAAATATAAATACATTTTTAAAATTAAAAAAATTTAAAAAAAATCTTAAATAAATAAAAACTAAAAAGGAATAAATTACCAAAATATTATTAAATTTATTATTGAAATAAATAATAATAAAAATGAATAAATTTAAATATATATATATATATATATATATATTAATAAGTAATAAATAGTGCATATTAAATATAAATATAAAATTTTAAAAAAATTAATAATTGAAAAAAAATTAAATATCAATTACTGATAAATAAAAAACTAAAATGATAATATTAACAATTTTTTATTTTTCCATGCGTGTCTCTATAAAATTGAATTAATTTATTATATGTACTTTTAAAATTATTGTATGACATATTAAGTGTATCATATTTAGTTAATTTTTTACTATTAAATAAAAATTAATTATTTTAAATATATATAAAATTGAAAAAAAGGAAATTAAAAAATAAAATTTTTATAAATTATCTAGTAATATTAATTATTCAGTATTATTAATTTACTAATCAACTATTTTTCATTAAATATATTAAATATTAATATATTTATATTTATATATTAAAAATGATTTATAAATACAAAATTTTTATTATATAAATCATATTTAAGAAAATTATATATATATATATATATATCAATTTAAATATATATCTATATTAAATAAGATTTTTGATAATATATAATTTTTTCTAATTATTATATAATCCATTTTAACTTAATACCATAAATATTAGATAAAAATAGAACGAAGGGCTTTGAATTTTATATATTTTTGGATAATTAAATTTTAAACTAGGTTAAGAGGGAACTCTTATATGGCCCAATTTCTGAGAGACACATGGACCAATACATCACCCAAATGCTCAGAGGTCTGACTACATTGGAACCAGTATGTGTGGTTCAATGTTGTCACCTAGCTCTGCACCACATATGGTTCATAAACTAGCGTTGCCTTGTGCAATGATGTCTGGTTCCTAATACCGAAAGAGATTTACAAACCCTGTCTTCATTCAAATTCCAGTTGGATCTTTTTTGGTGGTAGCTACTTGATTTGACTCCTTTTTTGGGATCTACTCCTTTATGGTATGACCTGACTCTCTATATCTTCAAGGGAAATGGTATGAAGGCCTAAATTGGGTGAATGCTTTGTGGTACTCTTACGTGATATAGTGACTACACACTTACCTGCACCTACACCATCAGATGTTATCGGTAGCCTCTGTCACCCCAACTGCCCTCAACACAAGACCACCATAAATGCCCCACTATAAACTGGCATCACCTATAGTAAATTCTATAGTAATGGTATAATATCATGAATATTTTCAAAATCAAAGATTCCATTTTTGGGACTTCTAGATGCAATATTATAGGATTTACCACTCATATGCCACCCCAACTACATATTATCTTAAATGTTAAGTGAAAATATATATTTAGTGTTATATAAATAATATTTCACAGAATATATATTATTCATATCAATGTCAATATATTTATATATTAATATATATTTTTAATAATGTCGTTTTTTTATTGAAATATACCTTTTTTGATCACTTTTTAGTTTTGATAATGGTGAACCGTTATCAACATTAAAAATCATTGAAAAGGGCACATTTTTCAGCATTGACAAAGTGGGGTGTTTTTATCAGGAATTTTTAGTGATGATAAAGGTATCAATTATCATCAATTTTCTTTGTCTTGATAAAGGGATGCACTAAATACATTGTATTTTTAGTGGTTTGTATTCCTTTATTCTTTTAAAATTTAAATGAATCTTCTTTTATTGTTTTAAATTTGTTCCATTTCATAACATACAATAATTTTTATGTATATTTATTTGTTCAATCGTCATATTGGTGTAGTTATTTTTGAGTTGAGGTAGTTTTGGTAAATGATTATCCACTCTGAATTTTTTGTATCTCATTTTCTCGTCATAACATAGCCTTGGTTCATACCCCTTCATGGAAATTTAATATTAAACCAGTAAGAATAGGATTTATGACCATGATTACCACAACACCAGAAAATCCCTTCAAACATTGTTCTTCTTAGCTTATTCCATATTGTTCTTATTTATTTTATATTACAAACTGAGCCTCACTTTTTTTAGGGATTAAATGATCTATGGTATATTATTCTATTCCCTTGATGTGGAATAATTCCACTCATCATTCGACTTCCAAATAACTAATAATTCGGTTTTAACACTTATATTGTTAGAAAAAATATTTACATTATTCCCTTGGACCTTTCTTCTCACCATATAGAGGAGAATAATATTTTACTTCTAGAGAATTTTTGAAGTATCGTCTATTTTTTTTCAAAAAAAACAAGGATACATATTTAACTTTTCTTGAACATTTATTATTATTATTATTTATAATACAAAATATTCATGTGATCCTTTACCATTTTCTTAAGATTTTCCACCTTCAATTTTCTCTTCTTGGTCTCATTTATAATTTCCTCTTCTTTATATGATTCATTATTCATGTTCATTTTCCCATTAAAGACATGGATATTCATTTAATATTTAATTGTTTATTTACTTTTCTATTTTTAATCTTTCTTGAAAAAATGGAAATTATCACATTGATATCCTTATTAGATTCTATATTCCAAATCATCTTGGGACTTTAGATGTAACATGTTATATGTTACCAATTATAGAGTCCAAGGACTAGTTAGCTTCCACTGGGGGTGGGGGTGAATCAGAGGTATAATGTTTTTTTGTAAATTAATTTTTAATTCAACCTCATGAACATGTTAAAGGTGTCAATACACTCAAAATTACCTCTCAATACCACCTCATGTGAAGTTATAATAATTACGAGAGCAACACACAATAATTATAACGTTAGATGAAATGCCCACTACTTGTCATTTTGGTTATACCCCAAAATAATAACTATTAACTATATACATGCAGTTTTATCAAGGTAAAGTCTATTCTCGTCAACATTGATTTCATAGTGATCCTAGACTATATTCCACTAGATATCACAAATATTAGACCTAAATAAGTGATCAAAACATAATACATTGTTCCCTCTCCTACTATAGAGTCATCTAGAGTCTTGCACATCAATAATCTGCTGGAATATTATTTCACATCAAGAGGATCTACATCCAAAAATATATTTAACCTTACAGAAGATATCCTTTATCCACATGCCTGTATGACAAGGTTTTCTAATTTACAAATCATCAAGGTCTTCAATAATTACATGTAGCAGGTATTTTTGCCGTGATTTTTTTATATCATGATTGATCTGATTCTCTCAATCATTTAATAGTCTAGCACATATGTTGCTTCTTCTTTAAAGGATCATATCATCAAAATAATTATTTATTTTATATGAAGATGCATCGAGATTAAAAAAATTATCTTCTTTTATGGATTGTATCTTTTTTAAAAAATTCTTATAATATTCTTCATCATTTTCATGCACACATTTATCCATAAGAAAAATTATTTTTCATGTGATGTATCATTTATTCCATGATTTAAATGTATTATAAATAACACATTTATTTTTATTAATTAAATATGAATATTTATGGTGTTGGATATTATATTTCATTATTTTAAATATGATTACCCACAAGGTGTTGTGTATTATATTTCCACGTATTAAATTCCTAATTATTCTATTGACATTCTAAATCATCATATAAATCATTTGGAATACTCATAGGTTTTGGCTTCTCTTTAATCTTCACATGCATAATTAAGTACCTTGACTCATATACACATCCTTATTCTTTAAAACTCCCATACAATATGGGATTTATACTACAATACCTCACATTTATAATGCTGAAATGATTTAGGCCAACATGTTTCTTCATACTACAAAGGAACATACATGATGGAATAGGCTCTACTTATTCCTCTTGTAGATATCAGCCTCATATAATTTTCTCCTTCATTCGATTTTCTTGTATGTAATGTAACGATTCATGCATGATTATATTGTACTAACCAAAACATAAAATATAATTTTATCACTAGAGAAAGCCTCAGTCTAAGTCACTTTAATTAAATAATGGAATTTTTCATGTGCATTGATATAAAATATGCATCGATGGATGATTCTCACCTCTGTAGTGATCTCATATCTGTATAATCCATGAATGATGCAGCTTTGATCATGGATCGATCAATGATCGTGGTTTGACATGATTATAGAAGCATAAAATTTGTGGATAACCATTCACTGAAGAAGACCTGATTATTTCCCTTATGTGGATTACACTTACCTGAGTAGAAGAAGTTCACGACAACCCTTATGTGATAATCATATTACCCTGATATTACCTCTATTACCATTACATGAGTGGTTGAACTTATTGGTTATCCTTACATATTAATGTACCCTTATGTGGATATTGGCTACCCTAACATGATCACTCATGTACCTATACAAAACTATAAAAAATTGGTGGCAACGCCAATACGAGTATCCAGATGCTGTTATGCACCCCAATGATAACTTGGTTTACCCTTACATAGGTATGTCACTACCTTTATATAGCCCTGTGATCATCATCAATACCATTACATAGTGATCATCACTAACATAACATAGCTTATAAAAGAAGATAATTAACTTTTCGATGGTAATGTAAATTCCAATTTAATTTTATGTATCCTTATTATCTTAATCACTTCTAATACATATTTCCCCTCACTACCTTTATATAGCATATACATTATGAGACTTACCATTACACAGTAAATCTAAATACCAATTTAAATTTATGTAGGTATAAAATATAACTCCAAAACAACAAAGGCCTTCCAAAAATGAATCCCTAAGATTTCAATCATCCATCAATTATTCTTCATGAAATCGCATAACCTTCATATAAAAACACGCCATGCAATGATATTTATATTTCATGGAAAAATAAACATGTAATAATATTTACATTACATGGTCTTCATTAATTACTCATATTATTCATCATGTTTTATAAAATGTGTAATCATTGAAACATTTATTTTACATTAAATAGCATCATCATAATCATCATATTTATAAGTAGAATGGTTCAGGGATGACATCTAATCCAATTAAAGGAATCCATAAAATTTCTCCAGGAATCATCACTTAACTTGTGGAATCATTGATAAAAATGAAACACATAAGGTCAACATATGGAATGGTATCTTGATTATAGATCTGCGGTGCATGTGTACAATAATTTTTCAACGTTAAATTCATTTTACAAAAGTGTATCCTGAAGGAAGAATACCTTGAAAATAATGCATGCATCATTTTCATCACTGAAGGAATTATGTAACTAGATTTTACTTCTAGGAATATTATAAATCTTCTAAATTTTATGTACGTACTCAATATTTGAAATAATCTAGTCACCAATGATCTATAGTGTAAGATGGGATTATGGGTTTCATTCAATTACGACTAGGTTATATTGTCGAAGGGTGACATGTTTTAAGGGAAGGAATATTCAAGGGATGAACAATATCTTATTTATATTAATAATAAAATATAATCTTCTACTTATTTGATTAGGTAATCCAATTTAAGGCAAGATATTTTAGCAAATATTAATTATAATTCATTAAAAGTAAATAATATGTTAAAATTTAATATGTTTGGAAAATAATTTAAAAAATCTGGAACATATATAGAGCCAAAAATTGTTAAAAACCATTTCAATGTGTTTTGAAATTTTTTATATATTAGAAATGAGACATTCTAATATTTGGGAATAAAATGGTTTTTTAATAAGTGGGGTGATTATTATATTAATTCTATTGATGACTTCCATACATATTTAAATTCATATCTTCACGGAATAAAAGGTAAACCCTTTAATATGTTTAAGAAATATAAAGCGAAAGTTTAATATCAATTAAATAAATATAATAATTTATTAAACTCAGATAGATTTTTTGATTGATTTATGAATGAATTTATTGATTCATTTGAATACAAACATATAATTCATTTATGTAATGATCCTTATACACCATAGAAAAATGGACTACAAAAAAGAAAAAATTGAACATTAATATAAATGGAAAACAATATGATCAATAAATCTATGATACCATTAAATTTATAGGGTGATTTTTTTAGTTTTATGTCATATTCATAATATAATTGTATTTAAGAAAACAAAATTTCCCATTCATAAAATATTTAATGGTAGAGGACCCAATATTTTAAATTTCTATGTGTGGGGGTTCTTAGATTACCATAGAGCTCCTGGTTGTAAAAGAATTAAACAAAGTCCTGGAGTTATTGAAGATGTTTTTTCTAGATATACAAAAAATGAAAAGTGTTTGGAATTATATATTTGGTATTCAATGAAATTTTGGAATCAATGGATACAGAGTCTTTTGAAAAAAAAATTATATAGATGATGTGTACGAGTGTATTCCTCATATCTCTTGTAATCCATATAGTTAAAATTTAGTTGTATATAATAATAAAGGTCTTATATGTGAAGCTAAATAAAGTAGAATTTCTATAAAGGAGAAACATATACATCTATATTTTTGTTTCTCATAATTCTATGGTTTTCCATGTTGATGGAGATTAAAATAATCATCATTTGAATAAGTATCTAGTGTTATTAATTATGAGGATGACTCAATGAAATATAAATAAGCTATGAATTCCAATGATGTTTTTACTAGATATTTTTCTACATTCCCCAATGATAATCCTATTTTAATAATGATATGAAAAGAAGTTACATGATTTAGAAAGATAAAAATTTACATAAATCCGTTTGGAATAGGAGAGTAAGAAAATTCGGGATATAATCAGAGAAAATACAACCATCAGTCTCAACTCCATTATTTTTAAGACCATCATCCAGGTAGTTTGCACCATGATAAACATGTGTAATAATAATGAAAATTTTTCATTGATTCCCAATTTATTCAATCCACATTGTAGTGATCCTCCATGAATGATGTTGCTATCCATTCAGTAACTGCTGAACCAGAAGGGTAGTGCCACATTAAAATAAAATTTTGTACCATCCCATTTTTTTCCCATGTTAACTGTATTTTTGAGAGCTAACATTTTTCTTCCAAGGAAGTATTAAGACCTCCAGATCCATAAATTGAATCTCAAAATTCTAGAATTAGAGTTTCAGAAGAATACTCCAAAACATGTAGGTCCAGGATTTCCCATGGATTCCCCGTCTGAATTAAATTTAATCCAATATATGAATGGTGAGATCCATAGAACCTCAATCATGATACTGGAGATTGAGAAGTGTGTTTAAAGATAATGAGGCAAGACAACATAAGTTCATTCACATAATTTTTGCAGCAACTAGTGTGTAGTGATTTTGCAGATCTAATTTCTGTACCAATTTTAGTTGGGAAGCCTGTGTATTTAGAGGATAATTGTGGTTTCCTGGATCATTAAGGATCCTAAATAGAAGATGAATTATTTAATCAAAAACAACATGGAATAGTTAGATGATATTCATTATAAATGAGGAATTAAAGCATTCCAAAAGATAAACCAGTATAGTCAGTCCATTGAAATTTAAGATCAAACACATCGAGTAAAAAGTTTCATAATGTTGCGTTAGTGGAACAACTCCAGAAGAGATGGTTTATATCCTCTATATTTTTATGAAAAGATCAAATCATTATGTAATAGTGATTCAAAAAAATTTATTGACACACAAATATGGATCTTGCAGTGAATCAGTAACCATAATAACAAGGTACAGTGTGGATAAATCTAGGTTTTTTGAATCTTTTTAAACCATACATATGGATAACCTCCAATTAAGTTATGATAAAAGGATTTTTATATGATAATACCATTAGTTTCATGTTCCCATAATATTATATAATCCATGTTAATAAATTTGTGAGTATTCATGACATGCCTAAAATCCATAGACATCCCATCTGGAGAGGAAATTTGATCATTAATTGATACATTTAAATTGATCACATCATCTTGATATATCATGTTTAAGAGAGGGAAGCCTATCCAATTGTATGACCAAAACATGATAGAGGAATTTATATTCATAATCTAATGTTATTGATCATTAATCCCACTAAAATAATTACTAAAATTAGTCCAATAATAGGACTCCATATGGGTGGATTTAGCTGCCTAAAGATTGTGTAAATGTATTCATCTAATAAAGGACAAATACTCTGATTTATCATTACAAATCCTACAAATAAAATGACCTTTATGGTTATCATTAATGTTTTCAAGGATTTTATCCCAAGTCCCCCACGTTCAATAGGTTTAAAACATGTTTTCGAATGAACTAATATAATTATTCTTTCAATAATACTCCAAATATAAATGAAATTGTTTATATATGTGTTACATTTAATCAACAAGGTGATCGACCATTTGTAATCCATCAATGAATAAACGAATTTGGAAATAATGAGGGGCTTCACAAGGATTCCTTTTCTAGCCACTGAAAGGGATTTACACCATGTAGAGAGCTATTTTTTAATTTGGATGGAAATCTCAATGAAATTAGAATAATGTGGTTTTCCCAAAATCATTGGTACCCCATGATAAGTGAAGGTTAGCATACTTTTCTTAGTACCAAACTCAAGAATAATCTCATTTTTCATTATAGCACTTATGTTTCTTACAATGAAGACAAAATAATTTTTCTAACTTATTTCTTTCCTTGAAGCTGAGGCTTCTATATATCAAATTAATTCCATAAATACATTACTTTCAATATCTTAAAAAATCATTTTTGTGACTATAAAATGGTGGTTAAAATTGGTTTTTTAAATTCATATTTTAATTAATATATTTCCACGAAACAAATAAATGGTTTTTTTTCATGTCAATGAAAATAATGTATTAAAAGAAGTTAAATTTCTTTATGGTCTTAAACTAGTTCCAAATCAATGGAATGAAATTTTTTGATCTATTATATTATATAATTGTTTCATTCATAAAAATGTAGATAATTATGTTTATTCAAATTTTTTAAAAGAATATGGAGTTATTATGTGTCTATATAAAGATGATATGTGAATTTATGGAACTAGTGTTAATAGTGTCAATCAGACAATGAATTTTTTATCCTTTATGCTTAAAATTAAGTATCTTGAAATTTTTTATATTATTATAGGTACTAAAGTTTGAAAACATAATGGGGTTATTATTTATGTCAGACTCATAATATTATAAATTGGTAAATAAATTTGATCATCCTAGTTTTAAGGATGCGAATACTCATTTTGATTACAGTGTCAAAAAAATATTGAATATGGGAAAATTTATAAAACAACTTGAATATGCTGTAGTAATTGGTTATTTAATGTATTCCATGCATTTACTAAAGAAATTACATTTAGCTGTGTTTTCTCAAAATGTTTCTAATGATGAATTTCCCAACATTTTTTGGAAAATGTGGCTAAATGAACAACATTTTATAGAAACATTTTAAAGAATTTCTACTTTTTAATTTTATAATTTTTTTTAAAATAAATGGTTAATTTAGCCACATTTTTAAGAAAATTTCATTGATAATATTTAGATGTATATATGTTTATAATATATTAATAAATTTTGTTTATTATTTTTAGAATATATGTATAGCTAAACATGAAAATACAAATATAACAATAAATATATAATCTAAATAAATAAATATATAATATAATAATAAATATCATACAATATATATGTATATAGCCTAATTGTGTACGAAAATATCTATATTTTAGGTACATAGGGGTACAAATATAGTGAAAAATAATAATGCAAGACACACAACCTGATAAGTAGTCCATAGGCCCTCCCAAGGGATAACCAACTGATTTTTGATGGCCTGAAGGCCCTGTGGGTAGGAAGCCCATTACATGGGCCATAGGCCTAATATTTTTTTCCAAAGTGCCATGCTATAAATATTAACCTGACTACTGTAGTCCCTCCGCTACTACAGTTCCCCTACCACCTCCTGATACAGTGCATGTCACCGCTACAGTGTTGCCGGTCAATAGTTCTACCACTGCTACAGTAGGCTGTAGTACTGCTATAGTAATATGCACCCAATGTGTTTGGAACCCCCATTTTTTATGTAGTATTACTGAGTGCAAACCACTAAGTGGATCCCCAAATACAAATAATCATACATATATAACACACACAAATATATATAATAAATAAATATTTATATATATATAAAAATAAATAAATAAGAAATTACAAAAATATATATAATAATAAATATCTAACATTATAAAAAAACGATAATAATATCTACATAATAATATATATATATATATATAAATGATTATATATTAAAATATACCACAATAAATATATATAGTAGTATAATAACAATATATAATACTAAATATATAACAATATATCTTGTTAACAATATAATAACAATATATAACTATATAATAACAATATATTAATTATATATAATATATATATATATATCATATATATAAATTTTTATATAATATATATAATATATATATGTGTATGCTATATTAACAAAAATGTATTTTTAATACAATTATATATAATTGATTAACATTAACTTTTTTTAGAACATTGTCAATGTGTGTGTGTTATTGTTATATATATATATATATTAATAACACACACAAAAACATTAATAATATAGGGGTGCATGCAATGGATATCAGTCCCATAAGGAATCTTGATGTGAGTGTCTTCCTATTAATAAGTAAAGAAGGGTCATATGATTGTTCACTATTTGCAGGGGGTCGTCATCAGGGGTCTTCTTCTACTATAGTAGCAACACAGGGTCTACTTCTATAAATGGTAAGCAGTCGGTGGGGTTACGATGGGTGCATGTAGTAGTAGGGATGAAATTGACAGGGGTAGTAATTTTTTACTATGAAATAAAATTACTAAATATTATGGAAAACATAAGTAAATTATATCATATTACAAATGTATCTAAAAAAAATATTTAAATTAAATGAACATTCCAACATTTATGTAAAATGCATGTAAATAAAAATAAAATGAAGGTGGTTACTTCCCAAAAAAAATAATAAAAAGTAAAATTTACCCACACATTTAAAAACATAGGAAAAAAATGAAATTGCCATCATTTTTTAAAACATTATAAAATGACTAATTATCTACGTTCATAAACTTATCTATTTAGAAAAACCACATTTCAATATGTTTTTCAAAAAAATATGTAAATTCATTAGTTACATTTGAAAATGTATCTAATTAAAATAATAGCGAAATTTTATTTTTCATGTAGTGATTTTATTTGACTAGATATTGATTTTGGAGTATCTAAAATGAGAATAAATGCTAGTAATCATAGTGTGAATCATTAGAAATGTATAAAATGTATTTTTATACTTGAGTATGAACAAAGATATAACTTTACAGTACACAGATTATTCAAATTTATTATATGGATACACAAATGTGATTTGGATTACAAGTATTAGAGATAATGAAATCATGTATGGATGGTTGTTAATGCTCAAAATTTATACTGTTTGTTGGGTGAGAAACAAAAAAACATGTATATCACAATCTCCCATGGAGACAATGTTTTTTTCATTAAATACACGAGGAATGGTAGTTGAATTGATCAAGAATATATTAGTGGATGTTATATTATATAAAAGTATAATGCCTCCCATTTGAATCAATTATTATAGTGGATCTGTCATGACCCGACCCAATGGGGCTCGAGCAGGGACTCCCCAAGCCCACCTCTAATAGGCTAGTGGATGGTGACCAGTGCCGAGTATGATATCACAAACATGGGGGGCCGAAGCCTAAGGTAATTGTACACATGCACCCACATGAACCTCTATGAAACAGTGTAGAGATTTATAAAAACTGGAAAGAAATGCATGCATACATCTATCCCCAAAAAAGTGTACAATATCATAAAAAAATGTAAAATAAAGGTCCCACCAAAAGAAAAAAGTAATGTGCTAAAACATCTTGAAGGATGGTATCACAGAAAAACTTATACCTGTAAGCTCCTCGGCCGAGATCTGGTAAACACCTCGATTGGTCAAGCACGCTATGCTCTGCCTACTCATGGTCCTCCTAGGACTTCATCGAAAGGTATGTGGTAAAAAACAGATACAAAACATGTGTGAGGAAATATTGTTCATGGTTGAGTATAATGATACTCAATAGGCTCTCGAAAACCCCCAAAAGAAAAGGGAGAAACATAATGGGTACATTCCACACATCCCAGCTAGAGGGAACCCAAATGAGAGAGAAACTCCATCTCGTGCCGATCCTCGACTAAACACAACTAGTTAGGTGAAAAAACAGGGTATGTCATCAAATATGTGACAACACCCCAAGGGAATATCCGAAAAAACACTTTAAATACTCATCTCAAGCATCAAGGATCATGAGGGTCCAACCTCAAAGCCAAAGTCAGATTCCACTTGAGGATATAAGGCAACACATAACAAAGAGAAAACTATTGTCAGATAGCACTAAAAAGCATTGCACACTGAAACTGAGAAGTTCTCGATCCTCGGATAGGGGATCCATCCCAAGATCCACTAGGGGTAACTACACACACTACTAGAAAACTATGAACCACAACTCCTCAGATAGGGGATCACTCCTAGGATTCGCTAGGGGATACCATGACCCTAACCGATAGCCCCTAGTATCTTAGAGAGAGGATCACACCCATGAAATACTGAGGGATTCCACAACTCAATATGACATCCCAAAGATCACCTCACTCAGATAGAGGATTTTCACCCTTGTAATTTTGGTAATGATGATAATGAAAACTCCATCTAGGAGAACTCGTGAAGTAGGGGATCATATACCTGACGATACCGTAAACCCTACATAAAACATGGGCTGAGTAGGGGAACATATACCTAATGATGCTGCAACCCTAATGAAATTTCCTTCTATACAGGGATCATATATTCAACGTTACCACAATACATAATTTTATATTGTAACATCCCAAGCTTCCACAATACGCTTCTCATTCAATAATCCAATAGCTTGCATTGTACGCAACTTCGAGTTCTAAAATACCGCGACTAATCAAAGTAGCCATTATGAATAGTAATAACCACTTTTTAAAATTATAGAAATTTTATATTTCAAAATGGACTTCATTTTTGGATTCGGAATATCGAAATTAGCCTATGTTGAATTTTTGGTATTTTTCTGAAACTTCCAATTTTTTATGAATAGTGAAAAATACTTAAAAACAAATTTTTTAATCAAAATAATTTATAGTGATAAATTATACTATTTAGTGGTTTTAAAGTATAATTAGAATATATTTTTACCATTTTATCAAATGGTGGTCATTAGAATTAATTTAACATTGAAATTGGACATAAACAATTGCCAATCTTTTGATATAAATTGTTTCTTAAAAACACGCTATTTGTTGTGACAGCGGGAATTAATTATAAAATTAATTAATGCAACTTATATGTTTGGAATTTTTTAAAATAGAAATCATTTTTTAATTCGAAATATCAGTTATATCTTAGGGTGAAATTTTGGCATTGTTTTGAAAAACTTCAATTTTTGATGAATAGTGAAACCACTAAGTGGTAGTTAAATAACTGATTTTTCGTTTAAATGAAATATTACCACTTCTGTGAGTTAATTTTCAAAAATACAACATACATGGTTGTCATTAAGAAGTAAAATGTGGTTCAATGAGATTAAAATAATTTTTTGGTGAATAGTAACTTTTCCTTAATCGCGATTAGAGGTAATTAGTGTAGTTTAAGGTAAAAATAATGTTTTAATAATATGAGATGAGCTTGACACATGTCCTACCCTCATTGGATGTGCCATGGCCGACCAATAAAATCCATGGGTCAACTTGGGGACCCCATGGAACCACTTTAGTTATAAAATGACATAAATACCTTTTATTTAATGTTAAAGTAAAAAATGACACAAACATGAAATGTTTTACTAAAACAATTTTTACATGGGGTTATACAAGTCATATTTTTGACTATAAATATTCATTGGAAAGAAAAAAAGATTTCCTACATCATAGTATTTTTTATTATTTTTAGACATTAAATAAATTAATTAATTTATGACATCATGATGATGCAGCGATGACCTCATTATTTAACGATTTAAATAAAATATAAAGATAATGTAAAATCCAAGGCTTAAACTTGTCAAAAACCAATTGGATGAGTAGATTTCGAACCCTTATCACCTTAAACTAGAATTATATAAGTGTGGGACCTCTAAAATCCGAAACTCATTTTATAATAAAGTGACTTTTCTTTACTTTCCAAGAGTGCCCCTCCTCTCCACTTATAAAAGGCCCCCACCTCTACCACCCCTTTCACACTTTAAAGCCCTTTTTCTCGGCCAAAATCTACCCAAATACTCTCCCAAATTCCCTCCCTTACTCCTAGAAGCCTCACTTTGGGCATAATTCTTCCCATGTAAGCCTTTGGATCAAATCAAAAAGAGTTACCCGATTTTTAGGTAATGTCTTCTCTAATGTTGTTTTGTTTTATTTAGCTTCTCCAACCCCTTAAACTCTTTTTATTAATTTATTTTGTAACAAAACCAGAATCCTAAATACACTAGGATGTTTTTATAAGAAGGATTCGAGCTACACTAACACACACCTACATCTAATCGTTAAAGAACATACTGTTTCTGTGGATGGCGAATTTCTGCCTCACGAAACGATGATTGTTCAACACTCATATAACACCTTCAAAGGTAGACATTAAGATGTCAATATATTTATATATGATATATAATATGTTTATGTTTTACATATGCTTCTGTATTTCTCATTTATTCCATACTTTATGATTTCCATTATGGGTAAACGCGATAATTTCATTTTAGGAAGTGCGGACTACCGCCCCCTCAAAGTGATGTGAATCGTTAATGCCATATGTGGGATGTATAAAGGATGGAGTAAATGATATTATATATTATATTATACTGGAACTATATTATACCTCTATATAATTATGATTTCATTCCATTAAATACGAAATAGAAATGAAAGTAGCATTCATGCGTACGTACGGCTTACCATCTCCATGAACGGTGAATTTCATTTATTTCCTCTAAATGTTATGTAATATTATAAATTCATGTATATACTGGATATATATGATATATATGATATCTACATCATGAAAATAATTCTGGATATAATGGATATTTCAACACATTAACAACTTGTAATTATAAGAAATATATTTTTGAGTCAAGTACCAAAGATCGACAAAACGACCGTTATTAACATAAATAATTACATAATGTTCATGACATGGTAATAAGTGATATAAAAGGAATAATGAACTAGAAAAAGGTTCTTAAGAAGATATATATTAACTCTAGTTTATTATTCAGGAGGTTAATGAACGGTCGAGTCAGGACAAGACGCAAGGTAAGGGAATTTCTTAACCCAACTTCCATTCTTTGGGTTAATCTCATACTTTCAAATTATGTCATGATATTATTATGTCCTATTTTGTATTTTTACTTTATTTATGTGTACCTATAGTGAATAAACATAATAGATCTATTTTATTTTAAAAATTATCTTTTTAAGGACTTCGTCTCAATCCACTTTCATTGAGGCATATTTGGTTTTATACACAACTTTCTTTTATACGGTGTATAAACCCCTTTGACTTTTACGTTATTCAAAAGGAATCTTTTTTTATACGAAGTGTTTTACTAAACGAAAAAAGGGAATGTTTTTCTTTCCGTACATATGCGGCGACAACGACTTCTCCGCCGCCGTGACCATTATTTGAGTTTCGGCTTCCTCTACAAGCCATCACGTTTTTTTTAATGAAAAATAAATACAAAGTTTTTACTTTCTTTTATTATGATATTGAAAATGGTTTTGAAAGCATTTTTATTATATCAATGTGTTGTATTGATATCTTTTGATTGAAATGTGGAAATGTTATGTTTCCTTTATCCATGTTTTATGTGATACAATTATGTTATGGTTTATGATATGTTTAAACCTATTCATATGAGGAATGCATTGGACTTAATAAGTGACGGGTGGAGCCCGATATAGCTCCTCGATGCATCGGTAGGTCAGATGAGACAACTAGATGTGGAATTGGCCGAGGCCCTTTCCCAATTTGATTTATGGTTTTGGCCGAGGCCTTAATCATTTTAGACGTCTTGGCCGAGGCCTTGACAAAATGTTTCAGAATGTCTGGAATTATGCATTCCATCATTATGAAAGTGGTTAATAATATTTCATGTGATTATTCGACCACTAGAATATCCATGTGAAGAAGTAAATGGAATTATCTTATTTTACTTTTGCCATATTATGTTTATGTTCAAGTTTAAAAGGCTTTTGTTTTAGTTATACATTGCCTTAAATGTTTTTGGCTATTTATGAAAGCTTCCGCAATATTGTTATCCTTACTGAGCATCTGAGCTCACCCCTTTCAATGTTTTAATATTTTCCAGGATGTGAAGAAGTATTTTATGAATGACCTTCAGGGATAGTCAGAAGAGGATATGAGTGTGGACTATGAAGACTTTGTTATTAGTTTTTCACTTTATGATGTAATGTAACATTTATGAATGCATCTAGTGTTTCCAAGGCTACTAAACTAATCGGTCTTTTGAGACTTGATCCTTTGTGATCATGCCAATGTTACGAAGTAATGCACCGAATCTGGGTAGCTGGGGTCGGGGCGTTACAGTTGGCATCAGAGGCAGTTTAGTACAAACCTTGGAAGCTAGATTTAGATAAACTCTGATTAGATCACATAGACCAAAGATAGACTTTGAGGATTAGAATAGAAGAGCTTCCAAGAATTTTGGTATTATAGAGATGTTGTGAGTTTTCTGAGCAATACATCTCTGTCTGGATACGAGCAGGTAGAGGTGGCTCTGGCACAGATGTATCTAGGGGTAAAACCCAAAAACACCGCTTTGAGGTAGACTCGAACGGGAACTGATGCACGACAACGGGCCTTGCTGCACTCTTGGTTACGACACTCCCGGGGGATATGCTTAGGATAATTCTCATTTCTTTACAAACCACTATGAAGGGTTATGAGTATATACTTTCTCAAAGAAAACTTTTTTTTATGATTATGGATTATATCCATAAAATAGTTCAATTAGTGTTAAGTGTTTTACAAGTACGGAATTATGTATTTTGATTCATAAACTAACCTATTTTATGCCATTGTATAGAAATGGTGCCCAGTGGAAGGAATGTGAAATCCAGCAATACGTATGATCCAAAGTGTAAGAAGGATCATATCTTTCACGGTATTAAGCCAACATTTAGAAGGGAAATAATCTCCCATGTGTTCTCAACATATGAAGAAATATTATCACGTGTTAATAAGATAAGTAAAGATTTCTCTGAGTATTATGGATTTGAAGGGAATAAAGAGAAGAAAAGGATAGAAGAGAGAATGATGGAAAAAGGGACGTGGGAAAAGAAGAATTTTCCAATATGTGATAACTGTGGGAAGAAACACCTTGGAACTTGCCTGAAGGGAATGGGAGTTTTTTATAAGTGTGGAGAAAAATGACACAAAGTGCGTGACTGCAAGGGTAAGAAAAAGGTTTCAAATGTACAATTATTCATCTGCAAGGAGTGGGGACACTACGCAAAACAATGTCCAAATCATCAGAGTATGCCTCAAACGATGTTATTGGATAATAATCAAGTTATGATACTACCACAGATGAGGAGGAATGATTAGAGTTCTTATGTTGTTATTAAATAATTTTGTCATTTGAGTGTTGTATCAATGATGTACTGGTTATAATAATTATTGAGTATATAAGGATTGTACTGTAGTACTATTTCATCAAGGACTTGAGATTGTGTGGAACAAAGAAAAGTTACTCCACAGTAGGTTAATGTTTTGGAAAATATATGGTTGAGAGAAAGATAAACCATAATATGGTTCTGATACCGAGATAGTGATTTTGGAATAATACATGATTGATTTTGAAAATTATATTGGATATTCTTAACTTCCTCGAAACTGATTAATTATTTTTGGATAGAAGAAGTATATCTAGTATTCTATAAGGAATAAGGGATCATTGGTAATTGCAGTGTTTTAAAAGAATACATGATGAAGGTGTTCACATGTTGTTACGCAGAAAAAAGGATCTTCATTATGTTTACCTTCCTTATAAAATTTGGACTGTGAGTTGGACAGAAGTATTTTGGATAACTATAAAGGTTGGAATGGATTAAGTTGATCTTTGGATAGTATTGTTTAAGGTTAAAACATTTCTGAAGATTATTTTTGGAATATTATAATACTATAGTTTTAGGAAAAGGACAACCTGCAGGGTGGGGCATAACTCGTCGCGTCGGACAAAGCTGCAGGAATCGAACCCACAACCATAGTGCGACAAGCCTTTATTACCTACCACTAGCCTACCGGAAGTCCCTGGTTATTACAAAATAGTTTTACTAATCTAAATGGTATGTGTTAATATTTGGAAACTTATACAATTAGGATAAATAGAATATTTTTGAGTTCTATTATCTTTTTGAGTGAAAGATGAGTTTGTGGTAGAAATTAGTTGAAGGTTGAAACTCTACTTGTCAAGAATTAATATATATACCTATCTCTTATTCAATGAATGAATTAATTCTTAAACTTTAGTAAAGGGATATTAAAACAAAAAAATGTGTTATCCTAATACCTTATGTCTTGTTGAACTGATGATATTTTAAATCAACATAGATTGAAGGCTTTGAGGCCCTCAATTTGACAGTTGATTGTGATTAATGACCTCAATCACTCCCTACAAATATTTACGTTTTTCCTCCAATTATATGTCTCTAATTTCCACCAATTTTCTCCTAATTGAGATCATAATTGGGTGGTGACTTTTTCATTTCCCTTTCCCTCTTATTAAGGCTAAATTTTATTAATCTTATTTCCGATGTGGGTTTTCCACAAAGGTATTTTCTATTTTCAACCTTTTATTTTCCAAGAAAAATTTCAAATTGCGAGGATGCAATTTATTGAAGGAGGTAAGAATGTAACACCCCGAGCTTCCACAATACGCTTCTCATTCAATAATGCAATAGCTTGCATTGTACGCAACTTCGAGTTCTACAACACCGCGACTAATCAAAGTAGCTGTTATGAATAGTAATAACCACTTTTTAAAATTATATAAATTTTATATTTAAAAATGGACTTCATTTTTGGATTCAGAATATCGAAATTAGCCTATGTTGAATTTTTGGTATTTTTCTGAAACTTCCAATGTTTTATGAATAGTGAAAAATACTTAAAAACAACTCTTTTAATAAAAATAATTTATAGTGATAAATTATACTATTTAGTAGTTTTAAAGTATAATTAGAATATATTTTTACCATTTTATCCAATGATGGTCGTTATAATTAATTTAACATTGAAATTGGACATAAACAATTGCCAATCTTTTGATATAAATTGTTTCTTAAAAACACGCTATTTGTCGTGACAGGGGGAATTAATTATAAAATTAATTAATGCAACTTATATGTTTGGAATTTTGTAAAATATACATCATTTTTCAATTCGGAATATCAATTATAGATTAGGGTGAAATTTTGGCATTGTTCAGAAAAACTTCAATTTTTGATGAATAGTGAAACCACTAAGTGGTAGTTAAATAACTGATTTTTCGTTTAAATGAAATATTACCACTTCTGTGAGTTGATTTTCAAAAATCCGACATACATGGTTGTCATTAAGAAGTAAAATGTGGTTCAATGAGATTAAAATAATTTTTTGGTGAATAGTAACTTTTCCTTAATCGCGATTAGAGGTAATTAGTGTAGTTTAAGGTAAAAATAATGTTTTAATAATATGAGATGAGCTTGACACATGTCCTACCCTCATTGTATGTGCCATGGCCGACCAAGACAATCAATGGGTCAACTTGGGGACCCCATGGAACCACATTAGTTAGAAAATGACATAAATACCTTTTATTTAATGTTAAAGTAAAAAATGACACAAACATGAAATGTTTTACTAAAACAATTTTTACATGGGGTTATACAGGTCATATTTTTGACTATAAATATTAATTGGAAATATAAAAAGATTTCCTACATCATAGTATTTTTTTATAATTTTTATACATTAAATAAATTAAATTATTTATGACATCATGATGATGTAGCGATGACCTCATTATTTAACGATTTAAATAAAATAAAACGATAATGTAAAATCCAAGGCTTAGACTTGTCAAAACCCTATTGTATGAGTAGATTTAGAACCCTTATCACCTTAACCTCGAAATATATAAGTGTGAGACCTCTAAAATCCGAAAATCATTTTATAATAAAGTGACTTTTCTTTACTTTCCAAGAGTGCCCCTCCTCTCCTCTTATAAAAGGCCCCCACCTCTACCACCTCATTCACACTTTCAAGCCATTTTTCTCGGCCAAACTCTGCCCAAATACCCTACCAACTTTCCTCCCTTACTCCTAGAAGCCTCACTTTGGGCAGAATTCTTCCCAAGGAAGCCTTTGGCTCAAATCAAAAAGAGTTACCCGATTTTTAGGTAATGTCTTCTCTAATGTTGTTTTGTTTTATTGAGCTTTTCCAACCCCTTAAAATCTTTTTATTCATTTCTTTTGTAACAACACCAGTATCCTCAATATACTAGGATTTTGTTATAAGAAGGATTAGAGCTACACTTTCACACACCTACATCTAATGGTTAAAGAACATTCTGTTTCTGTGGATGGTGAATTTCTGCCTCACAAAACGATGATTGTTCAACACTCATATAACACCTTCAAAGGTGGCCATTAAGATGTCACTATATTTATATATGATATATAATATGTTTATGTTTTACTTATGCTTATTAATTTTTCATTTATGGCATAATTTATGATTTCCATTATGGGTAAACGCGATAATTTCATTTTAGGAAGTGCGGACTACCGCCCCCTCAAAGTGATGTGAATCGTTAATGCCATATGTGGGATGTATAAAGGATGGAGTAAATGATATTATATATGATATTATACTGGAACTATATTATACCTCTATATAATTATGATTTCATTCCATTAAATACGAAATAGAAATTAAAGTAGCGTTCATGCGTACGTACGGCTTACCGTCTCCATGAACGGTGAATTTCATTTCTTTCTTCTAAATGTTATGTAATATTATAAATGCATGTATATACTGTATATATATGATATATATGATATCTACATCATGAACATAATTCTGGATATAATGGATATTTCAACACATTAACAACTTGTAATTATAAGAAATATATTTTTGACTCAAGTACCAAAGATCGACAAAACGACCGTTATTAACCTAAATAATTACATAATGTTTATGACATGGTAATAAGTGATATAAAAGGAATAATTAATTATAAAAAGGTTCTTAAGAAGGTAGATATTAACTCTAGTTTATTATTCAGGAGGTTAAAGAACGGTCGAGTGAGGACAAGACGCAAGGTAAGGGAATTTCTTAACCCAACTTCCATTCTTTGGGTTAATCTCCTACTTTCAAATTATGTCATGATATTATTATGTACTATTTTGTATTTTTACTTTCTTTATGTGTACCTATAGTGAATACACATAATAGATCTATTTTATTTTAAAAATTATCTTTTTAAGGACTTCATCTCAATCCCCTTTCATTGAGGCATATTTGGTTTTATACACAACTTTATTTTATACGGTGTATAAACCCCTTTGACTTTTACGTTATTCAAAAGGAATCTTTTTTTATACGAAGTGTTTTACTAAACGACAAAAAGGGAATTTATTTCTTTCCGTACATATGTGGCGACAATGACTTCTCCGCCGCCGTGACCATTATTTGAGTTTCGGGTTCCTCTACAAGCCATCACGTTTTTTTTAATGAAAAATAAATACAAAGTTTTAACTTTTTTATATTCCGATATTGAAAATGGTTTTGAAAGAGTTTGTATTATATAAATGTGTTGTATTGATATCTTGTGATTCAAATGTTGAAATTTTATGTGTCCTTTATCCATGTTTTATGTGATACGATTATGTTATGGTTTATGATATGTTTAAACCTATTCGTATGAGGAATGCATTGGACTTAATAAGTGACGGGTGGAGCCCGCTATAGCTCCTCGATGAATCGGTAGGTCTCATGAGACAACTAGACGTGGAATTGGCCGAGGCCCTTTCCCAATTTGATTTATGGTTTTGGCCGAGGCCTTAATCATTTTAGATGTCTTGGCCGAGACCTTGACAAAATGTTTCAGAATGTCTGTCATTATGCATTCCATCATTATGAAAGTGGTTAATGATATTTCATGTGATTATTCGACTAGTAGAATATCCATGTGAAGAAGTAAATGGCATTATCTCATTTTACTTTTGCCATATTATGTTTATGTTCAAGTTTAAAAGGATTTTGTTTTAGTTATACATTGCCTTAAATGTTTATGCCTATTTATGAAAGCTTCTGCAATATTGTTATCCTTACTGAGCATCTGAGCTCACCCCTTTCAATGTTTTAATATTTTCCAGGATGTGAAGAAGTATTTTATGAATGACCTACAGGGATAGTCAGAAGAGGATATGAGTGTGGACTATGAAGACTTTGTTATTAGTTTTTCACTTTATGATGTAATGTAACATTTATGATTGTATCTAGTGTTTACAAGGCTACTAAACTAATCGGTCTTTCGAGACTTGATCCTTTGTGATCATGCCAATGTTACGAAGTAATGCACCGACTCTGGGTAGCTGGGGTCAGGGCGTTACATATATTCTTATAGATAGGGGATCAATGACCGTTTAGTGTTGGTCATAGTGATTATGAGAACTCGCTATAGTGTAAATGATACGCTAGAGGATCCTACACCAGACTCTCTGAAAGGATATCACATATCTACCCATGTGATCTTACTAAGGGGATTACAAACATGTAATGAGGATATAATGCCACAGAAACCACCATAGTAATGAACCAAGAGAGTTCAATCAACTGATACTCGTCCAAACATTGCTAACCCAAGGAACCGACATCATCACCCCACCCCACATCTCTTAGGTCGAAACTAAGGCCACCATCGCGTTCTATGCAAAAAAAACATGCATGATAGGCTATTTAATCACCCGAAACAGATAACCAATGAAAAATGTATTATTCACTAATGCACGCCTAAGTGGGGATCATTACTTGATTTTGGAACATGTTTAATGGATCATGCCAATGTGATCACTTTATAAAAACACACTAAGTTGACTACTCATTCGTCCAAAACAGACACCCGGAGAAAAGGTCATATCTTGACGGAAATGCCCAAATCGGGGATCATGGGTCCCAGAACCTGATTTTGGTTTCAAAACCCGGAATTAGTCTTGAAACTTCCTCCTTTATTTCAGTGTCACAATTTCACTGACGGTACATCAATCAGATATTAGACATAGAAGATATGTTCGATTTAATTATCGCTATATAATAATAATTAAAATATTGTCATTATTTTTGGACGTTTCATGGAACCAAGCATCTGTAAAAACTCAAAAATATTTAAAAGTGGCATAAAAATTTCCCCTCAAATAAAGGGTCACGTCACCCCAGAGGACTCGTGAATCTGACTCCCAATTAGTGAGATACAGGGGTTAAAACGCCCCCGAACAACTCTGGAAGGATCGCCATCGGCACGCCACCAGAAACCACCACACCGGAGTAAGAAATTGTCATGCCGCCTCATCTCTATGCCGGAAACTATCGTGATAGAGGTGACCTCACTAGATTCTTCGTTGGCTTCCGTCAGAATCCACCCTTTCTACTAGAAAACATCCGAAGACAACCAGGAGCACCCCAGTGCCCCAAAAAATAGATCTAAGACCAGTTTCGGAAATCATGGAATGAGATCTTCACATAAACGAAAACTATCTGAAAAAAAAATTAGAGGGTAGAAAAATTAAAACTCAAATAAATTATGTCACGGGCGAAACGTCGCCACTTCTACACCAGATATGCACTCTGAAGCTGCTATCGCACGATCCAAGAGCGATCACAATCTATATAGGAGTCCAACGACACCTTGTTTCTTCGATCCAGTGGTTCATCACTTGAAGTAGAGGAGGATCTACCTGTTTCATGAAAAAAAAATAGAGGATATGGTTGAGTATATATGTTTTTATTTTTAATAAAACAAATATCCACTTAACAACCCAGCCAGACTTGCCAATGACACGACTCCCATTGCTGACTAAATTTATGTAACACCTAGGGTAAACACGGCATTCCAAACCCAAATACGGTCTCTGAATTTAAATCTAAGACTCCATATAGAGGTTATTTGGGATCGAACATTAAAATTAATAAATTTATTTATTTATGAAAATTCCCTCGATAACGTTTTCCACAGCTGGCCCGCGCTTGTAAAACTTACACTCTGCCAAGGGTAAAGGGCATGCTCCGGGGCACAACTGTGACCTCAGATTTCTACTCCAAGATACCATTTCAGATATAATCAATTTCATACATGTGAATAGTAAAAAAACATAATATTTTTTTCAAATTTATTTTGGGAATCCCTGGGCTCGGAATTGCACGTCGTCTTCATGCCTAGCTCTTGTATTATTCACATGAATATTCAAATGTATGACAGTGAAAAAACCTGAGTTGCTACAAGATTGACTCTATTAAAGTCATATAGTTTCATTTAGAATATAAATTCTAGAAATATAAGTATGATACACTATTATTTTATTAAAATATTAAAATAAGACCCCATAATAATTGTCTATGTGAGATCATGTAAAACAGTACAGATCTATTTACCAAATATCATATGGGGACATTATTCACACAACTAATAAATAGATAGGTCTAAAACCATTAAAATAAATTATTTTGTAATGGAAACTCAACAATTTAATTATTTAGGTTATAATCAAAGTGTTTAATCAGTAAAATAAGTTACGAATGTAATTATTGATACTGAATATTATATCCCAAACTAAACATTGTTAATATTGTATACTATGAATAGAGGTTGAGTTATTAAATCATAATGAAATATTAATACCAAATGAGTTATATAATATAAATATTGGAAAAGTTTTTAATATTTCACCTTTGTGATCATAGAAGTGGCCCCACTTATTACATGATTTAGTGAGTTTACTCCTCAGAGAGTTCATGAAAGGATATAAGCACATGACCAAAAAAGTTATAGAAAATGAGATGTTGGATAAAAGATTATTTTATGTATGATATATTTGGTTTTTATTAAAGGATAATAAGTTAAATGTTCCGAAAACATTTAGATTCGATAATATGATTACATTTTTATATTATGTAATGGTTTAAATTGAATGCTATGTTTATTATGTAGAATGATTTATTTGTGATATGGATATTCAACATTTATTACATAAATGAGGGATATTATTATGGCTTTTGTTTATTAAATATTTAAATGAGTGGTCCCATTTTAAAAGGATGGAGATAATTTCAAAAGAAAATTGGATGGAATTATTTTTTGTTTTGGGAATCCTACATAAGTTGTTGTGATTCTATTCCCAATATATTTCCCTTATAAATAAAGTCATTGGGTAAATTATTTTCACACATATATATACATATACATAATTTTTAAAAAGGTTATATATATATATATTAGTAATTTTTTTCATTATATATATAAGAAAAAAACAAAAAATAGAATAAAGTTTTTTTAAAAAATTAAACGAATAATTATAAGATTAATCAAAACTATTGGAATTCAAAATTGAATGTCCAAATGGTTGACTCATTCCAAAAGTTATATTGTTTTGATCGAATAAAAAATCCTATTTTTTAACTAGTTTAAACAAATTGGTGTGAGTAAAAATGTGTTTGATATATAAATAAGCATAATATATAGAATCATTAATGGTTAACAATCTAAATCCAAAATTATATAGAAATCTTACTCTAACATCATCATAGTGAGATTACTAATATTGGTTCTCCCCATTCCAAAATCCATGATGAAATCCTTAAAAAATTCTACTGAGAACCATACACCAACTAGTGGTTGCGGATTACAACATTTGGGACAATAAACATCAATCATACATCAACGTTATCAAGTCTATTTTATATCACATGCCTTACACCATTCTAAAAACTGAGAAGGATGTATTGCCTCTATGGGAGTATCTGTAGAAGTTATGGAAACATACTCTATATTTGTTTTCCCAAACAATCGCTCCAGGTCGACCATGTCATTACCCACCTCAGGTGTAGGTGGTAAGTCATCTTATAGAATTTGGGGTATCATAAGTCATGATCGTAAACAATGTCTCCAGCTTCATTACTATAAATGAACACATGTATAAAATGTGAGATTTGTATATTTCTCATCATACTAATGATGATCATCAATCGCTGCATCCTTGAAATAATATAACATAACCATATCCAAAGCCCTCCCCATATTTTATAAATTATGCCAATTTATGAACCATATCTTACTAACAAATGTGGTAGGCAGTTCATTCTCAAAAATTCAAAACTTCTAAGTCAGGTATAAAGTACCCACCCATTATCAAACCCTTGTGATGTTGAACCAATAGTTTTGTGAAGTTATTAGGAGGTTTCTGTTGGATTGCAAATAACACAAATACATCCAATTGGTTCCAAATTATATGATAATCCCCTATAAAACCATGGTGTTATGATGATTTTGTGAATAATCTAATATGTGGTATCCTTGAGAGATGTGATATCAGATTTTGTACGATTATATTTGTATAATGGACCACATACATGGGATTTCCATTTTTAAAAAATTATTATCCTTTTAAGGAAAATGTCTCATATGTATTTTACCAAATAGGGTCTTGAATATAAATGTTGAAAATGACACCAAATTTAGCTAAGATTACATTATATGGTCAGCCTTCCAAAGGATACTTCAATGGAATTTTTAGACATTGGTGTATTGAATAATTCAAATATAATATCCCTATAAGTATACTAATGAATCGAAATGAATATTATATTATTTAACCACACAAATTCCTCGATATAAATTCCAAAAAGGAAATCCAATTTAGGTAAGATTACTCCCTATAGTAACCTTCCAAAAAATACTATCATACAGTTGTTGAAATCTTGTGTTTTGAAGAATTCCAATATAATATTCCTATAAGGCTCATCATGTATCAAAATTATGCTCTCCAGATAGAGTTTCTTAAAGCTATACATTGAAACATATTACAATCCCCTGGATGAAAAAATTATGACATCATATATCTTCCTTATCTTCATTTTACGATTTTTCATGATATCCAACTTCTGTAACTATTTACGATCCTCAAACATCAAACAAGGATGTACGTAAAATGTTTAAGAATCAGTAGATTTTTAGGAGAATTCAGGTTTGTTAAATTGGGGTAATATGATTGGATGTACGATTGGGGAAGGTGGTCGGAATTGGAATTTTTTGGTGGAGGAATGGTAAGTGAAATAATACTATTTAGTTAGAGGGGTTTTCTATTAGTATTGGTATATACATGTGGATGTATTACACATTGGTTTTCCTATATGGAGGGTTTATAGTGGTTTTTATATGGTGGGATGGGTAAATGAACGATTGGGGTGTTAATGTGGGTAATGGGAGGGGTGTGCATAGTGGGATTTGAAAGGTATTATTTAATGGTAAGAAAGGTAAAAGGAAGAAGTCAGGTCATACATGGTTTTGGGGGTTTTGGGAATATAAGATGAAAGGGTGGGAAAAACTATTTTTAAAATTTATTTTTACCATCGTAATTAAACTATTTTAATTAATAATTTGAAAAATCCATAGAATGATTTGGGTTTTTATCGAATTAGGGATATGAATTTAGATAAACCACTTTTAAAACATGATACTATTGTGGCTATGGAAATATTCAAGTTTTGGTCTTGGGTTTTTAGTGTAAACATAATGTTGTTTTACCTATGTGGTTTAGGGGGTAAATGGGTTGGGTACACCATGATACCATACACCTCGTAGTTTTGTTATACATTTCACTAACTCCCAAGATTCCATGATTTAGGTGGAGTTATTGGGATCATGGTTTTGAGTTAAATGCTTTATTTCACACTATCTTTGAAAATACTAGGAAAACACCTTGGGTTATAATAGGATTTTTTCAAGGATATGGTAAAATTAGATTAAAGGAATGTATATGAGGTAAGATGTCACGACCCGCCCTCGGGGACCGTGCCGTGACTACCCCAAGCCCGCCTTCCATAGGCCAGGGGCTGGCGACTAGCACCAAGGCGTAAATCCCGGTAAAAAGGGAAGGCATTGCCTTTGTAAAGTAAACAAACACCACAGAGTCAGCAAGCGGAAAGTAAACACTAAACAAAAGCAGAGTACATCTGAAAGTGCAGAAAAGTAAATGGGCCAGAATACAAACCCAAACTGAAAGTAAAGTACAACTCGAAAGGGAAAACAGCAACTGAAAAGTAAAAGCCGCTACACCGAGCTGTCCACTGGAAATCCCACCTGAAGGGTGGGTACAGATAGCTCCTCTGCTCCACGGGTCCCGCCGTCTGCTCCGTGCACGTCCCGCCCAGTGGTCCACCTCCGGGTACCGTCCCGCTGTGCAAGCCTCAGCTAAGGTCAATGATGTCCGTCGTCTGCAACCAACACAACGTAGTGCGGGCAAAGCCCGTGCAGGGGTGAGTATAAGCTACTCAGTAGGGACCCCGAGACCCCTGAAGGTCTCTAAAAATCCACAAAGGATAAACCACGAAGAAAGGTACAATCACGAAGTAACAACCGACACTGCTTAGGTATATGCCCATACATATACCTAAGTCATCAATTACAATACGCTCCAACCTCCGAGCCCAAGTACAACTCAGTCCATGTAGGAAAGTATACGTATTCCACATAGGAAAGCAAAACATAATCCACACAGGATTGCACAACACAATCCACACAGGAAAGCAACAGGATTCAGCTCACACAGGTATACTTTTTCAAGGATGATAAAGATGATCACTGATCCATCTAAGTCGTCGGACCCATGAAGGATCGATAGGTAACTAACCCCCGCAATGACCCACACAGGATCGGGCCCACACAGGACCTGTAGGCGCTGGCTCACACAGAACCGCTGAGCGCAAGGACCCACACAGGATCGGGCCCACACAGGACCTGTAGCACTGATCCACGTAGGATCGCTGAATGCTGAAGTCGTCGTCGTCGAATCCACACAGGATCTCTGTACTGTCGTCGTCGAATCCACACAGGATCTCTGTACTGTCGTCGTCGCAGTCACAGTAGCAGTCGTAGCAGTAGAACAGTCGCAGCCAGCACTAGGGTTCCCGCACACAGCTAGCTCGTTCGGAGGGTCCGCTCCACGAGCCGAGAGGCTGATACATCAACTGTCACAAAGACCATAGTTGATGTATCCAAAAGTTCCGTATCGACAAAAGGAACTCAACGCAACAGACGGCGCGTCGATCAGACGCCCGGTCTGAGAGTTATTGGCATTTTCGTCTCCGGGGCCCGGTTGGTTTTTAAGGCTAAACCAACCCGACCGTACTCCACCTGCGTCCAAACCTCGGGCGGAGCATGCCAAAAGATCCGACTCACTAAGAGGAACACTACGTGACTGACGGCACGTCAATCGGACGTTCGTAGCTCAAGATATGAGCGTTTCCGCTCCGAAAGCCCGGTTGGTTTCGTGAACGAACCAACCCGGCCGAACTCAAAGTAATCCGAAACCTTGAGTGCAATATACCGAAACGACCGTCTCGACCCAAGGATCGCGTTGTCATTGACGGTTCATCCATCGGAGGTCCGAGGCCCAAGTTATGGGCCAAAAACCAATTCTGGTTCCAAACGGGGGGGTCCGGGTCCGGGCCGACCCGGCCCGACCCGCCCCCCCCCCCCCCCCCGGGCGGCGCGGTGGCCGGTGGTGGCGGGCGGCGGCGGTGCGGCGGCCGGCGGCGGTGCGGCGGCCGGCGGCGGCGCGGCGGCGCGGGGTGCCGTGGCGGCTCGGGGTGCCGCGAGGGGCCGCACACGGTCGGCACGCGGGGGGAAAGCCCCGCTGTTTTGAGGGGCGGCGCGGCACAAAAGGGCCGCGCCCGTTTTTTTTAAAGAAGCCCCCCCCCCCCACGTGGGGGGCCTGCTGGTGCGAACCGAGGGGGCCGGCTGCCCCCCTCCTTCAAAGAACCGCCCCCCCCTCTTAAAGAGGGGGGTTTTATTATTACGGCCGGGGGATTAATTCCCCCGGTTTTAAAGACTTCCGGTCGGCCAGCTGGCCGGCCGGTTTTCTCCAACGGGACCGGAAATTTCCGGTCCCCCCTTCGGCTTCCGACGCCGGCGGCCCGGCCGCCGGTCTTCTCTTCCGCCGCGGCCCGGAACCGGCCGCGGTCTCCTCGTCCCGCCGCGGCCCGGAACCGGCCGCGGTGTTCGTCGTTCGGCGCGGTGCGACGGCACCGCGCCCCTTCGCCGTGTCTTGATTCCTTTCAACGCGGCGCGACGGCGTCGCGTTCTTGAAGATTCTACCTCGGCGTGGCGCGACGGCGCCGCGTAAAATATAAGCACGATCATCCGCGTGGTGCGACGGCACCACGCTACTTGCTTCCACCCGCATGAATAAACAAGAACGTTGGAGGGGGGTTCGGCCGTGTTCGTGCAGTCCGCCCCCCCCCCCCCCCCCTCGCGTTAACAATAACACTTATATAAAATATTCAAAAGCCTCACGTAGACATGCGATCCACGAGCAAGAAATGGAATAATTAAAGAATAAAACAACAACCCCTACCTCGGGTATAAGGTTCGAAGATTGTCTACGTTCCGCGGAAGACGACGTCGCGGAGGTCGGGCGTCGCGGAAGCCGTTCGTCAAATCTGATGATGAAGGGATGCGTTCGAAGAGACACGTCGTTGGAGAAACTTGTACGCCGACGAAGGTTGTCCGAGAAAGAAGTGGCGTCCCCTTTCGTTGACACGGTAAACGAAGAAGAGCGGAGCGGTGTTCTTCGTCGGAAATTGAGCGTTCCTCGTCAAGTCTTGAGGAAAGTCAAATAATAAAGAAAACAACGAACTCAAGAACCTCTACCTCGATAGTCGCACGTTGACGTAGTCGTGGAATATCGGTGTCGATTCCTTTGACGTCAAAGGAAGAGTCGTTGTCGATGGCGTTCGTCGCGGAAAACCGTCGCGGAAGAGATGACGCGGAAGAAGTACGTCGCGTCGCGGATACGGCGTCGCGGATGGACCGTGTTCTTCGGCGGAGAAGTTCTTCGTTGAAGAACGACGTTCTTCGCGTTCTTCGTTGAGTTTGAAGAAGAAGAAGAGCTCTCCACCTCTCAAGAAGACAAACAAATAACCCAAAATAAAATAAGCTACACCTTATTTTATTTTCACTTTTCCAACCTTTCAAAATTCAAAAGTTGAATTCAATACATTAATTAAATCTAGAGTTGACAAAATTAAGTGAAGAGATAGGTTGGCAAGAATTAAAGTAGGGAAGAGTTACATAATTAAGAGGGGGGTTTAGAGGGGTTAGGGAATTTGAAAAGAATTAGGGGTTCGTGTGGGCCCCACCACACTTAATCCTCCCAAGGGAGGTTAAGTGGGTGTGGGTCCCACTTCCAACCTCCTTTGATAGGTTTTAAGAAGTTATAATAAAATTTGTTCTACACAAATTTTATTTAACTCAACTAAAAACCCCAAAAATTAACTTTCAACCCGCAACAAACGCAACTCCCGAAAAGGTCTCTTTAAGCGAATATCGGCGCTGCGAGTTAATCGGTGCTCTCGGATTTCAATTCCGAGCACCGGATCAAAAGTTAGGAATTCCCGCTCGTTCGTTCACTGAACGTACCCGAGCCAAACTTCGGAAATTAATTCCGGGCACTCCGGGCCTCGGAATCAGGTGCCGTCTGAAACCGCGCTCTTGTAAAATTCTAAAGAAAATTAAGAAAAAATTTCCCTTGAATTTTACGGGTCTTTACATTACTCCCACCTCAGGGCTTTACGTCCCCGTAAAGATACAACAAAAACTAGGGAAACAAATGAGGGTACTGAGCACGCATCTGAGCCTCCCGCTCCCATGTGCTCTCCTGGAGATTCCCGTGCTGCCATCTGATGCGCACAAGAGGAATCGATCGCCCACGCAGGACCCGCTCCTGTCGATCCTCTATCTCCACCGGGACCTCCGTAAAAGTCGCCCCATCGTCAACGTCAAGCTCCCCATGATCAATGATGTGCGTCGGGTCGTGCACGTATCTCCTCAACTGAGATACGTGGAAGACGTCATGCACCCGGTGCAACTGAGGTGGTAGAGCCAGGCGATAAGCCACCTCGCCAATCCTGCTGAGAATCTGGAAGGGTCCGATGAAGCGCGGAGATAACTTGCCGCCTCGGCCAAATCTCCGAATACCACGTCGAGGTGAGACCCGCAAGAAGACGTGGTCGCCATCCTCGAACTCCAGTGGCCTCTGCCTCCTGTTAGCATATGACTTCTGCCGGATCTGAGCTGTCCTCATCCACTCCTGGATGACCTGGACCTTCTCTGTCGTGGCCTGGACCATCTCCGGTCCCACCAGTGCTGACTCCCCAGGGTCTGTCCAGCACAAAGGAGATCTACATGGTCGGCCGTACAATGCCTCGTACGGTGCCATCCCGATGGTGGAGTGGTAGCTGTTGTTGTACGCGAACTCCACCAAAGGTAGGTGGTCCTCCCAGCTACGACCAAAGTCGAGGACACATGCGCGGAGCATGTCCTCGAGAGTCTGAATGGTCCTCTCCGTCTGACCATCCGTCTGAGGGTGAAAAGCTGTGCTAAGACGTAGCTGCGTCCCGAACGCCTCCTGCAACCCCTTCCAAAGCCGGGAAGTAAAGCGGGCATCTCGATCGGAGACGATAGATGATGGAACGCCGTGGAGCCGCACAATTTCCTGAACGTAGAGACGTCCCAAGCTCTCCACTGATCCCTGCTCTCTGATGGGTAAGAAGTGTGCCGACTTGGTGAGTCGGTCAACAATCACCCAGATGGAGTCGTGACCTCTGGAAGTGCGCGGAAGTCCAGTCACGAAGTCCATAGATATGCCGTCCCACTTCCACTCCGGAACCTCCAAGAGCTGTACCAAGCCTGCTGGTACCTGATGCTCTGCCTTCACCTGCTGACAGGTGAGGCATCGAGAAACGAACTCTGCTACAGCCTTCTTCATACCCGGCCACCAATGCTGTCGTCTGAGGTCCTGGTACATCTTCGCCACTCCAGGATGTACCACTAAAGGAGAAGTGTGAAGCTCTCTCAGTACTTCCTCTCGCAAAGCGACAGGTACCATGGTACGTCCTCTGAAAAGGATGTCGTGCTCTGCTCCAAGGGAGAAACCATCAGGTGCATGTCCCGAGGATATCTGTGCACGCCGCGTCTCACAGTCAACGTCCCCGTGCTGTGCCTCCATGACTCGCTGCAGTAGTGGAGGAGTGACTGTGAGAGACTGAAGAAAGGCTGCCCCATCTCTATCCACGAAGGATATCTGCAAAGAGGCTAGCTGCTTCGTCGCCTCCTCGAGTAGTTGAATGCCCGTCCTCCTGCTGAGGGCATCGGCTACTACATTCCCCTTCCCAGGAGTATAGACTATCTCAAAGTCATAGTCCTGGAGGAACTCGAGCCATCGTCGCTGTCTCAGGTTCAGGTCCTTCTGCGAGAAGATATACCTGAGACTCTGATGATCGGAAAAGACTGTAAAGCGCTCGCCCATCAGATAGTGTCGCCATGTCTTCAGAGCGAAGACCACTGCTGCTAACTCCAGGTCATGGGTAGCGTAGTTCTGCTCATGCGGCCTCAACTGACGTGATCCATAGGCGATCACGGCCCGCTCCTGCATCAGAACACATCCGAGTCCGGTCCCTGATGCATCGCAGTAGACTACGTACCATACTCCCTCCTCAGGAAACCTCAAGATAGGTGCGCTAGTCAATCTCTGTCTCAACTCCTGGAAGCTCTGCTGACATCTGTCTGACCACACGAAGGGTTTCCCCTTCTTCGTCAAAGCTGTGAGTGATTCCGCAACTCTGGAGAAGTTCGGCACAAATCTCCGATAGTATCCAGCTATTCCCAAGAAACTCCGAACCTCAGTCACGCTCCTGGGTGGCTCCCATGCTAACACAGCCTCGATCTTCGCAGGATCCACTGCAACTCCCGCCTCAGAGATAACGTGTCCCAAAAAGTGGACCTCACGTATCCAAAACTGGCACTTCGAGAGCTTACCATAAAGCTGGTGCTCTCGGAGTGTGTCAAGAACAACTCGCAAGTGATAGGCATGCTCCTCCTCTGTCGTAGAGTAAATCAGAATGTCGTCGATGAAGACTACGACAAACCGATCGAGGTATGGCTGAAAGATCCTGTTCATGAGAGCCATGAACACTGCTGGAGCATTGGTTACACCGAAGGGCATAACCAAGAACTCATAGTGGCCATACCGACATCTGAAGGCCGTCTTCTGCACATCCTCGTCTCTGACTCTGAGCTGATGATAGCCTGACCTGAGGTTTATCTTCGAGAACCACCGTGCTCCCATGAGTTGATCAAAGAGGTAATCAATCCTCGGTAGCGGATACTTGTTCCTCACTGTCACCTGGTTCAGGCGACGATAGTCAACACAAAGTCGCAAGCTCCCGTCCGCCTTCTTGGCGAACAATATCGGGGAAGCCCAGGGTGAAACACTGGGTCGGATGAACCCCTTGCCCTGCAAGTCCTCCAACTGTACCCGTAGCTCTCGAAGCTCAGCGGGGGCCATCCGATATGCTGGAGTGGATATCGGGGCTGTCCCGGGGTACAAGTCAATATAAAAGTCTACCTCTCTGCGAGGAGGTAGCCCTGGAACGTCGTCAGGAAAAACGTCCGCAAACTGATCCACCACTGCAGGAAAACCAGGACTCCGCACGTCAACTGCTCCAAGGATAAGGCTAGCCAACTGATGAGTGATGGGTTGTCCTCTCCTCCGCGGAAGTCCATCCTGTGATGCTAAGGCTCCCTTCTCGCCGGTGAAGGTGAACCTACTCCCGTCGGTGCGTACACATCGCACCTTGCGCCTAAAGCAGTCAATCTGTGCATGGACCGAAGATAGCCAATCCATGCCCAAGATGACGTCGTAAGGCCTCGACGCTGCTACAAGAGGATCCCAGCCGAAGCTCTCGCCTCCTAGAGTGAGGTCACACTGCCGGCACCAGTGCGTAATCGTCGAGTCTGCTCCCGTAGGAGTCTCTAGCCGTAAGGATCGAGCCAACGGCTCTGTCGGAATCTCCGAGCTCCGAACAAGAGCAGCGGATATGAAAGAATGACTCGCTCATGTGTCTATAAGAACTGCAGCAAGGGTGGAATAGACACAGATAGTACCTCGAATCATCTCGGGTGCGCCGTGGTCGTAGGCCTCTGCTGCCTGGAGTTGTGCCTGTCGCTGCCCGCCAGCTCCCTGTGGTCGGGGTGGACCTCCTGGTGGTGGTGGTGGTAGAGCCTCAAAGCGTCGTCCACCACCGGCTGCTCGACCAGCTCCTCTGCCTCGTCCGCCTCCTCCCAGCGGACCGCCACGGTCGACCCTCTGCCTCTGCCTCGGTGGTCCATCAACCGTCTGCTGCTCCTCGGCACGGTGGGTCGGGCAGTCACGTGCCATGTGGCCCTGCCCGCCGCACGAGTAGCACTGTCTGCCTCTCGTAAGACTGGCTCCGCGCTGTGTGCCCCGCACTGCTGAGCCAGTGCCCTGAGGTCGTCTGCCTGAAGGTCTGGTCTGCCTGGACCCCTGAGTCATCCGTCGACTGCCTGCTACAGATGACTCTGCCACGTGCCGCCCTGCGGTGGGTCGCTGTGCTGGTAAAGACTCAGCAAGGAAGCTCTCGATCAGAAGGGCCCGCTCCAGTACTCCTGTCTGAGTCGGTATGCTGAGGGAGATCAGCGATGCCCTGATCTCGTGTCTCAAACCCTGCTCGAAGGTCCGGGCCCGAAAGAATGGGTCCCGTACCATGTCGGTCGAGTAGCGCGAGAGATCGGTGAACCTCGCCGCGTACTGAGCGACCGTCATGCTGCCCTGGCGCAGCTGGAGAAGCTCCTGGATGCGCACCGCTCGGAGGGTGGCCGGGACGAACTCAGAGCGGAAGAGGCTCTCGAAGTCCGTCCAAAGTAGAGATGCCTCATCGGGCACCTGGAGCATTAAGCTCCACCATCGTCCTGCTGCTGCGTGTAGTAGGCTCGCAGCGAGGATCACCATGAGGTCTGCTGGTGTCCTCACTAGCCTAAACACTCGAACTACTGCCTCCAGTCAGTCCTCTGCTGCCTGGGGATCCGTCTCCCCGCGAAACCTGGGCGGTCGCTGGCGCTGAAACTCATGCAGTGCGCTGAGGCGACGTGCATCGTCAGCGGCTGCTGCTGGAAGCATCGGGGGATCGGCGGGTAAAGCTACCGCCGGTGCCACTACTGGAAAAGGGCCCTGCACCGAGGCCTCGTCGCTCGGTGGGCTGTCGTCTCGCTCGACTCTCGGAACCCTAGCTGGCTGCCGTCGTGGGGCCATCCTGAAAAGGAAACAGGTGCGCCACGGTTAGAACAGTATACCTGGTGAGCTGATATATGTAATCACAAAGAAAACTTTGAAACACACACGCAATCAATGTTTTCGTGCATTAAGTCGGAAATCAGAAGTCAGGGTCCTGGTGTACGGATACGTCGGCCGCCGCACCAACATTGGACTCCCTGGACTGATATCCACACTCAATACGCTAAACATTATTACTTCACATAGGAAAGATCAGAGTTCGCGGTAGAACCGAACTCCTCTGATACCAATTTGTCACGACCCGCTCTCGGGGACCGTGCCGTGACTACCCCAAGCCCGCCTTCCATAGGCCAGGGGCTGGCGACTAGCACCAAGGCGTAAATCCCGGTAAAAAGGGAAGGCATTGCCTTTGTAAAGTAAACAAACACCACAGAGTCAGCAAGCGGAAAGTAAACACTAAAAAAAAGCAGAGTACAACTGAAAGTGCGGAAAAGTAAATGGGCCAGAATACAAACCCAAACTGAAAGTAAAGTACAACTCGAAAGGGAAAACAGCAACTGAAAAGTAAAAGCCGCTACACCGAGCTGTCCACTGGAAATCCCACCTGAAGGGTGGGTACAGATAGCTCCTCTGCTCCACGGGTCCCGCCGTCTGCTCCATGCACGTCCCGCCCAGTGGTCCACCTCCAGGTACCGTCCCGCTGTGCAAGCCTCAGCTAAGGTCAACGCTGTCCGTCGTCTGCAACCAACACAACGTAGTGCGTGCAAAGCCCGTGCAGGGGTGAGTATAAGCTACTCAGTAGGGACCCCGAGACCCCTGAAGGTCTCTCAAAATCCACAAAGGATAAACCACGAAGAAAGGTACAATCACGAAGTAACAACCGACACTTCTTAGGTATATTCCCATACATATACCTAAGTCATCAATTAAAATACGCTCCAACCTCCGAGCCCAAGTACAACTCAGTCCACGCAGGAAAGTATACGTATTCCACATAGGAAAGCAAAACATAATCCACACAGGATTGCACAACACAATCCACACAGGAAAGCAACATGATTCATCTCACACAGGTATACTTCTTCAAGGACGATAAAGATGATCACTGATCCATCTAAGTCGTCGGACCCACGAAGGATCGATAGGTAACTAACCCCCGCAATGACCCACACAGGATCGGGCCCACACAGGACCTGTAGGCGCTGGCTCACACAGAACCGCTGAGCGCAAGGACCCACACAGGATCAGGCCCACACAGGACCTGTAGCACTGATCCACGTAGGATCGCTGAGTGCTGAAGTCGTCGTCGTCGAATCCACACAGGATCTCTGTACTGTCGTCGTCGAATCCACACAGGATCTCTGTACTGTCGTCGTCGCAGTCACAGTAGCAGTCGTAGCAGTAGAACAGTCGCAGCCAGCACTAGGGTTCCCGCACACAGCTAGCTCGTTCGGAGGGTCCGCTCCACGAGCCGAGAGGCTGATACATCAACTGTCACAAAGACCAGATTTGATGTATCCAAAAGTTCCGTATCGACAAAAGGAACTCAACGCAACAGACGGCGCGTCGATCGGACGCCCGGTCTGAGAGTTATTGGCATTTTCGTCTCTGGGGTCCGGTTGGTTTTTAAGGCTAAACCAACCCGACCGTACTCCACCTGCGTCCAAACCTCGGGCGGAGCATGCCAAAAGATCCGACTCACTAAGAGGAACACTACGCGACTGACGGCACGTCAATCGGACGTTCGTAGCTCAAGATATGAGCGTTTCCGCTCCGAAAGCCCGGTTGGTTTCGTGAACGAACCAACCCGGCCGAACTCAAAGTAATCCGAAACCTTGAGTGCGATATACCGAAACGACCGTCTCGACCCAAGGATCGCGTTGCCGCTGACGGTTCGTCGATCGGAGGTCCGAGGCCCAAGTTATGGGCCAAAAACCAATTCTGGTTCGAAACGGGGGGGTCCGGGTCCGGGCCGACCCGGCCCGACCCCCCCCCCCCCCCCTGGGCGGCGCGGTGGCCGGCGGCGGCGGGCGGCGGCGGTGCGGCGGCCGGCGGCGGTGCGGCGGCCGGCGGCGGCGCGGCGGCGCGGGGTGCCGCGGCGGCTCGGGGTGCCGCGAGGGGCCGCACACGGTCGGCACGCGGGGGGCAAGCCCCGCTGTTTTGAGGGGCGGCGCGGCACAAAGGGCCGCGCCCGTTTTTTTTAAGGAAGCCCCCCCCCCACGTGGGGGGCCTGCTGGTGCGAACCGAGGGGGCCGGCTGCCCCCCTCCTTCAAAGAACCGCCCCCCCCCCCCCTCTTAAAGAGGGGGGTTTTATTATTACGGCCGGGGGATTAATTCCCCCGGTTTTAAAGACTTCCGGCCGGCCAGCTGGCCGGTCGGTTTTCTCCAACGGGACCGGAAATTTCCGGTCCGCCCTTCGGCTTCCGACGCCGGCGGCCCGGCCGCCGGTCTTCTCTTCCGCCGCGGCCCGGAACCGGCCGCGGTCTCCTCATCCCGCCGCGGCCCGGAACCGGCCGCGGTGTTCGTCGTCCGGCGCGGTGCGACGGCACCGCGCCCCTTCGCCGTGTCTTGATTCCTTTCAACGCGGCGCGACGACGTCGCGTTCTTGAAGATTCTACCTAGGCGTGGCGCGACGGCGCCGCGTAAAATATAAGCACGATCATCCGCGTGGTGCGACGGCACCACGCTACTTGCTTCCACCCGCATGAATAAACAAGAACGTTGGAGGGGGGTTCGGCCGTGTTCGTGTAGTCCGGCCCCCCCCCCTCACGTTAAAAATAACACTTATATAAAATATTCAAAAGCCTCACGTAGACATGCGATCCACGAGCAAGAAATGGAATAATTAAAGAATAAAACAACAACCCCTACCTCGGGTATAAGGTTCGAAGATTGTCTACGTTCCGCGGAAGACGACGTCGCGGAGGTCGGGCGTCGCGGAAGCCATTCGTCAAATCCGATGACGAAGGGATGCGTTCGAAGAGACACGTCGTTGGCGAAACTTGTACGCCGACGAAGGTTGTCCGAGAAAGAAGTGGCGTCCCCTTTCGTTGACACGGTAAACGAAGAAGAGCGGAGCGGCGTTCTTCGTCGGAAATTGAGCGTTCCTCGTCAAGTCTTGAGGAAAGTCAAATAATAATGAAAACAACGAACTCAAGAACCTCTACCTCGATAGTCGCACGTTGACGTAGTCGTGGAATATCGGTGTCGATTCCTTTGACGTCAAAGGAAGAGTCGTTGTCGATGGCGTTCGTCGCGGAAAACCGTCGCGGAAGAGATGACGCGGAAGAAGTACGTCGCGTCGCGGATACGGCGTCGCGGATGGACCGTGTTCTTCGGCGGAGAAGTTCTTCGTTGAAGAACGACGTTCTTCGTGTTCTTCGTTGAGTTTGAAGAAGAAGAAGAGCTCTCCACCTCTCAAGAAGACAAACAAATAACCCAAAATAAAATAAGCTAGACCTTATTTTATTTTCACTTTGCCAACCTTTCAAAATTCAAAAGTTGAATTCAATACATTAATTAAATCTCGAGTTGACAAAATTAAGTGAAGAGATAGGTTGGCAAGAATTAAAGTAGGGAAGAGTTACATAATTAAGAGGGGGGTTTAGAGGGGTTAGGGAATTTGAAAAGAATTAGGGGTTCGTGTGGGCCCCACCACACTTAATCCTCCCAAGGGAGGTTAAGTGGGTGTGGGTCCCACTTCCAACCTCCTTTGATAGGTTTTAAGAAGTTATAATAAAATTTGTTCTACACAAATTTTATTTAACTCAACTAAAAACCCCAAAAATTAACTTTCAACCCGCAACAAACGCAACTCCCGAAAAGGTCTCTTTAAGCGAATATCGGCGCTGTGAGTTCATCGGTGCTCTCAGATTTCAATTCCGAGCACCGGATCAAAAGTTAGGAATTCCCGCTCGTTCGTTCACTGAACGTACCCGAGCCAAACTTCGGAAATTAATTTCGGGCACTCCGGGCCTCGGAATCAGGTGCTGTCTGAAACCGCGCTCTTGTAAAATTCTAAAGAAAATTAAGAAAAAATTTCCCTTGAATTTTACGGGTCTTTACATAAGAATTGTTGTTTGGATTTTTTTAAAAAAATTATTATTTGTAATGAATTAATAAAACTATGAGGTGGGTTGGTTGGGGTATTTATTTATAGTACTCAAAATTGATAAGAAAAAATTGCAGGTTTGTTGGTTGTGGTTCTAGGATTATTTTTAGGTTTTTACTATGCCTACCATGGAATGATAACGAAGGAATAGCCATGATATTCTCATGCCATTTTTCACTAGGAGGGGAAACAAGAATGATGAAAATTGGGATGGTTCCAACTAAGATGGGGGGATTTTTTTATGTTTATTTTTTAACAATGGGGAAAAAGATCTTCTATTGTGTGGTATAGAGATATGGTTTTGTCTATATGGGAAAAATGGATTAAAAATAGTCGGGGAAAGGTATTTTGTTGTGGATTTTTAAATGTATTAGTCTATGGAAGAACCACGATAATAGTTGTTATATGGAACCCCATGGTTTGTTATTTATTTTATTATTTTTCCTTTTTCATTCAACTTTGAATCCCTTGTATTTTAAATATTTTCCACTAACCCACCCCCTTTTGATAGTTTGAAGAGGTTTTGGCGTTATAGGGGGCTTTCATTTGGGGGTAAAACTAGTGGTGAAACTCTAATAGTTGGTGACATGGTTTCCTATATAATAACCTAAATGGTGACATCCTTATCATTGTTTTAAAATCTCACTAGTAGTAAAAAATGAATCATTGGTCTTATGAAACCAATGTTTTATATTCACACTCACTATATTATATGATATACTTTTTTATCTCTTGGATAAATAACTCACCCATTTTTTAGAGATATTGGTGTTGAATCATTTTCCATATCACTAAATTAATCATTATATCATGTGATTGTTTAGGTGTGTGTCCTTATAAACTATAAGTTACTATGCAATTCCAAACCAAATTGTTTTTTCTCTTTAGGAATTTCACCATAAAAACATTTGTTTTCATTGATATTGACTCAAAATCTATCAAATTTGAGACGTAGTCCACATATATAAGGATGTATGTATTGTGAAAAGTGTTGATAAAGATATCTATGAACTTGATTCCCAATAAATTTAAACACTTTTACCTATAATATATTTATTGAGGTAATTATTTATTATTCCCAATGTTTCCAATTCATTGGTAGAAATAACATGCACTGACACACTCCCTTTGATCATTGTAAAGTGTTGTATAAAATAATATGCTAAAACCGTGACGACCATTAAATTTGATCCATGAAATATTGTAATATGTGGAGAATTATATAAATCAAGAATGGAATTTACCTTGATTTTATACACACATAGGAGAGAAATTCCATCCCAATGTACGTTATATATAAAGGATTATCCTAACAATACCCTATTTCATCATCAAATGATTCCTTCTTTATTTATATGAAAAATTGGGACAAAAAGAATTATTTTATAAATATTTTCTATGTTAGGGGACCATGGAAAGACTTATTAGTCCATAAGAAATATTTTCTTTTCTAGGAAATCATCTATAATTTTTATTACCTCCTCTTCCAAATTTTTCAATTTAAATCCTTGATTAGTGGCCACATACCACATTATTTGATCATTTCTCATCATTTTTGATGTTTGAGAACCCTTTAAATAGAATTTTCCTCCATATTATATTTGGTTTCACACCATTATTGTTCAATAAATAATGTAAAATTGAATGATTGTTATGAACAACTACACTAAAGATCACAAGATATAATCGAAATCCATTAAAAGAGAAATTAAATTACATAATAATCCTTCAATATTGCAGTATAAATAATTTGGGTATCTATGAGGGTATAGTGTTCATAGTAGTTGGGTTAGAAAATTTGATTGACCCACAACCCAAGAGCTTCTCCCATAACATAATCACTCACATCACAAATGATATAAAAAGTATTCACCCAATTAGGATATCAATCCAATTTCATTTTATGTGTTAAAAAAATATATAGCATCAATATTCAAAAAATAATAGAACTTCATTTTATATTAGATGAGTTGTAGGTAAAGCTATACTAGAAAAATGTTTCACAAATTTTCAATTGAATCCCTTGGTTCCAAAAAGATTCTATTATAGTGGCTAATATTACTTCATTATTTAAAAATGAACTAAAAGATTTCCCAATTCATCAACAAAAACTTTTCAATACAGCATTTTTGTACCTTGTCAACTTTTTTGATCCATTCCTAAAAATTATTTTCCATATATAGAGAATTCATCCATGAAAATATCATCGAATCATCCTCAAATGTTTCAGAATATATGTTCTATGCACTATTGAAATGTTGCAGGTGAATTATAAATTTCAATTTACTGGCAATGGTAGACAAAATATCAATTATTAAAGGTTATTTTTATTATTTATTGATTATATTTAAAATATCCATCAAGGAAAAAATATTATTCATGACTTAATAAACTTTTAAACATTAGATATATGAACAAGTGTTGGAAGTTATACATCAATGTGACTATCTTTAAATTGTAATAATCTAAACATACTCACTATCTAGTGTATGTTCTGGTTGAAATTGAATCATTATATTTACTTTTTATCACTATTAAAAATTCTTTCATTAGTATGACTTGAATTGGGATCCTCCATTCACTATTAAAAATAGAAAATAAAATTCTATTGTCATATAGATCGCAGTTATTAAAAGTGTATTATGGCCTATTACATGGTTCTTAGGAATGTTCCATGGTGATTTGTTCCTCCCACTTCCAATGAGAATAAGCGTATTAAATGGAATATTTTTGGTCCACATCATGTTTCCATAAATGATGATGATGATTAGTGGCATAAAATTCCATTCTTTTAATCAATTTTAAACCGTATCAACCCAATACGTAACCCCATGTAGCAAGAAACTCTGATTTCTCTATAATCGACATTTTTTTTATTTTTCCTATCAATATCTTCTCCATTACAGTCAGCATCAACAATCACAGAGGAGAAATGAATCCATGATCTTATCTTATAATATTTCCCAGAATTATGTTTGATTTCCTAATATTTCCTTCTCCCTACTCCTTATTTTTTGGGGGGCATTATGAACTCCCAATACCCCTCTAATGATGACCCAACACCCTTTCCTGCACAACTTGTTATTGTACATCTGATTATGACCCTCTTAAACCAACTAACATACATCTATGTTTTTCATTTCTAATATATATGTTATTTTTTATAATAATTAAATTATATTAATAATTTTTAGATTTAATACATTTAAAATATATTTTCATTTCAGCATGTTATATCTTCAATTGACTAGTTATTTCAGTAAAGAAGGATTATTTAGAAATTTTATATCAACTTTATTTTTTAATCATTTAATATATATAATTATTTGTATTACATTTCTATGTGAGTTCTCGAACAATGTTTTCATGTAATAATGTGTTTTTATGTTTTATTTATTATTTTTTGAATTCTCAAATTACTTTTTTTATAAATAATATTTGTGTTGTGAATGAAATATCCATGCACAGTGCAGTGAATGGTATGTTATTCGGTTAAGGTCCCCCATCCCCATATTTCTCCATGCGCCTTAAAGATCTGTGTCAAAAACTCAAAACATCATTGACAACCTCCATTATGGGAGTTGTTTTTTGTTTTTTGGTTGCCTATAGTGACACATGATCTATTCTTTAAAAAATTACATATGTGTATGAACAGTAAGGATGAAGCATTTGTTGATGAAAATTTTCCAAGCTATTGCTTGATTGTTTTTCCTTCAAACGCAATGGAAATCTTCTTATTGGTCATCAAAAAACTCAGTATTTATGATCTCTAGAAGGGTATTATTTTATATTAATAATGGGTGACATAAATAAATAGGAAGTAACATTAGCTCAAGATTATATGAGTTTACAATTGAATAGATAAACTTTGGGTAGGAGTAAAAATGATAATTGTTCAACCTAATTTTTTTCTATTTATTCTTAATGGTTTGATCTGGTGTGATATTTCTTATGTTCTAACATATACTTAATGGGTTCCATTATTTTATTCTCTTCCTCTTGCTTCAAAATTATGGTCATCGAGAAATTTTTAGTTATAAATATTGCGTTGATGTCTTTTGAATCTGATCCATGATTCAAAACATTCATCGATTCGAAGGTGATATATTCATAACCCATTATATTTATAAGCCTCACCTGATCAACATTTATCTAGACCTCACTTGGGTTGAATAAGGAAATTCCGAGTATGAATGATCTACACACGATTTTCACCCATGTCATTCATATTTAATTAAATATGATTAAATGAACTCTTGTGTGATATATTTTTTTCAATTTTACTTATTTAAATATTATATATGGTAAACATGAATGAGATTTTTATAATAATCACCTCACAACCTTTCATGCTTTGAATAATTAATGGGTATCATTACGTGTTATTGATAAAAATTTCTATGAATTTTATTATAAAATAATTTTGAATAGTCAATATTTTTTAGCATGTGGTTATCTGGTTAGTTCAATAATAAAAATAAAAGTGTCTGAAAAAGCCAAGGATTTTTTGAAAATTTTAATTTTATTCAAGCATAGTTTTTCATATTGAAGAGGATTCATGCTAGTGTTGTTTTTTAATAAAACAATTTTTACATCAAGAAGAATTTTACATATTGAATGAAGAATTTATCCATGTGATTTATTTTCACTAAAATAAATTGTGATAGGAACTACACTCAAATGATGTTGGTAGTTATAGAGAATACGAGTATTGGTGAATTGATAGAATAATATGGATTGAGGTGGTACTTTTTAGCTTTGTCTTTGTAGTGATATTTGATAAAAAAACATGCCAACATAGTCCAACCAAGGGTTCTTGCTCAACTTATGCCACAAAAGGTACCCATGGGAGCCATCTCATCCTTAACAAGTTGCACCAGAAGAGAGGATGTCCATAATTAGAGACAAAAAATACTTCGCACACATGGTGCATAAATGAAGTACACATGTTGGTGTGATAATGGTGAAATATGGCTTAATATCTCATGTGCGAGTCAGTAAGGGAGGCCACCCATGAGCAATGACACTACATGGGATTCATTTCCATGTGGATGTATTGTAAGAAATGGAATTCCATTTTGGATTTTTTATGTGGGATTTCCTCATTCCATGTACTATTCATTTTAAAAATGTGATACAAACATGATATTTACAATACTACACATAATCAAACATTTACACATGTATCATCATATTCAACCTTAATTGAGGTTTTTTGTATGTGTCCCAATGTTTGCAACTACAGGTTCATGTCTGAAAATGGATTTCATGTTGTTGGTTTGTAACTGAATAGTGCCTAATTTTTACTTTAAAAAAAACTTTTTTAAAAAATTAATAATTTAAATAATTCAATGTTAATGGTATCTGGAAAACTAAAACAGAAAGGCGGAATTATTGAAACTACCTTTCAGGAAAAAGATTATTTTAAATATACATGTCTGTATATATATTTTTTTTTATTTTTTTTTTGGTTTGTTTTGTTTTGTTTATATAAAAATATATATATAATAAAAATTTCATTAGAATTTAACTTTATTTTAATATCCAACATCACTATTATTAAACCATTCTGAAATTCATATAGAAACCCTCACCCTGGGATCTCTTTTATAAGACAGGTCTCCCTAGAAGTCAATTTATATTTTCGATGTGAGATTCATGTTCTCCCTTTTCTACACATAACTAATAATATAGTATTAATAATCATTTTTATTCAATTAATAAAAAATATTAATTTCTAAAGAATAATAATATAATATGTAGATAATAATTAACTATTAATGTTTTACAACTAAATATTAATAATTCACTAATTTATATTAAAAGTTTTTAAACAAAATTAATTAACACTATTAATTATTATTAAAATACTAATAAATTTGTAATAGTTAATAGTTATTAATTAATTAGTAATTAATAATTATTTAATTAGTTATTAGTAATAGTAATTACAAATTATATTATTAATTATAAAATATTATCAATTATTATTAAAATAAATTCTAATAAATATTTGTAATTATTATTTAGTCAATAAATTTTATAATAATTATAAAATTCATAAATTTCTAATCGTTAATTAATTATTATTATATTTTTTTACTTAAATAAATTTTTATTTCTAATTAATATTGATTACTAATCTATATTTTTTTATTATAATAGGAATATTTACTACTAATAATTATGAATTAAATAATATGATTTACAATTTAATAATATTAATTTATAATAAATATTAATTACTATTTAATATCAATCATTAATAAACATTTAAAATAATTATTTAGTAACTATTTATTTAAAATATCAAAATAACTATAATTTGTTAATTAATTATTATTTATGAAATTTTTAATTAGTTATTAAAAATATATCTTAAAAAATGTCCAATTTATTATCAATTAATTATTATTTTATTAATAAATATTAATAATTATTATTAAACAAATACTAATAAATATTTAAAATTATTATTTAGTTAATAAATATTGATAACAACGATTAAATTATTAAATCACTAATTGTTAATTAATTACTATTATATTAGTATTAATTAATTAACTAATTGTGGCTCATAACTATTTGTTATTAATAAATTATAACTAATAATGAAAGAAATTTAAATAATAGGATTTATTATTTAATAATAATAATTTCTAATAAATATTAATTACTAAATAATTTTAATAACTCATAAATATTTAAAATTATTATTTTGAACCTAATTATTTAAAATAATAATATAATTACTAGTTATTAATTAATTTGTAATTATACAATGTTTTACTATTTAATAATAATATTAAGGAAAAATTGACTAATAAATTATTAATAATTATTATTATAGAGGGAATAATAAATATTTAAAAATTATATTTAGTTATTAAATAGTATTAGTAATGATTAAATTATTAAAATAACAATGATCATTTAATTATAATTAAATTATTATTATTTAATTAAATAATTTTTACTAATTAATATTAATTATTGAACTATATGAATTAAATAATAATATTTACTATTTAACAATTTTAGTTTCTAATAAATAATAATTTATAATCAATATATATAATTATTCATTATTTTCTAAATAATAATTATTATTATACCTCGAACAATAGACCATGGATTAGCTCCATGGCCTCCAAAAATGGTTATAAAAGATAATAAAGAATACACAAAGGAAAGTTAAGGGTAAAAGGGGGAGTAACCCAACCAACCCAAGATATAGATACCAAAATTACTCTTTCCTTCCACGACCCTGTCCAGAAAACAAGACTCATCTCTTTGCTCGACCACCCCTTCCGCAAAATCCACCTCGACCTCCCGAATGCCGCCACCTTCGCCACTTCTTTGGTATTTTCCATGATAAATCTTCATTGTGTCAGAATCATCCACCACACCAACACTTTGATCAGCCCCCAAAGGATCAAGATCATCAACAGTAATAAGATCACCATCCCCAACATGAGCAGCCTTAAGAAGTCCTTCATAATAGGGGTGCCCAACCTGAGCCTCAATGGACTCAACCTACTTGAAAGAAGAGGTATTAGACACTTAAAGGGACTTAGTAAATTTCCTGTAACTACTCTCCCTCTACAAAGAATCAAATTATGGAGTATTAATCTCATCCAGCATGGTGAATAAATTAGTCATCAGAGCATCAGGTTTTGGAGCTCCCACATTCACAAGGTCGGGCACCGAGAGTGCATGATCACTTTGCCCAGGCATCTCCTGTACATTGTTCCCAGCAACAGGCGTAGGCAAGATAGTGGAGTGCGCATGCTGAGGATTATCAGAATTACTAGAGGGAAAGTCTCTCATAGTAATCCTAGTGACATTATCCGGCGGAAGGCCTAACCCAAGGTCCATAGAAGCAGAATCATCATCAAGAGAGGACTCCACATGAAAGTCCTTCATGGTAATATAATTATTATACATTATATATTTATTATTGATCATTTAGTTATTATTAATATTAATTAATTTTAATTATATATTATTTAATTTCTAATTAATAAAAACCTATTTATTATTATTAACTATTTAGAAATTAATTAGTATTTTATTAAGATTATTAAACAATAATTAATAGTATTAATTAATATTTTTTTAAATATTTTTTATATAAATTTGATAATTTTTAATATTTATTATTAAACATTAAAATTTCGTTATTATTTACATATTATTGTTATTAATTATTAAATAATATTTATTATTAATTGATTAAAAGTTTATAATAATAATAATATATTATTATTTCTATGCATGAAATGGAAAACCTGAATTTCACATCAAAAATCCAGAATGATTTCCAGGGAAAACCCTCTTATTAAAGGGGGCCGTAAGTGAGGTTTTATATCATAATTCTTGATTGTTTAATGGTTGTATTGTTGGATATAATATTGTAGTAAAATTATGCTGATTTTTTTGTTATATATATATAAAAAAAATAATAAAAAAATATCTTAAATACACAAACATGTATAATTAAAATAAATATTTTATTTTCTGAAAGGCAGCAACGTCTATTCCGCCTTTCATCTTAACCAAAAGGCGTCATTGGTGATGTCACTTTTCCAGATCATTTTTCATAATATTTTTAATAAGGAGATATATTTATTTATTTCAAAAAACGTATAAAAAACTCCTGTACATTTATTTTGTGAATTGTTGATTTAAATATTTTGGTATTGTAAATGAGTCCTCATGATTTGTGGATGTTGTATGAATATTCCATTGGGTTGACCAAGATATTTTTGATCTATAGAGGAAAATGCCTATTTTTTTATGTAGACTGAGTGGCCATCCATGAAGTCATGGTGTTTTCTTCGAATGTATTCTATTATTATTTTCACAGCCATAAAGGAATGAGCTAGAAGCCATAAAGTCAATATAAAAACATGGATTTATTTTTAATAGAGTAAATCAGTGCTTATTGAATGACTGAATTAAAAATATCATATAATTTAGTGAATCTATCGAGAAATGTACCTTCTTAACATGAACTGTGATAAATTCATACATGTTTTGTTGTGCTGATAGAAACAAATTTATGAAAGCTAAAATAAGTATACTAAGAATACATGGAACAATGCATGAATTTATGTCTTCATGAGGATGGTTTTGTTTATAATGAACAACATGAAGAAGAAAAATACTATACATACTCATATCTATGAAAAAAACTATAAAGAGATTTAAAAAACTTGAAGGAGGACCATGTGAAATTTATTTACACCAATAACTGAACAAAGTGACTTTCAGTCTTATGCTACAATGTGAAGAAGTTTTAATATAATATAACAACACTATGATAATATCCCTTCAATGGTTTGTGATGTTTACAATAACAAAATTAGAACACTAAAATAATTAAATAATGAAACTCTCAAATAATAGTTGTAATGAAACAATTTCATAAGTGTTTAATGAGAGTATGTGAAAAATGTATCCTGAAATTGTAATGTGAATCTGTTTCACAAGTTACTTTTGTAAAGTACTATAATGATGTTCAACTATAAGGCTTCTTTAATTAGAAAGAAAGTGAAAAATCAGTCTGTCGTAGAGGCACGAAGAGGACGGACATTTTTTTATTGTAGTCGAAGGTTAAAATTTGTGTGATATTTCTCATTATGTTAGGGTAGTGTTTTTTACAATGGTGGGAAAAAGTATAATAACATTTTTGAGGAGATATTGTATTAGTATATGGTTGATACTCTCCCCCATGGTTTTTAGGATGATACCTAACTGCCAACTTATAATTGGTGATTAATTCTAGGGAAGAACATGTTCTTCATATCATTCCAACCATATCAAGGATGTAGTCACCCATGTTTGGTTAAAACCTTTCAAATATATTATATATATATTTTTCATTTACCTTTTTATGATTTGGTAAGGTTTTTGATTAAAAATATGAGAGGATCAGACTCTAACAATTTACAATGGTTTATTTCATAATTTTTTTATAAAAATTAGTACCATTGATTCAACCATTTATCATAGTGGTACAACCTATTCCTAGTCAATTTATCTACTATATGAGGTGGTTCTTTATTTAAAATCCTTATTGAAACAACAATAAATAAATTTAATTTATTCAACAATATATATTCTCTCATTTTCTATGGTAAGAACATTCATGGATTGAAAAACATTATGATTCCTTACATGTTATCAAAAGTTTTCGTGGTTAGTGATATAGTAACAATAGGCTTCCCACCTCTTGGTATAGTTTACAACATGATATTTGAAGAAAAAATGCATATTTAAGTTCATAGAAAATAAATTAATGCGATTTTCTCTTTCTCTCATCTTAATGTTTTTACTAACGTTATGGTACTCAAAATACACAAGGAGATGTGGAAAATCATAAAAATCTGTATGTAGTGAATCATAAGTTTAATGTATCCAAATTATAAATTTGGAGATCTAAATTTTAAGATATCATAATGGTAAAAGATTTTAAAGTGGATGAATATTATACCAGAGTTAATGAAAGTTTTATTCATTTCAGTGTCTGTTGAAAATAGAGAGGATTCAAAGATTATTTTCAAATCAATGAGAAACATTTTATTAATATTTAAACTGAATATCTCAAACATATAAGATAAGAAATAAATATATATAGATTTTTTAAATAATATTCATATCCAATATGAGAATAGAAAGCATAATGTTTTCATGAAAAACAATATGGATTAAATGACATTAAAATATAGGATAAAACTGAAGTTCAAGGAAGAAAAATATGAAAACATTGATGACAGTGAAGTGTATTACATGATGAAATCTCAAGTAGTGGTGATGTAGATGGTGACTATTCTATCATGGAAAATGCTCTGAAATAAAAATATGAAACTAATCTTGTGCAAGATAAAAACTCATGAAATAAAAAGAAAGATTGAAGAAATAGAATTAGCATAATGATGATAAGGAATAATTTTTCAAAATAGAGGATACATACATTAATGATTGTAACGCCCCGACCCCAGCTACCTGGAGTCGGTGCATTACTTCGTAACATTGGCATGATCACAAAAGATCAAGTCTCAAAAGACCGATTAGTTTAGTAGCCTTGGAATAACTAGATACATTCATAAGTCTTACATTACATCATAAAGTAAAACAAAACTACAACATCTTCTCTTCATATCCCCTTATATTATCCCTGTAGGTCATTCATATTATACTTCTTCACATCCTGAAAAATATTAAAACATTGAAAGGGGTGAGATGAGATGCTCAGTAAGGATAACAATATTGCGGAAGCTTTCATAAATAAACATAAACATTTAAGGCAATGTATAACTAAAACAAAAGCCTTTTAAACTTGAACACCAACATAATATGGCAAAAGTAAAATGAGATAATGCCATTTACTTCTTCACATGGATATTCTACTGGTCGAATAATCACATGCAATATCAATAACCACTTTCATAATGATGGAATGCATAATGCCAGACAATCATAACCACGTAGCCATGGCCTCGTGCCAAGACCACAAATAATATTTTGTCAAGGCCTCGTGCCAAGACACTAGTTTGTCTCCTGATACCTACCGATGCATCGAGGAGCTGTAGCGGGCTCCACCCGTCACTTATTAAGTCCAATGCATTCCCCATATGAATAGGTTTAAACATATCATAATCCATAACATAGTCGTATCACATAAAACATGCATAAAGAAAACATAACATTTCCACATTTCAATCACAAGATGTCAATACAACACATTGATATAATAAAAATTCTTTCAAAACCATTTTCAATACCAAAATAAAAGCAAGTGAAAACTTTGTATTTATTTTTCATTAAAAAAAGTGATGGCTTGTAGAGGACGCCGAAACTCAAATAATGGTCACGACGTCGGAGAAGTCGTTGTCGCCGCATAAGTACGGAAAGGAAAACATTCCCTTTTTGTCGTTTAGTAAAACGCTTCGTATAAAAAAGATTCATTTTTGAATAAACGTAAATGTCAAAGGGGTTTATACACCGTATAAAAGAAAGTTTTGTATGAAACCAAATATGCCTCAATGAAAGGAGATTGAGACGAAGTCCTTAAAAAGATCATTTTTAAAATAACATAGATCTATTATGTGTAATCACTATATGTACACATAAAGAAATTATAAATACAAGATAGGACATAATAATATCATGACATAATTTGAAAGTAGGAGATTAACCCAAAGAATAGAAATTGGGTTAAGAAGTTCCCTTACCTTGTGTCCGACTTGATTCGACCGTTCTTTAACCTCCTGAATAATAAACTTGAGTTAATATCTACTTTATTAAGAACCATTTTCAATTTAATTATCCTTTTTATATCACTTGTTACAATGTTATGAACATTATGTAATTATTTATGTTAATAACGGTCATTTTGTCGATCTTTGGTACTTGAGTCAACAATAAACTTCTTATAATTACAAGTTGTTTATGTGGTAGAATATCCATTATCTCCAGAATTATATTCACGATTTAGATGTCATATATATCATATATATCCATTATATACATTCATTCATAATATTACGTAACACTTAGAGGTAAGAAATGAAATGCACCGTTCATAGAGACGGTAAGCCGTACGTACGCATGAACGCTACTTTCATTTCTATTTCATATTTAATGGAATGAAATCATAATGATATAAATGTATAATATAATTCCAGTATAATATATCATATAATACCATTTAATCCATCCTTTATACATCCCACATATGGTAATAACGATTCAAATCACTTTGAGGGGGCGGTAGTCCGCACTTCCTAAAATGAAAATATCGCGTTTACCCATAATGGAAACCATAAAGGTATGCCATAAATGAAAAATACAAAATCATAAGGAAAACAAAAACATAATATATATCATATATAAAAATTGTTTCATCATAATGGCCACCATTAGAGGTGTTATATGAGTGTTGAACAATCATCGTTTCGTGAGGCAAACATTCTCCATCCACAGAAATAGTATGTTCTTTAACCATTATATGTAGGTGTGTGTAAGTGTAGATAGAATACATATTATAGCAATATCTTAGTATATTTAGGATACTGTTGTTGTTACAAAAGAAATGAATAAAAAGTTTTTAGGGGGTTGGAGAAGAAAAATAAAACAAAACAACATTAGAGAAGACATTACCTTAAAATCGGGTAACACTTTTGATTTGAGCCAAAGGCTTCCTTGGGAAGACTTCTGCCCTAAGTGAGGCTTCTAGGAGTAATGGAAGGAAGTTCGGAGAGAATTTGAGCAGAGGTTGGCCGAGCCAAAAGGCTTTGAATGTGTGAGTAAGGTGGTAGAGGTGGGGGCCTTTTATAAGTGGAGAGGAGGGGCACTCTTGGAAAGTAAAGAAAAGTCACTTTATTATAAAATGAGTTTCGGATTTTAGAGGTCCCACAATTATATAATTCGAGGGTAAGGTGATAAGGGTTCGAAATCTACTCATCAAATAGGTTTTTGACAAGTGTAAGACTTGTATTTTACATTATCTTTTTATTTTATTTAAATCGTTAAGTAATGAGGTCATCACTGCTTCATCATGATGTCATAAATAATTTAATTTATTTAATGTCTAAAAATTATAAAAAAATACTATGATGTAGGAAATCTTTTTATCTTTCCAATGAATATTTATAGTAAAAAATATGACTTTTATAACTCCTTGTAAAAATTGTTTTAGTAAAACACTTCATGTTTGTGTCATTTTTTACTTTAACATTAAATAAGAAGTATTTATGTCATTTTCCAACTAAAGTGGCTCCATGGGGTCCCCAAGTTGACCCATGGATTTTCTTGGTCGGCCATGGCACATCCAATGAGGGTAGGACATGTTTCAAGCTCATCTCATATTATTAAAACATTATTTTTACTTTAAACTACACTAATTACCTCTAATCGCGATTAAGAAAAAGTTACTATTCACCAAAAAATTATTTTAATCTCATTGAACCACATTTTACTTATTAATGAAAACCATGTATGTCGGATTTTTGAAATTCAAAACACAGAAGTGGTAATGTCCCAATTGAATGAAAAATCAGTTTTTTAACAACCACTTAGTGGTTTCACTATTCATCAAAAATTGATGTTTTTCAGAATAAGGCCAAAATTTCACCCTAAGCTATAATTGATATTCCGAATTCAAAAATGATGTCTATTTTACAAATTTTCCAAACATACAAGTTGCATTAATTAATTTTATAATCAATTCCCGCTGTTACAACAAATAACGTGTTTTTAAGAAACAATTTATATCAAAAGATTGACAATTGTTTATGTCTAATTTCAATGTTAAATTAATTCTAATGACCACCATTGGATAAAATGGTAAAAATATATTCTAATTATACTTTAAAACCACTAAATAGTATAATTTATCACAATAAATTATTTTGATTAAAAAAGTTATTTTAAGTATTTTTCACTATTCATAAAAAAATTGGAAGTTCTCAGAAAGTTACAAAAAATTCAACTTAGGATAATTTCGATATTAAGAATACAAAAATGAAGTCCATTTTGAAATATAAAATTTCTATAAATTTAAAAAGTGGTTATTACTATTCATAACAGCTACTTTGATTAGTTGCGGTGTGTTAGAACTCGAAATTGCGTACAATGCAAGATATTGCATTATTGAATGAGAAGCGTATCATGGAAGCTCGGGGTGTTACATTCTCCCCTCCTTCAATAAATTGCGTCCTCGCAATTTGAAATTTTTCTTTGAAAAAAAAGGTTGAAAATAGAAAATACCTTTGTGGAAAACCCACATCGGAAATAAGGTTAATAAAATTTACCCTTAATAAGAGGGAAAGGGAAATGAAAAATTCACCACCAAATTATGATCTCGATAAGGAGAACATTGGTGGAAATTAGAGACATATAATTGGAGGAAAAACGTAAATATTTGTAGGGAGTGATTGAGGTCATCAATCACAAACAAGTGTCAAATTGAGGGCCTCAAAGCCTTCAATCTATGTTGATTTAAAATATCATCATTTCAACAAGATATAAGGTATTAGGATAACACATTTTTTTGTCTTAATATCCCTTTAATAAAGTTTAAGAATTAATTTATTCATAGAATAAGATATAGGTATATATATATTTATGATTGACAAGTAGAATTTCAACCTTCAACTAATTTCTACCACAAACTCATCTTTCACTCAAAAAGATAATAGAACTCAAATATATTCTATTTATCCTAATTTTATAAGGTTCCAAATATTAAAACATACCATTTAGATTAGTAAAACTATTTTGTAATAACCAGGGACTTTCTGTAGGCTAGTGGTAGGAAATAAAGGCCTGTCGTACTATGGTCGTGGGTTCGATTCCTGCAGCTTTGTCCGACACGACGGGTTATGCCCCACCCTGCAGGTTGTTCTTTTCCTAAAACTATAGTATTATAATATTCCAAAAATAATCTTCAGAAATGTTTTAACCTTAAACAATACTATCCAAAGATCAACTTAATCCATTCCAACCTTTATAGTTATCCAAAATACCTCCGTCCAGACTTTCTCTAAAAGGTCTCTAAATTCCAAAATCAATTGTAACCTCATATTCCCCAAACAAAGTAAAGTTTTTCTTATTTTCACATACTAAAAATATGATTACCTTCATCATATTAAATCCTTAATGAAAACAACATGTACTACAGTACAATCCTTATATATCTATCACATAATTCTAATAACCAGAATATAGTCCATGAGTCCAAAAGCACCAATACATTAATTATTCAGCTTCAACTGTAGTCACAGCATAAGATTAGCCTTGATCCCTTGGCCTTTTCTGAGGTAAGTTTCCCTGACTCTTAGGACATTCATTTTCATAATGCCCCATTTCTCTACAATTTTAGCATTCAACATTGATAGCCTCTTTCATTCCCTTGCAATCACGCGCCTGGTGACCTTTTTCTCCACATTTATAACAAACTCCCATTCCTTTTAGGCAAGTACCAGGGTGATTCTTCCCACAATTATCACATACTGGAAAATCCTTCTTTCCCTTTGTCCCTTTATCTATCTCTTGTTCCACCGTTCTCTTATTCTCTTTCTTTACTTTATTGTCATAAGACTTAGAGAATTCCTTTTCTCTCTTGATAGCACACGAGACAATATCTTCATACGATGAGAAGGATTGTGATACTAAAGCTCGATGGAGAAATGGTTTTAACCCATCAAAGAAACGATCAATCTTACTTCTTGGGTTACGTATATAATCTGCAGCATGCCTCGCTAACCTTGTAAAGTTAGCCTCATACTTTGCGACATTCTCATCCTCCTTCTGCCTCAGACTTAGAAATTTCCTTTCCATATCTGCTCGATGGTCATGTGGAATGTATTTTTCTAAGAAAATATCTTTGAACTATCTCCATTCCATACTTGATACTTCTTCATCTTCCTTTGTATTTTGAATCAATGACCACCATTGATCAGCATCTCCAGTTAGGCGGTAAACTGCCATGATAACCTTTTCCCTTTCACTACTCCCCAAGGCGTGGAATATTTTCTCTAAGGAGTTTATCCATTGCTCAGCTACTAATGGATTTGTACCCCATTAAATGTTGGTGGTTGTTGCCTCATGAAGCGGTCTAACATTGATCCTCCACGTTGCGGATCAGGGTGCTCCATATGAGTAAGGTTATTATTCATAACCTGAGTGAGTTGTCCCAATATGGTAATAAGTTGATCAGCACCAGTTGTATCTCCAGATCCACAATAATTATCTTGAGCAGGAGGGAAATCCCTACACGGAGTGCATGCATTGATACAGTTTCCATTCCTTACACTAGGCGCCATTTCTAAACAATGGCATAAACTAGATTAGTTTATGAATCAAAATACATAATTCCGTACTTGTAAAACACTTAAAACTAATTGAACTATTTTATGGATATAATCCATAATCATAAAAAAAAGTTTTCTTTGAGGAAGTATATACTCATAACCCTTCATAGTGGTTTGTAAAGAAATGAGAATTATCCTAAGCATATCCCCCGGGAGTGTCGTAACCAAGAGTGCAGCAAGGCCCGTTGTCATGCATCAGTTCCCGTTCGAGTCTAGCTCAAAGCGGTGTTTTCGGGTTTTACCCCTAGATACATCTGTGCCAGATCCACCTCTACCTACTCGTATCCAGACAGGGATGTATTGCTCGGAAAACTCACAAAATCTCTATAATACCAAAATTCTAGGAAGTTCTTCTATACTAATCCTCAAAGTCTATCTTTGGGATATGTGCTCTAATCAGATTTTATCTAAATCTAGCTTCCAAGGTTAGTACTAAACTGCCTCTGATACCAACTGTAACGCCCCGACCCCAGCTACCTGGAGTTGGTGCATTACTTCGTAACATTGGCATGATCACAAAAGATCAAGTCTCGAAAGACTGATTAGTTTAGTAGCCTTGGAATCACTAGATGCATTCATAAGTCTTACATTACATCATAAAGTAAAACAAAACTACAACATCTTCTCTTCATATCCCCTTATATTATCCCTGTAGGTCATTCATATTATACTTCTTTACATCCTGAAAAATATTATAACATTGAAAGGGGTGAGCTCAGATGCTCAGTAAGGATAACAATATTGCAGAAGCTTTCATAAATAAACATAAACATTTAAGGAAATGTATAACTAAAACAAAATCCTTTTAAACTTGAACATCAACATAATATGGAAAAAGTAAAATGAGATAATGCCATTTACTTCTTCACATGGATATTCTACTAGTCGAATAATCACATGCAATATCAATAACCACTTTCATAATGATGGAATACATAATGCCAGACTATCATAACCACGTAGCCAAGGCCTCGTGCCAAGACCACAAATAATATTTTGTCAAGGACTCGTGCTAAGACACTAGTTTGTCTAATGAGACCTACAGATGCATCGAGGAGCTGTAGCGGGCTCCACCCGTCACTTATTAAGTCCAATGCATTCCTCATATGAATAGGTTTAAAAATATCATAAACCATAACATAATCGTATCACATAAAACATGCATAAAGGAAACATAACATTTCCACATTTAAATCACAAGATATCAATACAACACATTGATATAATAAAAATGCTTTCAAAACCATTTTCAATACCAAAATAAAAGCAAGTTAAAACTTTGTATTTATTTTTCATTAAAAAAAAGTGATGGCTTGTAGAGGACGCCGAAACTCAAATAATGGTCACGACGGCGGAGAAGTTTTTGTTGCCGCATAAGTACGGAAAGGAAAACATTCCCTTTTTGTCGTTTAGTAAAATGCTTCGTATAAAAAAGATTCCTTTTGAATAAACGTAAAAGTCAAAGGGGTTTATACACCGTATAAAAGAAAGTCGTGTATAAAACAAAATATGCCTCAATGAAAGGAGATTGAGACGAAGTCCTTAAAATGATCATTTTTAAAATAACATAGATCTATTATGTTTATTCACTATATGTACATATAAAGAAAGTATAAATACAAGATAGGACATAATGATATCATGACATAATTTGAAAGTAGGAGATTAACCCAAAGAATAGAAATTGGGTTAAGAAGTTCCCTTACCTTGTGTCCGAATTGATTCAACCGTTCTTTAACCTCCTGAATAATAAACTAGAGTTAATATCTACTTTATTAAGAACCATTTTCAATTTCATTATCCTTTTTATATCACTTATTACAATGTTATGAACATTATGTAATTATATAAGTTAATAACGGTCATTTTGTCGATCTTTGGTACTTGAGTCAACAATAAACTTCTTATAATTACAAGTTGTTTATGTGGTAGAATATCCATTATCTCAAGAATTATATTCATGATTTATATGTAATATATATCATATATATCCATTATATACATTCATTCAAAATATTACGTAACACTTAGAGGTAAGAAATGAAATGCACCGTTCATGAAGACGGTAAGCCGTACGTACGCATGAATGCTACTTTCATTTCTATTTCATATTTAATGGAATGAAATCATAATTATATAAATGTATAATATAATTCCAGTATAATATATCATGTAATACCATTTAATCCATCCTTTATACATCCCACATATGGTAATAACGATTCAAATCACTTTGAGGGGGTGATAGTCCGCACTTCCTAAAATGAAAATATCACGTTTACCCATAATGGAAACCATAAAGGTATGCCATAAATGAAAAATACAAAATCATAAGGAAAACAAAAACATAATATATATCATATATAAAAATAGTGTCATCATAATGGCCACCATTAGAGGTGTTATATGAGTGTTGAACAATCATCGTTTCATGAGGCAAAAATTCGCCATCCACAGAAATAGTATGTTCTTTAACCATTAGATGTAGGTGTGTGTAAGTGTAGCTAGAATACTTCTTATAACAACATCCTATTATATTGAGGATATTGGTGTTGTTACAAAAGTAATGAATAAAAAGTGTTTATGGGGTTGGAGAAGAAAAATAAAACAAAACAACATTAGAGAAGACATTACCTTAAAATCGGGTAACTCTTTTGATTTGAGCCAAAGGATTCCTTGGTAAGACTTCTGCCCAAAGTGAGGCTTCTAGGAGTAAGGGAGGGAAGTTGGGAGAGTATTTGGGCAGAGTTTGGCCGATCCAAAAGGCTTTGAAAGTGTTAGTAAGGTGGTAGAGGTGGGGGCCTTTTATAAGTGGAGAGGAGGGGCACTCTTGGAAAGTAAAGAAAAGTCACTTTATTATAAAATGAGTTTCAGATTTTAGAGGTCCCAAACTTATATAATTAAAGGGTAAGGTGATAAGGGTTCGAAATATACTCATCAAATAGGTTTTTGACAAGTGTAAGCCTTGTATTTTACATTATCTTTTTATTTTATTTAAATCGTTAAATAATGAGCTTATCGCTGCATCATCATGATGTCATAAATAATTTAATTTATTTAATGTATAAAAATTATAAAAAAATACTATGATGTAGGAAATCTTTTGGGCTTTCCAATGACTACTTATAGTAAAAAAATATGACTTGTATAACCCCATGTAAAAATTGTTTTAGTAAAACATATCATGTTTGTGTCATTTTTTACTTTAACATTAAATAAAAAGTATTTATGTCATTTTCCAACTTAAGTGGCTCCATGGGGTCCCCAAGTTGACCCATGGATTTTCTTGGTCGGCCATGGCACATCCAATGAGGGTAGGACATGTGTCAAGCTCATATCATATTATTAAAACATTATTTTTACCTTAAACTACACTAATTACCTCTAATCGCGATTAAGAAAAAGTTACTATTCACCAAAAAAATTATTTTAATCTCATTGAACCACATTTTACTTCTTAATGACAACCATGTATGTCGGATTTTTGAAATTAAAAACACAGAAGTGGTAATGTCTAATTTGAATGAAAAATCAGTTTTTTAACAACCACTTAGTGGTTTTACTATTCATCAAAAATTGAAGTTTTTCAGAATAAGGCCAAAATTTCACCCTAAGCTATAATTGATATTCCGAATTCAAAAATGATGCCTATTTTACAAAATTCCAAACATACAAGTTGCATTAATTAATTTTATAATCAATTCCCACTTTTACAATAAATAGCGTGTTTTTAAGAAACAATTTATATCAAAAGATTGGCAATTGTTTATGTCCAATTTCAATGTTAAATTAATTCTAATGACCACCATTGGATAAAATGGTAAAAATATATTCTAATTATACTTTAAAACCACTATATAGTATAATTTATCACAATAACTTATTTTGATTAAAAAAGTTGTTTTAAGTATTTTTCACTATTCATAAAAAAATTGGAAGTTCTCAGAAAGTTACAAAAAATTCAACTTAGGATAATTTCGATATTACGAATACAAAAATGAAGTCCATTTTGAAATATAAAATTTATATAAATTAAAAAAGTGGTTATTACTATTCATAACGGCTACTTTGATTAGTTGCGGTGTGTTAGAACTCGAAGTTGCGTACAATGCAAGCTATTGCATTATTGAATGAGAAGCGTATCATGGAAGCTCGGGGTGTTACAATGATGTAAAGATATATAGTTAAAAATATTAATGTAAGAAAAAATGGTGATATATCATGAAGTAAAACTAACAGGAAAAGAAGAAGAATTGAATAATAAACAATTTATGTGTCCTGAATTTGAAATTTCTCTAAAGAATACTATTGAGGATTTTAAAAAATATATTGAAGTAAAAGCTCAAACATCTCTGGGTGTTGAGAAGTTTTTCCTAAAAATATAGGGATAACTATTTTTTTAAAACTCAATATAAATATGTTATTTCAGTCAATAAGGAGCCTATTACATACCACGGGGAAATTTTTCCTAATAATTGAATGTATAAATAATTATTTTTAATAAAGAAAGATGTGAATACTTCCAGGAGAATTACCTCACCAGGATAGGAGGAAGCACACTTTTTTGTACTAAGATGAAAAAAACTAAATATAATTCGTGTTAGTGTGGAAGATCTAAATTAAATGGTTAAAAATTGGGTGGTGCAATTTTCTAGAATAAGCCCTATTCATGTTGGTAAAACATGTCACTTCTTAGAGAATTCATGAATTAAGTAAGACTTATAATAAAAAAGAAATGACAAATTTCCTAGAATATTAAAAAAGGAGACGAAAAATAATTTATGTAGAGCTCATTAGATATGTCTACTCAGATTATATTTGATCTTATAGAGAAATATAATGACCCGAACCATAAAGGATTTCTCAGTCGGTGAAAGGTAGATATTTTATGGCCCTAAGCCTAGCTTTAATAGGCTAGGGGTAGGTGACAAACATCGAGAAGGCATAAAATAAATGAGAGGCCTTTAACTAATGTACATATACTCATTCAACCAACCATCTCTATGAAAAAGTGTATGGGAATATAAATGATAATTACATCTAGAGTGTGAACACTCATGTAAAACAAATATAGGAAAATATAATAGATTATGATAGTATAAATCAAAAATGAAAGGGGGGAAATACATTCCCAACCATAAATGAACTCCCAACCAGACTATAATTGGAAAACAGAAAGTGAAATAGATATCGACTCATGATATCTGAGTCTGACCATCATACATTGTTAATGAACTCAATAATCCCTAAGCTCCAACAACTCACCAATGATCTTTTCATCATCTTCATAAGACATGACACATACAGGAAAATCCCACGTAGGGGTGAGTATATAAATACCATATATCATACCGTAAAAAACACACAAGAATCATTATAATGACACAATACATATCAAATCAACCCATAAATGTATGGAAGCAGAAATAAAATACATATATTCTCACAAAAAACCCAAATGAGAGAGAAAGAGTATTTCTATCTCCATATCTCTGTCCATAGACTATGCATCTTCCTATAGCTCCAAATTCCATCTCTATTTCCCATCATCAAACATTGAATCACAAACTTTTATTTGTAGGGGATCACTACTATCTATTGTACTCTGAGACATAGTGTGTAACAACTCTCATGGATGATCTTCACGCTAAAAGTTCTTGAAGACTGGGGAGTTACACTCCACATATATTGGTCCTATACTCACTATAGTAGATTAAAGACTTTAACTATATAAAGAGTATGGGAAACCAACATCCTGGGGTTATAGGAGAGTATAAAACCCACATCTCTCTGATGGTACTCTCTAATAACTTCCAACATCAAGCATTAGATAATGAAGAGTCACATCCATAACACCTCACATCGTTCAAAAAATTCAACTAAAAATTCAACCATCATGTTCTACATGGAAAGTTACTTAGGATATGATACCAGTGTTTCAAAATCCTTGTCTCGAAGAATTATATATGATATAAATATTCTTCTAGAGGGATTACATGATGTGTATGGGTGTCCACATAGTGTGTGACCTCGCCTTGCATCTTGGATGTTTTCTCCTATGGACATGGATTGGGAAGCCATGTAACACTACAAAATGTGTTCTAGTTATACACGATGTATCTAACCCACCAGAGTCCTGCATGTACTCTACATATTGTGCCCATGTACATCAGCTCGTGCTTGTGTGCATGGTTGTGTCTAGGTATCATGGTCATCTCTGAGAACATGGTCATTTCTATGTTCTCCAGCCGTGCCCATGTGTCCGGTCATATCCATAATCATGTAATACCAAAGTACATACTGATCCACTTGTATAAGGACACATGGAATGTGGTGGGTCCACATGAAATGTGATATTTTTCATTATTGGAAACCCTATCTTCCATATATAGGGGACTACACTACATGTGTTCTTCATAATACATGCAATGTAGTTGATTTTTCCATGGAAACTTACGTTTATTCATGTAGATCAAAGATCATCTATTACTTCCGCTAATTATGGCCGTTTTTCTACTAGAAGTCCCAAAAAATCAAAGGGTAATTCCTTCGACAATCATTTCAAAGCCTCCAATGGTATGAAAATGGAATATGAGCATCCAATTATGAGAATCCACATGCTCTATTTCACTTCCCATCACCCTTCACCACACCAAATCACCAATCCCTAAATCATCACCCACAATCCATCCCAAAACATCAAAAAATCACCAACTCAGATGTTGTTCACATAAACTCCATGAATACAATGGATAGATCATGCTCCAAACCACCTTAAATTTTTTGAACTATGACCCAATATCCAATGGTAAATAACATTATGAAATGTGGGTTGAAATTCAAAATGAAGATGGTAAAACAATGTTGGACAAGAATTCTGGTCCAACGATCACATAATTTTGAGTCCATATCTATTCGAATTGAATTAAAAATAAATTGATTTTAAAAAATCAATTTAAACATATGGGATCATGTGAAGGGTGTGAAATCATAGATCAATTAAAATAGAAATTAATCTATTCAGAAAATTTTAAAAAATGAAGATACTAAAAATGTTGATCCCCACCTCAATTTGGATCTATCATTGGTGAAGAATGGGAAAGATAGTGATGAGGAAGTTTTTATACATCCACTTCATTCACTACCCCTTGATACCCCTGGTTTTTATTGGACATCATTAACTATTCCAATACAATAATGAAGAATGTCTAATCCTCCTCTCAAATCCTCCTTGGGTTATATGACTAACGCCAGATACTTTTTATAAGTGTTAACTTGTTGAGGTTTATCTCTGACTTTTCATTTAAAACTAAAGACATTATTTACTTTTTTATTTTAAGTAAATTCATCCTCTAATGGTCACCTCCCTCAGAACGTCTGATGCCGAAAGAACATTAGTCACACCTATGGTAAAACTTGCATTATTGATTCCACTATGCTCTTATATTTTCCATATGAGGCAACAAACAATGTAAAATCCATTTAAAATGAAACCACGCATGCATGTGCATTAAGATATGATCAAAAAAAATTACATATATTAACTTTTAAATGCTCGGATACATCTCTATAACCCAAACCATGGGAATGGTCCATCTCTGAAGGATCCTCTCCTACTGATCCTTGATCACTGTTGGGTACTTCATGAAGTTGGATCCATCCTAGATTCCTATATCACCCCAATCAATGAAATGCATTGTTTAATGCACATATCATAACATCTGCAACACATGGATGATGTCATGTACTTGGTCCAACTACTGGGACAAGTCTATGGGAAAAATCTAACAAGCCCTCTACAGGATCTTGAACAACATAATGAACCTCATGGATAGCTTTCAACCATTGAAAACCCTCATTAATCTTCATCATGGGAATACTCTCATAAAAACATGGTGTCCTAGGTCGAACTCCAATGGTCTAAAATGTCGATCTATGTAACTTTTCTCTATACTTTGGGCTATCCTCATACGCTCATGGGTCACATGAACCTTAACTATCATAGACCACACCATCTATAGACTACCAAGAGATGTCATGCCAATCTCTGTCCATCGTAATGGTAAACTAAATGGTCTACCATATAGGGCCTAAAAAGGTTCCATGATGATAGTATAATGATAATTTTAGTTATAATAAAACTCTAACAACGGAAAATGATACTTCCAACTCTGGTCGAAGTCCAAAAGAGATTACCTCAATATAACATGCAACAACTAGATAGTCTTCTTGGTTTTCCCATCAATATTTGGTTCGAACACCATGGACATCCTCAAACGGGTCTCTAATTCCTTCTATAAGACTCTATATATCCATGAAATGAACCTCACATAATGTTAAGATATGATCATCAAGGGTAAGCCATGAATCTATACAATCTCCCACACGCACATGAACTAAAAACTCTCAATTGAACTATTCTCTTGGATGGAAATAAAGTGTATTGACTTCAGGATTCAGTCAACAATCATCAAGATAAAATCATGGTATCATTTTGTCCATGAAATCCATGTAAAAAATCTACGGATATTCCTTCCCATTTCTTTATAGATACCTCAAGAGGATGTGTAAAACCTATCAAAAATTAGTTCTCCCTTTTACCTACTAACATGTGACGCATTGAGAGATGAACTTAGTAATTATCTTCCTCATTATAGAAAAAAACGACCGTTGAATTTTGGTGTGCATATTTTCCATATCGATATTTATAAACAAGGGGTATGTGTGAAACTCTATCATCACCACCTCTCGCAACATGACTGGAACTATCATCCATCTCAAGATAAGGATGATGTGCTCCCATCCTTCAAGAATCCAGATAGTGGATCTCATAATGATATTTTTATATGTATAACCTCACAATATATGTAGTCCAACATAGTCTCTCTCAAATACTTATGAAATGGATTAGTCACCATCATTCACTTTAGAAAGAATACACCCCTATCATCTATTGGGTTCAGCTACAAAAAAACTACTTAGATGTCTCATCCACTTTGTGAGAATTAGACTACATTCTATGAGAATGTGCCACCACATTTCCCTTCTCATGAGTCTAGAACATCTCAAATTCATAGTCCCACTGTAACTCCATCCAATGCCTCTAAATTAGTTTAATAACTCTATATGTGAAGATATAACTGAGACCTTGATGGTCATATTAAACAAAAAAAATGATCACTGAGAATATAATGAATCTATTTCATTAGAATAAATACCACCACTGCCAAATCTTGGGTTTGAGTCATGTAGTTTGGCTCCTAGGGTATCAATTGGATTGACCCATATAAAATGACTACCTATATCTATATCAACAAAAAATCGATCCAAGATCAACAGGCATCATAAAACAATATGTACTCCACTCACCCTATGGTAGTCTCAACATAAGATCATAATCTATTCTTATATCCAATTCCACAATATATCTATAAAAGTACTTGATCTATATAAACACATACCCTTTTCACATCATGGTAGTGAAAAGGGGCTACTAATATGTATAATTCTTCAATTAACCACCTATAGTACCCTATAAATTGAAGGAAACAATTAACCACATATATGATCCTGGGTGGATCCCAAGTAGGAACCACATAAATCATTTTTGGGTCCATAGCTAAAATTTGCAACATGATTAAAATCCACAAAAATTTAACCTTAAAAATCTAAAACATACTATTCTAGATATTACCCTAAATCTAGTGCTCTTAGAGTAAGTCTAGGACCATTCTCATATGATATTCATGATCCTTCACTAGAATAGAGTAATTGAGTATGTCATCAATAAATAAAACCTAATATCTGTCTTGTTGTGGATGGATGATCTAATTAATAAGACCCATAAACATATAATGGTCATTCATCACATCAAAAGGAAACACTAGGAACTCATTGGTTCAATATTGTCCTAGGAATTCCATCCTAGTAACATCATCCACATAAACCCTCAACTAGTTGTTACCAAACCTAAGATCAATCTTTGTGAACTAACTCATGCCTTGCAACTAGTCAAAGAGATTATGAATACAGGGTAATGGGTACTTGTAAATTATCATAACCTAGTTTGAGTGAGGACAATCCACATAAATCCTCCAGTTCCCATTCCACTTTTTCACAAACAAAAATGGAGTCACCTAGGGGAACACAGTCAGTCTAATAAAACCATTCTTCTGAATGTCCTCCAACAACACACATAGCTCTTGGAGCTCAATAAATTCCATCTGATATGATAGAAAAGATTTCAATGCATTCTTGGGTTTCAACCCAATTTATAAGTCCATATACCATGTTGGAGATAATCCTATAACATCCTCATGGAGGATGTACATAAAGTACACCACTACTGAAGGAATTTAGATAATTAAAGTCGCCAATGGAGCTGGGAATAAACTAAAAAACTAATGGGTGATGGGATGTAGCTTCCTACCAACTAGACCCACTAAATTCAACAGGAGTTATCTCTCACCCAAAAAAATACAATCTCTTTCAATTAGTCCAATGGAATCTAGCTGATCTTCGACGACATTAATTCTAGGTATGTGCCATAGACAACATGTATATACATAATATTATTTCATATGGTTCCATTGTGATGACCAAGAAATCCCACAAGAAACTCTATCCACTAAACACTATATCTCACAACATGAAAATAAGTAATAACATATAATCATTTATTTTAGTAACATCTATTAGTATATTCTTGGAAAAAAGATTAATCTAGGTCCTCCAATTCACCAAAAAGGGATAAGGAAATAAAAATATGACTAACGAGTATGTCTACTAATAATACAGAAAGTGTATAAAATATGAAAATCATACCTCAAATCATATCATGAATAGCCTTGTCATTTCCCTCCATAGATTGCAGAAATACACATCCTCGACTTCCAAATCATTAAACCTAACATGTGACTACTAGTGGTGGTGATGGAAGGAAATCATATCAACAACCTCCACTAGTAGATCCTACCTCTTGAGCTCTACAAACTCCTCTATTTTTACCACCTCTATCAGGGCTTCCCTCATGATGATTGGGAGATCAATGATCATTGTTCTTCATCTTATGTGGTGATTCATCCACCACCGACCTATCATGCATAGCATGAAGGGTCGAAAAATCATGCTCCATGTGAGTCCTACCAATACAATTATAGAATTAAACCTCTACGGGATGACTGGATCCTCTGCATCATCCCTCAGCCACACACCTACATGTCTTCATCCAATAATGATAATTCCTCCAATAACAAGTCCTCTACCCCAGATACCTACTAGAAAATGGAGAATTCTCAACTGTATTATACCCATAAATGGATCCAACCACATTGTCTCCCTCTTCTAGGAATATCTCAGTCACTAGATACCTCTTTATTACTCTAGCATAGGTCCAAAGGCACAAGGATACAATGTTGACATGAATGCATCTATGGAGACTTGAATAAAAAATTCTTGACTGGAAGAAGCCACATTGGACCATTTTGAGGGAGTATCTTGTAATGTCATTTTACCTCCTAGCATACTTAGTAAGTGACACATTATCCTACTATATCTTAAGAATATCCTATATACGAATTGAGTATTTTCATTAGGGGTATTATTTTTCATGAAACCACTATTCTAAGTTAGAATATGAGATAATCATCTCATTATGGGTCTATGTGACTAGGCTCCAGAAACACCATATTATACCATAAAAAAACTGGCTACCTATGAAACCATCGTCTCTATTGGGGTCCTAAAAAAGCATAAAGACTCAAATCACTAATTAAATCCAATCCTCAACTTTAGGGGGATTTGGATCTCTATGTAATCTCAAAATTCTTTAATGATATAACTTAAATAAAATACTAATAATGAATGTATCATCAACCTGAACAAAGTGTACTATTTTCTTTGTGAATGGTGGGGATTTGGCTCCCTTCCTGTACAAAACACCTCATGAGATATCCCCTAATCTATGTACTCATCACTCAAGACATTTTATCAGTAACCAAGATGGATGTCTTAATTGATGAATCTTGAAAGTGATCAAGATGTACAATGGTTAAATGGAAATATACATATATGGAGATTACTCAAGAAGTATAGTAAAAAGGCTCAATCCTACGTGATTCATGCACCATGTTACCCATAACTGATGTCTTGATATGCCGAGATTACTAGATAATTTATAGAGTCCTAATGAATGGATACTTTAGCTATCGTACCATCACTGGGTTCCTTGAACTAAAATACACACTCATGAAACATGAAAAAAATTTCTTATATTCCCAACCAATCCTAAAAAAAAGGGAACTAACCAACCACCATATCATGGAATGAAATTGTATGATACCACACTGTAGCCAACCGAACCACTAGGGCCCTTTTTTCTAGATGAAGTCCATGTCTTCATATCCTCGGCTCCACCTCCAATCGGATAGGGACTGGAGACACGTTCAAAAATGTAACAAAAGAAATTGGAGGCCTTTTCCTAATTTTCCTGAACACAAATACCCAACCATATCCCAGAAAATGTACAGCAGAATATAAAATATAATAATATAGAGAGTGTAAACATTCATGCAATAACCTCTAAGAAAATACAATATTGTATAGTAGTATAAACTAAAATGATAGGAGAAAAAAACACCCAACAAAAAATGATGTCCCAACCTGACTATTACTAGAAAAGGAATGCTTAATAGAGTCCAACTCTTGATCTCCATGTATGACCATCGTATGTGGTCAACACACACAAGTATCCTTAAACTCCAACAAAGTCACAATCAATCTATCTATAATCATTATTGGAAATAACACCTATGGGAAAATCCCATTTAGCAGTGAGTTTAAACATTCCTAGTATGATGCCCAATAACAAAAAATGAATCATTTTAAGGATTCATAATACGTTAACTCAATCCATAAAAATGGAAATGAAAATCCAATAAATACATTCTCATAAATAAAACTATATGTGATATAAAGGGGATCACTAGATCCATATCCAAATCCATATTTGATTGGTTTTCATGAATTTCTTAATTCAATATTCAATCAAAATAATTAAACACAACCTCACCAAATATTATACAGATGGGCCTACTCCTAGCAATTATGATCCAATTCTGATGGATCCACAACTATCATTGAGTACATGAACATTTTTAGAGCTTGAAGATGGATGAGTAACACTATATAGATAGAGGAAACACACCCAGTGTAGGGGAGTATTAAGTGTACTTGTAAATCCCCGACCCCAGTTACCCAGAGCTGGTACATTAGTTTAATACATTGTATTGATTATAAGGAATCATGTCCTGAAGGACCGATCAATTTAGCAGTCTTGGAAAATTTATTACATAATGAACTTTACATTAGAATTTCTAACATAAAATACAGCATAGATAATACTTTTAGTATTCCATTATCCCCCAATATTAAACCTATATATCAATCATAATACATTTCTTGGAATCCTGGTAAAATAAAACATAAGAAATGAGTGAGATCAAATGCTCAGTAAGGGTAAATAATTCAGATAAAGATATAAACTTTTAATGCAAGATGTATAATAAAACGTCAGACCTTTAAACATAAAACATGAACATAATATGGTAAAAACAATACAAAAAGTATCATATAAACATGCACATGGATATTCTACTAGTCAGATAATTACATGTAATATCTAATTTCATAATGAGGGAATACATAATTCCAGACATAATTACTAATACGTCTAGGAATTATTCCAAGAAAATACACAAATATTATTTCAAGGCCTTATTCCAAGACACTATTTTGTCTCATGAGACCTACCGATAGATCAAGGGTTATAGCGGGGCCCTCCTGTCACTTAATAACTCCAATGCATTTCTCACATGAAAAGGGTGAAACATAACATAATAATTTGTATTAAAACTAGCATAGGAAATGTCAATACATTAACCATAAACCATGGATGGTATAAAAATATCACATCCATAGTCAAACATATCATAACTCATTCAATACAAAATATAAGATTTTATTATAATAAATCAACCTAAATAAATAATAATATATATTAATGGATGTTTAAATAGTTATAAATGAGAAGTAAAACTCTTTGAGAGAAATATCCTTTTTTCATGAAATCATTTAAAAGTCACACAATTTATAAATGAATTCATTTAAAATAGAGTTTTGAATCAAATTTACCAAAACCACTTTGAATCTTTTGAAAGGAATTTTCATATTTAAAAATCATGTCAATATAAATAAATCTTTATAATCATTTGGAAAACATGGAAATTAATTAAAAATATTTTAAAAAATAAATATTTAAACAATTTAAAATGATGATCATGTTTAAGAGTCCTTTGCATATAATCTTAATCATTCCCTTCTGAAAACATTTTTATGAAACCTGGACATGGATGATAAATATGTCGCAGTAAGTACATACACATAAACAATATCAGATAATAATGAGATTGAGAAATTAACCATTACCTTAGGTCTGATACACTATGTACGTGTTCGAAACTCCTGTATAATGATTTTCAAATTATTATTAACTTATATTATAATAATAATAATATTTATCTTATAATATATGATTATTTTATGGATTTATATTACCCATTTATTATTAATATCAAGTTAATGAAACATTTTGGGTAATATCGTTTTGTTTATCGAACGTGTTTTGACTTTTTATTCTTGATAATATGACTTAGATCATGATTTAATGACATCCTGATCATATAATATGATTTATATATCATATTGTTATATAATATATAGATATATAAAATAGAATAAAATGTTCATGGAGACGGTAGTCCGTACGTACGCATGAACGATGCTTCTGTTTTCTTATCGTATTGAATTAAAGTAAGTTAATGAAAGATATGTACATATATATATCATTTCATTAGTCTTATTATGTCATATATTTCATAATTATGAATAATATATTTTTTTTATAATTATCCTTTGATGGTTATTGTTGATAATTTATCTCATCGCGTCATGGATACGTTAAGCGGTATGTACGCACGATCAACAATATCATTTTCTTTAATGGTCAAATGGTATAGAATTGGATTGAATATGAATTTTACATAATAAATAACATTTTCTATGTATTATTTACATCCATTATATTAATTTTTGTACTCTTATAAATAAATTTTATGTGAAAAACAATTTACACCATGACGTGGAGACTGTAAGTCGTGCGCACACACACATGGTTGTATCGTTTTTCATAGGATGGGTAAAAATAGAATATGTTTTACCATTATCATAACAAAATATCTGAATATATTATATGTGGGACTTATTTATTTATTATTGTAACAACTTATTAATAGGATGTACAGGAATAAATGAACTTTGAAATAAGGGATAAAACGATTACCTCTTCTTCGGGTGTCTGCTTTTGATTTGCACAAAAGGACTCTTTAGTTGGCTTTATGCACAATTTTTTTACTCTAAGATGAAGTGAGGGAAGTTTGGAGGATATTTTGGAAGGTTTTTCCTGACCCAAAGGTCTTTTTAGTTGTTAATTAATATGAAAGAGAGTTTCCCTTTTATAAGGGAGGTGAGGGGCACATTACAAAAAGTATGAAATGTTAAATTATTATAAAATTATTTGTGGTTTTTAAAAGCTCCAAATAGATTTATCTCTGGGATAATATGAGGGTGGGTCTAAATCATCCCAAACAATATGTTTCAGACATGTTTATGTCATTATATTATCCTTATCATTTGGGATTTACGCTTAGTGAAACTGTTTACCTCTTACCATGTCTCTTTGTATTATTTACTATAGGGTTAATTTAGTAACTATAAATGCCAAGGTAACCTAAAAATGATAATTAATGATATTTTTATCATTATATAATTCAATTGGACAAATATTGTATTTTTATGAGTTTTATACCATCTAATAAAATAGTATTCGTTTTAAAAACTCATTTTTGTCAATTTTGACATTGTTTAGTAATTGATTTTTGTTAAAGTCAAAGAAACTTGATTTTTTCCAACGATTGGTATTAAATAATCCATAATATATCAATGGAATTCAAAAAAATCATGTATGGATTCAAAATATTCAAATTACATTTATTTTAATATTTATAAATTCATATATTTGAATAATTCATTAATAAGTTAATCACTACAACATAATTATGTCATAAATAAATAGATTTATGTAATGTATAAGTTTTTTAAACAAAATAACATGATGTGGGAAATTTTTTTATTTTTATAATGATTAGTTGTATACATATATATCAGTTCTATAACCCTATATTAAAATTGATTTAGTAAAAGTTATATGTTTATGTTATTATTATCTTTAATTTAAATAAATTATTATAACATGTCATTATCACACCCAAGTGGTCCCGTGGGGATATAAAATCGTTCTAAGGATGGCCATGGTTGTAAATATATCATCATATTTTATTGGGACATGTGTTAGGGTTGTTTAATATTATTATAATATTATTTTTACTCTTATTTAGTTGATTTACCCATTAACCATGGTAAATAAAAATAATTACTAAGTTAATATTCATAGTGTAAAAAATTTAAAGGTACATATTTACACAATTAGGAACTTATGATTCCAAATACAGACTGCATTTTTTAAAATTCAAATCAAATAGTTTGTCAAAATTATTTTAAAATTAGTTTCCATTATCAAAACTAGAAAGCGGGGTTTTAAGAAGTAAAAACTATAAAAACATGGACATGTCTTTATATCCAATTTAAAAGTGAAATTACATAAAATAAACTAAATTTAATTAAATTATAAAAATATAATCTAATTAATCTTCAAAACTGGTCTAATTTATAATTTTACACTATAAATTATTTTGATTAAAAGTGTTGTTTTCAATTAAAATTCGGTATCTTTCACTATTCCCCAAAAATTGAATGTTATCATGAAAGTACCAAATATTTATCTAAACTAAATTTTTATGTCCCTCTTCTAATGAATAATTTAATTTCATCAAATTTAATATATAATAGTTTCAAATATTGGATTTGAAATGGCTACTCTATTAAAAGGAAGAAAAACTTAATTTTTTAAAAAATACTTCTTTTATCTGAAAAATTTAATGTGTCCTTATATATTGATTAAGAAACATAATAGATGAATTTTAAAATTATATGGGATATTTAAAATTCAGAATGTGGTTAATAATATTAATAACCTCTTTTTAGGAGGCTAATTTGATAGGCCGAGGTACGTTTGACCTCGGTGTTGCGTATATCACACACTATTGAATTATTTAAAAAGGAAGCGTACCATTGAAGATTATGGTGTTACATTATCTCTTCCTTAAATAAATTGTTTCCTCATAATTTAAAATTAGTATTGAAAACTAAGTGATTTATATTTCAAAATATCTTATTTGAAATCCCATATTGAAAAATTGATTAATGCGACCTCTATTTTAAAATAAAGAAAGGTAGGTATGAAGGTTATTTGAAATAACACTTGATAGGGTTCCATCTTAGAGAAAATGGATATGGAAGAGAAAAAAATGCATCATGTTCTGATATAGAGTGATATGGAAAATGATCAGAAGAATGTTAATAGTCATAGAGATGTAAATTTGTGATGATCTAAGGGACCATTTGATTCTTCGGAAACGGTATTAGGATAGATATTTTTGGTTTCAAGATAATTTCCCCTATATTGAAGAATTAATTTTCGTCACAGGCTAAGAACACAATGAATCATACTTAATTAACATGTAGAGTTTCATCCATTATAAAATTCCTACCACAAAATCATTTTTCCTTTCAAAAGACAATAAAATTCAAAAATATTCTTTTTAAATTAACAGTATAAGGTTGAAAATATAAACATATACCAGTTAAATGAAGTAAACTATTTTATAATAACAAGGTTATTCATTTAGGCCAGTGGTATGTGAAAAATCCTTATCTCACTTCGGTTGTGGGGCTGATTCCCTCATCCTTTTTCGACGTAGAGGGTTGTCTCCCGACCTGCAGGTTATCATTTTCTAAAACTATAGTATTAAAATAATCCAAAAATAATAATAAGAAATATTTTATCCTTAAAAAACATTATCCAGTTTTCAACTGAACAAATTCCAGCCTTTAGAGTTATCCAAAATACTTCTGTCCAAAATCACTCTAAAAGGACTCTAAATTTCCAAAAACATTTGTAACATCAAAATCTCCAAACAATGTAATGTTTCTTTTATTGTAACATACTGAAAATATGATTACCTTCATCATATTAAAATATTAATGAAGGTAAAATGTACTAAAGTATCATCCTTATATATATATCACATTATTCTTATAACCATAATATAATTCTTTAATCCAAAAACACAAATACACTAATTATTCCACTTCGACTGTAGTAACAAAACAATATGGATCTTGATCCATTGGCTTTTTCTGAGATATATTTCCTTGATTCTTTGGAAAATTGTTTTCATAATGTATAATATCTTAAAAAATATAATATTTCACACCTTCTTTATTTCTCTTTCAATCATGATCCTGGTGAACATTTTCTCCACATTTGTAACAAACTACCAATCATTTTAGGAAAAAACCAGGGTGTTTCTTCCCACTATTTTTACATGAGTGAAAATCATTCCTTCCCCTTTTCCCTTTATCTTTCTCTTTCTCCACCATTATCTTCTTATCTTTATTTACTTTAATGTCATAAGACTTAGAGATTTATTCTTTTTGTCTTAATAGCACATGAGACTATGGCTTCGTACGATGAGAAAGGATATGAGACCAATTCCCGTCAGAGGAAATGATTTAAATCATAAAAGAATCGATCTATATTACTTCTTGTGTCACATATGGAGTCTGTATCATGCCTTGATAACATTGTTAAGTTAGCCTCACACTTTTTAACATTCTCATCCTCCTTTTACCTCAGGCTCAGAAACATTCTTTCCATATCAGTATGTTGTTCACAAGTATTGCATTTCTATAGAAATATTTATTTAAACTCAATCAATTCCATATTTACCACTTCTTAATCCTCCTTTTTGTTTAGAATTAATGACCAATATTGATCCGCAAATCATATTAGATGATAAACTATCATGAAAACCTTTTCCCTTTCATTACGTCCCAAATAAAGGAATGTTTTCTCTATGGAACTTATATACTGATAATATACAAAAGGATTTGTTGTCCCATTGAATGTTTGAGGTTGTTGTCTCATGAAGAGTTCAATCATTGATCCTCTACATTATGTATAAGGATGATATATATGTTTAATGTTATTATTCATAACCTAAGTCAGCTGTCCCAGTATGGTTATAAGCTATTCAGTACTAGTTCAGTCAAAAGCTCTACTATATGTATCTTGCATATGAGGGAAATTACTACATGGATTATGTGTGTTGATATGATTTCTATTTCTTCAACTAGGTGCCATTTTTAAACAATGGATTAAACTAAACTAGGATATGAATCATAATATATAATTCCAAACTAGTAAAATACATAACATAAATTGAAAAAAAAATCATCTCTAATCCATAATAATGAATATGGTTATTTTAGGACATATTTAATAGTAAGTCATTCATAATGGTCTGTAAAGAAAATATGAATTATCCTATGCATATCCCCCGGGAGTGTTATATTAGGTGTGTATAAAGGCCTTTTTTGTTTACCCGGATACCCCATGTGAATCCCGAAACTCCGTATCAAAGTTTTCACTCCTTGGTACATCTATTCCAGAACCACATCCACTTGTATTATCTAGACAGGTATGTATTGATTGGAAGTCCCACATAATATCTACATAACAAAAAATTTTGGATATTCCTCAACATCAGTCTTAGGGTAATGTTATCTAATCAGAGTTTTTATAAATCGATTTTCCAAGGATTTTACTAATATTTCTCTGATACCAACTGTAATTCCCCGACCCCAGTTACCTAAGTTTGTGAATTATTTTAATACATAGGTATTATTACAAGGAATCTAGTCCTGAAGGACCGATTAGTTTAGTAGTCTTGGAAAATAGATTACATACATGAACATTACTTTACAATTTGTAACATAAATTATAGAATATATAATTCTTTTAGTATGATATTATTCCCCAATCATAAGCATGCATGTCAATCATAATACACTTCTTGGAAACCTAGGAAAAAACATAATAATAGGGTGAGATCTGATTCTTAGTAACGGTGAATAATTCAGAAGAAGCTATAAAATTTTATGGAAAGATGTATAATTAAAAAATCATCCTTTTAAACATAAAATATAACCATAATATGGTAAAAATAAGTAAAAAATTACCATATAAACAAGAACAAGGATATTCTACTAGTCGAATAATCACATGTAATAACTAATATCATAACGAGGGAATGCATATTGTCGGGCATAATTAATACTACATCAAATCCTTTTTCCAGGAAAATATGAAAATATTTTATCAAGGTCTTGTGAAAAGACATTATTTTGTCTCATGATAACTACTGATGCATCGATGGGCTATAGCGGTCCATGCCCGTCACTTTCTAAGTCCAATGCATTTCTCATATGAAATTGATGAAACATAGAATAATCATTCATATTATAACTAGAATATGTAATCTCAATACTTTAAATAAAACCATGAATGGTATAAAAATATCACATCAAAATTCAAACATACTTTCTTTACAAACCAATAATTCACGTTGTCAAAAATAGAAAGCAGGTTTTTAAGAAATAAAAACTATCAAAAGATTGACATGTGTTTATGCCCAATTCAATTGTGAAATTACTTCCAATAACATAAATTATATAAAAAAATAAAAATATAATATAATTATACTTTAAAACCACTGAAATTTATAATTTAACAGTATAAATTATTTCAATTAAAATAGTTGTTTTCAATTAATATTTATTAGATTTCACTATTCATCAAAATATAAAAGTTATCAAATAGGTACCAAAAATTTATCCAAATTAAATTTTTATTTCATAATTCTAAATAAAAATTTTATTTTGACAAATTGAATATATAAAAGTTTCAAATATTGCATTTTAAAAGGGTTCACCATTAAAATGCAGAAAAACTACTATTTTTGAAAACTAATTCTTTTATCTGAAAATTTTAATTTGTCCTCATATTATGTCTAATAAATAAAAAATATTAATGTTAAAATTATATGGGATATTTAAAATTACAAATTTGGTTAATATTATTCATAAATTATTTTTAAAATGTTAATTTGATAGGTCGAGGTTCACTTAAACTCATTGTTGCATACATCACACGCTACTAAATTATTTAAAAAGGAAGCGTACCGTGGAAGTTTGGGGTGTTACATTACTTGAAAAAATAGTACGGGGAACCAAACCCTAGTGTTACAGAGGTGTACCAACCTAGAAATCTATCTGATGATCTTACCTCACCACTTCTATCGTCATGCATTTCTTGAAGAAGAGTCATGCTTGGAACACCCTACATCATAACTTGAAAGCAACTTCAAAGTCCACCATCACATTCTATGGTGAAAACATCTCAATATAGGCTACCATAGGCCAAAATCTGAGTCCTAAATAATGATATATGAGAATAATAAGTTTCTAGATGTATTACATGAAATATATGTGGGTCCACAAGACATGTGACCTCGCCTCACTACCTAGACGTTTTCTCTGATGGACATGTCTTAGGAAGCCCTGTCACACTAAACTGTGTGTACTAGTAATGCCCAATGTTTCATAGCCACTCAAGTCCTAACCTCTATCATTCATTGATACCCATTTACATTGTAACGTTCCCATGTACATGGATACATCACTATATCCTAGTTTGGTCCAATTACATGGCTATGCCCATGTAATTTGTCCATGATTGTGTGTATGGATTGGTCCATGATCATGTACTCTTGGAGTACACACCAAGTTACAAACACTGGGTGACACGAATTGTGGTGGGTCCACATTGTGCGTGTTATTTCTCTCCACATTAAACCCTATCCTCCATAGGTAGGGGACAACATGGAATGTGTTCATCAATATACAAACTATGTAGTCAGGTTTTTTATAGAAACATATGTTTCTTCATGTGGATTCAATATCCTCCATTTATTCTACTGATTTAACCTATTGACAAATAAAAATTGAGAAAAATGTATGGGTAATTCCTCTATCTATCATTTCCCTTCCACGTGTGGCTAGAAAACAAAATCTGATCATCTACTAATGAGTCAATGTTTGCCCTGTTGCACTTCCCTTTGGCTGTTACCACTTCAGATCCTTGATCTATGAATAATCACCTACAATACAACCTGATCCATCCACAAATCACCATCTCATATGTCATTTACATAACATCCATTAATCCATTGGTTTGACCATGCTCGAACCCATTCCAACAATATGGAACTGTGACCCTATAGTCAAGAACAAAGAAAATAAAGAATGGTGGGGAGAAAACCAAAATAATGAAGGTAAAACCATTGTTTTCCAAGCATTCTATGACAAGTATCACATTATAAGGAATTCATGTGTGATAAAAATTCATAAAAAATAAATTGATTTAATCGACACAATTTATCTATATGGACTCATGTGAACGATGTGAAACTATATATCAATAAAATCATATATGAATCAATGCTCAATATTATAATAAAAAGGGAAGAGACTAAAAAATATGATCCCTACCTAGATTTTGATATATCATTTTTTAATAATTCACTTACAGACAATGAATAAGATCCACTACTTTAACGACCTATCCTACCACCTCGATCTGATCTTGTGTTGTTCGCTGGTCCAATCCGCCAATGAAGTACATCTAATCCTCTTATTAAATCCTCTGATGGTTATGATTACTTGGATATCCATGGTGATTTATTATAAGTGGGTAATTGTATATGCTTCTCTAGTTTAGGTGATTTATAATAAAATAAATAATTTAATTATTTATTTTAGCTAAACACATCCACCAATTGTCACCCCCTCGAAACGTCTGACGCTAACCAACATTAGGTCATGATTAGGGTAAACCCCCAATTCTATAATCATCCATGATTTCATATTTCCCATACATGGTCCCAATCAATGGGTAAATCCATATACACTGAAATAATGCAATTATGTTTATTAAAATATACTAATATTTTGAATATATTATTTTCAGGGTTCTTAGATGCTCAAACACTACAACGACTCAAAGGATAAATCTACATATATACAATGAAATATTAAAATTAAAAATCCATCAAAACTGGAGTCACAAAAAAAAATATATGGGACATGTAATCAATTAGGTCATTGTTTTAATGAGTCCATAACTACACTTCCTGAAAACAATTCCTAATATGCTAAACAAAAATAAATTTTAAAGATGGAAGTGGATGAAAAAAAAATATTTATGAAGTTTGTTTCTAAGAAATAAATATAGATAATCCATTGATTCTTGATAGTAGTTTTTCCTATCACAATATAGGAAGTTTCAAGATTCTGAAAAATATTGTAGAAAATATTGGAGGGGAATTTTTTTTAGTAATTATAGTTCATTGAAAATCAGAGGTGTTGGTATTCTTGAGGTATAAAAGATGAAAAGTTAAAATACAATGATGATATTTTTGTTAAAGGGATTATAAATAATATATTTGGTGCGGGTTGAATTTTTAATAAATTAAATGACATTATTTTAAATAAATATTCAATTATCACAGAAAACACAAAGGATTTAAGAATTTACATCTAGTAAGAAATAACCAGTGGTAATTAGTTCAAAATTAATTATCTAATAAATTCATTTTCATTTACTATGAAATATGAAAGTAACTTGTGGAATAGATGAAATGACCATCCTAGGAAAAAATGAGTAAAATATTAATGAATAATGTTGTAATAAATCTTCACCAACTAAAGAGTGAAATTAAATTTTTATGTGAAACCTTTCAAAAGGGGAAGCTTATATAGAAAATTCACTAATTGGTAGAGATTCCTTCTACTAAACCACTTTATCGTGTTCATTTCCGCCTTTTTAGAAAATGAGAAATCAATCTAGTAGTGGTGAAAACTAGTTTTTCACATTAATTTATGATTCCACCAAAATGATAAATTCCATATTCACTAAGCATAAGTTAGAATTAACTAAAATATTTAAAACAATTGAAGGAATGTTGAAATAGAATTTGGAATATATATCAAAATAATAAAAATAGATAACAAAAGGGGTTAAATTGTTATGATTTTGAACCATGTCATGTGATGAGTTAAGTTAAACATAAATATAGTTATACTTAGACATCTCAAAAAAATTAAATAATTGTTTTAAAAAGCAAAATTTGGGTTGAAATTGTATGAACTATGCAAGGGGAATATAGACTTTTAAAATTCTACTTAAGAGAACTAGTGTATACAAATTTGAATATATATACAATAGATATTTTTTGAGAAATGATTATATCATGAATCTGTATGAGTTTTAGTGTAACAATAATTTGACTATGAAGTATTTTAATGATCTACATATTACATTTTTTTGATGATCAAAAATAAAAATTGCATAAAATTTTAGGAGAAAGTTTAATATGTGATCTTCATGGGTTATATATCCAATGGAATAAGATATATATACTGTAAAAAAATAATTAAAATGTTAGATTATAATTATTATTTAAATATTTTTGAAAAATTAACCAAACATATATTCAATAAATGTAGTATATTCTAGATCATTGATGAAGACACGATATTGTCTTTGGAGTAGAAAATGAAGAAAACAATATATAATAATAAGAAGTAGTTGATGTAAAATCATATCAAAATACTGAGGATGATGGAACTAGTGGAGTTGAATAAATAAATAATTATACATTTAAAATAATATTTTATTAGGAAATATAATTTACAGTCATGAAGATCTAGTACAAACATTATGAATACTAAGATATGAAAATAAAGTAGCTTCTATTTCCTAAAGTGAACAAAATCCAGTTATAGAGACTGTTAAACACAAGGAGTGGGTAAGTGGTATGAATGAAGATCTAGACCAGATTGAGAAAAAATACACATGATATCTTGTTCCTAGACTAGAAATAAATAATATAATAGTGAACAAATGATTTTCTAGAAAAAAACATAATGAAAATGTAGAGATATCAAGGAATAAATCTGGATTGTTTTATAGGGGTTATTCATAACTTTACGATTTATACTTTGATGAAATTTAATCACTTTTGTTAATACATAAATCCCTCCTAAGGTTTCTAAAATATTTGGGACACAAACACTATAAGGTTTACTATATGGATGTGAAATTTTATTTATTAAATAGAGATCTCAAAGAATTAATTTTTATTGTGTATCCTAAACTATATACTCTTATTATTGATGACACTAATGTTTTAATGTTTAATAAACCAATAAATTGGTTTAAACATGATTGTAATTTTGTATATTTATGGAATAATTATTATACATTACCATAGAATGTGTATGATGAATTTTATAATCAAATACAGATTCAGTTTTAAATTTCAATTCTTTGAGAAATGAATTTATTTATTGAAATAAAATTTTGACAAATAGAAAGCTACATATTTCTCTCATAGTAAAAATATTCCAAGTAACTATTGAATTAATATTGCATATATGATTCAAAGGATGTTTCCAAACCTATCACTATAGGTGTGAAGTCGAGTAAGGATGAACCAAGGTAGAGTGTTAATTAGAAATATTTCAAAATGTTAAATGATATATTGATTTATCTTATGACACCAATGCCATAAATTGTGTATTAAATAACTTTGTGTGCTAGATATCAAAATTATTTGAATGTGTATCCCATGTTGGATATTAAAAGAATCATGACGTATATCAATGTAACATTTGATTATCGTTTAATATATAAAATATGTAAAGATTTAAACATTATATGATTCAATAATTATAATATTCATAAATTTTGAAATGATTTTAAATCAACACCAAGAGGATCATTAATTTCTAGGAGCGAGTTGTGTAATCTAGCATAGTAAGAAAAAAAATTGTGACTTCTAAAATTGTTGATGTTGAGTATGTTTTTACTACAAATTCATATGATCAAATGACATGGGTGAAATTTCTTCTGAAATATCTAAAGTTGAATGTTTAAAGACCAATGAAAATTTAATGTTATAGTTAGAGTGCAATTGATCTCTCAAAGTACCCATTGGAACACTGTAGATAAAAACAAATTAGTATTAAATATCATTTCATCAACTAGAGATTTAAAAATATATATGTAATGTTTGGGTGCATTTCTATAAAATTTTCAGTTATTCATATGTTTAATTAAGCTATACCTAGATTAATATTTGAAGAATTGAGGCTAAAACTTCATGTTCATCCACCCAATATCATTTAAGAGATTGATGGGATGACCCCAGTAATTATTTGGATTCTGTTGTTAAAGGGGTATAAGTGTAAATAAATATTTTCTTATATTTTATGTATATGGAGTTTTGGTTGTTTTATAAAGTAGATAAAGTGTATGAATTGAGGGGATGAGAATCTACGTCACTTGGAAACAAATATTATGTAACTGAGGGATGAAATTATTTAAAAAACATTATTTTATATGATTGTGTGGTGTTTGGAAATTTGTTATTTAGAATGGTTGTGATATTATGTATATTGAGGACATATGTTAGGGTTGAAATGAAATCCAAAGCGGGATATTAATTATCGCATAGAATTGTTGATGGTATTGTATTTATTGTCAAACTTACCTATGATTACTATAGAGTTTTTCTTAATAAATAAGCTATGTTCTAGTATTTTTGTAAATAAAATGTTGTCTACATCAAGAAGAATGCAACGTGTTGAATGAATAATCTATCCTTTTGTTTAATTTATACTAAAACAAATAGGTTATATGATCTACACATGAATGAAGTTTCATGTTTGGAGAATATGTGTATTGTTGTCTTGATGAAAGTGTATGTATAGAAGTTATAACTATTGGCAATTTGTTTTTAGTGATTTTTTGTAAAATATATTCCCAAATAGGATAAAAAAGGGAACTAGCTCAACCATAGTCACCAAAGGTAGCTTCATGAACTATCTCAACCTGATAAATCCTAAGTAGCTATAGATAAAAAATATAGTGAGATATAGAATGTTCCAAGCGCACATGGAGAACATGTAAAGTGCATGGGTCTATGTGATAATGGGAAAATATGTATTGGCCTCTCATAGTGGGTTAACATAGGATTCCACCAGTGGGAAGCTACACAATATGGATTTTATTGACCAAAATATGTTATGTAGCAATTTATTAAGAATAGATTGCATTTTGAGTTCAATGTAGGATTTCCTCATGTCACATAATGTATATTTTAAATATGTCAAGTGGACATGATATTTATGATAATAAAAAATGGTAATTCTCCATGCATATCTCTTTCTTAAACCTCTATTGAGGGTTTCTTCACACATCTAGATGTTCACTACTACTAATTCATGCCATGTAATGGTTTGAATACTGATAGTTTTTGAATTATTAGTTCATGAGGATCATTTGTAAAAATATGAAATTAACATTTTTGTATCATAAATTAGAGATCATTCTCTACTGATGATGTATGAAGAACCCATTCGGTTGAACGAGTATTATATGAAGCACACAGGAAGATGCATGTTTGTTTAAGAAGTGTGTGTAGCCAATCATAATGATGTGGAGATTTTTTTTCAAATGCATGGAAAAATTATTTTTGATCCATGAAGATGATATAAAACATAAGGGTTCATTCTTAGTGTAGTATGTTGGTATGGCTTGAATGACTAGTTTAGAAGGATGATGTAAGATAATGGATCAAATAGTTGATTATGTTTGGAGAGCGAGGTAATCTAGTGGAAATAACCTATAAATACCCCCAAACCACCTCATTCAAAAAATTCATCAAAATAGTGAGAGTGTGATATAGTGAGATATTAATATTTAGGAGTGAATCTATCTAGATCTATCTATTATTTTATTGAAGAGGGAATAAGTTTTTGTTGTTTAGCTTTTGGTATAAGAATAAAATTACAAATGATAAAGGATGTATGATAATAATGATTGGAAATGGTCATGACATTTTTTATATAGGAGGAGGGTTCTATAATAATTGAAAATTGAAAATAATAATAAGACTACACATACTCTTATATGTGAAATGACGAAGATAAAGATTACTCGTACTTTTTGTATCACCACGTGAAATATTTACAAAAAGAATAGGACATAGTTAGTTACAATATTTTGTGTCATGTGAAGAAGAGGGAATAAAACATTTCAATTCCACACTAAGAACCATGAAATGGGGTATCCAGTTTAATGTAACAAAATATGATCATAGGAAAAAGTAAATAAAGAAACTTCCAATGAACAGTTGTAAGAGAATACTTTCACGAGATTTTTTATGAGAGTAGTCAAATAGTTTACCGAGAAACAATAATGTTAGTATGTTAGACTAATTATATGAGTATAAGTATACAATGAAGTTCCATTATAGGGGTTTTTTAAATAGTGAGAATGTCAAAAAAAATCCATCATAGAAACTCAAGGGAGAATTGTAGTTTTTTAGTGACATGTTTAAATTTCCATGATCATTCTCATTATGTTGGGGTAGTGCTTTATAAACTAATAGGAACTAATATAATCAAAAAATTTAGGATACAATGTATCGGGATATTCTTGACACATTACCTCCATGGTTTCATGATGTTACCTAACCAACCCACCTATAATTTCCAATTAATTGTAGTGATTAATTTTTGGTTGAGATCATTTCGACTACAATAAGGATACCAACACCCATATTGGGGAGAACCATGTAAAACTTTCTTGTGTAATTATGCTGATTTACAATTCTATAATTTTTAAATGCTCATATTTAATATAAGATTGGACCGTACTCTAATAAGTCATAAAGGTTATTTTTACGGAAATTAAATAATAAAAAGAACAATTGATTCACTCCCTCTTATCAGTGGTACAACCCATTTATATGGATTTCTATAAATTGATTCATTTATTAACCTTACATTAATATTTTTCTTGGGGTATTATGTTTTCATATTTTTTTCCATCGTTGAGCATTAAATTCTAAAGTCGTATTTTATTTTCTCACATATTCCATCCGTAGATAAATTAAATGATCAATCATTCTATAAGTTTATTTTTTGGTAACAAACAACCTTTATGTATATCTATTTTTTTTAAATTATTTCCCCAAGTATAGAAAATTTGTTCTTATTTATGTTTATTTCAATATTTTTTTTTCAAATTATAAACATTTCATTGGATGATGTTTGAAGATATGACGATATGACCCAGTTAAGTTGTTAATTTGCAAACGTTTTAGTGAAATAATGTTTTTATTGCGATTATTAATATAGAAATATAGACCTAGAAACTATGAATCTAATGTTATGATAGAGTCATTATGTACTGGGAATCCAACAAAACAAATATGGGGGAAATTTAAAATTTAAAATTCATGTTATATGGATATATTATTCAAAACGAACCTAAATATATAAATAATTAATTACACTAACACTCCCTCACAAGTTTGGGTTAGATATCTAGGACTCAAAATTAAATTAAAAAAATGTAATACTCCCTATAATCCCTCTAAAATTGTATATACCAAACATTATTACATTAAAATACTAAAATAAATTATTACCATGTATGTGTCACATGATTGTTTTCCCTTTTTATCCTCTATATAAACATCTAATGAGAGAACAGATTGAAAAATATATTTTATTATTCAAGAAAATATGTCCATGGAAATTATTCTATGTTGAGGATGACCGTTACTTGAAGATGTCCACTGAAAATGAGATTGGACAATGGCCTAAAAATGGTCAGCAGAAATGTCATCTTAAAAAAGCTCCAAAATTAAAAGGTGAAGGTATTCCCACCAAGAAGGACAAAAATACTAAGTGAATAATGCCTGAATAGTAGATGTAAAAGGACAATTGAAATGATACCTTAATTGAGGATCTTGATGGATTCTGGTTGTTAAAATGGTTGGTGTTTATATTTTCATGAAAGGTGGTAGTAGCAAGTAGTAAGTGACCTGAGAGAGGATTGAAACTATGATGATCATGATGCATATTAATAGATAAGAAGATCTGGAGACATATGGGGGTATAGAATTCAAGAAAGGATCCCCTGAGTGTGAAACATAAGGGACCAATGCCAATGAGTATTACATTAGAAAAGAATGTGCATGAGATTATTCTAGATGGTTTGGAATCAAGTTTTCAAAATAGACGGAAGCCACACATGGTCAAGGGTGACTCATGAGGAGAGCATGATATGGAGTTTTTTTACAATGAAGTGTGTGGTTAGGGATAATTGAGTGAAAATATCTATGGTAGTATATATAGTTTCTATCCATAATCTAGAGTATTGGAAATACATAATATTAAAGGGATACCATATTTATCAATACCCATAAATCATAAAAGAGGATATAAGAGAATGCATTTACAACAATGAATTATTGTATTTGGTAGATCCTCCAATACAATCTCCTTTGGTTTATAATGTATTTTGAATGATTTATTATTTCTTTGTATATTCATTGAAAGGGTTCAATGTAGTACATATTACATTTGATGATACTTGATATATAAACAAATTCTACATTCATCATAACTTGTCGATATTAGATATATATAAGGGGATACATTCTATAATATTGGACGGGCGATTAGTAAGAACTGATATGGATGGTCATTAGTTTCATGAAAAGCTTTATATAGCTCCATTAAATCTCAAAATGAAATTCCTCATTCTTTAATGAAGGCGCCAACAACCCTTCATTGTTTGGGATTCCTCAAGATCTAAAATTGGACCATTGGATGGTGTAATCCCTCATAGGTTAAAAGAACTCATTTTATACTTCTTGATCATTATTAAGAATTCTCTAAGGAATATTGAGGATAGTATTTTTGTGATATACATATGTCATTCTATGTTTACATTCATTTGTTTAATTTATTGATGATTAATTAAAAATATATGGGTTTCTTTCTTTTTCTTGCGATCATAGAATGATCCCTCTAAATCAATCAGTGCTATCTAAGACTTATTCTTTAAGGATTAAATGTGATTAATTCATTGGATTTTAAAATAAATTTATACTATTATTTATCTTCAATTGTATCATAATACAATGAAATTATTCTATTTCATTATACTATAATATAAAATAGTTTCATAACATAATGTGTGATATAAATGGAACCATTAATGTTCTTCATTATCACAACTTATGATATAGAATATCATAACTTATGATTGAATCCCGAGAATATAAAAAATAGGGGGTCATATGTAACACCCCAAGCTTCCACGGTACATTTCCCTTCGAATAATGCGATAGCGTGTGTTGTACGCAACCTCGAGTTCTAACACACACCACAACTAATTAAACTAGCTGTTGTGAATAGTAATACCTAATTTTTGAAATCATATATATTTTATATTTCAAAATGGACTTCATTTTTGGATTCGGAATATCTAATTTAGCCTAAGGTAAAATTTTGGTACTTTTCAGATAACTTTCATATTTTGATGAATAGTGAAAATTACTAAATTTTAATTAAAAACAACTTTTTTAATCAAAAACATTAATAGTGATAAATTATGAATTTTAGTAGTTTTAAAGTATATTTAGAATATATTTTTACCATTTAATATAATTTTGGTCATTGGACATAATTTTACAATTAAACCGAACAAAAACAAGTGTCAATCTTTTGATAGTTACTATCTCTTAAAAACACGCTTTTTGTTTTGACAGCGGGAATTAATTTTAAATTAATTTCTTCCAATTATGTGTTTTGAATTTGGAAAAATGGATTACATATTTGGAATCAGGATTTCCAAATTATGTAAATAGGTAACTTTTATTTTTACACATTTTGAATAATTACTGCGGTAAATATTTTATTTACCATGGATAAAGGGTAAATCCGGTAAATAAGGGTTAAAAAATAATATTATAATAATACAAAATTACCCTAAAACGTGTCCTAACCTTATTTGTGGACACATACCCGACCATGGGAATCCTTGGGTCGATTTGGGGACCCCTTAGAGCCACTTGTATGTGGTAGGGACACATTATATTAATAAAGTTAAAATAAAAATAAAAATGGCATAAGCTTACATCGTTTAGAAGAACAATTTTTACATAGGGTTATACATGTTGGATTTTCGATTATAAATATTAATTAGAAAGATAAAAAGATTTCCTACATAATGATATTTTATTTATAATTTTTAGACATCAAATAAGTTAAATTATTAATGACACAATAATGATGCAATGTTTACCTCATTAATAAATCATTTAAATAAATAAGATTATAATGATTAAAATATTATCTAAAACCTATCCAATTCTTATTGGTTGATGTTATTTATAATATGAGTCATCTTATCTTCGACCTCAATGATTTTTGGACCATTATAAACCGAATATAATTATATTATAAAGTAATACTTTCACTCTTTCCTAAAGAGCCCCTCCTCTCCCTTATAAAAGGAGACCACTCCTTCTAATTTCTTCACACCTTCAAAGCCTTTTGGTTCGGCCAAACTCTACCCAAATACTATCCCAAATTCCTTCACTACAACCTAGAGGCATTAGTTTTCTCAGAAAGCCAACCTAATGAGCCATTTTGATCAAATCAAAAGGAAGAACCTGAAGAAGAGGTAATGTTTTCACCACCCCTTTTCAAGTTCCTTTCTTCTTCCACTTCTTCTTTCTTTGTTCTTACCATTCTAAAATAATAACTCCAGTATCTCACATATACTGTGATGTTATTATAAATATGGTACAACCATATTCAGTATTCTATCCACCCTTTGAATAACATGTCACCATACGTGCGTACGTACGGCTTACCGTCTTCACGTCGTGGTGTAACTGTTATTCAATATATTATTATTTGGATGGGTATAATAATGATATTCAACTCATGTAAAGAATAAATATAACATGTTAATTATTCTGTATATATGATATAACATCCATTTATATATTATTTTAATATCAAAATAATGATATTGTCACTCGTGCGTACGTACGGACTACCGTCTCCACAAACGCGATAAGATCCATCCTCCATCGTATCCATTCAAGTCTTATTCTCATTTTAGGGTTAAAAATAATGTTAATATCATTCTGATTATGAATAAGATATAATCTATCCATTACAAACATGTCTTACGTAACCAAACATTTAAGAAGAACGAATCGATTATCACCCGAAATGACGATAATACTAAGATATTATTAATAAAGAAATGTTAAAAGATCATGATATCATATTGATGTATATGATTATTGTATAATTTAATAACAATGTTTTAATTATTATACAGGAGGTTAACATACCATCGACTAAGGGAAAGTTCAAGGTAAGGGTTATTTCACAATCTCTTCATTATCCGAGGTTGTTTATACGTAATAATCTACTGGGATCTCGTTATCATCCACATCCATGTTTCTTCAAAATGTATTTCAAAACAATATTAATATTTAAAAGAATACGGGTTAAAGTCATTTATACCCTTGTTTGACTTTTTATAAGAGGTTTATAAGGGAATCTTTCTGTCGTTTTCCAAACAAGGTGTTTTTTAACCTTTTCGACAGAATTAAGATAAGAATGTTTTTTTAACTTATACGGCGGGTGCGGTTATTTTCCGCCATTATAAAATCGTCAAAGATTCCCTTACAAGCTTATAAGAATATTTTCAAAGAAAATGTTTTATTTTATAAATATATGTCTCTTAAATGATTTCAAAATAGAAAGAGGTATTTCTTTAAAAAGAGTTTTTATTTCATCTATGTCAACATCCTTTAATGGATTTTACGCTTATTTGAGGATGATATATTATGATACAAAACGTTTATATTGTATTGAAGGTTTTGTGATATGTTTGACTGTGGATGTGCTATTTTTTATATACCATTCATGGTTTATGGTGAAATTATTGACATTTCGTATGCTAGTTTTAATACGAATGTTTATGTTATGTTTAAACCTTTTCATATGGGAAAGCATTGGACTTAATATGTGACGGGTGGAGCCCGCTATAGCTCCTCGATGCATCGGTAGGTCTCATGAGACAAACTAGTGTCTTGGCACAAGGCCTTGGCAAAATCTTATTTGTAGTCTTGGCACGAGGCCTTGGCTATGTGGTTATGATAGTCTGGGATTATGCATTCCATCATTATGAAAGTGGTTATTGATATTTCATGTGATTATTCGATTAGTAGAATATCCATGTGAATAAGTAAATGGCATTATTTCATTTTATTTATGCCATACTATATTGAAGTTAAAGTTTAAAAGTCTTTTGTTTTAGTTATACATTGCCTTAAATGTTTATTCTTATTTATGAAAGTTTCCGCTATATTGTTATCCTTACTGGGCATTTGAGCTCACCCCTCTTCTATGTTTTATTTTCCCAGGATGTGAAGAAGTAAATTATGAATGACTTGCAGGGATATTATGAGGGGTTAATAGTGTGGACTATGGAGACAATATGTTGTTGTAGTAGTTTTTTTTATTTTGATGATGTAATGTAAAACTTATGAATATATCTGGTGTTTCCAAGGCTACTAAACCAATCGGTCTTTCGAGATTTGATCTTTCTTGTGATCATGACAATGTTATGTAATTAATGCACCGACTCTGGGTAACTGGGGTCGGGGCGTTACAGTTGGTATCAGAGGAAGTTTAGTACAAACCTTGGAAGCTAGATTTAGATAAACTCTGATTAGAGCACGTAGACCTAAGATGAACTTTGAGGATTAGTATAGAAGAACTTCCTAGAATTTTGGTATTGTAGAGATTTTGTGAGTTTTCCGAGCAATACATCCCTGTCTGGATACGAGCAGGTAGAGGCGGCTCTGGCACAGATGTACCTAGGGGTAAAACCCAAAAACACCACTTTGAGCTAGACTCGAACGGGAACTGGTGCACGACAACGGGCCTTGCTGCACTCTTGGTTACGACACTCCCGGGGGATATTCTTAGGATAACTCTCATTTTCTTTACAAATCATTATGAAGGGTTTATGAGTATATACTTCCTCAAAGAAAACATTTTTATGATTATGGATTATATCCATAAATAGTTCAATTTATGTTAAGTGTTTTATAAGTATGGGATTATGTATTTTGATTCATAAACTGATCTAGTTTATGCCATTGTTTAGAAATGGCACCTAGTGGAAGAAATGGAAACTGTATCAATGCACGCACTCCATGTAGGGATTTCCCTCCTACTCAAGATAATTATAGTGGGGCTGGTGATGCAACTGGTGCCGATCAGCTAATCACCATACTGGGAAAACTTACTCAGGTTATGAATAATAACCTTACCCGTATGGAGCAACCTGATCCGCAGCGTGGAGGATCAATGTTAGATCGATTCATGAGGCAACAACCACCAACGTTCAATGGGAGTACAAATCCCTTAGTAGCTGAGCAATGGATAAATTCCCTAGAGAAAATATTTCAGGCTTTGGGGAGCAGTGAAAGGGAAAAAGTTATCATGGCAGTTTACCGCCTCACTAGAGATGCTGATCAATGGTGGTCATTGATTCAAAACATGAAGGAAGATGATGAAGTATCAAATATGGAATGGAGGGAGTTCAATGATCTGTTTTTAGAAAAATACTTCCCTCGCGACCATCGAGCAGATATGGAAAGGCAATTTCTAAGTCTGAGACAGAAGGAGGATGAGAATGTCGCAAAGTATGAGGCTAACTTTACAAGGTTAGAAAGGTACGCTGGTGATTATATACGTAACCACAGAAGTAAGATTGATCATTTCTTTGATGGGTTAAAACCATTTCTCTGTCGAGCATTAGTCTCACAATCCTTTTCATCGTACGAAGACATTGTCTCATGTGCTATCAAGACCGAAAAGGAATTCTCTAAGTCTTATGACTTTAAAGAAAAGCAAGAGAAGAAGAGACCTGCTGATCAATCTGGTAATGGAAATAAGGGGAAGAAGGGAAAGGTTGAATATCCATCCTGTGGTAAATGCGGGAGGAAACACCCTGGTACTTGCTTGAAGGGAATGGGAGTCTATTACAAGTGTGGTGAAAAAGGCCACCAAGCTCGTGATTGCAAGGGGAAGAAGGAAGCTACCAACGTTCAGTGCTACAATTACAGGGAGATGGGGAATTATGCAAATGAATGTCCTAAGCGTCAGGAGAACTTACCTCAGAAAACGCCAAGGGATCAAGGCCAGGCTTATGCTACCACTACTGCTGAGGTAGAAGCTCCGAAAGACCTGGTGGCAGGTAATTTAATGGTTTCCTCAAGTTTAGCAAATGCATTATTTGATTCTGGATCATCGCATTGTTTCATATCTTCCCAGTTTGCTAAGAAAATTACATATTTCCAATTTGATTTAATAAGGGAGTTGTCAGTTAAAACTCCTAAGGGAAGTATCATTACAACAAAGTTTTGTGAATCAGTCCCCATTAGAGCACATAAATTTTCTTTATCTGCTGATCTCATCATCATACCTATGATTTAGTTTGATATAATCCTCGGTATGGACTGGCTTTCGGACTATGATGCGAAGATTTATTGTAAGAAGAAAGAGGTTACGATTCTTGATGATAATGATAAGGAACACCTTATTTTTAGAGCAGAATCGTCACCACCTAATTCTTATTTAGATCCACCCCCAGTAGCTCAACTTAATTCAATTATTGGGGAGGAAGAGAATGAAATAACTGTTGGTGAGGAAAGGAATGTTCAAATAGAGGATGTACCTGTTGTGAAAGAATTTGTAGATGTATTTCCTGAAGATTTACCTGGACATCCTCCAGAACGAGAAGTTGAGTTTTCCATTGATTTGATTCCTGGATCAAGGCCTATATCGAATACCCCTTATAGAATGGCCACTGTAGAATTAGTCGAACTAAAGAAACAACTAGAGGAATTCAGTAATAAGGGATTTATTCTCCCTAGTGTTTCTCCATGGGGAGCCCCTGTTCTTTTTGTTAAAAAGAAAGATGGATCTATGAGGTTATGTATCGACTACAGGGAGATCAATGCTATAACGATAAAGAACAAGTATCCCCTACCTCGTATTGATGATTTATTTGACCAACTACATGGAGCTCAATACTTTTCAAATATTGACCTTCGATCTGGATACCATCAGTTGTGTGTGAAGAAGGAAGACATTCCAAAGACAGCATTTCGAACCAGGTACGAGCATTACGAGTTTACTGTAATGTCGTTTGGATTGACTAATGCACCCTCTGTATTCATGGATCTAATGAATAGAGTTTTCAAGGAGTATCTCGATGAATTTGTGGTGGTATTTATTGATGATATCTTGGTATACTCCAAAACCTACGAAGATCATGAAAATCACTTGTGCATTATCTTGAAGACTCTGAGGAGGCATGAATTATATGGGAAGTTTAGCAAGTGTGAATTATGGCTTCAGGATATTTCTTTTCTTGGACATATTGTCTCTAAATATGGAATCTCTGATGATCCTTCTAAGACCAAGGCAATCCAAGAATGGCCAGCACCTACGAGTATAACTGAGGTACGTAGTTTTATTGGTTTGGCAGGTTATTATCGACATTTCGTCCAGAATTTTGCCCGATTGGCTAACCCATTAACGAAGCTCACACGTAAAGGGGTTAAATTTGTTTGGACAAAAGAGTGTGAAGAATGTTTCGAAGAACTGAAGAGAATATTAGTCAATGCTCCTATATTGACTCTACCATCGGGGAATGATGGGTTCGTTATTTATAGTGATGCATCAAAGAAAGAACTTGGTTGTGTCCTTATGCAGAATGATATAGTTATTTCCTATGCATCACGACAGTTGAAAATTCATGAACAAAAATATCCTACTCATGATCTTGAGTTAGCAGCTGTGATCTTTGCTTTGAAGATATGGATACACTACCTCTATGGTGAAAAATGTGAGATTTATACTGATCACAAGAGTTTGAAGTATATTTTCTCACAAAAAGAACTCAACATGAGGCAAAGGAGATGGCTTGAATTACTCAAGGATTATGATTGCACGATACACTACCACCCGGGGAAAGCAAACAAGGTGGCAGATTCTTTGAGCAGAAAAGACCATGGAGTTTTGAACTTGATGAGAATTGAAAGGGATCCAATTTTCATGGATCTAGTGAAGATGGACATGGAAATAACCAGGGAAGGTGAAACATCAATGTTTTTTCAAATGGTTGCCAAACCATCTTTACTAGAAAGGATTAAGAGTTCTCATACCGATGATGAAGAATTTCAGAAGAAGATTAAAGCTGTGAATGATGGGAGATTGAGAGACTTTGTGTATGAAGATGGAATTTTGAAATTCGGGAAGAGACTTTGTGTTCACGATTTACCTGATCTGAAAAGGGAATTACTGGATGATGCTCACAGTTCCAATTTCTCTATACACCCTGGGAGCACCAAAATGTATAGAGATTTGAAGGAACATTTTTGGTGGGACAACATGAAGAGGGAGATTGCTGATTTTGTGTCAAGATGTATGGTTTGTCAACAAGTGAAAGCTGGAAGGCAACAGCCTGGAGGAGTCATGCAACCTCTTCCCATACCGGAGTGGAAATGGGACAATATTACGATGGACTTTGTCATGGGGCTACCAAAGACTCCTAGAAGGAACGATGCAATATGGGTTATTGTTGATTGTATTACCAAGTCAGCACATTTTCTTGCTATAAGAGAAGATCTACCCCTGGAACGTCTAGCAAGACTATACATTAATGAAGTTGTGAGACTTCATGGAGTACCCCTATCGATTGTTTCTGATCGTGATCCCCGTTTTACTTCAAGATTTTGGAAGAGTCTTTAGAAATCCCTGGATACTGAACTTCATTTGAGCACTGCTTACCACCCTCAGATAGATGGACAATCAGAACGGACTATTCAAACCCTAGAAGACATGTTGAGATCTTGCTCACATGACTTTCAGGGTATGTGGGATCAATATTTACCACTGGTAGAATTTTCCTATAACAATAGCTTCCATTCGAGTATTCAGATGGCACCAAATGAAGCGTTATACAGAAAGAGATGTCGTACACCAACCTGTTGGGATGAAGTCGGTGAAAGAAAACTTGTAGGCCCAGAACTGGTGGAGGAAACGGTGGAAAAGGTGAAGGTAATCCAAAATCACATCAAATCAGCTCAAAGTATGCAGAAGAGCTATGCCGATAATCGAAGGAAGGATTTGGAATTTCAAGTCGGTGATCATGTTTTCCTGAAGGTATCTCCATGGAAGGGAGTCATACTTTTTGGTAAGAAAGGTAAATTGAGTCCCAAGTACATCGGAACTTTCGAAATTCTAGAACGAATTGGGGCTGTAGCTTACCGATTCGCAATGCCGCCAAGTCTCTCCAAAGTTCACGATGTGTTCCACGTATCTCTGTTGAGAAAATACATGCCTCACCCAACGCATGTACTCACCTATGAGGAATTAGAACTGGAACCCGATCTGTCTTATTGTGGAGAGCCTGTCAGGATTCTTGATACAAGAGAACAAGTACTGAGAAACCGGACGACGCGTCTGGTAAAAGTTTTGGTGAGAAATCATAAGATGGAAGAGGCAACGTGGGAACCCGAGGAACATATGATGAAGAACCACCCAAGTCTTTTTATGCAGTAATACCCTAGAAATTGCGAGGACGCAATTATTTGAAGGAGGGGAAAATGTAACACCCCAATCTTCCACGGTACGTTTCCCTTCGAATAATGCGATAGCGTGTGTTGTACGCAACCTCGAGTTCTAACACACACCACAACTAATTAAACAAGCCGTTGTGAATAGTAATACCTAATTTTTGAAATCATATATATTTTATATTTCAAAATGGACTTCATTTTTGGATTCGGAATATCTAATTTAGCCTAAGGTGAAATTTTGGTACTTTTCGGATAACTTTCATATTTTGATAAATAGTGAAAATTACTAAATTTTAATTAAAAACAACTTTTTTAATCAAAATAATTAATAGTGATAAATTATGAATTTTAGTAGTTTTAAAGTATATTTAGAATATATTTTTACCATTTAATATAATTTTGGTCATTGGAAATAATTTTACAATTAAACCGAACATAAACAAGTGTCAATCATTTGATAGTTACTATCTCTTAAAAACACGCTTTTTGTTTTGACAGGGGGAATTAATTTTAAATTAATTTCTACCACTTCTGTGTATTGAATTTGGAAAAATGGATTACATATTTGTAATCAGGATGTCCAAATTATGTAAATAGGTAACTTTTATTTTTACACATTTTGAATAATTACTGCGGTAAATATTTTATTTACCATGGATAAAGGGTAAATCCGGTAAATAAGGGTTAAAAAATAATATTATAATAATACAAAATTACCCTAAAACATGTCCTAACCTTATTGGTGGACACATACCCGACCATGGGCATCCTTGGGTCGATTTGGGGACCCCTTAGAGCCACTTGTATGTGGTAGGGACACATTATATTAATAAAGTTAAAATAAAAATAAAAATGGCATAAGCTTACATCTTTTAGAAGAACAATTTTTACATAGGGTTATACATGTTGGATTTTCAATTATAAATATTCATTAGAAATATAAAAAGATTTCCTACATAATGATATTTTATTTATAATTTTTAGACATCAAATAAGTTAAATTATTAATGACACAATAATGATGCAATGTTTACCTCATTAATAAATCATTTAAATAAATAAGATTATAATGATTAAAATATTATATAAAACCTGTCCAATTCTTATTGGTTGATGTTATTTAGAATATGAGTCATCTTATCTTCGACCTCAATGATTTTTGGACCATTATAAACCGAATATAATTATATTATAAAGTAATACTTTCACTCTTTCCTAAAGAGCCCCTCCTCTCCCTTATAAAAGGAGACCACTCCTTCTCATTTCTTCACACCTTCAAAGCCTCTTGGTTCGGCCAAACTCTGCCCAAATACTCTCCCAACTTCCCTCACTACAACCTAGAGGCCTTAGTTTGATCATAAAGCCAACCTAAGGAGCCCTTTTGATCAAATCAAAAGGAAGAACCCGAAGAAGAGGTAATGTTTTCACCACCCCTTTTCAAGTTCCTTTCTTCTTCCACTTCTTCTTTCTTTGTTCTTACCATTATAAAATAATAACTCCAGTATCTCACATATACTGGGATGTTATTATAAATATGGTACAACCATATTCAGTATTCTATCCTCCCTTTGAATAACATGTCACCATATGTGCGTACGTACGACTTACCGTCTCCACGTCGTGGTGTAATTGTTATTCAATATATTATTTTTTGGATGGGTATAATAATGATGTGAAACTCATGTAAAGAATAAATATAACATGTTAATTATTATGTATATATGATATAACATCCATTTATATATTATTTTAATATCAAAAGAATGATATTGTCGCTCGTGCGTACGTACGGACTACCGTCTCCACAAACGCGATAAGATCCATCCTCCATCGTATCCATTCAAGTCTTATTCTCATTTTAGGGTTAAAAATAATGTTAATATCATTCTGATTATGAATAAGATATAATCTATCCATTACAAACATGTCTTACGTAACCAAACATTTAAGAAGAACGAATCGATTATCACCCAAAATGACGATAATACTAAGATATTATTAATAAAGTAATGTTAAAAGATCATGATATCATATTGATGTATATGATTATTGTATAATTTAATAACAATGTTTTAATTATTATACAGGAGGTTAACATACCATCAACTAAGGGAAAGTTCAAGGTAAGGGTTATTTCACAATCTCTTCATTATCCGAGGTTGTTTATACGTAATAATCTACTGGGATCTCGTTATCATCCACATCCATGTTTCTTCAAAATGTATTTCAAAACATTTTTAATATTTAAAAGAATATGGGTTAAAGTCATTTATACCCTTGTTTGACTTTTTATAAAAGGTTTATAAGGTAATCTTTCCGTCGTTTTCCAAACAAGGTGCTTTTTAACCTTTTCGACAGAATTAAGATAAGAATGTTTTTTTAACTTATACGGAGGGTGCGGTTATTTTCCGCCGTTATAAAATCGTCAAAGCTTCCCTTACAAGCTTATAAGAATATTTTCAAAGAAAATGTTTTATTTTATAAATATATGTCTCTTAAATGATTTCAAAATAGAAAGAGGTATTTCTTTAAAAAGAGTTTTTATTTCATCTATGTCAACATCCTTTAATGGATTTTACGCTTATTTGAGGATGATATATTATGATACAAAACTTTTATATTGTATTGAAGGTTTTGTGATATGTTTGACTGTGGATGTGCTACTTTTTATATACCATTCACAGTTTATGGTGAAAGTATTGACATTTCGTATGCTAGTTTTAACACGAATGTTTATGTTATGTTTAAACCTTTTCATATGGGAATGCATTGGACTTAATATGTGACGGGTGGAGCCCGCTATAGCTCCTCGATGCATCGGTAGGTCTCATGAGACAAACTAGTGTCTTGGCACAAGGCCTTGGCAAAATCTTATTTGTAGTCTTGGCACGAGGCCTTGGCTATGTGGTTATGATAGTCTGGCATTATGCATTCCATCATTATGAAAGTGGTTATTGATATTGCATGTGATTATTCGATTAGTAGAATATCCTTGTGAATAAGTAAATGGCATTATTTCATTTTATTTATGCCATACTATGTTGAAGTTAAAGTTTAAAAGGCTTTTGTTTTTGTTATACATTGCCTTAAATTTTTATTCTTATTTATGAAACTTTCCGCTATATTGTTATCCTTACTGGGCATTTGAGCTCACCCCTTTTCTATGTTTTATTTTCCCAGGATGTGAAGAAGTAAATTATGAATGACTTGCAGGGATATTATGAGGGGTTAATAGTGTGGACTATGGAGACAACATGTTGTTGTAGTAGTTTTTTTATTTTGATGATGTAATGTAAAACTTATGAATATATCTGGTGTTTCCAAGGCTACTAAACCAATCGGTCTTTCGAGATTTGATCTTTCTTGTGATCATGCCAATGTTATGTAATTAATGCACCGACTCTGGGTAACTGGGGTCGGGGCGTTACATCATAGCTTAGTTACGATGTGTGATAAATCTTAGAATACAACTCATGTTATAAATTAACAACTATATTAAGAAATGATATATATATATATATAAATACATCATATTTTTATATTAAATATCAATTCATAGAATATGATTAAAAACATACGCGTTATCTCTACTATCAGTTGTACTTTACAACTAAGTTTCAACCATAAAATTATATATGTGTGGAAAAAGTTAATAAAATTAAGTTTTATATTTTAAATTATATTTTATAATTTTATTATAAATATAGATTTTATGAATTATAAAATGATTTTATACATTCTCAAATAAAATATGAAATAGTGAATATTAGTTTCGCATGTTTTGGAAGATAAATAAAGTGTTTATTTAATTTTTAAATTCTTTTATATTCATGTTTAGTAAAATATTTGAGAAATATTAATATTTTGTGTGCTTTATTTATATGATACATTTATTCTAGGAGATAGATCCTAGTATTTCATTATAATCAAAACTATATAATATTTATTTTATTTCTACATTAACAACGATGTTTTCACAATTATAAACTTTAAAATAGCCATTGATTATTGTTTTTTACATATTAGTTGTTATATATATAATGAATTTAATTCTCTCAAAAGTAATGTATCCCTGGATAGAGGGACCTGTGGTTAGACAACCCACTAGCTTAAATGATTGTGTATTATATTAGAAATGTTAGGGGTTGAATAGGTATCACTCTAGGATTACTCATGTGGTGTTTTTGAATCTCATATAACCCTATAAACATAAAATAATGGTTTATATACACTATGAATATGATTCAATCTGATATGTAGGAATATAATTAGATTCTATTTTTGGTTGAATAACACAAACTTCTAGGTTCTGTATATCATTACCAACTAATGTAGCGTGGATACATTAATTTGAGGGATGTAATATTGATTCCAAAACTAAATCATTTTAAGAATACTTATTCAATGGAATAAAAAAATGATAAGATAAAGAGAACATACGATTTAATACCCATTTATTTAATATGAATTTGATGTATATTAATTTGATGAGTCATTTAATAGGAAAACCCTTTATAATACCAAGTTTGAGATTACTTCCATGAATCGCTTTTCAATACCATTATCATTAAGTATAGGTCACCGTAATGATTAGGTGTCCATGAATTGTCTTGTATAAGGAAATAAAATAATAAGGAAACCTTAATGGTTACCTCCCCTGTTTTTTGTTTTTGTTTTGCGTTATACTATTTTGGAAACCCTAATGGTGAAGATACTAAAGGTATAGAGTTAATTTTATCTATATAATAGAATGATTAAATATTTACCCATATGATTATCCAAGAATCACAACTGTTATGATTTTATATGATTCCTAGACTAAATAGACATTTTTTAATATACATGATACCTACTGTTTATCATGTTCAAACATGGATCATTGATAAATAAATTTATATTATGAATGGGTTAATCATTTTAGTGGGAGAATTTTCATTAAAATTTTAAGATCAATGCTTATAAATCATATCAATAACCCATATATATTTCTTTATTATAGTATTGTGTCTAGATACTTATGATCATTAAGAGGGGGATGGTTTGAATTAGTGATCTCTTTCATTTTTATAAATATGAATTTTTAATTTAACCTCTACAGGTAGTTAATGAATCGATACAATCCCCTTATTTTTACCCAACCTTACGAAAGTATATAGAATATCAAAGGCATAATTCAAAAGGATTTAAAAGGATTTACCTTTAAATCATACTAAATTTAAGGATTGACTGATGTTATAATAATTGGTTTCTCTACTATGAATCACAACAACACAATATAAAAGTTACCTCCTAAAATGTTTGATGAGTAATATCCAAAAATACTCAACTCATACTCTCCTAAAGTTTCTGGCAATGAAGTGTTCATAAAATCCAATTCACAGTGGGTTATTTATACTATAATCTCACCAGTTAGAGATATATTATTAAAGTAATATGTACACCTCTTTGTGGGTTCTTTATACAACATTTCAAGAATTCTTCAAGGTTCCCACAAATCTCTACCTCAAACAGGCATTGAACCAAAACTATTTTGATATAGCTTGTGTGTTGACCTTGTTCACTGTCAAGCCCATGTTACTAGACCCTATAATGATGGTGTACAGATATTTGGTCTTTATAATAGAATATACAATAGATATAGTGATATAAAAGCTAGAAGATATTAGTTCATCCTTCTTGATTTATTTTTTTCTTCAACAAAATAGTTGTAAGGGTTGGCTCATTCTCCTTCTTTGATATAAAGGTTGTCTTGGATAAACCAGGCTCTATCCATAAATGATCAAAAGTCTTATATTTTATTCAGTTATATTAGGGTATCTCTACTTTTCACTCTATAAATATACTCATCACTTGCAATAATATTCACTAAATAATACATAAATATCATTCCCATTTTAAATAATGATGACTCAATTTTTTTCAACCACATGTGATATTAGATTTTAAAATTATATATCTTTTGAAGTTGATAAAATCATATCAAAATTTTGATCCCTCTAATCCCTTTATAGAAAATAGATTATAATAATAGTATATATCTAACATATTATCCATAATATTCTATTTTTTTGATTCATCTTCCTTGATATGCATGATTCATTAAAATAAGTCGAAAAACACATCCTATCATATCAGCATTTAATATCCATGATTTGAAAAAATTTAAACTTTTTCTTCATCCTCATGTTTCCTTTTTATCCACATAATGAATTCCATAAAATATAAGTATATTTGAAATAAATCCACTTATGTATGGATTCATCCACAATAATTCTACAACTCCATTTTCTGCATGGAAAAGTCATCTTAGTATGCAATTTTCTCCTTAGGTAGTTCTCATTTGATAATATATTGGATCATGATCACATGTTTTATCATACTGTTTTGATCCATTAAGTTCATTACACATAATTCTTGGATTTATTTTCTTTTATTCATCAAAAATTAATTCTATGAACCTAAAAAAATTTACAGAACATTTAGTTTTTAGTATTACCAATACATAGTCCAAATTAATCCTTAATCAAAATATAGAAATCCTAGGATTTCCTTCACAGAAGTCCTCTACCCAATTTTAAAACTATCCATGTTACCATTACATAGGTCTTGGTGACCATTACATAGTCTATAATCTTTATAACTAAATTTACTCATGTGAGTCTCAATTTACCTCTATATAACTCTTTTCTCCTATATGAGGATGAATTTATATCTCTATGACTAAATTTACATATATAGAGGTTCCCATAGGATAATTTTCTTATATGATTCTCATGTAGATAAATCCCCTTTGAACATTTTCATTCATAGAGCTGAATCTTCCTACAAGTTATCCACTTCACCTCTATATAAATGAAATATCTTATAGGTGTCTTGCATAGATGAATCCCCCTTTTTTATTTTCCAGAATCCCAAATCACGATATATAATCCCATAATTTCTTCAAATCAATCCCTAATATCTTCAAATAATCTATATGACCTATCATTAATCCAAAATCTCTTCAGAATAGCTCCAAATAATTTTTAGAATTATTAGAATAATTGCAAAACCAATAAATCATGTCCCATATTCTGCAACATGCTAAATAAAAAAATTATTTTATTAACTAAAACTAAAATACTCTCATATATTTATATCTGTTTATGAATTAAAAATCCTCATTGATATTTGAGATATAAAAATCATAAATTAATAGCCTTCATGCACTATAATACCTCTATCAAAACATTCTATGTTATTTCGTGAAGATCAGTACATACAATCATCACAATTTAAATGATTATTTTATATGAATCATAAATGTCTTCCAGTAGCACCACAAACTATATTATATTTACATATACATGTATTAATGAAGAATATTCTTCATAGTCTACAAATCACTACAACCATATTTTTAGATTCATTATGGTTTGAGAGTGATTCTTCTGTTGTTGTTTCTGCAATTAGGATGGGTTTTTATCACTTGTCCTGGAAGCTTACTAATAGCTGGATTAATTGTTTGGAGACTCTTTTTTTCTTTGAATCATATTATCACTCGCGTTTATAACGAAGCCAATTCTGTTGCTGATGGTCTGGCTAATAAAGGTGTTAATGGTGTTGAATTTGTTTGGTTTGATAAAGTTCCTGATGATCTCCTTATTTTTATTAATAAGGACCGTGACAAATCCCCCATTTTTAGACTTTTGTATGTTTCTTTTGGGGCCTGTTTGTTTTTTTGGAGTGGCTTGTTTCTTTTTCTTCAGGATGGCAGTAGAGCTTTGCTGTGTCGAGTTGCTGTGGTTTCCCAAATTCTGGGATTCAGTGTACTGATCTGGAGCAGGCTGGAGTCTGCAGAGTTGCTGGCTTCATTTGGTTTCCCAAATTCTGGGAATCAGTGTGCTGTTTGGAGCGGGCTGGAGGCTTAGTTTCTGGCTTCTTTTGGTGGAAGGAAGGCTTTTTGTTTCTGTTTTTTGGCTAATAAAGGCCAGGGCTAATGGAGATTCTTCTGTCGTGGAGATATCTTACTTGATCCGGCTTTGATCTTCATTGGCGGCATTGGTGGCCTCATCCCATAGACCACCCTTTTTTATTGGGTGTTTGTCGGCTTTGGTTTCTTTCATTTTCACCTTAACCATTTTTTATGGTTTTGGTGTTTTTTGTTTGTATTTTTCTTGTACTGTTTTCTTTTCTCTTTTATAAATTTCCATTATACCTTAATCAACACACCAACTTTATAATCATGCTTAAAATAGATATGAGAAGTGTGATTGAAATACCTCTATCAATTTTTATTATGTTTTTTTGGAATTAAAAATTCTATGTAGTTTGACATTTTTATTATGAAACTTCATGTTTTACTCTTTTTTATGGATGAACTAACTTTTAATTCCTCGTATTAGTTTAAAAACACCATGAATTTTAACTTAAAACCATGAGGTGTAACTTATTTTTTTTAATCCTAGTAATAATAACCTCATTCAGCTTCCCCTTTTCATGAATTCCTTCAATTCAATATATAGATTAGGTCAAACACATATAAAATGGAATAAGGAGGTTTCTTTGTCTTGATTTATTATAACTGTAAGGATAAGAGTTCCCAATAATCCAGGTTCCTCCATCATTTTTAGTGGTTGATCGTGATGAGCTGTTCGTGCCTCCTCCATTGAATTTTAGGTCAAGAGTCTTTATATTATTTATGGAATTATCCTTCTTCTTAGTAATCATCGTTTTGGGATAAATAAATTCACCTTATTTGATAGATTGTTGTTTTTAAATTTTTATAATTATGGTAATGGTTGGAAGAACTAATAAACCATATTTTAAACCCTTTATATTTTTCTCATTCCTATCACATTAAACATTCCCTTTTTATTTTTCTTTTCTGTTTTTAGCACCAAAACGACCTTGTTCTTTCTTCACATTCATATTTAGACAAGAATACCATTGACTATATTGATCATATATCCTCATCACCTTTTGGTTTTTCATAGCTTCAACCACCAATGATATTAGTCGTGTCAATTTTCTATCTTCAAACTCATACATTTTATGGGTATTTATTCTTTTAATAGAACTACTCATTTTATTCTCTGGTTTTCTCCCCCTTGATTCATGTCGGTTTCATAGAAATGAAAGATATATCTTCAATCATAGGATCTCTGCCAAAAACCTCCCCAACACTTGAAATATCTCTTGAGACATAGTCTTTATATATATTAATTATATTATTTATAAAAATATTCATACTATATAAGAATCATCTCGCAATTAATTTTACATTTTCTTGGGGATTATTTATTTCCCCACTCACCTTTATATATACTTATTATAAGAGGAAATATTTTATAACATTAATCATCCTAAACATATCGATATTATTTTTAAAAATATGTATAACTACAGTAAATAGATTTAGTATCACTTGATCATTTAGAAATAATTTTTATCATTATTTTGGGAATTAATTTGTCATAATACTTGAATGAGTCATCCAAAATCTATACAACTCTATCAAAATATTATCTCATCGTATTTTTGGTTCCTTAATCAATAAGGAACACATATTAATCCTCATTATGTTCTTTTTCCTTGTAAACAATTTTGCATTAAAATTTTCCAATATTCTGATTTTTTCCTTGGAAATTTTGATCTATTTTATATGGTCACTCTCTATGAATTCTTAATTATATTCTATTTCTAAAAAAATTTTACCCTCTTCTTAATCATGGAATTTTTTCTTGGTAGGAAACCAATTTATATCTTAACATATATTCCATAAACCCATCTATTTCTTCTTCCTCTATACTTTTTTAAATTTCTTTTCACTTTATAACCTTATAAATTATGTATTTATACTTTTTAGAGATTCATTGATCACATGAATCACAAGATATTTATGAGACTTCATTTTTTTATTAAGGTGTATTTTGGAATCTGAAGACATTTATCAGATCTAGTGGAAGGGATTAAAAACCCTTGTATGAGGATCTCCTTCCAAGATAATACAAAAAAAAAGAATACTAAAATAAATATATTTCAATAGTACATTAAACCAAAGATCTTCTCATCCCTTTTGATCATTGTTTAATGAGTTTCAATAAATATCAATAAATTTAAAAAATAAGCATCCCACCTCTATAGGTATCCATGGATTGAATGAATCACAAGTTATACAAGTAGTATTTTATTTTATCCCACATTGTATTAGAATATAGACATGAAATGGAAGAAGAAGAAAGATATATTATACAAATCAAATGGAAATAAATTAAATAGGAAATGCACTAAAATACCTAACTGTAATTTCAATTATTAGGAATTAAAATATATGAATAAATTCTCCAAATGATAGACATTCATCATATGAATATTTCATCTTCCATATGTTTCGTCTCATGAAATGGTATAATAAATTATAGCTAATATGTTATAATAATAAATGATAAAAATGTATCATTTACGTTTAATGGATTGATATAAGATGCATTAAAATCATTATTTTCAGGAAATATTTATATATATGGTTTTAGGGAATATCGCTTTTGATCTCCCAATTTCACTAAATCCTAATGGAATTTTTGTTCCCTTTATTCTTAAATTTTATTTTACAAAATACATTCTAAAATGATATCCAAAAATACATTTGGATACCTTGAAAAATATTTTGAAATCTATCAACAATTTCACCTTGTATTACATAATATGTAATACCTTTCAAACAAAAATCTAATTGTTTTTGAAATTACTCTAAAACACTTTTAGAGTATCTCTATGAGTCAAAATCAATCCCAATTAATTCAACATTAAAGTGAGACCCCATAGGATTTATGGAATTAAAAAATATGAATCTTTAGATCCATATATATAATAAAATAGATTCCTCTATCGACGTGTCAATACTACTCAAGTTATAAATGGATCTGGTATGATCTTAATAAAACACATGTGTCTCTATAAATGTCTGCACTAGTATTCATCAAATGAAAATGTGAGTTATTATATTTTACCATTTTCTAAGATGATGATTGAACATGAAACACAGAACATGTCAATACCATATAGCTAACTCATCTATTCTTGAATCTCTAAGTGTACAATCATCTGATCGATTATTACATCAAATATCATTCATCCTTATGGATAAACACATAATATTTAAGTTATCCACATAAATATAAAATCTCTAGGCGTGTCTAAACACTCCCCAAATTTTTATCAATCAAGGGCCTAGATATCATATTCGTTATATGAATGGAAAATCCCATCTTATTCAATCTCCAACCGATGACATGATTACTCACTTACCCATCCACCCCCGTATTAGATTATTCAATATGTAGACTTATGCATGTTTTGTATTAAAGTAAAAAGGATCTCATGATATGTATACTTATATCCATAGGTACTAGGTACTGGAATATAATCCATGAACCCCTAGTATACCAAATACATTTACATGAAACCCTATCTAGTATACTTAGTAGGCCATCCGGCGCACAAAAAGAATCATATTATTTATTTTGTGCCTCATGAGAATATTCTATCTATCTATAGAAGAATTATACTCATATTAAACATAACATTTCATTATAACCTATAATACTCGACAATGAACATCAGTAATGGATAAACTCAAAGTTTTACTTTCCAAAGTCAATTATCATTTCGCTTCATGTAATATAGATTTATATATAAATTTATGTAGAAAATGTTAACGAATTATAAAATAGAGGATTACTTTGATATGATACATTTTAAAATTATTAAAATCATTAATAATATTTTACAAAAACTACATAATCATTGGTTTATCATATCATATATGATGAACAGCTAGATCATCTTTATGTTTACAACACTTTCCTGATTTTGTTAACACATTATATCACATGGAATATATTTCACATATATATATGATACCATTGGATAAAACCCTCCCACTAAACTCAATAGTAAGAAATATATGTGAAGAAAGATAGTATGAATTATGGTGAGACATATGAATCTTATTATGAACTATTCAACTTCTCGAATATATTCAATCATCTTAGCTTCACAATACCCAATTTTACTCTATCAAATTATGATTTCTACTTAAAAATCTTTCTATATTCTTCATTATCAGATTTTTATCCCTATTCCATAATAATTTTTCATTTAAATAATACAACTACTTATATTATTGTTTACTGATACATCCTAAATATCTTAGATAAAATTAAATTTAAATAAAAACTGTAGTAATTCATTATTTGTAAAATTATAACTTATTTATATATAAATATACTCCCAATATCCTCCTAGTAAATAAATTAGCTTATGAATATCATTATAGGATTCTTAAAAAAAATTGCGTTAAGAAATAAAATCATTTCCTTTCAGTATGAATATTAAACAAATAAACTATATCATATATCGATGAAGATGTGAAATTGGATGAATATTATACCAGAGGTAATGGAATTTTTATTCATTTCAGGTACATTGTTGAAAAAATAGAGGATTTTCTAATTATTATGAATTCAACGAGAAATATTCTATGAATACTTTATCTGAATATCTCTAACATAAAAGATAAGAAATAAATATCTATGTATTCATTAAAAAATATTCTTCTCAACTATGAGATGAGAAAGGATAATGTAATAAAGAAAAATTCTAAATATTAAATGACATAAAAATATTTGCGAAAAATTAAGTTCAAGGAAGAAAAATATGAAAACAAAGATGATCGTGAAGTGTATTACATGATGAAACCTCAAGAAGTGGGGAAGTATATGGTAAAGATTCATACATGGAACCTGTGTTGAAATAGAAACTTTAATAAAATCTTGAGTAAGATAGAAAAATCATGAAATAAATATAAATATTGCAGAAATAGAATTAGTAGAATGATGATAAGGAATAATGCCACACCCATGATTAAATTTCACTTTAGTCATGACTCGTGTTGGGTTTTGGGTGAGTTGTGTTTAAAAAATTTATTTTTTGTTTACAAAAGTGCACATATGTGTTTGGTAGTGTCTGGGCTCGAGTAGAACTCGGTTGAGGGATAGTGTCGCGACACCCGGGTCACCGCGCAACCTTCCCGACATGCGGGGCAAACTAAATGTTTTACGAGTGGTGAAAATTGTGGTTAAAAATATTTTATATTAACGAAAAATAACTATCATTATTATTATTATAGAAATTTCTATTATCAAAAGAATTATTTTTATCATTATTTTATTTTTATTAATGGAGTTATTATTATTATTAATATTTATTTTTAATATTATCATCATTTATATTATTAAATTTATTATATAACTTTTATTATTAATATATTAAATGTTATAATTTAATTAAATCAAACAAAAAAGTGAGAAAGGGGTAGGGTTTGGCATCGCAGCCCCCCCCCCCTGATTGAAGGTAGCCAACTCCCCCCTCCTTGATGGTCGTGCCCCTCACTAACCCCCATCCCACCACTGAGATCCCCCCATCCTCTTGGTCTTACTCCTCCCTTCCCCTTCGATCAGACTCCCCGTACCCCCCTCCCCCACCATAATGGATGACCATCCACTGCCACCAGCTTCTACAGCCTCCAGCGTTGCCTTCTCCATCCCGTCGTGACTTTCTTAGCACCTCCCCATTCAGCAGATCCTCCCCCAGTCATGCGACCCCCTTATGGAAAACCGCCGTGCCAGCCGACCTTCTCACTGACACCTCTCCCTTGCTGGAACACCCATCTTCCATCACTGACCTTCCTTCTTGTTTGCCCAATTATTTTACCTACTCTTTTGTTTTGACGTGCCTTGCGATAAATTAGTTTGGTGAAAAAATGGATCTTTTCTTTTGAATTTAGTTTATTTCACTATTTTTTAGTGTGTTTACATGGAATAATGTGAATTTTTGATGGAAACCAATCCTATGTTATTTAATCTATTTTATTAAATTTTTCAACTAGTTGATTTAGATCTAAAAGTGGTGCATATTATGTTTTAGTAGGTTGTGGGCATGTGCTTGATCAAAAAGGCATTCATTGAATGAGTTTTGTTTACATAAAGTTGTGGTTATACGTTAATAATTATTTATAAAATTATAATTGATTATCTAAATATTTTTACTATCTCAAATCATGTTTTGGAAAAGTTTTGATATGCGTATAATTTCAAATGTAAATTTTAACATGTGGTGCATTTTTTTCAACTCGTGCATAAAAAATGTTTATTAAATAAACGACTGGACCTTATGAATTTATTCTGAAAATGAAATGGTTTTATTTGTTCTTAAAATGGGTTCCCATGTATACTTGTTTTGACTGCGGTTGATAAAGTGTTGTGTGCAAGATTTTAAAACGTACTTTAAACATGTGGTGAGTTTTATTTGGGATTTTTCATCAATTGTTGGATAAGTTTCCCAGTTTTCTTTTACACATGATTTATGACTTTGAGAATAATGGTTTTATTTTAATAGAGATATCTAAGGTTCCAAAAATGTTTATTTACGTTTTCAAATAGGGGTTTATGCTAATTTATTTTTTCAATGTCTCTTTGGACTTTGTAAAAAGTGTTTTAGAATTAAAGTGGTGATTTTTATTTATTAAATTGGTATTCAATGGTATGTTCAGTTCTTAAAAATGGTTTAAATGGTTAATTTTTTTGAAAATAATTATTTGGTTTAATGTTGTAAATCTAAAGGCCCATTTTTCACATTGAATAACTATTTGGAAAAAACCCTCATGGGTTGTGTCTCCTTCCTAGTTGGTTGATTGCAGGTTGGGAGGGTGCTCGGTGGGATTTCCCTCATATGATATTTATTTTAAGGCAGGGGACCACCGTTGAGGTGGTCGGGGTGGTGCCGGTCTGTGGGGAGTGTGTGTGGTGATATATGTATATATATGTAGATTGTTGTTTAAATTTCATGGAACGCCACCTTTTGAAATATACATAGGAATATATCATAGAAATTAGGTTTACCGAGATCGATTATTTCACTAGTTAGGGTATGTACTGCTAGTTCCCAATATTAGGGGTGTTTTGTTTTTATTGCTATGGGATTGGGCCCGTCGACCAGGACATGTAGGGTGATGGTTGGGCATTATGGCATTATGACTCCATTGAGTTAATCATGACATCAGGATGAGTCATAGGTATAGTAGGTTCAGGTCTTTCTATGAGTTCCTATGTGTTCCTGTGTTCCTCCAATAGTTGAACCCTTAATACTATTACTCCCACTATGTGGAACCGTAAGCTCATTCTTGGTTTTGATTTTCTTTTGGTAAATTGTGAACTTGGGTTTATATTTAAAAACAATTTCTATAATGAGTGTTCTGGAAAGAGTAAACATCCTTCTTTTTACTCACTATTAGAAAAATAAGTCTTTACTGCCTTCCTTTATTTTGTTTTTCTTCTCCCCTGGGTTCATATTTCAAAATAAAAGGGTAACTAGTTATTCGTGTTTGTTTGTAAAACACAGAGTAGGAAAAATCTACTTTTATATTTATAGTTCAAACCTATTAATCAATGTTTTCATTATTTAAAGGTTGTGCATTGGGAAGAAATTAGTCAGGCCTACCTACGGGGTTTTAATATTCACGCCTATAGTGTTTTCCAATTTTTAGTTTCTGTTGCAGGTTCGACTCAAGATTTCTCACAGTGGGAGAGAGTTGTTTTTGGTTTGTAGAGTGACTCTCACGGTCATGAGGAGTTTTTGGTCAAGATGACGTCAGTGTGTTTTTTTGTCGTTCTTTCTTTTAAGTGTCATTTATTTACTTTTTAGTATTCTATTTTATTTATACTGCTTAGTTTATTTTCATTGTGAGATATTGTTCCAATTTTACTATTTTGATTCCCTGGTCCTTGTCGCCAGCCCGTGAGGATCGGGAACGCCTCTAAGGCCATGCCGCAGATCGAATCGGGTGACCAGTTCAGGGTCGACCTGGGTTGGTTCATGAAAAAATGGTATAAAAGTTGGTTGGCTCTTGATTAGAACTTTTTTTTTAGATATCCCATTAGTATATAGGGTAGTCAAGGTAGGAGTATGATTTTCGGGGCCTGGGGTGTAGAAACGGGAAGGACATCATGAACCGTTTCTCTTTTTGAACCTCAGGATACCATGCGAGGTTTGGTTTTGTCGATGTTATTGGTTCTTATGGTTTTTTTGGTATTGGGGAAATGAAATAGGAGTCAGGAAAGTGAGCTCTGTGATCTCACTTGGTCTGGAAATCCATGTAGAGCTGGTGGCATTGCTCTAGAATGCTCTCTATGACAGTGGCGTGAATAACATATGGCTGCCATCCAGGTGTCTGAGTCACCCACCGACACTAGTATTCCTCTTTTTAATTGTTTGAATATTTCCTGTTTCTAAAAAAATTGTTTTGTAATGTTTTGTTTTGGATTTGGGAATTGTTGAATTTAAAATGGTAATGACCTTGTTTTGATTGAGTTCCTTGTTTTTTGTTTCTTAATTCCTTCCCCTAGAAAGATCCTACGAGTCCCCAAGGTGCGGATTTGGGGGATGAATCTTTGACAAACACTCCATTTGATCAAACTATAGATTATGTTATGGAATTCTAGAAGTTGAACCCTCCTCTTTTTTATGGTCATGTAGACCCTCTTGATTCGGAGAAGTGGTTGAAGATGATTGAGAGGAACTTATGATTCATTGGGTTTCATCAGTCGTTAAAGGTGAAGTTGGTTACCTTTATGGTTGAATTCCCAACCTAGAAATGGTGGATGTCCGTGTCTCAGAATAATCCTTATGAAGGTTTAATGTGCGAGTTCTCCATGTAGTCGTTCATCCAACAATATTTCTCTAAGTTGACCAAGCTGAGTAAGATGATGAAGTTGTTATAGGAGTGAAATAAAGAATATAGATGGTCAATATACAAGAGGAGGGGGGGGGGGTGAATTGTATAATTTATAAATTCATTGTAACTTTTAAAGATGGTACTTTTTAACAAATTTAAACAAAGTAAATTCACTAGACCTCTTAGTTCTTCAAACATTCAAGGTTCCAGAAATATGGTTCCTGGAATTTAGGTTCCAGAAATATGGTTTCAGAAATGAAACATAAGAAAAGTTTACATGTAAAATATTCTACCTTAAAGCGTATAGAATCTCACTAATCAAAGTATAAAAAAACTAGAAAGTATATGAAAGTTATAATTTCCTTAAAAATCAAAATGCAGCAGAATATAAACTTGATAAAACAAAACAAGTAACAAGTATAGACTCTTTTAACCAAAAGAGAAGGGTATCCAACAACCTTTGATAAAGGACCCTTGATTTCTACTTTCATTAAATTATATCTTTCCCACACTAGGGTATTCCCTCAATCCAAAGATCGGTATCTGTCTTTCTATATCCGAAAGCCCTCGAACTTCAAGGTAGTCATCACCTCTGTCTCCCTCAGTAAGGAAGTCCTCGAACTTTTAGGTAGTCGACACCTCTGTCTTCCTATCCCTGGAATCCCTAGAATGTACTCAACAACATTTGGAGTCGCATAAAGAAATACTAATAAGATGTTCAGTTCTAACTAAGAATGAGAGTCTATCTCTCTAGAAATCACTTCAACAACATGGAATCTCTAGAGTTTTATAACAGTTCATCATGTGTTGTGAGCTCATTCAAATGAGCCCCTATTTATAGGCACATATCCAACAGTCAGCTCCCTCCTCCAAGGGCCATATTTTTCATTGAATCTCAGAAGGACCTATACATGTTTCCTCAAACAATGGTTAGTTATAAACTGAATGTACGACATAATTTAATAATTATATCAAACATAGACAAAATATAGTTTCTTAACCGAAGCCAATTTTTTGGAGTTTAAGAAAATGAAAAATTAAGATTATAAACAAATAACCAATTGGATTCTATATTACATGGTATTTAGATTCTATTTATTAGGATATTCGTAGTCTAAGCTTATAATAATTTGTAACATGAATTCGGTTTCTGAACTCATAAGAATTCATAATCAGAATTAAAAGTCTGAATTCAAAAGAATTAATAACCTAAATTCGGAGTCTGAATTCATAAGAATTCATGATCAGAATTTGGAGTCTGAATTCATTAGAATTCATAACCATAATTAGGATTCTGAATTCATAAAAATTCTCAGAGTCAATACTCATATGAGTTTAGAGTCTGAATTCAGAGTACTGTGAGTCAAAACTCATAAGATTTTGTAACCATAATTTAGAAAATTCGGAGTCTAAAATCATAAAAGTTTGTAACCAGAATTCAAGGAATTTGGATCCTAAAAATAGAATGCTTCATATCTATGTAATTATAGGATTCTAAGGATTTGTATATAAAACCAAATTTTACACTTTAGAAAATTATGACATGAACAATGAAAACATCATAAGGATAAATTTTCCATGGGGAAGGAAAATTTTCCTTATGAAAGAAAAACATAGTAAGGAGAAACTTTTCCTTGAGGAAGGAAATATTCCTTAAGGAAGAAAAATTTTCCTTGTCAAGTTAAAATACATTTTTCCTTAATATATGTGTTTTTGATTTTAAAAACATAAAGGAATTGAAAAGTCATAAAGAAACTTTATTGACTCAACAGTCTCCCCATTTTTGGAAAGCACAAACACCCTTACAAAATTGAATATAAGGACATGAAAATAAAACTTATCTCCCTTAACACATGGCATTAATGAATACATCTAACTACCCCTTAGGCTTTGGAACAACTAAGTATCATATTCTGATTTCTTGAATGTCATTTTTCATATCTTACATACAAAAAACTCTATAAAGAAAACTCCACCTTAGATGAACTCCCCCTTACTTAAGAAAATTTCTTCTTTCACTTCATATTCTTTTTCACATTTCATTCTCCCCTTTTGTGATTTTCAAAAATAAATATAGGGAATGGAAAAGGAAATATATGGTACCAGATAGATTAGCACTAGACAACACAAAAAGCACAAAACAACCAAAATATCATTATGTTTGGAAAAAATTTTACAACAATGAAAGTACAACAAAATATCCTATTTGAAATTATCCTTCCTTATCCTTGGGTATCAACTTATTCACTATTATTTTTATCTTTTTGAGCTCCTTATGATCTTACTGTGCATGCTTTAGAACCTGATCATAGTCTTCTAATTTTTTCTCTATGGATTTGATATTTTATTGTTGATCCTTCAGAGCCTCTGCCAGATCCTTTACCACGTCATATTTCCTGACTAACTTTTCTTCAATCTCAATCTGAATATTCATTTCTCGCTTCCAACATTGGTCCACTGAATATAACTTTCCATTCAAGTCTTTTACTTCATGCCTTTGAGAAATTTTCTCAGGGGTTATCTTTTCATCAAATATATTTGAGAGATCCATGGTCTTTCCCTCATTAGGGTCAAGATCATCCATGACAATATCTTGAAAATAATCAAGAATTTTCAAATCATGAACTGTTTTATTTGACCAAATAGTCATTTTCTTACATGATATTTTGTGAGCTTCGTAGCCAATTAAAAATGATTTGAAATGTGCTTCCAATTTTACACACTTATCCATGACCCTGGATACTGAATCTGACTTTTGATTTAATGCTTGTTTAAGCATCTGGCATCTCCATTCAACACATGGAAAAATCGGAATAGTCTTTACAAGATTCTTAAAGGATTGGACTAAAAAGTCATGTCCTAAGGATGATGATTCTGAATCAGAGACTTTGCTTGGTGAGGGTTCTTTTTCTAGCTCAACAGATTTTCTATTCGATGATCCACCAGCTTCCTTCTTCTTCACCACAGCTCTGCTAGGAGTATCAACAACCACCTATTTTTCCTTCTCAAACATTGGAATGGATTCCTCTTGGTTTGGAGACACATGTTCACTGTCAGACAACTAAATGATATTTTCATCATCAACCTCTTCCTTCTTAGATCCTTCCTCAGCATCCTCTGGTTGAATGAAGTCATGATTATAACTTTCTTCCTCAGACAAATTATTCACTACATCTTCACCCTTCTTATCTTCTACTTTCTCATCTTCCCCATGAGTAGTGAGCTATGAAGACTCTGCTTCAGAAGATTGGATTGAGAGTTTCTAGGATGGAAATTAATCCTCATGGAAATATTCTAATTGTTTAATGATATCATTACTGTCAGCACTTCTCTCTTATTTTTCCACTTCTTCAACAACTTTTTCTTCTTCAACAAATTTTTCATTGGATTTCTCCAGAGTGGAAAACTTCTTTATAGGGGTTTCAGGTAAGGGCTCTACCATGAATGATTTTTGTATCGGATTGATCTCTGATGCTTTATCAGTAGCCTTTAAATGAGATTTCACTATCTTTGATTCAATCATATTATTCGTTTTCTTCTTTTAGTTAGCTTGCTCCTCAATCTCATCAATAGTCTTCTCTTTTAAAGCCTTAGCTTCCACAGGATCCAAACCAAAACATGGCTCCCCTGGTTTCTTATTTTTCTTATCTTCCCTCCACATTACTACAAGATCATCTGGATATGATATTTTCTTCTTCGACTTTAGAGGTGCGGATTGGGTTCCTTTAGGCTCTGGGGGTTTTCCTTCCACTACTACTTCCTTCAACTTCCTCTTCTTTACAGCCTTTTTTGATGGTTTAGCCACTTCTAGTTTCTTCATAACAACTTCAGATTCTTCCTATGGTAAGTCATAAAATTCTCTGGAGTATTTAGAAAAACCAATTTTGATTCTCTTCCAGGTATCATCAATGAATACCGTGACTTTTCAATTCCTTGTATTCGAACTGAAAGTAATTTTAAAATATTCTATGAACCGAAAAATTAACTTAGAAAGAATAGTTGGGTACATAATAATCTGATCCTTTAGATATCCACTCTTTATGTTCTCAATCGAAATGATAATATGCTTAACCAGATTGATCTTCCTTTAGATCACCAGGAAATCCAAAATATACATGTCACTTTTCTTGAAAGTATAATTTCCCCCTTTTCTCAAAATGACGAATCATTGAACCCATAACTCGAGAATCCGATGATTTGTAGACAAGTGAGTGATCTTCGGAGTCATTGCATTAGAGAGTCGAAGACATTCCATAGCCTTCTCCTTAAAAAAAATTCATTCGACACCCTTCAACTTATGAGAATAGAACATAGCTTCCCCTTCGTATGTAATATCAATCAAACTAGCTGCCTTAGTATATGAAAGAACATAACTCTATCCATATCTATTGAACAAAAACTTCTCTCTACATTTTTCCTTGATGAAACTTACTGATTCATGAAATTTAACTTGTATGTTAGGATATACTAAATCTTGAGGCCCTGGCTTCGATACGAAAACACTCTCCCATCCATTCATCTTAATGTTCTTCAAGATTATTGAATCATACATAACGATGAAGTTCGGATGCACCAAAATTTCTCTATATAAATGCCACTCTGAGATTTTCTTAATAGTAGAAATATCATTTTGAGAAGATTCTTCGACAGACATTTAGATTTAAGAAATCACTGAGAAGTTCATAATGGGATTAAGTAGAGAGGAAGAGCTTCATCACGCGAAGGATTGAGTTTTGATGTGGGACAACCATCGAGGGATTATTTATATAGGTGTTTGAAGCGAAAATTTATCTTCCAAACTCAATACAATGGTTGAGAAACCTTCTGATCATATCTGACAGTTGAAATGATAGCCACAAAGAAAATTTTGGAAGGATCTAATCTTTTGAAATTTTTAAAGAAAAAAAATCGGATTTAAGGAAAAGAAAATCAGAATATTTTAAAAGAAAAACAAAATACCTATAAGTAAAATATGATTATGAGAACTTAAGAGAGAAATTCATACCTTTTGGATTGCCAAGAAGATTATTCATAATGAGGAAAATTTTTCTTGAAGAACATTGGATCCCAAATATTTTAAAATACAAAAACATTGACTACGGAAAGAAAATTCACTACAAAAATTTGATTAAGAAAATTTTGAGTAAAAAAATTTTCATTACGAAAAATTTCATTACGAATATTTTAAGGACTAATATTTTAATTACAAAAAATTCAGTACGAAAATTTTAAGAACTAAAATTTTCCTTATGAAAATTTCAGTACCATATTTTTTTAAAAAATAACTACGAAAATTTTCATTAAGAAATTTTTTGAAAAACTAAATACAAAAATTTTCATTACAAAATTTTTGAAAAACTAACTATAAATATTTTCATTACGAAAATTTGAAAAACTAACTACAAAAACTTTCATTACGAAAATATTGAAAAACTAATTATGAAAAAATTTCATTATACTAACAAACAAACGTACTACCCCTATGAAAAGTAGTTTATTACTATAAAGATATTGGTTCAACAAGAAGTTATCAAGGAATATTACCTTATGTCTATCATTCCTAACATCTATTTAATGTATTCAAATATATTGCAAGGTAATGATTTTATGAAAATATCAGCAAGTTGATCTTGCGTTCCGATAAACTGAAGAATAATGTCTCATTTGAGTGTGTGATCCATAATAAAGTGATGCCCAATATCTATGTGTTTTTCATGAGAGAGATGTGTAGGGTTTTTACTAAAGTAAATGGCACTTTTTTTATCACACAAAATTTTTGTTTTGGTAAAACTCAAACCATAGTCTGTGAGTGTGTGTTGCATCCACAACACTTGAGCACAAAAACCTCCAACTGCTACATATTCACCTTCAATAATGGAAAGTGCTTCTGAGTGTTGTTTTTTTCATGACCATGAAACTATTTAATCTCTTAAAAAATGACATGTTCTAGATGTACTTTTTCTATCCATTCTACATCCACCAAATTCATCATATGAAAAAAAGTTAAAAATAAAATCATTTCCAGAAGTATAAAAGAGTTATAAATCCATGGTTGCCTTCATGTAGCAAAAAAATATTTTCACTGCATTTAAAAGAGATTAGTTAGGATTGGATTGATATCTAGAATATAATAATACTGAAAACATTATGTCAGGATGACTAGCTATCAAGTATAGTAGACTTCCAATCATATCCCTAAAAGATGTTTGATTTACTGGTTTCTCTGCCTCATCAAGATCAAGTGAATTTGAGGTACCAATAGGAGTAATAATACTCTTAGTTTTTTCATATCCATACATTTTAAGAATATATATAATATAATTATGTTGAGATATATTAGTTCCTTCTGGTTTTTGTGAAATTTGAAAACCAAGGAAAAATGTTAACTCACCCATCATACTAATTTCAAACTCAGATTTCATTAGATCTGCAAAGAAATCAGTTAACGATTGCTGAGTTGAACCAAATATAATGTCATCAACTTATATTTGAACAATTTAAAAAAATTTCATAAATTTATTTATAAAATGTTTTGGATCTACATTTCCCTTAACATAATTATTTTGAAGCAAAAATCATGTAATTATATCATATCAAGATCTAGTGGCCTGTTTAAGGCCATATAATGAATTGGTAATTTTAAAAACATGATCAAGTTATTTTGAATATTCAATGATAGGTGGTTGTTCAACCAAAACATCCTCTTGAACATAACCATTAAGGAAAGCACATTTCCCATCCATTTGAAAAAGTTTGAAATTAAACAATGCTCTAAAGGCAAGTAAGATACAAAAAGATTCATGTCTAGCTACTGGAGCATAGGTTTCTTCATAGTCTATTACTTCTTGTTGATTATAGCCTTCAGAAACTAATCTAGATTTATTTCTTACTATGACTCCATTTTCTTCACACTTATTTCTGAAGATCCATTTCACTCCAATTATAGTAGTTTCCTTAGGTCTTTCAACTAAGGTCCAAACATTATTCTTTTTGAATTCATTAAGCCCATCTTTCATGACTTTGATCCAATCATCATTACCCAAAGCGTCATCAGTTATTTTTTTGTTCTAATTGAGATATGATTGCTAGATGATATACTTCAAATCTTAAGGAACATCTAGTCCTAACTGGTTGATTTACATCACCAATGATACTATCAATGAGATGATTCATCAGAAACAACTGATATGGGTTTTGTAAAACCTGTTCATCAACATATGGTATGAAATCATCCAGGGTAAATGTTTCAGAAACATATTCTTGACCATTTTCCTTATCATAAGAATCTTCTATCAAGGGATAAAAATTAGTTTTTCAAAACACATCCGAGGATGTAGGTTGAGGTTGTTTTAAAACAAAGGGATAAGTTTCATCAAATTTAACATATACTGTTTCTCCAACAGTACAATTGTTTTTATTGAAAACATTATATGACTTAGAAGGTGTGGAGTAGCCTAATAAAATTCCTTCATTATATTTTGGTGAGAATTTAAGTAAATTATCATTAGTATTCAGAATTAACACTTTGGAACCAAAGACCTTGAAGTAGCAAAGTCTAGGTTTTCTACCATTCCATAACTCATAAAAAAATTTATTAAGTAAATGTCTAATCAAAACTTGATTTATAGTATAACAAGCAGTACTTATAGATTCATAATATAAATGTCTTTCTATAGAATACTAACTCAACATGGTTCTTGTTATCTCTTGAAGAATTATATTTCTTCTTTCAACAACACCGTTCTGTTGAGGTTTTCTTCGTGGTGAGAAATTGTGAGTAATACCTTTTCTACTCTAAAAAGTTTCAAAAATAATAATTTTGAAATTCTCCAGCATGATCACTATGAATAGTTATCAATGGAAGGTTTTTCTCCTTTTTAACTTGAGCTCTAAATCTTTTGAAATACGAAAAAGCTTCAGATTTCATTGTTAGAAAATAGACCCACATAAATCTAGTGTAGTCATCAAGTAAAAAAGATACATAATACTTGCCACTAATACATCCAGTTTGTGTTGGACCAAAAAGATCCATATGCACCAACTGTAATTTATCAGTTGTTGAGACTTCCCCGATTTATTTAAAACATGATTTATGTTGCTTTACATATTGAAAAGGATCACAAACTTTTGAAGAATCAAATCTAAGATCTAATAGATCCTTAACTAGACTTTTCTTAGAGAGTTTACATAGATTCTTATGGTTATAGTGTCCTAACCTTTTATTCCATAACCAAGATTGATATTCCATTTCACTAAGGCATGGTATGTCTTTTCTCCTAAGGTCTTCTATGTTTAGTGTGTATACATTCTCTTGCCTATGGGAAGAATGAATAAACTCTTCCTTGGAATTGTGTACTAAGAACATATCATTCCTAAAATTCACAAGGTAACCTTCATCACATAGTTGACTTATGCTAAGGAGGTTGTTCTTAAGACCCTTAAAAAATAAAACATTTGAAATCAACGTTTTTCCAAGAAGAACGATGTTACCAATACTAATAATTTCCCCCTGAGGATTATCCCTGAAATTTACTTTTCCTCCTTTCGACTTGATAATTTTTTCAATGTTGTTTTTGTTACCAGTCATATTCTGGGAACATCCACTATCAATGCACCACGTATTACTGTTGGTACTCTCATTATTTCCCTAAAAATAAGAAAAGGTTACGTTTTGAGAATTAAAACATTCATGGATCCTGAAATTTAAGAAAGAAAAATCTTAGGCACCCACATTTTCATTGAAAAATAATCTTTATGAAAACCTAAATATTGAACTTTATTTTATGAACATTTTTTCTTCCAATACCCACCACTTTTACATTTAGAACAAAAAGGGGCACTTGAAGGAACAAAATAATTGTTTTTAAAAAGTGGTTTTTCATGAGAATAACCTAAACCCTGATTATTACCATGGGGTTGGATTTGAGAAAATAACATGTCAAAATATTCCGTACCAGAAGTAAAATTTTCAAGAATTTTCTTGAAAGAAAAAATCTTAGACATTAGTCATAGAACTAAATTCCTATCCTCTGGAATAATAGAATTAGAGTATAGTTTATCCTCTAAAAAATTATTTTCTAAAACTAGATTTTTATGAACCTTTGAAAGTTTATCCTTCTCAGAATTAACATCCTCAAGTTTCTTAGAAAAATTTTCTGTAACATCAATTTTATTACCATGATCATGGGTATGATACGAAATTTCTTTTGTCAAAATAGATTCTCTATAATTTTCGTTCTCTAGATACTTAGAAACATTAAAATTTCTCTTTTATAGTAACTTTGAAAATCTAGAAACCTCATCATAGAATGTAGAATCATTATCATTATCTGATGAAGAAGACTCTTCATCTGATGAAAACACTCTATCCGGATTTTTTTTACTAAAAGACAGATTGGTCAAGGATTTACCAGTTTGTACCTTAGCCATAAAACAATTATTTTGAAATGGAGCTTTGGGTATCAGAGCAATATTATTTTTCTCAGAAGATTCATATTTTGAGGAATCATCAGATGAATCTCCACCACTGGAACTCCAAGTGTCATTTGATTTCAAGGCTTTCTTGTTCTTTGATCTGTAGAATTTCTTCTTATTTCTTTCAGAGTTAATATCTTTCATGTCAATTTTCTTAAGTAGTGGAAAATCAGGTCTGATATGACCAGTTCTCCTACATTCATAGCATGTCACTTCTCAATATTTCTTATCTTTTCCATCTTTCTCCATTTATCTATATTGAATATTCTTAAGTACACCAATCTTGTTCATCCTTCGAGGAGGATTTTCTAACTCATTTTCTGAATATTCACTTCCACTAGATTCATATTGATTAACAACCTTCTTAGATTTAGATCTTGTAACTCCCTCAGGATTCTTGAATTTCATATTATATGATGTTTTTTAAAAGAAACACTGCCATTTCCATTATTATTATTATTATTATTATCAGCATCTCTCATTATTTTGGTTTCATGTTGAAGAAGAGTCCCAAATAATTAATCAAGAGAAATCTGAGTAACATTCTTATTCTCATCTATAGTTTTTCTCTTGGATTACCACTCATTGGGCATGATGTATATAATCTTGTCCACAAGTGCTTCATCATCTAATCCGTTCTCACCCATTTATTATAAGCTTTTGATGATAGTCATGAATCTCTATTGAACTTTACATATAGTTTCTCCACAAGGAAAGAAAAAACCATGATATTCAGCTCTGAGCATGGCTCTCCTTGATTCAATACCTTTTGAAGATGCCAAGTGTGTAACCACAAGCTTCTTCCAAATACAGTTTTATTCTTCACAAGATGAAATTTGGCTATATATATTTCTAGGCATGGAGAAAAGTAAAGTATTGTGTACCTTATAATTTAGTAGATATTCATCCTTTTCTTGATTGGTGAAGTTACTAAGTTCCTTATCATGAATTTTATATCCTCTAGTAAGAATAAAAAAGTAATCTACTCCAGTGTTGATAAAAAAAGTCTTCATATGATCTCTCCAATATTCATAATCACTCCCATCAAAAATAGGTGGTCTTGATGGATTTAGATTGTCAATTGAACCAACATTCCTTCCTGTCATCTTAAGAAAAATATCTTTCCACAAAAACATGTTAACAGAAAAAGTTTGGAAACAAGGAAAATATTCCTGATCAATGAAAAAATTATTAAAAATGAAAAAATGATCATGGAAAACTTATATGTGAATATAATTATTTCAAAGACCTCCTCTGATACCAATTGTAAGATCAAAATAAAGAATATAGATGCTCAATATACAAGAGGGGGTGAATTATATACTTTAAAAATTCTTTGGAACATTTAAAGATGGTACTGTTTAACAAAATAAAAAAAAGTAAATTCACTAGACCACTAAGTTCATCAAACATGATAGGTTTCAGAAATATGGTTTCAGGAATTTGGGTTCCCGAAATATGGTTCTCGAAATGAAATTTAATAAAAGTTTACAAGTAAAATATTTTACCTTAAAATGTATAGAATCTCACTAATCAAAGTATACAAAAAACTAGGAAGTATAAGAAAGATATACTTTCCTTAACAATCAAAATGCAGGGGAAAATAAACTTGAAACAAAACATGTAACAAGTATAGACTCTTTTAACCCAAAACAAAGGGTATCCAACAACTTTCGATAAAGGTCCCTTGATATATACTTTCATGAAAGTCTGTCTTACCCACACCAGGGTAAGCCCTCAATCTATAGATCGGAATCGGTCTTACTATCCCCGCAAGCCCTTGAACTTCAAAGTAGTCAGCACCTATGTATCCCTCAACAAGTAAGTCCTTAAGCTTTAAGGTAGTCAACACAACTGTCTTCCTATCCCCAGAAGCCCTCAAATGTACTCCGCAACATTCGGAGTCGCACAAATTAAGATGAACAAGATGTTCAGTACTAACTAAGCATGAGAGTCTCTCTCTTTATGAATCACGTCAACAACATGAAATCTCTTGTCTTGTAGAATTGTTTATCATGTGTTGTGAGCTCATTCAAATGAGCCCCTATTTATTGGAACATCTCCAATGGTGGGCTCCCTCCTCCAATGGTCATATTTTTCCATGAATCTCAGAGGGACCTGTACACATGTCACTCAAACAACAGTTAGTTAGAAACTGAATGTATGACCTCATTTCAAAATTATATCAAGGATAGAAAACATATGGTTTCTTAACCAAAAGCAATTTTTTGGAGTCTATGAAAATGAAAAATTCTGAGTCTATGAAAATAAATAATCGGATTCTATATTATAGGATATTAAAATTCTATTTTTTCCGAAATTCGTAGTCTTAACTTATAATAATTCATAACCAGAATTCATTGTCTGAACTCATAATAATTCTTATTCATAATTCGGGGTCTGAATTCATAATAATTTGTAACCAGAATGCGGAGTCTGAATTCAAAAGAATTCAAAATCAGAATTCAGAATCTGAATTTATAAGAATTCGTAACCATAATTAAGAGTCTGAATTCATAAGAATTCTTGGAGTCATGACTCATAAGAGTCCAGTGTCTAAATTCAGAGTACTCGTATTTAGAACTCATAAGAGTTCGTAACCAGAATTCAGAGAATTTAGATTCTGAACTCATAGGATTTCGTAACTAGAATTCAAAGTATTCAGATAAAAAAATAGAATGTTTCATATCTACGTAATTATAGGATTCTAAGGTTTTGGATACAAAACCAAATTTTACACATTAGAAAATTATGACATGAACCCGGAAAACACGATAAGGATAAATTTTCCTTTGGGAAGGAAATTATTTTCTTATGAAATCAAAATAGGGTAAGTAGCAAATTTTCCATGAGGAAGGAAATTTTCCATAAGGAAGAAAAATTTTCCATATCAAGGTAAAATACTGTTTTCCTTAAGATAGGTGTTCTTGATTTTCAAAACATAAAGGAATGGAATAGTAATAAAGAATACTTATTGAATTGACAGTAGTGTTTTCTTTATCAGGGCATTGAATTGGTACTATAATTCTATCAAGATTTCATCGACCTAGTTCCATATGACCAATGGTTTGTTTCAAATGATATTGGGAAGTCTTGACAATTTGATTCTGGAATATGACCTGGACTAAAGTAAAAAGTGAAATTACTCAACCTAACCACCTTCTTAGATGTTGTGGGGAAAGCCTTTTTGGCTGAATCTGAGATTGTGGAAGTATTTGAGGTGGAAAATCCTCCAACTTTGAGAAGCAGTGCAGAGGATGGTGATAAGAATAATGGGATGAGGCCTGATGCTGATGGTGCTGGTAGAGGAATTAAGACGACTTCATACCATTAGTTATCTTTTTCACAGCAGAATGTCATGATCTGTCACCAGTGTGGTACGCAGGGCCACAAGAGGCCGACATGTCCGAGTACTCATAGAACCTGCCACACATGCGGATGCTAGGGTCATCAGCAGCGGTTCTTCCGAGAATTTCCAAGAAGTTTCATAAAGTTGGACCCGACCCATTGAAGGTCACCTCAACCCATCAGTAGGAGTAGGGTGATGTTTGGGATCTTTTGGGGGATTCCTTTTTTGCAATGTTCTTTGGATGTAATAGCAATTTCTGGTATCTTTTCGGTGTTTCTTTTCCTTTGATTTTATAATTGTTGATTTTGACCCCCCCTATGATCTTTTAATGAAGGTATGTTTTGTGGAATTTTTATATGTGATTTTTGTACAATTTTTTTAAATCCTGACTGATAGTAAAGAGATGCTTCAATCGCCATAACTCCATCATTAGGTCCCGAAGTGAAGTTGGCACATAGTTAGGATGACCCTGACGATGTATAAAAGATCTCCGTTTAATATTATCATTACTGTGGCATGGTTTGGGTTCTTCAGAGGGTGTGGAGTTGTTGTTATAGTGAGACAGGTAGTTTCAGTGCTATCTATTGGGATTTCCCTTCCCTCCCCTTGTGGTGAGGTTTCTGGTCCATGCGGAAATTCATCGAGTTTGATTAATCTCATTAGTCTTTATAGTGGGGAGACCCATTATGGGTCTTGTTGAATTAAGTTTGGATTGTCTCATATGGTGGGGAGTCCTTTTAGGCCTACTGTGTCAATATCTCAGTTTTTTTCTGGGTATCGGTTTTCTAGTGGGAGGCCTCATGCGGAAACAACTATTTTATACATTCTTGTTTTTAGTAATGAGTCGGTGTGTGAGAGTTCCAGTGTCAGTTGGAGTAAGGATTTAATATTAACTCATTGTATGTGGTTTAAACTCAATTTTTGGCTTTGATAGGGTCATTTTCTTCCTCTTGGTATTGTTTTGTATCTTTTGTTTTAAGGATGATTTAGGGTGGATAAAATGGTTAAGTACCGTTTGATGAAGTTTATGGTGTGTGTATTATGATCATGGTTTTACCATAGTTAATGTTATGTGTCCTTTGAACCGATCAGCTAGAGGTTGTTAATCTTTTGGGGGTGTGTGTCACTTAGAAAGGAGTTAAATTCTATCACCAGAGTTCTTATTGTTAATCTCTCTCTTTTTGGTACTGTTTTGGGATCTCTTCATTGTTTCTGCTTTGAAATATCTTTCAATTGTAAAGAAATATCGGTTCCTATTTGCGATTTGGCCTTGTTATGGCTTCCTCTGTGTCAGAATGAATTATGGCAGGGAGAATTGTCATGCCCGAGTTTAAATTATTATTTTGTCATGACTCAGGCTAGGTTTTGGGTGAGTCATGTTTAAAACATTGTGTTTTTTTTGATAAAAGAGCACATATGGGTTTTGCAGCGTCTGTGCTTGGGTAGAACTCAATCGAGGTAGAGTGTCGGGATACCCAGGTCATCACGAGACCTTCCCGACATGCGGGAAAAAATAACTGTTTTATGAGTAATGAAAATGGTGGTTAAAAATATTTAATAGTAATGATCCAAAAAAATATTATTATTATTATTATAGAAATTTCTATTACTAAAATATTTATTTTAATCGTTATTAATTTTTTATTAAAGTAGAAGTTGTTGTTATTATTATTATTTTCATCACGTATATTATTGTATTTATTATATAACTTTTATTATTACTATATTAAATGCTTTAATTTAATTAAAACAAAAAAAGAGAGAAAAGGGTAGGGTTGCGCATCGCAGCCCCCCCTGATTGAAGGCAATCGAGCTTCCCCCTCCCAGTTGGTCATCCACTTCTCCGACCACCATTTCATTGCTAAGCTCCCCCCATCCACTTAGCCGTCCACATCCCTACCCCTTCGAGCAGACTCGCCGCACACCATGTTGTCCAACCGACCGCCGTTACCAGCCGCCACAAACTCTGGTGTCGGCTTCTCCAGCCCAGCGCAACATTCCCGGTGCCTCCCCCTTTGGACGATCCTTTCTCGTTCACGTGACCCACTGTGTCGACCGACCATCTCACTGACTCCTCTCCCTCACCGGCACACCTCTATTCTGGCACCGACCTTCCTTCTTTCCCCCTCCGGTATTCACTTTCTCCATTATGTTTGGTTTTTGCAACATGGAGAGGGGTTTTTCAATGTTTTTCCATAAAATCTTGGGTCCAAATTGATGATTATGGATTTTTTTAACCTTAAATGGTGTTGTCATAGTGAGAACGTGGTTTCACACCAGTTTTGGGAAGTCCATGGATGATTGAGGTAGTATCCCTTTTCCTTTCCACATTATATTTATAAATACTTTGATTTCTTGTATTTCTCACATATGATGAATATTAATTAGTTATTTTATTTTTATTTTTAGAATAATTGGTTTGGGGGAAAATTATTTGGATTTGTTGATAGTCATTTTTTGGCCAATTATTTTCCTTTCTCTATTGTTTTGTCGTGCTATGTGATTAATTAGTTTGGCGCAAATTGGTTATTTTGTAAATTTTGTTATGTTCACTCTTTTGTAGTGTTTTTACATGGTATAAACAGATTTTTGATGGAAACCAATCCTATTATATTTAATCTCTTTTCATAAATTGTTCGACAACTTTATTAAGCTGTGGAAGTGGTGTGTATTCCAGTTTAGTAGGTCGTGGGCATGAATTTATTCAAAAACGCATTCTTTGAATGATTTTTGTTTACATATAGTTGTAGTTACTCGTTAATAATTGTTTATAAAATACTAATTTTATCTAAATAATTTGAATTTTGAATATCATGTTTTGGAAATGTTTTGAAGTGTGAATAATTTTAAATGTAAATTTTAACATGTTATGCATTTTTTTCAGGTCATTCATTCCAAGTGTTTATTAAATGCCCAGTTGGCCCTTGTGAATTTATTCTGAAATTAAAATGGTGGTTTTTTTTCTTTAATTGGGATCCCAAGTGGAGTTGGTTTGAGTACGTTTGTTAAAGTGGTGTGCGCATGATTTTAAAATGGGCTTTAAACATGTGGTGTGTTTTATTTGGGATTTTCGCACCAAGTGTGGGTTAAGTCTCCCAGTTTTCTCTTACACAAGGTTTATGAAATTAAGAATCATGAATTGATTTTAACAAAGGTATTTGAGATTCCAAAAGTGATGATTTATGTTTTCAAATAGGTTTTCATGTTAAGTGCTTGTCGCGAGGTTTCTTTGGCCTTTGTGGAGAGTGTTTTAGAATAAATGTGGTGATTTTCATTTATTAAATGGGTTTTAAATGGTGTGTTAGGTTCTTAAAAATTTCTGTTCATTGTTAATTTTTTTGAAAATTATTATTTGGTTAAATGTAGTGAATCCAAAGTCCCGTTTGGCACTTTGAATGGCTATTTGAAATACAACCCCTCCGGGATTTGGTCTCCTACCTAGTTGGCTGATTGTGGGTTTGGAGGTTCCTCTGTATGGGATTTCCCTCATATGATAATTATGTTATGTCCAGGGACTAACATTGAGGTGGTCAGGGTGGTGATGGTCTGTGCAGTGTGTGTGTGGTGATATATGTATATATATGTGGCTTGTTGTTGAAATTTCATGGAACACCCCTTTGTGAAATATACATGGGAATCTATCATAGAAAAGTGGTTTACTGATAATGATTGATGCACTAGTTAGGGTATGTACTTATAGTGCCCCATAGCATGGGATGTTTTGATTTTATAGCTATGTTATAGGGCCCCTCGACCTAGCTAGGTAGAGAGACGGTCGGTCATTTGGGCGTTATGATGTCATTGATTAGGGCATGCCTTCAGGATAAGTCACATGTATAGTATGTTCTGGTCTTCCTAGATTTCCAAGGTGTTATCAGGTTCTTCTGATACTTTTACCCTTAATTCCATTACCCTCACTATATGGAACCCTAACCTCATGCTTGGTTTTGATGTTCTATTTGTTAATTATAAACATTGGTTTATGTTTAAAAATGATTTCAAGAAAAAGTGTTTTTGAAAGAGTATACATCCTTCTATTTACTCAGTGTTAGCAAAAAAAGTCTTTAAAGACTTGATTTGTTTTCATTTGCTACTCCCCTTGGTTCTTATATCAAATTAAGAGGGTGATGGGTTATGCATTTTTGTTTGTAAAACATAGAGTAGGAAAAACTCAAATTTTATATTTTTAGTTCAAACATGTTAATCAATGCTTTCTTTATTTAATGTTTATGCATTGGTAATAGATTAGTCGAGCCTACTTACTGAGTTTTAATACTCATACCATTATTGTTTTCGTGTTTTTAGTTTCGGTTGTAGGTTTCACTCGAGCTTTCTTGTCGTTGGCGAGAGATGGTGGTTGTTTGGAGAGTGATTATCGAGTTCATGAAGAGTTTTTGGTCGAGATCAGGTTAGTGTGTTTTGTTGGTCGTTATTTATTTTTATTCTCATTTATTTAAATTGTGGCATTCTAATTTATTTATACTTCTTTGTTTATTTTCATTTGGATAAATCGTTCCCATTGTACTCTGCCAATGTTGTGTCGCGTGCCGCCAGCTCAGGAGGATTAGGAATGCCTCTCAGGCCATTCCGCAGATCGTCTCAAGTGACCGGTTCATGGTCGACCTGAGTTAGTTCATGAAAAATAATTTTTCAAAAGATAGGATACTTACATTAATGAAGTAAAAACTCCCTAGTTGAATATTTTGATGTAAGAAAAATGGTGAATGATCTTGATGAAAAACCAAAACTAAAAGGAGAAGAATTGAATAATTAACAATCGAGGGGTCTTGAAGTTGAAAATTATCTAAAAATGAATAGTGAGGATATTAAAAAATATATGTAGAAGTAAAAGCTGAAACATCTCAGGCTGTTGAGAATGTTTTCCTAAAAATTAAATTTTAAATATTTTTTTAAAACTCAAAATAAATATGTTATTTCTAAAAATGAAGACCCTTTCACCGACCATGGAGAAATTTTTCTTATTAATGGAAATTAGAAATATTTATTTTTATTAAATAAATATATGAATACTTCTATGAGAATCACCTCCTCAAGATTAAAGGAAGCACACATTATGGTAGTAGAAAGAAAGAAAAAAATTCTAAATTGAATTCCTATTAGTATCGAAGATCAAAATTAAATGGTTACAAATTATGTGGTGTAATTTTTTAGAAAAAGGCCTATTTATGTTGGTACAACATGTCACTTCATAGAGAATGAATGAATTAAGAGGGAGTTATATTAAATAGAAAATAATAATTCCATGGAATTTGAAAAAATAAGATGGAAAATTATTTAATTAAATATAATTAGATATGTATACTCAGATTGTATTTTATTTTATAGAAAAATATAATGACCTAAACCATAAGGGATCTCTCAGTCGATGAAAGGTTGATCTTTCATGACCCCAAACCTACTATTAGTAGGCTATTGGTTGAAGAATAGAATATAGAAGGAATAAATGAAATATGAGGTCTTTACCTAATTTACAGATACACATCCACCCAACCCGCTCCATAAAACTATGTACAGTAATATAACAGACAATGACATCTAGAGTGTAAAAATTCATGAAATAAAATCTATGAAAATAAAATAGAGTATGATTATTGTTTCGGTGCGGATGTGCGTCGGGTTACGCTGTTCCGCCAGGGCGCGTTCGCGCGTGCACCCGTCAACCCGAGGGGATGGGCGCGCGGCTTGTGGTCCCGCAGTCCCGCTTTCCAAGGGCGGGCGGCATTCGTCCCTTATTCAGGGGCGTCTGCTCCTTGATCGAAACCGGGATGATGGGATGTCGGCTCCTCCTTCCTTGGATGTCTCCTCGGAACTCGTCGCCTAATCCGGGTCTCCCTCATAGACTTAAGAATGTTCGTGAATCTCGTTCCCGGCGCCATATCTTCATGGACACCGGTTAATTACGCTGCTTCCGCCCGGACGCTCCAAGGAGTCTGGTCGGGGCAGCAACCTGCGGTGAGAAGGCCGGGTGGCTCTGGGTACTGGGGGCGTGTCGTGACACTGCGGCTCTGCACGTCTGTCTTCCGTCCCTAATAGGGCTTCTCGAAGGCATGATGGCCTGAGGCATCCCGTACTAGGTGCGGGGAACTGTGTCACCTGAGGTTTTCCTCAGCTTCCCATGCTTAACACGGGGTATGCCGCGAGTTTAACGTCCAGCGGGGACGGCATCGGACCGATCAACACGAAAAGTGGATCAGGTGACAGAACCCCTTGCGGGGAACCTCCGACGCTGGGGCCAGCACATGGGCGGCTTCCCAAGTAACGTGGAGTGGAGTGAAGTGGCATGACCCCACCGGGATGTGGCGGCCCGGGTAAGGATCAGGATGGATGATGGAGTGAAGAGCTTGGACCCCGTAGGGGCTTCCTACGTACCGCACGTTAGCACGGATCAGAGTCAACGTAGTTCGGGTATACAGTTTAACGTCATGCTGGACGTCGGCAAGCCGACTCACGAAGAGGTCTAGGCCGTCGGGCGGAGGATTGAACCGGACCACCTCGCACAGAGGGGGGTGGAACGGCCGGGTGGATCACAGTTTCACGTCATGCTGGACGATGAAAGGAGAAATGGAAAAAGGGGTTGTGGGGAGGCACAGTGGAGATACACACGGGCAGTCTCCCACAGGGGCGGATTCATAGGTGAATCGACGCAAGCGTGAACCCTGGAGGGGTCCACTGATGGACGAACCGACGTAAATACGACCGGGACGACCAGGTGGCGGGCTTGGACCTCAAGAAGGCTTCCTACGTACCCTGTATAGAAGACAGGGATCAAAGTCCACGTAGTTCATTCTATCAGGACTTACGCACTTGAGGCAGCCCGGATGCGGCGAAACTCAGTTGGAAGGGACTTGGACCGAAAGTAGGAGACACCTCGATCCCAGTCACACCCTCTACTGGCTTCGGCAGTGGGGGAGCGCAATGGAGATACACATGTGCAGCCCCCCACGAGAAACTAGGGGTTTGTAATACCCTGCCCCCGCAGGGAAAAGCCACTCCCATTAAATCGTCCCAAAAGCGGGACAATCCCGACATCCCTGCAGAGACGAGCGGGTGGGGGCCACGTCCAAACCGGGGGAGACCCTGCGTGCAGAGCACGGGATCGGATGATGCGGACGGTTTAGCGTCTTGCCAGACGAAGTACAGTTTAACGTCGTGTGTTGAGGACGAAGCGGACGGTTTAACGTCTTGCCGGACGAAGTACAGTTTAACGTCGTGTGTTGAGGACGAAGCGGACGGTTTAACGTCTTGCCGGACGAAGTACAGTTTAACGTCGTGTGTTGAGGACGAAACACTTGGCAGTTTAACGTCTTGCAGCGCGGACGATGGGGGCTAGGCAGTTTAACGTCGTGCAGCCTGGACGTATACAGTTTAACGTCGTGCAGGACGTGGTGCAGTTTAGCGTCATGCAGGACGAATGCTGAACAGTTTAACGTCTTGTAGCTCGGACGTAGTGCAGTTTAGCGTCATGCTGGACGATAAAGCCGCCGGTAGGTCCGTGTCACTTCGCGCGAGCCTAGGGGGGGCCGCACGGAAAGACGACGCACAACGCGGGCACCTGCGATGAAGACCATCGGGCGCCACGCAGGCGGGTACCCAAAGGGGGTCAAGGGAGGCGACCCTGGCGGATTGCGCGCAAAAGAGGAGCTTTGCGCGCAAAACCGCGGATCGGCGCGCAAAATGGCGGGCTGGCGCGCAATTGGGCCAGCACTTCGCGCGCGGATGATTGGGATTGCGCGCACCGGGCTTCGGGTAGCGCGCGGGGGCAACGGCTCATTCTCTAACGAATGGCCACTTTGAAGAAGGGGGGTGCGCGCAATCGGGTTGGATTGCGCGCACCCGGGGGCAATTGCGCGCAAGAGGCTTCTTTTGCGCGCAAAGGCCTTCGGGTTGAAATTTATTCAAAGGAAATGAGCCAAGGGGATTGCGCGCGAAGGCGGACCCCAAGGCTCTATTGCGCGAAAGAAAGGAGGTTACCTGAAGATCGGCATTGCGCGCGGAAGGGGTTGAATTGCGCGCGCGGGAGACCGTTCGACTTCCAGCAACCTTTGAAACGTTGGGGGTCGCCTAGTATTTATAGGCAACCCCGGGCGCGGAATCCAAGGCGTGAGCGCGGAATTCTCCTCGCGGGCGCGGAATCGGGCATGGCGCGCAAGGGAGTTGCGCGCATCCCGGGGGTTTTGCGCGCGGATCATCATCTTTGCGCGCAGACCTCTGAAATTCCGCGCAAGGCCTCCGGGCCCTCCGAAACATTCTTCCGACTCCAAATATGACCTCGCTTTCCGCATCCGGAGCTTCGTTTGGGAACAACGGACTTTTCCGGCGTCTACAAAAGCCCCCCCTCGGAATCTGATCGGCGAGAGGTCGCAACGATCGGGTTCCGAGGGAGACGCCGGAATGCCGAAGTCCTGGGCGGCGCGGGACTTAGGCGCACAAAAAAGGGGCGCCGGTCGTGAAATTCGCCGCTGCGGTCGCGCAAAGCGCTTTCCGCGCAGCGCGGACCCCGGCCTCGCCTATAAATAGGGGCACTGGGTCCCTCCGTGCCGTACACTGGCCTTCCGCGCGATAAGCATCTCTGCTCTCGTGCGCGAAATTGCCTTTTCCGGCGCGGAATTCGCCCGATCGGCGCGCAAAACCGTCCGGATTTCGCCTGTCTTTGCGCGAAAACCCAGAACTTTGCGCGACAGTCTTCCCAATTGCGCGCCGTCCACTTGGATTGCGCGCCGACCTTCAAACTTCTCTACCAGCCTCGTCCGATCCCGCACGCTTCATCCCTTAACCCGCACGACTCCCGAAACTTCTGAGATAGCCGCGCACAGAGGAAATGAGGGGGATGCCGCCACTCGCAGGGCTGAGATGGCGACGAACGAGGAGGTTTACGGAGCCAAGGAGATTGTTTCCAACAATCAATCCTTGTTCGACTTACTGACGCCGGCCCAGAAGACATATCCACTGTCGGACAACCTGCCGCTCTGGAACTTCGGCATCCTAGATGAGGTTCCGGTGCCAGGGTTCGAGATTGATGCGCCGCGGACCTGGGTGACCCGGGAGGATGAGCTTCTCCGCTATAACATCACCAACAATGGGCATCCTGCCAGGGAGACCAGACACTTGGATGTCTATGTCCTGAACCCGAGGACGCGAACCATTGATGGGGGTGAGCCTACTGCGGAGAATTCTCCAGCCCTCTACTCGAGCATATATCGCCAGAGCGTCACGGACGACACCAAGGGCTGACTGAAGGACTGGGACTTGCGGTCTGGGGGCAACTTCACCAGCGAGTGGGCCTGGGCGTTCTGGGTACGCCACACTTGCGATCACTTCGCAGAGGAGCTGCGGTACATCGGCATGTTCGAGGCGGTGTGGACGTCGCAGTTCCACTTCTACCAGCAGTCCGAGCTCGGGCCGGAGCTGTTCACCCGATGGTCTCCGGATACCAACACCTTCCATCTTCACCATGGGGAGGTCGGCATCGGTCTCTGGGACATCCACTGCATCGGAGGTATCCCGCTGGAGGGCTACCAATACGATGAGTTCCTGCCACCGAAGAACACCTGGGAGGACAGGTCACGGACTCCCATCCTGACCTGGCATCTGCTTGACCTGGCTACGCAGCGGCTCGGGATCAAAGACTTCCAGAAGGACATAGCCTACAAGGAATGGTTCAGCCAGTTCTTGGAGCATGACCCGGCGGTCAAGATGCCAGGCAGGGGGAAGCGGTGCCCGACCGCAGCTCAGAGGAGCCGGAACGGGTCGTACTGGCGGGTCCTGGAGACGGGTGACTACCGCTCATGGGGGTACCGCGTCATCGAGGCCCGGGACCCAAATGTCCGGTATGCGGCGTTCCTGGCCGCCTTTCTGAGTGGGTGGCTCCTGCCAGTGCGGGACGCGAGAATGGGCGTTCGCCCGGCGACACTGGCGATGGCGGGCGCTATGGCCGCCAACAAGAGATACAACCTCGGGGTCCCAGTGCTGGCGAGGCTGTATGCCATCCTGGGACGCATCTCACAAGGGGGGTCGCCACGAAGGATCTGTGGGCCCTTTCAGTTCTTCCACGGCTGGGTGGCTGCTCACCTCGGTGGGTACACGTTTCCGAACGCCATCATTCCTCCGGGCAACGGCCTGCGACCCTCCCTGCTGAACATCGCGGGGGTCGCTCCGATGACCCTAGGTGAGGAGGGCGTGCGGATCCGGATTGGCAATCATGCCAACTTCAACTTCAGTCCGTTCCCCACTCCCGTCGGCCAGATGATCGACAATGGGCAGGGTCCGCTGGAGCAGCATGAATACTTCCTGAACATGCGGGGCGGGGTGCTCGTGGCTCGGATCGACGGGAAGGTGATCTGCGAGCCTTACGTGCCGACCCGGTTCGCCAGGCAGTTCGGGTGCCTTCAACGGATGCCGAAGAGGGTATTCACTGCTGTCCGGGAGGAGACGAACCCTGGCGTCCTTCGCCAGATGTGGCTGATGTTTGCCGCTTTCGGCTCTGGCGACGTCATCACTCTCCCTCCTACCGGAGTTGACGCAGGCTTGGCAACCGAGTACGCCGAACACTGGGCCATCGCGTACCCTGAGGGGCTTTTGCGGAAGCTAGTTCGGCGGCTCGAGGTTACCCGTGCGGAGACCGGGCGTCAAGGAAGGAGGCGAGGCGCCGCCACACGGGGGAAAACGGAGGCGCGCCAAACAGCGGAGCCGGCGCGGGCAGGGACTTCGGCGGCGGGCACATCGCGAGCTGCCGCTACGACCTCGGCGCCCAGAGAGGGGGCACGCGTGGTGGTCGAAGAGCGGCCCGGGAAGCAGGTGAGACGTCTGCTCGAACCCTCCCACGATGCAGTCTTCCCGGCGCTGTGGTCGGCCTGGATGACCCTGCGGCAGTCACTGGGGACCGACGCCATCTGGCGAAAGATTCTCAGAGAAGGGATCCATCTGCCAGTGGTCGGGCGCCTCCACATTGCCGACAGGGTGGACTTCAACCGGCAGTATGCGTATCTGACGGCCATGGACGAGTACGCGCGCCAACGTGGTCAGCGCGCGGAGCCATCCCTTCTGGTGAAGGTGATGCTCGGTCTCGAGCCCGCTCCGGAACAGATGCCGCCGGAAGAAGACGACAGTAGCAACGACTCCGAAGAAGAGGAGGCAATGGGGGAGGATGAAGGCTCCGAGGGAAGATCCCATCAGGGGAGCCCACGGGAGAGCGGCGAGGTGGCCGGCTCTGACAACGTTGATGTCACTGAGCTCCTCGAGGTCCGCTTCTATCCCTACTCAATCTGCTTCATCCACTCTCTTATGCAGCTTCTAACCCATTTCTCCATCTTTCTCAGGAGCGCACGGATGTTGGTCAGGCATCCTCAGTGGGAGTAGGAGGGGCGCCAGCAGGACAAGGCGGGGGCCAGGCACCCATTACCGAACTGACAAGCGCGGAAGGGCCCCCTGCTGCAACTGTTCCTGCGGCGGCCGGGGTAGCGGAAGATGACACTCTGACCTCCCGTAAGTCTCCTTACTTTACTGCTGGTGCCTGCCGTTGACGATCCGTGACTAACAATGGCATGCCCTGCGCAGTGACCTCAACACTGGAGGCTCATCGGGTTGCCGAACCCGGGCCATCCACGAGTGGACCGGTGGCAGACATGCCGCCTGCTCCGGAACAGACTTCCCAAACCGAGCCGGGCCCACCAACTGCTGATCAAGGGGCTCCGGACATCGGCGGTGCTGACATCGGAGAGAGGTTGGGGGCTGACGAGGGTGTCAGCGCCACTGGGGAGAGAGAAGAAGGTCGCCCGGATGTTGGGGAACCTATCCCTCGTGAGGACCTCCCAGGGGCGGACCCTGCAGCAGACCTGCTGGCTGCCTTCCCTGCCTACCGGCCTGCCGATCCCGAGGAGATGGACGACTCAGACACGGAGGCGGTCGAGGAGAGCCGGATAACGCGCCGTAGGGGGTGGAAGTGCATCCAGCGATTCCTCAAGCGAGACCCATCGGAGTGGCTGGGGCGCATGGGATCACTTCAGACCTGGCTGCGCTTCCTGTGTGCCGGGGGAGCTGATGCTCAACGCCTCCATCTGACGGTCCGTGATTTCATGGCTGAAAAGATGCGCGAGAGCTGCCGGCGTGCCGACGTCACACAAAGTCGGGACATGTCGGAGAGCATGCGGGCGCTCCTCGCGGCGGAGCAGGAAGTCCGGCGTCTCGAAGGGCAGGCGGCAGAGAAGGAGGCCTTCGTCGCGACGTGTACCGAGCTTGTGGAGCAACTAGCAGCTCAGCTGGTTGACGCCCAAGTACAGCTGACGGAGGCGGGCCAACAGATGGTGACAATTCAAGTCGAGCGGGAGCGTGCACAGGCCAGAATCGACGAACTGCGTGCTGCGACCGCCGACGAAGAGAGGGCACGCAGAGAGCGAGAAGCAGCTCTGGAGGCCACCAGCCAAAGGGTAGCGGCATTAGAAAGACTCATTCAGCACGCTAATCCCTAAGGGCTTTGTTTTGCCATTCCCAAAACATTTTCTTCCGCTACTTTGATCCATCTGTATGAATCAATATATTTATCTGCATCTTTTGTTTTAATATGCTCAACCACAATTCACTGTCTTGCGGGAGTGTTAACCAAGCATCAGGCATCCATAATTGGGCCTGGATTTCTGGAGAAAAGAGGGAGGTCATTCCTAGGAAAGGAGACCTCAGACCTAATCAATGTACCATTCCCCCAACCTGTTCCAACACACGAGCGGGACAATGCTAGGGGCGTTGAGATTTTATCCGAACATAGGGAAATGAGAAAGGGTGAATCGCGTGTCCCGAATCCAGACATCCACAACGGTCGGCCTTCCAGGAAATGCCCAAGACGGTAGGCGGACAGTGGATCGACCATAACAACTGCAATAGACGGACCGAAAAAGGCCATCATTCATATTGCAGGAGGCGGACCACATGTCATCATGAATACCGCTTTGGGGTTCCTTCAGACACAAGGGTGGAAATCCAGATCAACAGGGCATGCGAAGCGTGGGGCGAAGTGACGATTTGTTCGGACAGAATCCAACGCTCTCAAAATTGCGCCACCGTGGGGAAAGCGTATTAGGTGGATGCACTAAACTGGCCGTGAGTCACCTCAATTCTCAGACAGCACCTCTCTGACGAGGAAACCGTCGCTTCCCATCCTTGCGATGGGGCATCCCGAGCTGAATCGGGGAGAATATCACAACTGCACCACTCTACCCGAAGTCAGGCCAGACGGCCGGTGACGAGGAGGGGCGGGACTTAACGATCCCTGAGGCTGGACCCGAGTCGGAATGCCCGGGCGTTCCTACGTACTCCATCAGGCTGGAGATCAAGCCACACGTAGTTCTGAGAGTGCAGTTTAACGTCATGCAGGACGTAGGACCCCATTTGGGGAGATCTTAGTTTAGGGTCGTAGAGCTCGGACCATAAGGGCTAGATCTTAGTTTAAGGTCTTAGAGCTCGGACCATAAGGAGAGATCTTAGTTTAAGGTCTTAGAGCTCGGACCATAAGGAGAGATCTTAGTTTAAGGTCTTAGAGCTCGGACCATAAGGAGAGATCTTAGTTTAAGGTCTTAGAGCTCGGACCATAAAGAGAGATCTTAGTTTAAGGTCTTAGAGCTCGGACCATAAAGAGAGATCTGAGTTTAAGGTCTTAGAGCTCAGACCATAAAGAGAGATCTTAGTTTAAGGTCTTAGAGCTCGGACCATAAAGAGAGATCTGAGTTTAAGGTCTTAGAGCTCGGACCATAAGGAGAGATCTTAGTTTAAGGTCTTAGAGCTCGGACCATAAAGAGAGATCTTAGTTTAAGGTCTTAGAGCTCGGACCATAAAGAGAGATCTTAGTTTAAGGTCTTAGAGCTCGGACCATAAAGAGAGATCTTAGTTTAAGGTCTTAGAGCTCGGACCATAAAGACCTCAAAGTACGCCGCATCTGGTCATATCCCCTGGATATGCGAAGATGCACTGAGGGATAGTGTCAAGAGTGTCAAGGTTTCGCCTGGCCGGAATGGGAGGTGGAAGATGTGAATCATGCGGCCATTCACTCGAGGACCGGGAGCACCGGCGTGACGATATGAGAGTACTGCCGACCGTAGCGGAAAAGCAGCATCAACATCGCACTAACCGTTGGTGGAATGAGGCAGCAAACGAGCATCGACCGCTCAATCGCAGGATTCATATCGATTTGCTGCCCGAGGCCATTGGGGGTACCGGCCCGAGTCGGTGGGAGAGCACTGAGGCATTGTGTCCGAACCGTTCACGGGGGCTCCACCCAGGGCGTAGACGATGGGTCCGAATGAAAGGGAGCACGAAGCCTGAAAAGCGGAGGAAACCTGACCAAGCGGATCCTGACCCTCCTGGCAATAAACCAGAGTACTCTTGACACCAGTGGACCACTGCAAGGGGTCGGGGAACACGCCTTGAGGGTGACCTGAAGGCGGCGGATTCCCCAGAGAAGGGGGAATCTCTAAGAGGTGGGGGGCTGGACCCGAAGTTTCACACATCCGGGCGTTCCTACGTATCCCATAAGGATGGGAATCAAGCCGCACGTAGTTCTTGAAGCGCGGCGCAACACAATCGGGCACCAGCGCGGGGAAGAGTGCGGGTCTGACCCTCGCACACAAAAGGAGCGGCATTTGATATTTCTTGTTTGTCCTTAAAGATGAATGGTTTTTCTTTGCGCGGGGACATGCCTGTGATTGAGAGATCTCTGGCGTCGCCACAATAATCAAGCCATGGAAGGCATTGATGAATGGCGTGGTCATTAACCAGCGCCCAACATGAGTGTCCCCTGAGGAGGACATCACGATGCAGTGCCGTTTCTCGTCGGGCGGCCAAGACGATCACAGTTTATGGTCGTGTGGTAGGACCAGACAACACAGTTTAAGGTCGTGTGGTTCGGACCATGGAGGAATCCGCTTATCGCGGTACGGCGGACACGGCGGAGGTGGGAGCATACCCAGCCCTGCGGTCACGCACGATTCCAGGAGAAGAGTCTTGGGATAGGGGCCTGCGTATGTCCATCACCCGAGGGGCAGAGATGCTAGCCTCCAGATATACTGGGCCCAGAACGCAATTGTTCGGGCGACTCCTTCCTCCTTATGGGGACGAGGGTCCAGCTACGCATGGCCCTTAGGGAGGATATCCGCATATATCCTTGGTGCTCAGATCATGGGAGCCTCGAACGACATCATTACCTTGGTTGGTCTGCCTAACGTGTAGAGGTGTACTGAAGGTCAGTATGAAAAGAGTGTCAAGATTCCACTACAACGCACAAAGGCGGAGTGTGATGAGGACTGCGCAACCAATGTTCAGAGCCTGAAGGAGCTGACATGGCGATCAAGGATGTTGCTGACGCATTCACAACACAACATCCGATCGCGTCAGCCTAAGACGGGGCAAGAAAACGAGCATCGACCGCTCAATCGCAGGATTCATATCGATTTGCGGCCCAAGACCCGCCGGTAAATCGACCCGGAGCGGTAGGAGAGCACTGAGCCATCGTACCCAAACCGCTAACGAGGATCCCTTTGAGTGAAGGCTCGAACAAGAGGAAGCGCGAGGCCTGACAAGCAACACAGGACTTGTCGGGATTGAATCTGACACTACGAGTCATAGACCGAAGTACCCAAAACATGTTAACGGGTCACCGGGAAGGGTCGGAGGACTCACCCTGAGAGCAACCAAAAGAGGGTAGATCCCCGTGATCAACCAAGAAACGGGGCTGGACCTGAAACACAAGCGTTCAGGCGGTCCTACGTATCCCATAAGGATGGGAATCAAGCCGCACGTAGTTCTTGAGAGGCAGTTTAACGTCATGCAGGACGATGAGGGGTGTGAGGTAGTCCCACACACGGGGGAGGCGTACGGCGCGGCCAGTAGACCGACGTGAATGAGGACATAATCCCCCGCTCACGCGATACGCCTCGCACAAAAAGGAGGGGAACTGGGGCCAGAGGCCCAACGCGGGGTAGAGATTCCCGGGAAATGGGGCTGGGCCTGAAACATGAATGTCCAGGCGGTCCTACGTATCCCATAAGGATGGGAATCAAGCCATACGTAGTTCTTTGAGAGGCAGTTTAACGTCATGCAGGACGAAAAGAGAGAAAAAAGGAAGGGGGGAGCAGAAGGCATCCCCAAACGTGGGGGGGCGTACAGCGTGACGAGCAAACCGACGTGAATGAGGGCATAGCCCCGCGCTCACACCATACGCCGCACACCCGGGGGCAACTGGGCCAAGGGCCCGAGATGGGATGGAAATTCCCGAAGGATGGGGCTGGGCCTGAAACATGAATGTTCAGGCGGTCCTACGTATCCCATAAGGATGGGAATCAAGCCATACGTAGTTCTTGAGGGGCAGTTTTACGTCATGCAGGACGAATGCTGAACAGTTTAACGTCTTGTAGCTCGGACGTAGTGCAGTTTAGCATCATGCAGGACGAAGCACTTGGCAGTTTAACGTCTTGCAGCGCGGACGAATGCTGAACAGTTTAACGTCTTGTAGCCTGGACGAGGTACAGTTTAACGTCATGCAGGACGAAGTGCAGTTTAGCGTCATGCGGGACGAATGAACACTCAGGCAAAGTATTTCTTGAGGAACCTAGCGTTGGTGGGAGGAGTGACACGCTCACCATCCATAGTCGCTAGGGAGTACGTGCCATTGGGATAGACCTTGTGGACAACAAAAGGTCCCTCCCACTTGGGCTCCAACTTGGGTGGCTTCCTGCCGGGGATCATCGGTGCTCTTAGGGCTAGCACTAGATCACCCTGCAGGAAGGAGCGGAGGCGAACCTTCTTATTGAAAGCTCAAGCCATTCTGCTTTGATGCCTCTCCATGTTGTGCAAAGCGCGAAGTCTATTCTCATCCAGTGCTTCCAACTCGACTAGACGGGCTTCATCAACTCTGTCAGGCGCTTACTGGTCGTAGACCGCAGTGCGCAAGGACGGCAACTGGATCTCGATGGGCAGGACGGCCTCAGCTCCATACACCAGGGAATAAGGGGTCATCTGGGTGGAATTGCGAGTCGTCGTCCGATAAGCCCAGAGGGCGTTGGGGAGCTTGTCCGGCCAACTCTTCTTGTTCTGACCAACCATCTTTTGCAGAATGTTAGAGAGGGTTTTGTTGAACGCCTCGATCTGTCCATTCGCCTGCGCATGATAGCGAGATGTATGGTTCGAGCGAATGTTATACTTGGCGTACAACTTCTTCAACTCGGCTGCTCAGAAATTGGTTCCGTTATCCGTGAGGATAGCGTGAGGCACTCCAAATCGATAGATGATGTTGGAGGTCACGAAGTCAGCGATCGAACAGGATTTGACCTCTCTGAGCGGAATCGCTTCTGCCCATTTGGAGAAGAAGTCCGTGGCGGTCAGAATGAACCGGCACTGGCGAGCTGTCGCCGGCGGGTAAGGTCCCACAACGTCCAGCCCCCAGACTGCAAAGGGCCAGGAATACCTTGTAGTATGGAGTGGCTCCGGCGGCCGATGCACAAAGTTCGCATGAACCTGGCACGCATGGCACCTCCTGGCATACTCGATGCAGTCATGGATCATAGAGGGCCAGAAGTATCCTAACCTCCGAATCTGGTGGGACAGCTTCGGCCCAGTCTGGTGGGCGCCGCATGAACCAGCATGGACCTCTTGCATGACTCGTGGGATCTCAACTCCCTGAAGGCAACGGAGGAGAACACCATCAAATCCGCGTTTGTAGAGGATCCGCTCCAGGCCGGGACTGCTCTGGAGGACAAACTGCGATGCGCGGCGTCGAACTCGCTCGCGCTCGGCCCGCTCCGATGGAAGAATGCCATGTTGGAGGTACTCAACCAAAGGCGTCCTCCAATCAGGGGCTGATCCGACTGTCATATCTGGGGTACTCGGGGCTCCGGGCATAGGGGCAACCGTGGTGAGGTTACTTACCAACGGGCCGCGATCTTCTTCCGGGATAACGGGAGCGATGAGCCTGCGGCGCGTCACGCGGACGATCAGGTTGTCCTGTTCAGGCTCCGCAAGTGACGCAGCGAGGCTGGCCAAAGCATCTGCTCGACCGTTCTACGACCGGGGAACATGGACAATTTCCGGCCGAGAAGGGAACCGGGCCATCAGAAGGAGGGTGAACTCCAACAATGGCACAAGTTCCGGCTTCCTGACAACGTAGTCGCCATTGATCTGCTTAACAACCAGCTCGGAGTCCCCTTTCACGCACAAACGGGGCAGGTCGATCTCGAGAGCCAACTCGAGGCCGGTGATGAGGGCATGGTATTCCGCCTCATTGTTGGTACAGCCCTCTGACAACAGGAACGAGTATGGAAGCACGGCTCGCTCCGGGGTAATGAAGACGATGCCCAAGCCCACTCTGTTGAGCTTAGGATTATCGAGTCTTTTACCGGTGGGGCTCCGGGAGGCACCGTCAAAGTGCATCTGCCAGCATGGATCGGCTCGATCAACCGAGAGAATTGTCTCATCAGGAAAGCCTAGATCCAGCGGCTGATCCGCGGAGGTTGGGTGAGCTGCCAGAAAGTCTGCCAATGCTTGCCCTTTGATGTCCTTCTGAGACACATACCTGATGTCGAACTGCTGGAGAATCACAGCCCACCGCGCTAGACGGCCAGTCAACATAGGCCGGCTCAGGATATATTTCAACGGGTCTACCCGAGAAACCAACTGTACCTCATGGTGCTGCAAGTAGTGCCGTAATTTCTGTACGGCAAATACGAGTGCCAGGCAGCTCTTCTCGATGGGGGAATACCTAACTTCCGCATCGAGGAGAATGCGACTGAGGTAATAGAGGCTATTCTCTGTTCCCTCGTTGTTCTTCTGGGCGAGAAGGGCACCCAGGGACCGTTCCAGGGCGGTCACATAAAGGACCAGCGGCTTTCCGGATACGGGCGGCATCAGGACCGGAGGTTGAAGCAGGTACTGCTTGATTTCCTCGAAAGCGGTCTGACACTCTTTATCCCATACATAGGTGGCACCTTTCTTCATGAGCCGGGAAAAGGGCTTACACTTGCCGGCCAGATTCGCGATGAATCGGCGTATATAGGCTAAGTGGCCTTGGAACCCTTGCAGTTCCCGGACGGTACCTGGGGGAGGCATCTGGCTAATCGCCCTGATTTTCTCTGGGTCGATCTCAATACCCCGGTATCTTACCACAAACCCAAGGAACTTTCCGGAGGTGACCCCAAAGGCACACTTCAACGGGTTCATCTTCAGGCAGCGAGACCGGAGGAAGCTGAACACTTTCTCAAGATCTTTGAGATGGTCCTGACGCTGGCGCGATTTGACAACCAAGTCGTCGACGTAGCATTCCACCAGTGTGCCGAGGATTGGCTTGAATATGCGGTGCATCGCCCGTTGATAGGTGGCACCTGCATTCTTCAGGCCGAAAGGCATGACCCGGTAGCAAAAGGTACCTTGGGGGGCCCTGAAGGCAGTGAACTCCTCATCCTCAGGGGCCATCCGAATTTGGTTGTATCCGGAGTATCCATCCATGAAGGAGAGGGCTTGGAACCCTGCCGTGGCATCAATCAACAGCTCTGTCACTGGAAGGGGAAAATCATCCTTCGGGCAGTGGCGGTTGAGATCGCGGAAGTCGATGCAGACTCTGATCTGCCCGTTCTTCTTCCTGACCGGCACAATGTTGGCCAGCCATTTGGGGTACTGAACTTCCCTCACGAAGTTGGCTTTGATAATCTTGTCAACTTCGGCCTCAACCATGGCACCGTGGGATGGGTGCATCTTCCTGGGAGGCTGCTTGAACCCGCGATGGTTCGCCGGGAGACCAAGGCGGTGGACGGCTACCTGAGGATCTAGCCCCGGCATCTCGTCATAGCCCCAAGCGAACACATCACGGTGCTGCCTGAGAAAGTCCACGTACTGCTGCCGCTCCTTAGAGGGCATGGCGGCACTAACCAATGTGGGTCTTGGATCGGCCTCGGTTCCAAGGTTCACCTGTATTAACTCATCGACCGTGGCGGGGACACCCTCCTCAAAGGCTGGGGGTGCATCTTCCACGTCCTCTCCACTCGGGGAGGGATCGTCCACGGGAGAGACTGCGTTGGCAACTGCATCGGGGCTACCAGATCCTGCTGGGCCACTGGTGCTGGCACGGGCGGTTGCGGCCATCTCATCAGGAGACTCGCGGACCGTCGAGACCATGGCCACGTCCAACCGGTGAATCGGGAGGACGTAAGCGTCATCCAGACTTGCCCAGGGATCGCTTGCAACAGCGACAGGCTCAACCTCACCTGCCAGGATCTGCTTATCCTTGCTCTTGTAATAGTCCGCGTCCAGATAGCGGGCTTCACACGAGGCAAAAGGAGAGGCATCTCCTTGAAGCACGCCTACTCGACCATTAAGGGAGTATTTGAGGCATTGGTGGTATGACGAGGGAACCGCCGCGTGAAGATGGAGCCATGGCCTGCCCATCAATGCGTTGTACGCAGTGTCTTGAGAGACTACCATGAATTCCATGTCGGCAACCAAGTCACCGAACTGGGTCTTCAAACGTATCTTGCCGACCGGGGTTTTCTCGGTGCGATCGTACCCCTGGATCCTGAGGTCGGAGGGAATCAAGTCATCCTCAGACAACCCCAATCTCCGGAGCGTCCGAGTTGGAATCAGGTTAATCCCGGACCCCGTGTCGACAAGACAGCGCCGGACTTCAAGGCCATTGAACTGGCCAGTGACATACAGCGGACGAATGTGTCCCTGTATAGGAGGGTCTTCATCCTTACCAGAGAACGAGATAACTGCCTGACATTCGGCGTCCTCGATCGTTTCGGCGTGAAAGGCCTCTGCAGCCGCAACCTCTGTCTCAAACTGGAGGGGGCTTTTCAGGGCTTCAGCGAGTGCCTCGCGCATCTCAGATGACATGCGCAGAGCCTCAAGGATGGAGAGCCTTGCTGGGATGTCGGCCAAGTGCTTCAGGACATCATACTTTTTGGCCAAGCGCGAGCCCCTGGTTGCAGGAGGTTGCTCTGCGGTTGGTGGCATGACGGGCCTTGCCGGTTGGATCGGCGGCCGACTGGTACTTGGCGCATCTCGCTATTCACTGGTCGCAGTCCGGGAAATGGTCACCGTACTGGAGTCAGGAGGCCGGGATGGACCCGTGGCAGGGCGGAGCTGGTCGCGACGCGGCTGAGGCGGTTCTGCCTGGTCCCACACCACAAACAGTGGCGGAGGCGAATCCGTCATCCCCGGATGGGGGGGCTGCGCGCGCTGAGCTCAGTTTTGGGCCTGCTGCCTAGTCTCAGTGGCGTGCACGGCCTGGCTGGAGGTACCAACGGCTGTGCCCCGGCGACTCCTGTTTCTGCGGTTCTTCCGACGGTAGCGACGACCGGGGACACTAGGGAGGTCCACCTGGTGTTCTTCAACGTCGGGAACCGAAAAGGGATTTACCAGCTCGACGGTGTTAACCGAAGCGTACCCAATACCGTCATCGGACGAATCATCCATCACCGGGCGGATCCGAGGAGGGACCCCCATCTCCGGGGGCATGAAATCGCCGAGAGTGCGGGATAGTGGCGGAACCGGCGGGGCGCGCTCTTCCTTCTTGCGCTGCCGCCGTTTGCTCCTCTTGGAAGAGGCAGGCTGGGACGACGATGCCGAAGCAGCACCCGCAGATTCTGGGGGCTCAGGCTGATTCAAGCGCGCACGGATGATTCCATGGGCGCGAATGGTCGTCTTGCGGGCCATCCAGTTATTGTACTTCTGGGATCCGCGGTCGGAGACCAGCTGCCATTCGTCCTCGTTGCCACTATCGTCATCTGATCCCACGAACACGCCCGCCACTTGTGCTGGAGCTGGGCCCAACCTGATTACATTGTTGTTAATCTGGTCTTGGAGCCAATCCTTAAACACATAGCACCGCTGGATGGTGTGCCCCAGGGCCCGATGGTAGGGGCAGTAGCGGGGGTTATTCGTAAGATGTGCCTCCTCTAGCTTCCAACACTCAGGCAGTCGCACAATCCTCTGCTCCAGGGCGCTCCGGAAATAACCGGGGACCTGATCCTCATGGAATGAGTAAGTCAGGTGTCGCGGGCCCCTGGGAGCGTGGTCTTGACGAGGGGCTGGAGGGGCCGGCCGAGGAGGTGGACCCTGATTATCTCGCCTGGGTTGCGGCGGTACATTACGCGGAGGGGCCGGCCGGTTCTGAGGCTGCCGCTGCTGGGCCGGGAACTGAGCCCGTGGAGGCGGATTCCTGTGAGGCTGTGGAGCTGGCCTTGCCGGCAGCAGCTCCAATGGCCTGGGGGCCTCTATCTGGGCAACAGCAGCGGGCTCAGCCCTGCTGACTCTCCTTGCAGGAATCATAGGAGGCAGCGGGTGTGCCTGGCTGGCCTGTTGTAGGGCTTCCTCAAGACGTTGAGCTTTGTCTGAGAAGTCCCTGAACCCTCCGGGGTAATTCTGAGTAATCAGGGAAGGGACCAGCTCGGTCTTGACGTTCCCGACGCACATTGTCAGCAACTGCTCCTGAGTCAATGGCATGTCAAGGGAATACGTGAGACCCTTCCATCGGGCGACGAAGTCCGCGACTCGCTCATCAGGCCTCTGCTTGCACTTGAAGAGGTCTGCGATACTCGTCTTCCGGGTCGTGGAACTGAACTGGTAGAGGAACTGTCTACGGAGGTCCTCCCAGCTGGTTACCGACCCGACGGGGAGCTGGCTGTACCAGACAAATGCTGGCCCTTCCAGTGTCTGAACAAAGCAGCGAAGCTTAGCGGCCTCTTGCTGCGCCGGAGTCCCCAACATAGGCCCGCACCTCGAGTTGAAGTGGGCTAAATGCTGTGGCGGATCTCCAGTCTTGTTGAAGGGGGCAAAAGTGGGATTCCCGAATCCCGGAGGCGCCGGCATGTCATCCACCCATGCTGGGTAGGGCTTGCCGTCCGGTGGGATCGCCACCTGCCGAGTCTCCAAGGCTTCCAAGCGGGCAATAAGTGCCGCCATCGGATCGTCCGGACATGGGTTCCAGTCCTGGCGAGGATCTCTAACCACGAGCTCATTGCATGGCCCTTCAATCGGGTCGTCGACCGGGTCGTCGAACTCGGCGGCTTGTGGGATGGCGGGCGGAGCGGCCCTTGGGGCAGCGGGAGGAATCCGAGCGGGGTCTCTCAGGAAGTCACGCCGCTCGGGAGGGTGTGGCGAAACATAACGCGCCCTCTTTCCATAGGCAATGGCCTCTCTCCTGTCGGCGAACACGGCGTAATCACGGTTGCCCGGGAGAGTCTCATCGAGGAGCGGTTGTTCCGGTCCCTGCTGTCCTGGCCTGGGATCACCGTAGTCAGGCCGTCGTTCTGCAGCGCGCTCGGCGAGGAGCTGGTCAACCAGCTTCTTCTGTTCGGCGAGCTGCTGACGTAGCGTAGCCTTCTCGGGATCCTCCTCTGCCCTCTGCATGGAGGCAGATGGGTCGGCGGGCTTTATAGCCTCGCTGTGCTCTTTTCCTTTGCTGACGTTTCGGCTCAACGTCAGTGCTTCAGTGGGCGCGGGGAGCCCCAGGAGGTTCCTCTGATGACGAGTAACTCTCACCGATGGATCTGACGACGGCTTGTCTTCGGGGGGGAAGCCCCCGTCGAGAAGTTCCAAGTCGTTCCCCTCTCCCGACAGGTCAGCCATATTGACCGTTCCTGTCCCTGGGGATATACCCTCAGGGCCACCCAGCGAATCGGGCTGTCGGCGGATCACACTGAAGCGTAGGGCAGCGTACTGCCCCCATCCACGAATATACACGTGGGGAGTGGCTTCCTCGATAACTTTGCGGAGTACTTGGAAACACTCAACGCATCGTTGTTGGAGGGCCTCGTGGTGCCCAAATGACCCGGGGTGCCGAACCGCGGGGAGCATGGCCAGGTCAATTTGACGGAACTGCTCACCAATATCCTCCAGGTGCGCTTGACTCCCGGGGTATGGCATTTGTAGGCGGTGAAGACAGGAGTGAGTCTCCCGGAGAGTTCGGCGGAAGCATTCGAACTCATCCGGGGTGAGCGATTCGGGTGCATCAAAGCCCGGTCCTGTGACTGGCCAAAACTTCTCAGGGAAGTGGCCCTCTGCAAGGACGGTCCAGAAGCTCCACGACTCAAACTCGGGACCCAGATCTCCTTGTTCCTCTTCCATGGCTGGGAACGGACGGGGAACCGGCAGTGGTGCCGAGGCGGGCCGCCTGGCTGACGGGCTGGCCGGCGGTGAATACGGCGAACAGGCCGATTGGCCTCCATATCCCGGGCCACCCTCTGAGGGTGGCGGTGCCCTGACTACCACATCACGATAGGACGGGCCGGAGAGCGAACATCCTGCTGTAGCATCGGTGCTCACCGAGGGTGCACCAGATCGTGGATCGACCGTCGATCCCCAGAAAAAGTCTCCGGCTTCTCCGATCGAGGCGGAAGGCACTTCCGGAGGGGCCGGTACCAACCGCAAGCTTGATCCTTGGGGGTCTACCAGGCCCTCGTTACTCCGGATATACCTTCGGAGAGAAGCGGGGATCACATCGATCTCGCTCTCGGGGAGCACGAGGCTGACGTGCTGCATTCCTACCCCTGCCCTTGACTGGCGGGATTGGGGAAGGGGCTCTGTCGCCGAATCGTACTCCGCCTCTGAGTCAGAGAAGCAAACCGGTCGGATCTTCGTCCGGAATTCCGTAACATTCTTCCCTCGGCGTCGACGCCTTGCCTTCCTGCCCCTGGGTGGTTCTTCGGGGCAGGGCTGATCTCTGTCCTGGCGTCCTCCGGCCGCACTGGTGCTGGGGCCAAGAGGACTGGGAACCAAGGTGCGAGGGGCACCGGGACAGATATCAAAGGGGACGCGGGGAGAGATGATTCCGGGCAGGACTCCGGGCCGGGATCGGAAGGTGGGATGACCCATGCCTCCTGGATCGGCCACACAGAGTAGATCTTGCCGGTGAATAGCGCTACCGCGAGGTGGTCCGCGGTGGCTACTGCCAGTGCCAGCAATCGGGAGAGTCGACCCAACCTGCCTTTGGGGCGGTCGGGGCCTCGATCCAGGTCGGGCATAGGAGTTCCCCTGCTCAGGATGCGCAGAGGCCTGGCGACTGGAGCCAGCAGTGGCTTGGGCCAATGCGGCCGCTGTTGCTAGAGCCCCAAGGTGGGCATCCTCTTCCGCTCGTGCCCGACGTTGGCGTCGAGACAGACGAGTCGGGATGAGCGGCGTGGGCAGGTGGAGAGCCCGCTCTTCGACTGGAGAGGCCTGGCGGCGGTGTCGCCGTGGCCTGGCGGGAGTCCTTACCGTAGATCCCTGGAGCGAATCCCGGATAGGGTGATCCCGGGCCTCTTCCACCTCATCCACGTAGGGAAGGGAACTGTCAGAGCGCTCCGGGGATAAGCTCCCGAAGCGGTTGGACGTTGAGGTAGGCAGCGGTGCCTCCCTGCGTGGCCCTCGGGGGCGGCGGTGGTGGCGAGGTGCAGCCTCCTCAAGGCCTAGGCGAGCCATTTCCCTAGTGGGGATGACTCCCTCTTCCTCGTATCTCCGCACCAGGGTGTTGATCACCCTTCTCTGGATGACCTCCGAGGGGGAGAGAGGGCGTGGTCGTCCCGCAATTGCGGCTGCTGGGACGGCTGTGGAACGGGCGGGACCGCGCGGAGTAGCCGCGTCGGTGTTTCCCCTGCCCCTGCGCCAGTGGGCGGGTGGCGATCGGGCACTGGATCGGGCGACCTGATTTCTGAAAGCAGGGAGAATGACCCATTAACACTGACAGGAAAAAGGAATCGACAACCAACCATTAGTGCCACGACGCCTTCCGTGGGGGGAACCCAGGCCCTCGACGTTGCGAGACGGAGTGCCCGATGTCCCCTCCCCAGCCCCTGGCGGGTAAGACTGAATGCTTGGCCGGGCAACACGCCGGTCTTCCAACACCTCTGAAAGCCATCGGTCTTCGTATCGAGGAGAAGAGATTCACGTCGGGTTCACCATTTTTCTGTTTCGGTGCGGATGTGCGTCGGGTTACGCTGTTCCACCAGGACGCGTTCGCGCGTGCACCCGTCAACCCGAGGGGATGGGCGCGCGGCTTGTGGTCCCGCAATCCCGCTTTCCAAGGGCGGGCGGCATTCGTCCCTTATTCAGGGGCGTCTGCTCCTTGATCGAAACCGGGATGATGGGATGTCGGCTCCTCCTTCCTTGGACGTCTCCTCGGAACTCGTCGCCTAATCCGGGTCTCCCTCATAGACTTAAGAATGTTCGTGAATCTCGTTCCCGGCGCCATATCTTCATGGACACCAGTTAATTACGCTGCTTCCGCCCGGACGCTCCAAGGAGTCTGGTCGGGGCAGCAACCTGCGGTGAGAAGGCCGGGTGGCTCTGGGTGCTGGGGGCGTGTCGTGACACTGCGGCTCTGCACGTCTGTCTTCCGTCCCTAATAGGGCTTCTCGAAGGCATGATGGCCTGAGGCATCCCGTACTAGGTGCGGGGAACTGTGTCACCTGAGGTTTTCCTCAGCTTCCCATGTTTAACACGGGGTATGCCGCGAGTTTAACGTCCAGCGGGGACGGCATCGGACCGATCAACACGAAAAGTGGATCAGGTGACAGAACCCCTTGCGGGGAACCTCCGACGCTGGGGCCAGCACATGGGCGGCTTCCCAAGTAACGTGGAGTGGAGTGAAGTGGCATGACCCCACCGGGATGTGGCGGCCCAGGTAAGGATCAGGATGGATGATGGAGTGAAGAGCTTGGACCCCGTAGGGGCTTCCTACGTACCGCGCGTTAGCACGGATCAAAGTCAACGTAGTTCGGGTATACAGTTTAACGTCATGCTGGACGTCGGCAAGCCGACTCACGAAGAGGTCTAGGCCGACGGGCGGAGGATTGAACCGGACCACCTCGCACAGAGGGGGGTGGAACGGCCGGGTGGATCACAGTTTCACGTCATGCTGGACGATGAAAGGAGAAATGGAAAAAGGGGCTGTGGGGAGGCACAGTGGAGATACACACGGGCAGTCTCCCACAGGGGCGGATTCATAGGTGAATCGACACAAGCGTGAACCCTGGAGGGGTCCACTGATGGACGAACCGACGTAAATACGACCGGGACGACCAGGTGGCGGGCTTGGACCTCAAGAAGGCTTCCTACGTACCCTGTATAGAAGACAGGGATCAAAGTCCACGTAGTTCATTCTGTCAGGACTTACGCACTTGAGGCAGCCCGGATGCGGCGAAACTCAGTTGGAAGGGACTTGGACCGAATGTAAGAGACACCTCGATCCCAGTCACACCCTCTACTGGCTTCGGCAGTGGGGGAGCGCAATGGAGATACACATGTGCAGCCCCCCACGAGAAACTAGGGGTTTGTAATACCCTTCCCCAGCAGGGAAAATCCACTCCCATTAAATCGTCCCAAAAGCGGGACAATCCCGACATCCCTGCAGAGACGAGCGGGTGGGGGCCACGTCCAAACCGGGGGAGACCCTGCGTGCAGAGCACGGGATCGGATGATGCGGACGGTTTAGCGTCTTGCCAGACGAAGTACAGTTTAACGTCGTGTGTTGAGGATGAAGCGGACGGTTTAACGTCTTGCCGGACGAAGTACAGTTTAACGTCGTGTGTTGAGGACGAAGCGGACGGTTTAACGTCTTACTGGACGAAGTACAGTTTAACGTCGTGTGTTGAGGACGAAACACTTGGCAGTTTAACGTCTTGCAGCGCGGACGATGGGGGCTAGGCAGTTTAACGTCGTGCAGCCTGGACGTATACAGTTTAACGTCGTGCAGGACGTGGTGCAGTTTAGCGTCATGCAGGACGAATGCTGAACAGTTTAACGTCTTGTAGCTCGGACGTAGTGCAGTTTAGCGTCATGCTGGACGATAAAGCCGCCGGTAGGTCCGTGTCACTTCGCGCGAGCCTAGGGGGGGCCTCACGGAAAGACGACGCACAACGCGGGCACCTGCGATGAAGACCATCGGGCGCCACGCAGGCGGGTACCCAAAGGGGGTCAAGGGAGGCGACCCTGGCGGATTGCGCGCAAAAGTGGAGCTTTGCGCGCAAAACCGCGGATCGGCGCGCAAAATTGCGGGCTGGCGCGCAATTGGGCCAGCGCTTCGCGCGCGGATGATTGGGATTGCGCGCACCGGGCTTCGGGTAGCGCGCGGGGGCAACGGCTCATTCTCTAACGAATGGCCACTTTGAAGATGGGGGGTGCGCGCAATCGGGTTGGATTGCGTGCACCCGGGGGCAATTGCGCGCAAGAGGCTTCTTTTGCGCGCAAAGGCATTCGGGTTGAAATTTATTCAAAGGAAATGAGCCAAGGGGATTGCGCGCGAAGGCGGACCCCAAGGCTCTATTGCGCGAAAGAAAGGAGGTTACCTGAAGATCGGCATTGCGCGCGGAAGGGGTTGAATTGCGCGCGCGGGAGACCGTTCGACTTCCAGCAACCTTTGAAACGTTGGGGGTCGCCTAGTATTTATAGGCAACCCCGGGCGCGGAATCCAAGGCGCGAGCGCGGAATTCTCCTCGCGGGCGCGGAATCGGGCACGGCGCGCAAGGGAGTTGCGCGCATCCCGGGGGTTTTGCGCGCGGATCATCATCTTTGCGCGCAGACCTCTGAAATTCCGCGCAAGGCCTCCGGGCCCTCCGAAACAATCTTCCGACTCCAAATATGACCTCGCTTTCCGCATCCGGAGCTTCGTTTGGGAACAACGGACTTTTCCGGCGTCTACAATTATATAAACCAAATTTTATGTGGGAAAATACATTCCCAACCATAAATGAAGTCCCAACCAGACTATAATTGGAAAACGGAATGTGAAAGAGAGATCGACTCTTGATATCCAAGTCTGACCACCATATGATGTTAATGAACCCAAGTGTCCCTATACTCAACTAAACTCACCAAAGATCTTTCCATCTTCTTCATAAGACAAGAGATATACAGGAAAAGGCCTTGTAGGGGTGACTATATAAATACCTAGTAGCATGCACCAAAAACAATAAATGAATCATTATGATGATACAATACATTTCAAATCAAACTATAAATGTAGGGAAACAAAAACACAATACATATATTTTCATAAAAAACCCAGACTAGCAAGAAAGAGGATCTCCATCTCCATATACGAATCCATAGTCAACGAGTCTCCCTATAGCTCCAAATTCCATCTCTAATTCTGTCACGACCCGTCCTCGGGGCCCGTGCCGTGACTACCCCAAACCCTCCTTCCATAGGCCAGGGGCTGGTGACTAGCACCAAAGGCGTAAAATCCCGATAACTGGGAAGGCATTGCCTTTATAAAATAAAACAAGCACCACAGAGTACAAGCGGATGAAAAACACTAAGTACAAAATAAATAGTGATAAGTAAATGGGCCAGAATACAAACAGAAAAGAAAGTACGACTACAACCGAACAAGGTACAACAGCAAAAAGACAAACAGATGGAAGAAGGAAGCAGCTCCTGGGTCATCCTCCTCGGATCCTACCTGAAGGGTAGGTACAGATAGCCTCCTCCATGCTCTCGTCCGTCAACCTCCTCTGTGAGTCGTCACGTCGTGTAGTCCACCTCCAGGTACTGACTTGTCGTGTAGTCCACCTCTGGGTACCGTCCAGTCCTCGAACACTCGGCCTCCGTCAGCACTGCTCGTCGTCTGCAACCAACACAACGAGGTGCGGGCATAGCCCGTGCAGGGGTGAGTATAACGATACTCAGTAGGGACCCCAAGACCCCCAGGGTCTCACTAAACCAACAAGGATAACCACAAAGAAGATCTCAACAGATAACCTCTATTTAGGTATATTCCCATACATATACCTAAGTTATTAAGTAACCCATCTAAATCATGAGGAAACACAAGGATTGTGAAATCAACGGATAACCACTACCCAGGTATATGCCCATACATATACCTAAGATAGCAAGTGACCCATCTCAATCATGAGGTAAACACAAGGTCAAAAGTCTTAGCTCAACCAGGATTTTCATTATCGAAACCGTAACTGCTGAAGAGCTCCGTCTCTGGAGTGTACAGTGGTCCTGTCACGACTCTGAGGTACTGCTCACTAACCTAAGACTGCTGAGGTACTCCTCCTGTCGAGTACCGTGGGTCTGCCACCTCACATAGTAGTGCTCCTCCGCTGTGGGTCTGCCACCTCACAAAGTAGTGCTCCCCGCTCATAGCATACAGAGGTACTCCTCTTGTCGAAAACCGTGGGTCTGCCACCTCACATAGTAGTTCTCCTCCGCTGTGGGTCTGCCACCTCACAAAGTAGTGCTCCCCACTGGGCTACGTAAGTCACTCCGAATCGAATCGGACAAGCAGTCTTCAGGTCTCTGTCGGCTACACGGTCTCCGTACTCCGTACGCTCGTCTCTGGGAGGGTCTGCTCCACGAGCTACAAGTCAATAATCCAAGTATCCCAAAGTATCATGAAGAAGTATCTCAAAAGACCGCCTCATCATAGGGGTCTCAACACAACAGACGGCACGTCAATCGGACGCTCGGTCTGTGAGTTACTAACCTTTTCGTCCCCGGGGCCCGGTTGGTTTCTTGTACGAACCAAACCTGCCGTATCTCAACTGTATCCAAAACTCGGGCGAAGCATGCCAAAATTTCTGTCTCAACAAGAGGAAGACAACGAGAGAGACGGTGCGTCAATCGGACGCCCGGTCTGTGAGTTATTGGCTTTTCGGTTCCAGGGGCCCGGTTGGTTTCGTGAGCGAACCAACCCGACCGCACTCCGACGGCATCCAAACCTCGAGCGGAGTAAGCCAAAAGATCCGTCTCACTTAGAGGAAATCAACAAAGTTGATGGCACGTCATTCGGACGTCCGGAACTCAAGTTACGAGCATTTCCGCTCCGAGGGCCCGGTTGGTTTCGTGTACGAACCAACCCGGCCGAACCCAAAGTTCTCCGAAACCTTGAGTGCGATATACCGAAACGACCGTCTCGATCCAAGGATCGTGTTTCCGCTGACGGCGAGTCGTTTGGAGGTCCGTAGCCCGAGTTATGGGCATTTGAACCTAAACAGTTCGGTATCGGGGGTTTCAGGCCCGGGCCGACCCGGCCCGAGACCCCCCGGTTGGCCCGAACCGGGTCGACCCGCCCCGGATAGGGTCGGCCCGGCGCGGCCCGGCGCGGCCTAGCCTGGCGGACTGGCCAGGCGCCGGTCCAGCTGGGGGCAGCGCGCTGCCAGCTCGGCTTCGGCAGAGCTGATTGAAAAAGAGGGGGGCGCCTGCCCCCCCTCGTGAAACCGCCCCCCCCCCTCATAATGGGGGCCGTTCATCTGGCCGAGGGAATTTATTTACCCCGGTTTTCTTCATTCCGACCGGCCCGACCTGGCCGGCCGGCTCCCTCTCAACGGGACCGGCGGTGGCTGGTCCCCTTTCCGACTCCGACACCGGCGGCCCGGCTGGCCGCCGGTCACCAAGCTCCGCCGCGGCCTGGATCCACCCGCGGCCCTTGTCGTCCGACGCGGTGCAACGGCACCGCGCCCCTCCGCCGCGGCCCCGCTTCGGCCGCGGCGCCTTCGATTTCCTTCGACGCGGCGCGACGGCGTCGCGTTCTTGAATTCCTTTCCACGGTGCGGCGCGACGGCGCCGCGCAATACTTGTCGTGTGATTTCCGTGTGGTGCGACGGCACCATGCCATCCCGTTACATCCGCAAGGAAACAAAAATGAACATAGGAGGGGGGGTCCGGCCGTGTTTGTGCGGTCCGGCCCCGCTCTCGTTAAACGATAACATTCAGTCGTTTATCCTCGAAGTTCAACATTCTAGAATCAATAAAGGAAATAATTAAATAAAATATCAATAATCCCCTACTTGAAATTTGACGTCGCACGTCGGGTATCGCGGAGAAAGGCATCGCGGCGTCGGACGTAGATTCTGTGGACGTCGGGGTGCGTCCGAGGAGGAAACGACGTCTCCTCACTTGTTTCTATGAAGAAGAAGGGAGGTACGTTGATGTTGGCGATGATCACCATGATCGGCGACTTCTCCCTTGTCGTGGAGGAAGATGAAGACAGAAGAATCCGGGACGCTGAGTCTTTTAGGTCGTGGGGTCGATGTTCTTCGTCGGAGAAGAACCGTTCTTCACGTTCTTCGTCGAAGATGAAGAAGATCTTCAAGTCTCTCAACGATTCTCCCAAACCTCTCAAGCAACAAAGAAACTAACCAAAAATAAATTAATCCCACACTTAATTTATTTACACAACATAAACCTTTGAAATTCAAGAGTTTGAATTTCAAAAACTAAAATTAAAATCACTTTATTAATGTCATAAGTTACAACTCAAGTTCACAACATTAATTGTAAATGCAACTCCGGAATAGGCGTTCATAAGAAAATACCAGCGTTGCGATTCCATCGGTGCCCTCAAAATTTGATTCTGGGCACCGGTTCAAAAGATAGAAATTCCCGCTCGTTCGTTCACTGAACGTACCCGAGCTAAACTTCAGAAATTGATTCTGGGCACACTGGGCCTCGGAATCAGGCACCGTCAGAAACTGCGTTCTTGTAAAATTCTAAAGAAAATTAAGGAAAAAATTTTCCTTGAAATTTACGGGTCATTACATTACTCCCACCTCAGGGCTTTACGTCCCCATAAAGATTCAACACAAACCAGAGTCACAAAAGCGGTACAGAGCACGCACCTTGAGCCTTCCGCTCCCATGTGCTCACCTGGAAGTTTCTGTGCTGCCTACGAAAACGCACAAGAGGAATCGACCGTCCTCGTAGGACCTACTCCGGTCGATCCTCAATCCCCACTGGAACCTCCGTGCATGATGCCCTGTCATCGACGTCCAACTCCCTGAGGTTGATGATGTGTGAAGGATCAAGAACGTATCTCCTCAGTTGAGATACATGGAAGACGTCGTGCACCTAGTGCAACTGAGGTGGATGGGTCAAGTGTTAAACCACCTCGCCTACCCTACTGAGGACCTAGAAAGGTCCATTGAACCTCGAAGATAACTTGCCGCCTTGGCCACATCTCCGTAAACCTCGTCGAGGTGAGACCCGTATAAGGACGTGATCATCATCCTCGAACTCCAGAGGTTTCCAAATCCTATTAGAACTGGAACTCAAACAACTGCTGCCACGAGGGTAAGGTTGGCCAACTCAAGAGTGATCGGTCGCACCCTCCCGTGCATGAGTTTAACTTTTGTTGCCCACGGTTTCCTTTTTTCCTACCAAGGAAAACCCAACCCGACGCTTTCCTAATACCGTCAATTTGAGTATGAACAGTGATTGCCAAATCCATACTCAAACTAACGTCGTAAGGCCTCGACACTGCCACCAAGAGGTCCCAACTGAGACTCTCACCTCAAGGGTCAGATCACACCGTCGGTGTAAGTGTGACTATCGAGTCTCCTCCCAAAGGTATCTCTAGACGTGAGGGTCAAGTCAACGGCTTAACCGGAAACTCTATGTCTAGGACTAGATTCATGGATGGAAGGGATGATTCGTATCGATGTCTGTGGCTACGACATCTAGTAGAAGACAAAGTCCGCACTTCGAATCATCCGTAGAGCCCTTTTTGGTCACACTCCATGACCGCAAGCAGCTAATCTCTTCCCCTTCTCTCCAACTCCCTGAGTCTAGTGGGGACTACAAAGGCGGGTGATGGTAACATGTTGAAATGTAAACCGCCACAAGCTGCTCTCCTAGCTCTGCCTCCATGTCTGCTGCTCTGCAGATTCATCTGTCCTTAACATTTCCTCTTCTTGAAACATTTTACACACCCAAGTCCCCGAGACTTGCGCCAGTTTCCTACTTTCCAAACTTCTATCATTCTCTGGATGTATTTGTTTAGCAAAGAATTATCAACCACAATGGTTCCTTCTACCACCCTAGCCTAAGTAGGAATGCATAGAGAAAAGGTGCTGGCTCAGAAGCCCTTAAACATACCATGCCCAGAGGTCTGACCTCTATTGCACTGATCAAAACGCATCCATCGAGTACCCGGTATGTTCGGTATGCCTCGATGAATTCTCAGCTATCAACACGTCGTCCCGCCGAAACTGTATAAGCTCTAGAAAACTCTCTGCCACCCCCTCAGGCCAGTCCTCAGCCGCCTGTGAGTCAGGTTCTCCTCGGAACATGAGGGTATCAGATGTTAGAACACATGTAAGGCAGTAAGCTTATATGTGTCAACTACCGGTACCACCGGTTGTAACTGTTGACCAACAGGTAGTGATGTATAGCTGACACACTACCCAAAGGTACTATCTCAGGCATCAGTCCACGTACCGAAGCCTCATCACTATGCGGACCATCCTCATGGTCATTCACTGGAAAACACTAGTGGCCACATCCACCATCCACTCTACTGATGTCTCAGCTAGGCGGAAAACTCTAGCAATCGCCTCCAGCCACTGATCTGTTGTCTGGGAATCTATCTCACCTCGTAACCTCAGAGGCTGCTACTGCTGGAACTCGTGCAACGTGCTCTGCCAGCATGCAAAGTTTGCTAGTAAGGCTGTTGGCATCTGCTGTCCAACAGGTGGTGGTGCTGCTGGTACACCACCCGAGGATGCCAACATAGTAAAAAGGCCCTGCACCAGAGCCTCGTCGCTCGGTGAGCCGTCATCGAGTACTCTCTCGGAACTCCAACTGACTGTCTGCGTGGAGACATCCTGAACAGATGCGACATGGTCAATTTTTATACCTAGTGAGATGACCTAGTTTGATCTGACTTTAATACTTTGGAAACAAACACACAATCAGTGTTTTCGTGTAAAAAGTCGGAAATCAGTAGTCAGGGTCCTGGTGTACGGATACGTCGACCGCCGCACCAACACTGGACTCCCTGAACTGAAGACCACACTCAGTACCATTAACACTATTGCTTCACATAGAGAAAGATCAGAGTCCTGAGTTATGAGGTAGAACCGAACTCCTCTGATACCAATTTGTCACGACCCGTCCTCGGGGCCCGTGCTGTGACTACCCCAATCCCACCTTCCATAGGCCAGGGGCTGGAGACTAGCACCAAAGGCGTAAAATCCTGATAACTGGGAAGGAATTGCCTTTATAAAAGAAAACAAGCACCACAGAATACAAGCGGAAGCAAAACACTAAGTACAAAAGAAATGATGAAAATTAAATGGGCCAGAATACAAACCCAAAAGAAAGTACGACTACAACCGAACAAGGTACAACATCAAAAAGACAAACAGCTGGAAGAAGGAAGAAGCTCCTGGGTTGTCCTCCTCGGATCCTACCTGAAGGGTAGGTACAGATAACGCAGCTCCTGGTCGTCCACCACGGATCCTACCTGAAGGGTAGGTACAGATAGCCTCCTCCACGCTCTCGTCCGTCAACCTCCTCTGTGAGTCGTCACGTCGTGTAGTCCACCTCCGGGTACTGACTCTTCGTGTAGTCCACCTCCGGGTACCGTCCAGTCCTCGAACACTCGGCCTCCGTCAGCACTGCCTGTCGTTTGCAACCAACACAACGAGGTTCGGGCATAACCCGTGCAGGGGTGAGTATAACGATACTCAGTAGGGACCCCAATACCCTCAAGGTCTCACTAAACCAACAAGGATAACCACAAAGAATATCTCAACAGATAACCTCTACTTAGGTATATGCCCATACATATACCTAATTATTAAGTAACCCATCTCAATCATGAGGAAACACATGGATTGTGAAATCAACGGATAACCACTACCCAGGTATATGCCCATACATATACCAAAGTTAGCAAGTGACCCATCTCAATCATGAGGTAAAAACAAGGTCAAAAGTCTCAGCTCAACCAGGATTTTCATTATCGAAACCATAACTGCTGAAGAGCTCCGTCTCTGGAGTGTACAGTGGTCCTGTCACGACTCCGAGGTACTGCTCACTAACCTAAGACTGGTGAGGTACTCCTCCTGTCGAGTACCGCGGGTCTGCCACCTCACATAGTAGTGCACCTCCGATGTGGGTCTGCCACCTCACAAAGTAGTGCTCCCCACTCATAGCCTATAGAGGTACTCCTCATGTCGAGTACCGCGGGTCTTCCACCTCACATAGTAGTGCTCCTCCGCTGTGGGTCTACCACCTCACAATGTAGTGCTCCCCACGGGGCTACTTAAGTCACTCCGAATCGAATCGGACAAGCAGTCTTTAGGTCTCTGCCGGCTACACGGTCTCCGTACTCCGTACGCTCGTCTCTGGGAGGGTCCGCTCCACGAGCTACAAGTTGATACTCCAAGTATCTCAAAGTCTCATGAAGAAGTATCTCAAAGGACCGCCTCGTCATGGGGGTCTCAACGCAATAGACAGCGCGTCAATCGGACGCTCGGTCTGTGAGTTACTAGCCTTTTCGTCCCCGGGGCCCGGTTGGTTTCGTGTACGAACCAAACCGGCCGTATCTCAACTGTATCCAAAACTCGGGAGAAGAATGCAAAAAGTTCCATCACAACAAGAGGAAAACAACGAGACAAACGGTGCGTCAATCAGACGCCCGGTCTGTGAGTTATTGACTTTTTCGTTCCAGGGGCCTGGTTGGTTTCGTGAGCGAACCAACCCGACCGCACTCCGACGGCATCCAAACGTTGAGCGGAGTAAGCGAAAAGATCCATCTCACTTAAAGGAAATCAAAAAAGTCGACGGAACATCATTCGGACGTCCGGAACTCAAGTTACGAGCGTTTCCGCTCCGAGGGCCCGGTTGGTTTCGTGTACGAACCAATCCGTCCGAACCCAAAGTTCTCCAAAACCTTGAGTGTGATATACCACAATGGCCGAATCGATCCAAGGATCATGTTGCCGCTGACGGCGAGTCGTTTGGAGGTCCGTAGCCCGAGTTATGGGCATTTGATCCTAAACAGTTCGGTATCCGGGGTTTCGGGCCCGGGCCGACCCGGCCCGAGACCCCCCGGTCGGCCCGAACCGGGTCGACCTGCCCCAGACAGGGTCGGCCCGGCCCGGCGCGGCCCGGCCCGGCGCGGCCCGGCCCGGCGCGGCCCGGCCCGGCTTGGAGGACCGGCCAGGCGCCGGTCCGGCTGGGGGCAGCGCGTCCAGCGCGCTGCCAGCTCAGCTTCGGCCGAGCTGATTGAAAAAGAGGGGGGCGCCTGGCCCCCCTCGTGAAACCGCGCCCCCCCCCCCCTCATAACGGGGGGCCGTTCATCTGGCCGGGGGAATTTATTTCCCCCGGTTTTCTTCATTCCGTCTGGCCCGACCTGGCTGTCCGGCTCCCTCTTAACGGGACCAGCAGTGGCTGGTCCCCTTTCCAACTTTGACACCGGCGGCCCGGCTGGCCGCCGGTCACCAAGCTCCGCCGCGGCCCGGAACCGGCTGCGGCCCTTGTCGTCCAACGCGGTGCGACGGCACCGCACCCCTCTGCCGTGGCCCCGCTCCGGCCACGGTGCCTTCGATTTCCTTCGACGCGGCGCGACGGCGTCGCGTTCTTGAATTCCTTTCCACGGCGCGGTGCAACGGCGCCGCGCAATAATTGTCGTGTGATTTCCGCGTGGTGCGACGGCACCACGCCATCCCGTTCTATCCACAAGGAAACAAACATGAACATAGGAGGGGGTTTCGGCCGTGTTTGTGCGGTCCGGCCCCCCTCTCGTTAAACGATAACATTCAGTCGTTTATCCTCGAAGTTCGACATTCTAGAATCAAGAACGGAAATAATTAAATAAAATATCAATAATCCCCTACTTGAAATTTGACGTCGCACGTCAGGTATCGCGGAGAAAGGAATCGCGGCGTCGGACATAGATTCCGTGGACATCTGGGTGCGTCCGAGGAGGAAACGACATCTCCTCACTTGTTGCTATGAAGAAGAAGGGAGGTACGTTGTCGTTGGCGATGATCACCACGGTCGGTGACTTCTCCCTTGTCGTGGAGGAAGATGAAGATGGAAGAATCCAGGACGCCGATTATTTTAGGTCGTGGGGTCGATGTTCTTCGTCGGAGAAGAACCGTTCTTCACGTTCTTCGTTGAAGACGAAGAAGATCTTCAAGTCTCTCAACGATTCTCCCAAACCTCTCAAGAAACAAAGAAACTACCCAAAAATAAATTAAGCCCACACTTAATTTAGTAACAGAACATAAACCTTTGAAATTCAAGAGTTTGAATTTCAAAAACTCAAATTAAACTCACTTAATTAATGTCATAAGTTACAACTCAAGTTCACAACATTAATTGTGAGTTGGGGGGTTAGAAGATATGAAGGGGTGGGGTTCGTGTGGGCCCCACCACCCTCTTAACCTCCCAAGAGAAGTTGGGTAGTTACCCAACTTCCATCCAATGGATAAAAACACTTAAGGAAAAATAAAAATTGAAGTTACATTTTTATTTTAACTTTCACAACTTTTTTTTAAATTCACTCGTGTAAACGCAACTCCGGAATAGGCGTTCTTAAGCAAATACCAGCGCTGCGGTTCCATCGGTGCCCTCGGAATTTGATTCCGGGCACCGGTTCAAAAGTTATAAATTCTCGCTCGTTCGTTCACTGAACGTACCCGAGCTAAACTTCGGAAATTGATTCCGGGTACACCGGGCCTCAGAATCAGGCACCGTCAGAAACTGCGTTCTTGTTAAATTCCAAAGAAAATTAAGGAAAAAATTTTCCTTGAAATTTCCGGGTCTTTACAAATTCCCATAATCAAACATAGCATCCCTAGAGTCTATTTGTAGGGGACCACTTCATGTTATTATGATCTACAACATAGTGAGCCACAACTCCCATGGATGATATGTACGTTGAAGGATGTTGAAGACATGGGAGATACACTACATATATATGGGGCCTATACTCAGTGTAAGGGATTACTGACTCTAACTATATAATGAGTATGGGGAACCTACATGAGGGCTTTATATGAGATTATAAAACCATACACCACTATTATGGTCCTATATGATCAATTCCAACACCAAGTATCACTTAAAGAAGAGTCACATCCATAACACCTAACATCGTATCGGAAAATCAACTACAAAGTACACCATCATGTTATACATGGAAAACTACTTAGGATATGAAAATAATGTTCCAAAATCCGAGTCTCTAAGAAGTATATATGAAAGTAATAACCTTTTAAAGGGATTATATGATGTGTATGGGGGTCAACATAGTATGAGACCTCACTTTTCTACCTAGATGTTTTATCCTATGGACATGTATTGGGAATCCATGTAACACTAAAAAATGTGTGCTGGTCATACACGATGAATCTCAACCACCAAATTCTTTCCTGTGCTCTTCTATCCGTGACCGTGTACATTAGCATGTGCCCGTGTGCATGGATGTGACTGTGTATCCTGGCTACATCCGAGTACATTTTCATTCATGTGTTCTCTGGTCATGCCTGTGTGTTTGGACATGTCCATAATAATGTAATCCCAAAATACATACTAATCCACTAATATAATAACATAGGGAGTTTGGTGAGTGCACATGACATGTGATATTTTTATTTATTTGAAACCATATCTTCCATAGCTAGGGGACTACACTAAATGAGTTTTTCATAATACATTAAATGTAGTGGAGTTTTCCTTGGATACTTATGTTTCTTCATGCAGATCCTAGATCATCTGTTACTACCACTGATGTAGTGCCCCTTGTTTCTGGTATGTAACCCTTAATTGATGCTTTTCTTGTTGTAAAAGTTAAGGGTGACGTGTGGGAGAGTCGGGAGAACTTAGAATGATGTTTGGAGGCAAGGGGGAAGCCGCATGATTGACGCACAGTTTGTCTAACTGTGCGGCCAAACCGTGCGTAGTAGTTCTCGGAGGCAGTAGCTTCCGCATGGTTGGCGCACGGTTTGTCTAAACCGTGCGGCCAAACTATGTGTGAAGGATGGCCAAGGCAGAAGCTAGATCATGGTTTGTCAAACCGTGCGGACTAATTGGGCGGTCACATAAAGTTAGATCATAAAATTGTGGATTTAACTCGTTTTGCCTTTAATTTCCTTGTTTAAACCTCCTAAGCGGCTCTAACTTGGGATTACTATCCCTTGATGGATCGAAGACTTCTCCCAAGAATTTCGGAGGCGATCTGAAGGCTTCTCTTGGCGAATCGAAGACGGTTTCTTAAGGTATGTGATAGTTCTTGATTGGTTTCTTAGATCTACTTAGATCTACTTCTCCTATTCTCTTGTTTTGTAAGATCCATGCCTGTTTTGGGAAGATCTAAGGGTGTGGATGCCAAATATGACAAGATTTGGTCTTGGTTGTGTTAGGATAAGTGATCTAAGGAGGGTTTTTGGAGTTTTTACTCGGTGTTCTTGGTGTTCTTCATCCGTCGGTTGGTTTTTCCCAAATTGTTGAGGTAGGTGGCTTCACTCTCGATTCCTCTTTCTTAGAACAAGAAGGCTTAGTTAAAATTGATTTTATTTCTTGGTTTTGATTGTGAAATTTTGGTGCAAAGCATGTTTTAAATCTTCTTTAGAGTTGATTTATGGGTTTTGATGAAATTGTTGAAATTGAATGAATATTTTGTGCAAAGTATTTTGGTTCGTTGATTTTAAAATGATGATTTTAAAATATGGATTTTCTAGATTAGGAAAATAGTTTGGAGCAAAAGGTTTTCAATAAAGGTGTTGTTTTATTGAAATGGTTTTGGCATGGTTGAAATGGTGTGTGTGTTCATATTTCATTTACGAGGATTGGTTGAAATATGACCTTGTGCTCGGTGCCAAAAGTGTAATGGAACATGGGGAATAATTACCTTGGGACGACTTGGTAGATCGATGAGAGACCGCTCATGAGTATAGAACTGTCATAACGATGCATGCATGGGTAATGATGTGGTTATGTGGAATGGAATGGTTATGCCAAAGTGGAAAATGTAGTTTTGATTGGGAAACTTGGTTTGGTTGTTTTTCATGGAAAAGATGGTTTTGGTTGGAAGATTGGGTTGGTTGAAAAATGGTTTTGATTTGGAACTTGTTATATTGTGAACTATTTTGGAATTTTTTATATAAATTGTTTTATATAAATGTGATAACATGTTTTATCCTAGAGGCATGGGTTGGGAAGTCATTAGGGAAAACTTACGGAGTTTCATTACTCACCCCTTGCTTTGGTACGATGGTGCTATTGCAGATGTCATATACCGGGATGTTGGAAAAGGTAACGTGTCTAATGTTTATAGCAATAATTCATGATGCTTAGGCAGGTTCATGATGTTTGAGCATGGGGCTTGTCGAGCCTTGGAGTCCTTGTTGTCTTTGAGTCTTGCCGGTTGTCTTTCCACTGTTTACTCTGATTTTGTTTTGGTTTCCTCTGTTGCACTTTGGTTGGTTTATTATGAAATAAATGGCTGAACTACCTTAGTTTTAAATCATGCATCGTATAGTGGTTGCATGGAGATGTTTATGTAGTTTGCATAGTTTGTTGGTTGGTTTCATTTAAAGGGTAAATCATCCCCCATGTGTTTTGAAACCCTTCGACATTTATTGCCAGCCTTTGGCGCCTTGGGGATGTCTCTTAAGGCCAAGTAATGACTCGTGGAGCTCTCAAGCCAATGAGAATTGGCGGGTCATTACAAATGGTATCAGTCTAGTCCTTCCTTGGAGGTACAAATGGTATCATCTTGTTCGGTCCTTGCCTAACATGTGGTCATTGATGTTCTTGTCCTAGAGTTGAAATTCCTTCTTGTCTATTCCTTGGGTAATCATCTTAGACAGGAGTTGGATTGTCTGAACATGAAATGTATAGTATAAAAGGAAGTAGCTAACCTGTTTATGTTGAACTTCAAGTTACCTGGGTGTTGGGTACATAAGTGATTTGGATACACTTCTAGAATGTTACAAATCTCATTGTCATGGGTTTTTCCAATGAGATGAGCATGGCATGCATTGTAGAGGAATGGCTTCCCACTAGGACTGCATAAATAATTTTGTGAAATGGATTATGGTTTGATGCAAAAGCGTGTTTTATGAAAATTCGAAGCATGTTTTCAAATGAAAGAGTTTGAAAAGATAATGGTTGCTGTATTTTGAAAATAGATTGATTTTCAAAAGAAAGAAAGGTTCTGTTTTACAAATGATTGGAAATCAATTTTGTGATAGTGATGTGATAGAAATTGAAATTCTAATCCTTCAGTGGCTAGGAAGTGAGACCAACAGCGTGCGTTGTTTATATAGAAAATGGCACCCGTTAGACGTCGTAGAAACCAAATAGAAGAGGCTGTGGATAATGTGGTCGCCCCTGAGCCATAGGTAAACTATCATCTAGTCCAAAGTATAGTTCAGGCATTCCAAGCGGTGGACACGGGGAATCATAGGGATGAGTCAAGGCATGTAGACCATTCCATCCAGTTTCAGAAGCAGAATCCACCCATATTTCGGGGTGATTCTGAACTAGAAAAGGTGGAAGTGTGGATAAGAAGGATGATTCTTATCATCGATTTCATCAGCCCACCAGTGGAACTGAAAGTAAAGTTGGAGACGTATATACTGGAAGATCTTTCACGATAGTGGTGGGAGCTGGTGGTGCAGACTAAGGTGGATCAAGGCCTGAGCTGGGAGGAATTTGAGGAGTTGTTCAATAAACAATTCTATCCTCACACCTTTATGATTTAGAGGTCAACTTACTTTTCCAGCCCGAAGTATTAGAATCTATCTATCACGGAGTATGTGGCTAAATTCATGAATTTAGTACGCTTTTCACTGGAATTCGCTGCAAGTGCGTCGTTGAAGGCACACTTCTTTGAATTAGGGTTGCGACATGAGATTCACTCAAAGATATATGTTCTCTATATTACGGATTATACGGAGATGGTAAAGAGAGCAACAATAGCTGAAAGAGACATCTCAGGAATTATGGGAGGCGGAAGTATGATGATACCCATGGGAATGGGGGGAACTCTATTGCTTGGAACAAGTGGAAGAGGGAGACCTACTTCCAAGGTGGGAGTGAAAATATGAATCAGAAGGATGGATCGATAAATCTTCTTCCACAACCCATGATGAAGGTAGGTTGATTTTAATGTGGTGAAATTGATCACATGAAATGGGAATGTACAGAACCACCGAAAGCATGTCACAATTGCAACAAGATGGGGCATCTTCAGCGATACTGTCACAGTGCTCCGAGGTCGGGTGCGCGTGATACTTCCCAGGAGTCACAAGCATCATATGCTTCGACAGGGCAAGGATAGAAAAATAATTCTCCCTAGTAGAACAGAGCTAGTGATGGTGATTCCAGGAATACCATGACTCTTTAGGCAGGACAATCTCCACAAGGAAATAAATAGCAAAGTGCAGCAACAAAGAAATTGTATGGAGCAGAACAGGTGATTCTGGATGACCAGTCTGGACTGTCTATGGTGAGAGGTACGATTCTTTTGAATTCTACCCTCATGCAAGTGTTGTTCGATACTGGTGCATCACATTCTTTTCTTGCTTCTCATATTGCTGATTTTCTAAACTTAAGAGTTGAAATGATGCCCTCTATGATAAAACATCAAACATATCGTGGGGAAAGGGAATGTAGATCCTTCGTATGTAGAGCATGTTCTATAACAGTTGATGGAGCTGAGCTGAAATGGAATTTCTCTATGCTGGAGATGGATGTCTATGATATAATCCTGGGTATGGATTGGTTGATAGCGTTTAGGGCTCACATCGACTGTTATATCAGATTAGTTAGTTTCGTGACTGAGGATGGCATCGAGCATCTCTTTAGAGAATAAAGAGTGGTGAAGGCTGATGAAATGGGTTTTTTGGCACCAGCTGTGGCAACAATCTCTTACAAGTTGGCTGCGTTAAACTTGGAATCAGTGGACGAGATCTCGAAAGATAGTTTTCCAGTAATTGTAGATCAATTTCCTGATGTGTTTCCTGAAAACTTCTTAGGGTTACCACCTGTAATAGAAGTGGAGATTACGATTGATCTCCTACCGGGGACTAGTCCTATCTCACTTCCATCTTATAGGATGGAACCAACGAAGTTAAAGGAATTGAAAGTGTAGTTGGAAGAACTGGAATGCAATGGTTTTATTCGGCCAAGCGTTTCCCTATGGGCAACACTAGTTTTGTTTGTAAAGAACGTAAATAGAACTCTGAGACTATGTGTGGATTATCATAGACTTAACCAAGTTAAGATAAAGAATAGATATACACTTCAACGCATTGATGACCTATTTGATCATTTTAGGGGAGATCAGTGGTTCTCTAAGATTCAGTTATGGTCAGGATATCCCCAGTTGCATGTTCAGAAGGAGGATATTCCAAAAATAGCCTTCATAAGCAGATATGGACACTAATAATATGTAGTAATTCCTTTTGGTCTAACGAATGCACCATCCGTCTTCATGGATTTGATGAATCAAATATTTCAGCAATATCTGGATTCTCTTGTTGTGGTTTTTGTCGACGACATGTTGGTGTCTTCAAGAACAAGGGCTGAGCATGGGAAACACTTGGAGAGAGTGTTGGAAATCTTGAGGAACCATCAGTTGTATGACAAATTATCAATGTGAAATTTTTGGATACAAGAGGTACGTTTTCTGGGCCATGTCGTCTCTGAGAAAGGGGTGTCAGTGGATCCAGAAAAGATAGAAGTTGTTCTTTCTTGGAAACCGCCGAAGAATGTCTTTGAAATACAAAGTTTTCTTCGTCTAGCTGGTTATTATGGATGCTTTGTGCATGAATTCTCATGACTAGCTTCGCCTATGACAACATTGACAAAGAAAAATAATGCATTTCAATGGAATGAGGAATGTCAAAGTTATTTTCAAGATTTGAATGTCCGCCTAACATCAGCACCCATCTTGATATTGCCTGAATCAGGAGAGGGGTGTGTGGTGTATTGTGATGCATCAGGATCAGGGTTGGGCTATGTTCTCATGCAAGGAGACCATGTTGTTGTTTATGGGTCAAGGCAGTTGAGGGTGCATGAGAATAATTACCCCACACATGACTGAGAATTGGCTGCAGTCGTCCATGCTTTGAAGACATGGAGACATTATCTTTTTGGTGAGAAATTTACTATGTTTACGGAACACAAAAGCTTGAGACCCATTTTCTCACAATGATATTTGATCCCGAGGAAGAGGATATGGATGGAGTATCTTCAAATGTTCGACTTAGAATTGATGTATACACCGGGTAAGGGCAATTCGGTGGCCGATGCATTAAGAAGGAAGTCGTATGCTCAGTTTGCAAAGGAATATTCAGGTTAATGGCAGTTGATGTTGGTCTTAACCGACATGCATGTGGAATTTGAAGACCGAGGTGATGTTGCTGTTTTCTTGTCAGCTACACTTGTTCCTAATTTGGTGGAGATAGTAAAGGAGGCACATGCATCTGATGTAGACTGTGTTGCAATGAGTTCAGAACTCAATAGTGGGGAGACCATTGAGGGATAGAGCTAGATGGGAGTTCAGTTTTGTAGTTTCAAGATCGGATGGTTGTACCTTTAACTGCTCAGGAACAACTCCTTCATGCTTACCACCATTCCAGATGGGTTGTACATATGGGTAAACAAAAGATGTATAAGGCATTGAAGACATAGTTTTGGTGGAGCGGCATGAATGGGAAGGTGGTTGAGTTCGTCTCGCGATGCTTAACTTGTCATCAGGTTAAAGCAAAGCATCCGAGACCAGCTGGTATGTTATAGTATTTACCTATCCCAGTGTGGAAATGAGAGCATATAGCAATGGATTTTGTTACAGGTCTTCAAAGAACGGTCTGGAAAAACAATTCCATCTAGGTGATAGTGGATCATCTGACCAAGTCGGCCCATTTCACCCCTATTTGTGAAACTCATATGGTAGAAGATATTTAAAAAATCTATATTCGGGAAGCGGTAAAAAGACATGTTGTACCAGTTTCAATCATTTCAGACAGATACACAAGGTTCACATCTCGTTTCTGGAAATCCTTACAACAAGTTCTAGGGACTCAGTTGACGATGAGCACATCGTATCATCGTCAGACATATGGGCAATCTGAGTATACAATACAAACGTTGGAAGACATGTTGTGGGCTTATGTAATGGATTTTGATGGATAGTGGGAAGATCATGTTCCTTTAGTGGAGTTCTCATACAATAATAGATATCATGTTCGATATGCATGGCTCTGTTTGAAGCATTGTATGGGCATCCGTGTCGTTCTCCACTATGTTGGGTGGAAATGGGTGAAACTTCACTATTTGGGCCGAGCCTTGTCCAAAAAAAAACAGTGGAGAAGATTCAGTTTAATAGAAAGATGATGGAGACGGCTCAAAGTCATTAGAAATATTATTCAGATCACCGTCGCAGACCGTTGGTGGTTGTTGTGGGTGATCATGTCTTCTTTTGGATCTCTCCAAGACTTGTACATCATCATTTTGGGAAGTAGAGAAAATTATCTCGTTGATATACGAGCCCTTTTGAGATACTATAAAGAGTTGGCAAGTTGACATATCGGTTGGCATTACCACCACGGTTCAGTGCAGTGCATAGTGTGTTCCATTTATCTCAGTTGAAGAAGTATCAGCCTGATCCTGACCATGTGATCATATGGGAGCGCATTGACCTAGAGCAGGATGATTCATTTTTACACATCCCGGTGCAGATTGTGGATAGACAGGATAATGTATTGCATGGAAAAAGCATCGGCCTAGTGCGTATTTTGTGGCAACATGGTCAGATTCAAGAAGAGACTTGGGAATGTTAGAAAGAAATGAAAGAGCAGTGTCCAGAACTCTTTCAGGAAACCCGAGGTTTTATACTTTTTGGGGACAGAATGGTCAATGGTGGGGAGAGTGTAGTACCCCCGGTTTCTGGTATGTAACCCTAAATTGATTCTTTTCTTATTGTAAATGTTATGGGTGACGTGTGGGAGATTTGGGAGAACTTGTAATGATGTTTGGAGGCAAGGGGGAAGCCGCACGGTCGGCGCACAGTTTGTCTAACCATGTAGCCAATCCATGCGCAGTGGTTATTGGAGGCAGTAGCTTCCGCATGGTCGGTGCACAGTTTGTCTAAACCGTGCGGCCAAACCGTGCATGAATTATGGCTGAGGTAGAAGCTAATGCACAGTAAGTGCGCGGTTTTTCAAACTGTGCAGACTAACCGCACCGACACTTAAAGTTAGATCCTAAAATTGTGGATTTAACTCGTTTTTCCTTTAATTGCCTTTTTAAACCTCCTAAGCGGCTCTAACTCGAGATTACTCTCCATTGAAGGTTGGAAGAATTATCCCAAGCATTTCAGAGGCGATCCAAAGGCATCTCTTGGCGAATTGAAGCCAGATTCTTAAGGTATGTGATCGTTCTTGATCGGTTTCTTAGATCTACGTAGATATAATTCCCCTCTTCTTTAATTTTCTTAGATCTACGCTCGTTGTGTGTAGATCTAAGGGTGTGGATGCCAAATATGACAAGATTTAGTCATGGTTGTGTTAGGATAAGTGATCTAAGGAGGGTTTTTGGAGTTTTTACCCGGTGTTCTTGGTGTTCTTCGTCTCTCGGTTGGTTTCGCCCAAATTGTTGAGGTAGGTGGCTTCACTGTCGATTCCTCTTTCTTAGAACTTGAAGGCTTAGTTCAAATTGATTCAATTTCTAGGTTTTGATTGTGAAATTTGGTGCAAATCATGTTATAAATCTTCTTCATTTTTGATTTATGGGTTTTGATGAAATTGCGGAAATTGAATGAATGGTTTGTGCAAAGTATTTTGGTTTCTTTATTTTAAAATGGTGATTTTAAAATATGGATATGATGGATTTGGAAAATGGTTTGGAGAAAAAGGTTTTTAATAAAGGTGTTGTTTTATTGAAATGGTTTTGGCATGGTTGAAATAGTGTGTGCGTTCATATTGCATTTACGAGGCTTAGTTGAAATATGACCTTGTGCTCGGTGCCAAAAGTGTAATGGAACATGGGGAATAATTACCTTGTGACGACATGGTAGATCGACGAGAGACCTCTCATGAGTATGGAAATGTCATAACGATTCATGCATGGGTAATGATGTGGTTATGTGGAATGGAATTGTTATGCCAAAGTGGAAAATGTTGTCTTGATTTGGAAACTTGGTTTGGTTGTTTTTCTTGGAAAAGATAGTTTTGGTTGGAACATTGGGTTGGTTGAAAAATGGTTTTGATTTAGAACCTATTATATTGTGAACTGTTTTGGAATTGTTTTATATAAATTGTTTTATATAAATGTGCTAACATGTTTTGTCCTAGAGGCATGGGTTGGGAAATCATCGGGGAAAACCTACTGAGTTTCATTACTCACCCCCTACATTGGAACGATGATGATTTTGCAGATGTCATATACCGGGGTGTTGGAAATGGTAAAGTGTCACATGTTTATAGCACTACTTCGTGATTCTTGGGCGGGGTAGTGATGTTGGAGCATGGAGCTTGTGGAGCATTGGATTCCTTTTTGTCTTTGAGTCTTTCCGGTTGTCTTTCCGCTGTTTACTCTGATCTTGTTTTGGTTTCCGCTGTTTCACTTTGGTTAGTTTATTATGAAATAAATGGCTGAACTTCCTTGGGTTTAAATCATGCATTGTATAGTGGTTGCCTGGAGACTTTTATATAGTTTTCATGGTTTGTTGGTAGTTTTCATTTAAAGGGTAAATCGTCCCCCATGTACTTTGAAACCCTTTGGCATTTATTTCCAGCCTTTGGCACCATGGGGATGTCGCTTAAGGCCAAGTAATAACTCATTGAGCTATCAAGATAATGAGAATTGGCGGGTCATTACAACTGATTATGCTTATTTACTTCTAGAAGTCCCCCAAAATTAAAGGGTTATGCCTCCAACCATCATTTCAAAGCCTCTAGTGGTATGTAAATGGAATCTGAGAACCCATTTATGTGACTCCATGTGCTCTGTTGCACTTACAATCACCCTTCACTGCATTAGATCAGTGATCCCAGAAGCATCATAAAAAATCTATCCCAATACTTCCAAAAATCACTCTCCCAGATGTCGTTCACGTAAACTCCTTGAATCCAATAGAAAAATCATGCTCAATATGACCTCAATAATTTTGAACCATGACCCCATATCCAATGGTAAAGAACATGATGAAAAGTGGGAAGAAATTCACAATGAAGAAGGTAAAACAATGTTGGAAAAGAATTATTTTACAACGATCACATAATTTGGAATCCATGGGTGTTAGAATATTATTAAAAATAAATTGATTTTAGAAAATTAATTTAATCATAGGGGAACATGTAAAGGGTGTGAATTCATAGATCAAAGAAAAAATATATAAATACATTTTGAATATTTTAATCAAAATGGTGGAGACCATAATTGTTGATCCCTACCTCAATTTGGATTGATCATTGGTGAATAATGAGAACGATAGTGATGAGGACGATTTTATACATACATTTCATTCACTACCCCATTATCCGACATGATTAGATTCCACATCATTCACTATTTCCATCCAACAATAAGGAATGTCAAATCCTCCTATCAAATCCTCTAAGGGTTAAATATCTATCCCTAGATACTTTATATAAGTGGGTACTTATAGAGGTTTATCTAGGATTTTTACTTTAAAATTAATAATATTTTTTTTTATTTTTTTATTAAATGCATCCGTCAATGGTCAACTCCCTCAGAACTTCTGACGCTGACAAAACATAGGTCACACCTAAGGTAAAACCGACATTATTGAGTCCACTATGGTCTTGAATATTCCATATGATGCCCCAAACATTGGAAAATAAATTTACAATGAAACCAGGAATTAATGTGCATTAAAATATATTAAAAATGTTAATATATTTACTCTTTAATGCTCCCATACATCTCTAGAACACAAACCAAGCGAGTGGTCCATATCTATAGGATCCTCTCCTGCCGATACTTGATCACCATTTGGTACTTCATGAAGGTGGATCCATCCTCTATGTCTATATCACCCCAATAAAAGACATACATAGGTTAATGCACATATCTCCAAATCTGCGACACATGGTTGATGTCATGTACTAGGTCCAACTACGGGGACAGGTCTATGGAAAAAACTAGAAAACCCTCTATAAGATCTCAAACGGCATAATGAACATCATGGAAAGCTTTCCTCCCAAGAAAAACCTCATTAATCCTCATCATGTGGATACTCTTATAAAAACATGGCCTCCCTGGTCGAACTCCAAGGGTCCAAAATGTCAAGCTATGTAAGATTTCCATCTACTCTGGGTTATCCTCATATGCTCATGGATCAGTTGAACTTTCACAATCGTCACCCACACCATCTATAAACCACCAATAGATGTCATTACAATCTTTTTCCATAATAAATTTGAACTAAAAGGTCTCTCATATAGGGCCTAAAAATGTTCCATGGGGATAGTAGATTGATAATTGTTGTTATAAGAAAACTCTACCAATAGAAAATGATACTCCCAACTCCAGTCGACATCCAAAATAGAAGCCCTCAGTATATCCTCCAATAGAAAGAGACACTTCTTGGATTTTACATCCATCTATGGTTAGAACATCATTCTCATCCTCAACATACAAATTAAATGAACCTCACATCCCATTTTGAGATGATCATGGAGGGAACCCCATGAATCTGTATAATTTCCCACATGTACAACAACTTCAAACTCTCAATTGAACTCTGCTCTTGGATGGAATGAAAGTGTATTTAATTCATAATTCTTTCAACAATCATCTAGATAGAATCATGGTATATCATTATCCATGAAATCCCTATAAAAAATCGTTGTTTATTCCTTCCCATTTTATCATAGAGACCTCAAGAGGATGTGGAAAACCTATAAAAAATTAGTGATCACATTTTACCTGACGACATGTGGGACATTGAGGGATGAACATAGAAATTATCTTCCACATTCTAGAAAAAAACAACCGTTGAATATTTTTGTGAATATTTTCTATAGGGATATATATAACCAAGGGGTAAGTGTGAAACTTCATCATCATCACATCTTGCATCAAGACTGGAACCATTGTCCATCTCTAGAAATGGGTGATGTGCTCCCATCATTCATAGAATCCATTAAGTGGATATCCTAAGGATATTTTTAAATGTAGACACTCATAGTAGATGTATCCCAACTTATTTTCTCTAAAATACTGAAAAAATAGTGGAGTAACCACCATTTACTTAAGAAAAACTACACCCCTATCATCTTTTAGGTTCTCCTACAAAAACCCAACTACATAGATACCTCATCTACTAGGTGATAAAGAGACTACATTCTAAGAGAATGTGCCAATGCATTTTCCTTCTCATAATTATAGACCATTTAAAAGTCATAGTCCCATAGTAACTCTACCCTATGGCTCATAATTAGGTTATGATATCTCTATGTGAAGAAATAAATGATACACTAATGGTCAGAGTAAACAATAGAATTATCATTGAGAATATAATAAATTTTTTTCAATATAATAAATACCACCCCTTCCAAATCCATGCAATGAGTCGTGTATTTTGTCTCCAGGGGAATCAATTTCCTTAAGACATATAAAATAACTTCCTTTCTCTGTAACAACAAAAAATTGATCCCATCTCTAGAGGAACCATAAAACACTATGTAATTCACTCCCCCTACTGTAGTCTCTACATTAGAGAATCATCTAGTCTTATCCTCAAATCCACAAAATATCTCTAAAACTACTTGATCCAGATAAACAAATACTCTTTTCACATCAGGGTAGAAATTTAAGCTATTAATATGTATAATTACTCCATGAACCACCTATAGTACCCTATCAATCAAGGGAAACATTTCACCCTAGATATGATCTTGGGTCGATCCGAAGTAGGAACCACATAAATCTTTTTTGTGTCTAAAGATAAAAAATGAAACAAGATTAAAATCCACAAAAAATTAACCATAGAAATATAGAACATGATATTTTAGAGATTACTCTAATGCTAGTTCTCTTGGAATAATTCTAGGACCATCCGTATATGATATTTATGAAACTTATCTAACATAGAGTAAATGAGTATGTCATCAATCAAGAAAACCAAAAATCAGCCATTTTATGGAAGAAAGATCTGATTAATAAGTTCCATAAACATATCAAGGTCATTCATAACATCAAAATGAATCACTAGGAACTCATTAGTTCTATACTAACATCGGAATGAAATCCTAGTAATATCATCCACATAAACTCTCAACTAGTTTTAACCAAAACTAAGAATAATCATTGAGAACATACTCATGCCTTGAAACTGGTCAAAGAGGTTATCAATACATGGTAATGGGTACTTTTAATTTATCATAACCTAGTTAGAATTAGGAAAATCCAAACCAAGCCTCAGTCTCCCATCTATCTTTTTCACGAATAACAATGGAGTCACCTAGGGGGACAAACTGAGTCTAATAAAACCCTTCTTCTGAAGGTCTTCCAACTACACCCTTAGCTCTTGGATCTCAGTAATGGTCATATGATATGATACAAAAGATTTCAATGCATTCTTGGGGTTCAAGTCGATGTATAAGTCTATCTACCACCTTGGAGGTAGTCCTATAATATCCTTAGGGAGGATATAAATAATTTACACCACTACTAAAGGAATCTAGCCTATTAGTGTCCCCACTAGACCCAAGACTAAACACACCAACTAATGAGTGATGGGTTGCGGCTTCCTACCCACAAGATCCACTCAATCCACTAAGAGTTCTCTCTCGCCCGAAAAAGATAATATCATCCAATCAGTCCAAGGAAACTTAACTGGTCTGTGATGATATTCAGTCAAGGTCTATTCCATGGACAACTATTCCATACCTAATATTATTTCACGTGGTTTCATCATGAAGACCAAGAGGTCTCACAAGAAACACTCTCCACTGGAATCTAAATCGCATAGCTAGAAAATAACTAATATCAAAAATCATTTTTTTGTAAAAACATCTAGTTTTAGATTCTTGGATAACATCTCAAATGTGTGATCAAACTATCCCAAAAGGGATAATAAATAAAAAAATGGGTGAATAATATGTCTACAAATTCTAGGGAAACTTTATAAAAGATGAAAATATTACCTCGAATCATATCATAAATAGCATGGTCGTTTTCCTTCATAGCTTGCAGTAATCCACAGCCTCAACGTCCAAATGTTTAAGCATAACATGGGAATTCTGGTTGTGGTAATGGAATAAAATCATATCAGTAGCCTCCACCTATAGATCCAACCTCTAGAGGTTTACATACTCATCTATTTTTACCATGTCTCTCAGGGATTCCCTCACAATGCTTGGGAGATCCCTGATTATGGTGTTTCCTCTTCCATGGTGATCCATTCACCACCAACCTATATTTTTTAGAAGAAAAGATCAAAAAATCATGTTCCATGTGACTCCTACCATTACAATAATAACATTGAACCTCTCCACAATGACTAGATCCACTACACGATCCATTAGCCACATACCCACATTTCTGCATCCAAGAACGACAACGCCACCTCTACCAAGACCTCAATCCCTAATACCAACTAGAAGATGGGTAATTTTCAAATTTATTATACCAATGACTATATCCAACCACATTCTGTCCCTCTTCTAGGAATATCTCAGTCACTAGATACCCCTATATTACTCTAGAACATGTCCAAAGGCATAAAAAGACTATGTTGACATGAATGTCTCTATAGAGACCCTAATCAAGAATCCTTGACTGGAATAATGTACATTCAACCATTTTGAGGGAGTATCGTGGAAGGTAATTTTACATCCATGAATACCCAGTAACAGACACATTATCCTACTATAGCTTAAGCATAATGTATATCCAAACTAAGCATATACATGAGGGGTAATACATATCATGAATTAACTATTGGAAGTTAGAGTACGAGAGCATCATATTATCATGGGTCTACGTGACTAGGATTCACAAAAACCATATTACTCCATATAAAAGACTGGATACCTATGAAACCATCTTCTCTATTAGGGACCAAAAAAAGAATAAAGACTCAAATCACTAAATAAATACAATCATCTTCTTCTGGAGGATTTGTGTCTCTATTGAATCTCAGTATTATCTAATGATAGAACTTGCATAACATGCCAATCTTGAATGTATCATCAACCTGAAAAACATGTACTATTTTTTATGTGAATGGTGGGGACACTACTCCCATCCTTAAAATATAAAACATCTCATGAGATATCCCCTAAAATAATGACTCATCACTCAATGGATTGTATTAGTAACAATGATGGATGTCTTCATGGAGGCATTCTGAAAGTGATCAATATGTACAATGGTTAGATGAAGATATACATATGGTGAGATGACTCATAAATAATAGTAAAAGGCTCAATTATATTTTATTCATGCACCAAGTTAACCACAACTGATGTATTGATATTCCGAGTTTACTAGATGTTGGTTAGAGTCTCGGTGAATAGATATTTCAGCTGCCACACCATCACTAGGTTCCTTGAACTAAAATACACACTCAAGAATCTTGAAAAACATTTCCTAAAGTCCCAACCAATCCTAAAAAAGGGGAAAACACCAACCACCATACCATGGAATGAAATATTAAGAAAAAAAACTATAACAAACTAAACCACTATGGCCCTCTTGGTTGTAAGAAGGCCAAGTCTTCATATCCCCAAGTCCACCTCTAGTAGGATAGGGGCTGAAGATAATCCCAAAGAAGGAAAAATTAAATTAGTGGACTTTTCACAATATGTCTAAAAAATACCCAACCATATTCATGAAAATGTGACGAGGAATATAAATTATAACAATATATAGAGTGTAAAAATGCATGCAATAACCTCTAATAAAATACAGGAGCATACGATATTATAAACCAAGATGATAGGAAAAAACACACCCAACAAAAAATAAAGTACCAACCTCAATTCTTTTTGAAAAAGGAATGATTAAGAGATTCCACCTCTTGATCTCCTTGTACGACACTCGTATGTGGTCAATGGACACATGTACCCATAAACTCAAACAAAGTCTCTACTGATCTATCCATTGTCCTCATAAGGCATGAAACATATGGGAAAATTCTATGCTCAGGTGAGTTTATACATACATAGTAGGATTCCCCAAAACTAATAAGGAATAATTTGAAGGATTAAAAATATGTTATCTAGATCCATAAAAAAAGGAAATTAAAATAAAAGAAATATATTATCATAAAGAACCTAGATGTGATATAAACGGGATCTCCTTATCTATAGCCCAATTCACAGTCGATCGGTTTTCCAGAATATCCCAAGTCAATCATCAATGAAAAAAATTAATCCCAACCTCATAAATGTTTGTATAGAGGGGTCTACTCCAAGATAATGTGATCCAATTTCAATGGATCCACAACTCTCATTGAGTACCTTCACATCTCTAGAGCTTGAAGAAGGAGTACCACTCTGTAGATAGAGGACACACACTTAATGTAGGGGAGTATTAACTCTACTTGTAACTCGCTGAACCTGGTTACCTAGACCTCGTTCATTAGATTAATACATTGTCATGATTACAAGTAATCATGGCCCAAAGTATCGATCAATTTGGTAGTCTTAGATAAAATATTACGTATATGAACATTACATTAAAATTTCTTACGTAAAATAGAGAATAGATAATCCTTTGATTATGCCATTATTCTCCAATCTTAACCCTTCATATCAATGATAATACAAGTCTTGGAATCCTGGGAAAATAAAACATAAGAAATAGGTGAGCTCAGATTCTTAGTATGGATAAATAATTTAGCGCAAGCTATATAATTTTAAGGAATGATATATATTAAAAAAATCAGCCTTTAAAAAAACATGAAGAAAATATGGTAAAAATAAGTCAAACATTACCATATAAACATGAACATGGATATTATACTAGTCGAATAATCACATGTAATAACTAATTTCATAACAAGGGATGAAAAATTGCAGACATAATTACTACTACGTCCTGGCCTTGTGCTAGGACAGAACACAACTATTCTGTAAAGTCCTTGTGCCAAGACACTAGTGAGTCTCGTGAGATACACCGATGAATCAATGGGATACTAAGGGCCTATACCATTACATACTAAGTCCAATAAATTCCTTATATGACATGGATGAAACATAACATAATCATCTGTTTTAAAACTATAGCTTACGAAATGTCAATAACCTAACCAGAAACCATGAATGGTATACAAAAAGAACATCCACAATCAAACATATCATAACTCATTCAATACAATAGAAAATATTGTATTATAAAAAATAAACCTCAAGTAAGAATAATATCCATTAAAGAAATTTGAAATAGTTTAAAATGATTAGTAAAATTCTTTGAGAGAAATATCCTATTTTTCTTGAAAGAAATTATAATTCTCACAATTTATAAAAAAATTATTTAAAAGAGATTATTGAATAAGAGGGTACCAGAACACATTGAAACATTTGAAAAGAATTAACATTTTAAAACAATCATGTCCATATAAATAAATCCATAAAATCATTTTTAAAATAATGATATAAAATAAAATGATTTATAAAAATAAATATTTAAGACATTTGAAATGATGATCAAGTTTAAGATTTCCTTCCATATAACCTTAAAACATTCCCTTATGATTTTTTTTATGAAACATGGATATGGATGATAAATATGTCTCTATAATTAATTACACATAAACAATGTCAAAAAATAATTAGATTGAGAAATTAACCATTACCAATGGTCTGATACTCTTTGTATGCATCTGAAACTCTTATATAATGTTTTTAAACATATTATTATTTTATATCAGAGTCTTAATAAAATTTATTATATCATACATGATCCTATTATGACTTTATATTACCCATTTATTAACAATTCCAAGTTAATTCAATATTTCAGGTAATATTGATTTTTTATCAAACGTTTTTTGACTTGTTATTCTTGATAATATTACTTAGATAATGATTTACTTACTTCCTTAATTTTTGATATGATTTATATATCATATATATATATATAAGATAGATAGATATATAAAGTAATACAACATTCATGGAGATTGTATGACGTGCATACAAATGAATTCAGTTTCCGTTTTCTTATCGTATTGAATGGAAGTATGTGAATGCAAGATATGTACATATATATATATATATCATTAAAGTAGACTTATTATGTCATATATTTCATAATTATGAATAATATTTATTATTATAATCTCCTTGTATGGTTAAAGTATATAATTAATCTCATCGCGTCATGGATATGGTAAGTGGTATGTACGCACGAGCGATAATGTCATTTTCTTAATGGTCAAATGGTATAGAATTTGATGGAATAAGAATTTTCAATAAGTAATATCTAGTTATATGTATTATTTACATCCAAAAAATGACAAGGGAACCTCAAGGGGATCATTAATGATATTTTTATCATTATTTATGTAATTTGGTCGAATCTTAGATATTGAGGATATTTATATCATTTGATAAAATAGTATTTGTTTTAAAAACTCATTTATGTCAATTTTGACACTATTTAGTAATTGAATTTTTGTTAAAGTAATGACACCTTGATTTTTTTAAACCATATGTATTATCTCATCCATAATATGTAAATGGAATCCAAAAAATCATGGATGGAATCAAAACATTCAAATTACATTTATTTTAATATTTACAAATTCATTTATTTGAATAATTCATTAATAAGGTGATCACTACATCATTACTATGTCATAAATAAATATATTTATCTAATGTTTTATAATTTTAGATAAAATACCCTAATGTATGATATTTTTTTAGATTTCAAATTACTATTTATATACATAGATATTAGTTATATAACCCTATAATAAAATTGATTTTGTAACAGATATATGTTACTGTTATAATAATCATTACTTTAAATAAATTCTTATAACATGTCATTATCACACCCAAGTGGTCCCATCGAGACCAATGATCGGCCTAAGGATTGATATGGATAGATATATCTCATCCAAAGATATTAGGAAATGTGTAAGGTTAGATTAATATTATTATAATATTTTTTTACTCTTATTTACATGATTTACCCTTTAACCATAATAAATAAAAATAATTACTGAAGTTACTATTCATAATGTCAAAAAATAAATGGTTCCTATTTACAGAATTTGGACTATCTGATTCCAAATATGGAATCCATTTTTCAAAATTCAGTTCACAGAGTTTGCCGAAATTAATTTAAAATTAATTCCCATTTTCAAATCAAGAAAGCGGGTTTTTGAGAAGTAAAAACTATCAAAAGATTGAAATGTGTTTATGTCCAATTTAAATGTGAAGTTACTTCCAATGAACTAAATTAAATTAAATTATAAAATAATAATATAATTTTACTTTAAAATTAATCAATGTTATAATCTAACATAATAAATTATTTTGATTAAAAATGTTGTTTTCAATTAAAATTTAGTATTTTCAGTGTTCATCAAAATATTAAAGTTATCTGAAAAGTACCAAAATTTTATCCAAACTAAATTTTTATTCCCTATTTCTAAATAAGAATTTAATTTCTTCAAATTAAATATATAAAAGTGACAAATATTGGATTTAAAAAGGGTTCTCTATTAAAAGGCAGAAAACTGCATTATTTGGAAAATACTTATTTCATCTGAAAAATTGAATTTTTCGTCATATTATGTCTAAGAAACAAAATTGATGAATTTTAAAATTATATGGGATACATAAAATTAAAAATTTATTTAATACAATTCATAACCTATTTTTAAACACATAATTTTATAGGTTGAGGTGCGCTTGAACTTGTTGTCGAGTACATCACAAACTATTGAATTATATAAAAAGGAAGCATACCATGGAATCTTGTGGTGTTACATTATCCACTCCTTCAATAAATTTCGTCCTCGAAATTTAAACTCGTGATTGAAAACTAGGGGTTTGATATTTCAAAATATCTTATTTGAAATCCCACATCAAATAATGGATTAATGAGACCTCTTGTAATGCCCTGACCCCAAAAGCCCAGAGTCAGTACATTATTTTGTATCATTGGCATGATCTATAAGGCCCTAGCCTTAAACCTTACTTAATCTTGAGTTATTAAAAGATTACACATTGAGGATCTTTTCAGGTTTATAGTTTTAGAGAATTAGATCATGAAACTTGCATTACATTCCACATTTAAACAAAGTGGTTACATAAAAGACAGTATTCATTCTTCCCATCAACGGGAACATATTTAAAATATAACACGGATTCTTTCTTGACACATCCTTGACACTATCATCACATCATGTACATTTACCTTGACCTGTGAAAAACATTTCAAAAACTTGGGATGAGCATAAAAAGCTCAGTAAGAGTTATAAAAATATGGAAAGGAAACATGAGTTCATATATACAAAAGAATGAAATCATACTTTACCCATAAAACAAAGGCACTTTAACATACCTCATCAAACCATGAATAAATCATAGAAATCATAAGACATAAAGGTAACTTGAGGCATTCATAACATTCTTACGTAGGGAGTAACCCTCTTGGTTACGTTTGGAATACCCATCACAGTATATTCCCTAAATCTCTTCGGAGAAACCTTAACGTTTCACTCCTTCGCGTTACCCAATGCATTGGAGAGCTATATCGGGCTCACCCGCCCTTAGTTTATCATGGAACCACCCGTTCTTCATAACAATGCCCAAGAACCATAACATAATCGTATCACATAAACATGAATAAAGGAAACATATCATTTCCACATTTCAATCACAATATAACATTTTAGGATATTGAAATAATGAATCCATTCAAAAAGAAACCATTTCCAAAACCATTTAAAACATTTAATAAAGAGATTTTTGAATCAAACTGTCCCATACCACCTTGAAACTTTTAACATTTTAAACCATTAATATCCATATAAATAAATCCTTAAAACCATTTTGAAAACATGGATATTAATAAGAACAAATAATTAAAACATTTAAAACGATATTTTGGTTAAAGGGGTTTTACCAAAATTAGAGACACTTGAATACAATAATCGAGGAATAACATTTAGTTAGAACATTATTATATCATGAGAATAAAAGGATTCATGATATAATACTCCAAAGGACAGTATATACACCATATAAGAGTGAATTGGTGCATAACAATAATGAACACTCAATAGAAATGTCAAATGTGATGAAATCCCTTATAAAGAAGGTATCCTTAAATTAAGGACAGATCAATCTCAAAATATGTGTGAAAAATATAAATACACCCAATATAAGTGGATATTAAGTGTAAAACACTAAAAGGTCATTCACACATATTCAATGGATGACATATTCAATGACTACATGTTGAACCCAAAGAAATCGAAATTGGGTTAAAAAGTTCCCTTGACAGCCTAACGGCATCACATCAAAATGAGTTGATGAGAGATAAAAAGTGTATCTCATCACTTGTACATAAAATTTACATCAATAAGGATATATGATAACATATCCCAACATAACAATATGTAAATTAAAAGACCCAACAAAGATGTCTTTTTAAAAAAGAGGAGGGTGAAAGGTTCCCTTACCGACTTGGGTATCTTTCAAAACATACACCCCATGAAAGAAGGACAATAGATCATTGATGTAAATACTCATAAACGAAAGTATATTACACAAAGAGTAGAATAATGGGCAGTACATACACCACTTAATGGAATTTGTGGCAAATGTAGCATAAATCTCACGGGAATAAAAGTGAGATGAAAAATCCCTTACGAAAACTCGGCAGCCTAACGGCGCCACATAAAACTTCCGAATATGGATTGATGAGATAAAATAGGGTATCTCATCACATTAAAATAAAATGTACAGCAAGAGGAATATAAAATAACATCCCCCAACATTACAAAGAGGAGCTTAAAAGAAGTGACATAAAGGAGAGTACATAAAAAGAAAGAGAGTGGTTAGATCTCTTACGAAAGTTCGGCAGCCTAACAGCGCCACTCAAAACTTCCAAAATGGATTGATGAGAGAGAATAGGGTCTCTCATCACATGAACATAAAAATTACAGTAAGTTTAATATAAAAGATCATCCCAATAACAAGAAAGATGAGCTTTAAAAGAAATGACATAAAAGTGTGTACTTAAAAAGAAAGAGAGGAGTAGGATCCCTTACCTCGGGTCCGACTTGACTCGATCGTTCTTTAATCTCCTGAATAATAAACTTGAGTTAATTTATAATTCCTTAAGAACCTTTTTCAAGTTCATTATTACTTTTATACCACTTATTACCATGTCATAAACATTATGTAATCATTTAAGTTAATAATATTTGTTTTGCCGATATTTGGTTCTTAAGTCGAAAGTGGACTTCTTAGAATTACATGTTGTTCGTGTGGCCAAATGTTTATTATATCCAGAATTGTATTCATTATGTAGATATCATATATGTCATATATATCCAGTACATGCATGCATTTATAACATTACATAATCATTTAGAGGTAAGAAATGAAATGCACCGTTCATGGAGACGGTAAGCCGTACGTACGCATGAACGCTACTTTCATTTCTATTTCGTATTTTATAGAATGGAATAATAATGATATAAAGGTACATTATAATTCCAGTATAATATCATATATAATATCATATTTCCATCCTTTATACATCCCACATATGGTATTTAACGAATCAAATCACTTTGAGGGGGCGGTAGTCCGCACTTCCTTAAATGAAGATATCGCGTATACCCATAATGGAAGCCATAAAGGTAAGACAAAAATGAAAAATACAGAAGAATAAATAAAACATAAACATATTATATATCATATATAAAAATAGTGACATCATAATGGCCACCTTTGAAGGTGTTAAATGAGTATTGAACAATCATCGTTTCGGGAGGCAGAATTTCACCATCCACGGAAACCGTATGTTCTTTAACTATTTGATGTAGTTGTGTGAGATTGTAGCTAGAATAAATCTTATAACAACATCATAGTATATTGACGATACTGGTGTTGTTACAAAAGAAGTAAATAAAAAGATTTTAGGGGGTTGGAGAAGCAATATAAAACAAATGAACATGAGAGAATGAATTACCTTTAAAAGTGTAACTCCTTTTGATTTGAGCCTAAAGGCTTCCTTTGAAAGGATTCTGCCCAAAGGGAATCCTCTAGGATGAGGAGAGGGATGTGTAGAGAGTAAATGAGAAGGGGTTGTCCGAGACAAAGTCTTGAGGAGTGTTTTAAATGAGGTAGAGGTGGGGGCCTTTTATAAGAGGAGAGGAGGGGTACTTTTGGAAAGTAAAGAAATATTACTTTATTTGAAAATGTGTTTCGGTTTCAAAAGGTCCCACATTGATATAATTCATGGATAAGGTGATAAGTCTTCGAAATCCACTCATCCAATAAGTTTTGGACATGTGTAGTTCATAGATTTTACATTATCTTTCCATTTTATTTAAATCGTCAAATAATGATGTCATCGCTGCATCATTATTATGTCATAAATAATTTAATTTATTTAATGTCTAAAAATTATAAAAAAATACTATGAGTTAGGAAATCTTTTTATCTTTCCAATTAATATTTATAATCAAAAAGATGAATTGTATAACCCCACTTAAAAGTTGTTTTAGTAAAACATATCATGTTTGTGTCAATTTTACTTTTACATTAAATAAAATGTTATTTATGTCATTTCCCAACCAAAGTGGATCCATTGGGTCCCCAAGTTGACCCATGGCTTGTCATGATCGGCCATGATACATCCAATGAGGGTAAGACATGTGTCAAGCTCATCTCATTTTATTAAAGCATTATTTTTACCTTAAACTACACTAATTACCACTAATCGCGATTAAAAACTTAATAAGTTACTATTCACCAAAAAATTATTTTAATCTCAATGAACCACATTTTACTTCTTAATTACAACCATGTATGTCGGATTTTTGAAAATCAAAACACAATGATAGCAAAATTTCATTTAAATGGAAAATCAGTTTTTATAAGTACCACTTAGTGGTTTCACTATTCATCAAAAATTGAAGTTTTTCAGAAAAATCCCAAAAATTCACCCTAAGCTATATTTGATATTCTGAATTCAAAAATGAAGTCCGTTTTACAAAATTCAAAACATATAAGTCACATTAATTAATTTAATAATTAATTCCCGAAGTCATGACAAATAGCGTGTTTTATGAAACAATAAGTATCAAAAGATTGACACTAGTTTAAGTCTGATTTCAAAGTGAAATTGATTCCAACGACCACTATTGGATTTAATGGTAAAAATATTTTCTAATTTCACTTTAAAACCAATTAAAAATATAATCTAATCATATAAATAAATTAGATTAAAAAGTGGTTTTGAATTAAAATACAACATTTTACACTATTCATTAAAAAAATGAACTTTATCGGAAAGATACCAAAAATTTACACAAAGTAAATTTTGATGTCCCGATTCTTAATAATATTTTTATTTGGTCCAAAAGAATTTTTATGAGTGAACAAAACTATATTTAATGACGGTTCTCCATCAAAAGGTGATAAGTGAACCTTTAGTGAAAACTAGGGCATATACGCCTAAAATTGAATTCTTTCCGTATTTTAAGCCTTTATCTTTTATTGTATAAATGTAAAAATATTTAAGAACATATATAATCATATTTTAGTTATTTCTATCCATTCCCGCGAATACAACGGCTACATATTAACTACCATTTAAAATAATATTATTTTATTATTAGAGTGCAACGTAAGATTCCCAAGAAACTCGTTGTTGCGTGTTGGGTACGCCATCGAGCATAGCTTCCCCTTTAAAGTAATTTCAATATTTTATTCACAAATATAGATAAATATGAAATGTCATATTCTTTATTTACCTGGGGTGTTACATCCTTCCCCCCTTTTGGGAATTGCGTCCTCGCAATTTTAAAATTGCGCTTGGAAACATCCTTGAAAGTCCCACATCGGAACAAGAGTCGGTAAAACAATCACTTTAAAATAAAGAAAGATAAGTACAGAGGTCACCCGAGTTAACCCATACTAGGATTCCTTGTAGAAAAACATGGACATGGAGGAGAAAACATAGGGTCATGTTCTGATGGAGAGTGATAGAAAACATGTTTAGGATAAAGTTAACAATGATAAAATCACAAACTTGTGATGGGTTAAACGGTATTCGATTCCCTAGTAGGAAAAGTTAATAGACAACATTTTTGCTTTAAGTTACTTTTTATTGAGGAATTTATTCATTAGGAAACATAATCCCTTATCATGTTGACTTTCAACTTTTACTAGATTCCTTAATCAAACTCATATTTTTTCGAAAAGACGAGTATTTAGGGAGACTTGTTCGCATTAAGAGTACTATAATAAACTTCTAGAGAATCACCTAATCCACAAAAGATAACTATATACATCCCATGTCTTTAGGCTTTATCCAAAACCAAAACCAAAAAGGTTAGTACAAGGTCAGATAATCCAGAAAAGGATAACCCATTAAAAAGAAAATCTATTTTTAATCTCCAAAATTTGTCCAACAAAACCCAAAGTTCAACGAGGACCATTCTATAATCAATTTGTCCATAAAATTATTAAAAGTAAACCAAACTAAGATTGAAACCCAAATATTTTAAGGATTTAGTCACATAGTCTTCCAAGTTAAATCGTAACATTTATCTCCAAACAACATCAGTTGCTCCTAAAGTCTCGTATTGAAAAGTAATTAACCTAATCACATATCCTCCATGATAGGTTAATCATTTTCATAAATAACCCAAAATCAACTTACTATTAATTCATAAAATCATATAACCAAAAAAGAATCAGTCAAACTAACCAGGGACTTCACGTAGTCCAGTGGTAGGCGATAAATACCAGTCGCACTTTGGTTGTGGGTTCGATTCCCGCAGCTTTGTCCGACGCGACGGGATGTCACATGGTCTGCGTGTTTTCCTTTTTCCAAAACTATATAATTCTCAAATCATTACCCAAAAAGGGATAAAATCATCAAAAATAACCATAACATAATTTAACCTCAATTTTATCTCATGCCTTTCACTTCAATCATAACATATGGTAACCCATAATTACCTCAAAAGTAAGGATCATATTAACCCAAATGGTTCTTTATAACTATGTCCACAAAAGAAAAGATAAATATTACTTGAATAAAATTTGACTATATTAAACATCAGGGTTACACATAATATAAAAAGTCTTCTAATGTAACCCCATCATTAAAAGAGACTTAATACTCTTAAGAATTTCACCCTAACTCTTGAAGCCCTTATATGTTGACATCTTACTCATTCAACATTCTTCATGATCCATTATCCATTCCTTTCCAACTTATTCCGAAATACCTCTTTCCTACAAACAAAATCATGAATCATATCCTAAGATTCCAAAATAAGAAAACAATAGTCATGAAATAGTACATACCTTTGATTGGTCATTGTCAGTTTCTTTATCCTCAATCGGAATGGAATTAGGTATTGGTAAACGAATATTGGTACACTCTTGGTGACCCCATTCACGAAACTTCTTCATAGGACATGTGTTTGCATAATGACCATGCACACCACATTTAAAACATTCAATTGATCCCTCAGAAAGAACTTCTTTCCCTTTCCTTGAGTCAACTGGATGCTTCCTTTTTCCATGGCAGGTTCTTGCTTTATGACCTTCATTTCCACATCTATAGCATATTTCTGTCCCTTTGAAACACTTTCCTAGGTGTTTCTTTCCACATCTTTGACACATAGGTTTTTGAACACACTTACCTTTATGATTATTACTTGTACTTCCGTAGGGATTGGTTTCTTGCATATATGATGCCTTAGAGAAATCTCCAAGGTTTAGGTGGTCAATCATGACTCCAGATAGTTGGTTGAGGATAATCAAAAGAGTTCTCATTGCAGCTCCCATATCATTCAGTTGCTTGCTCAAAAAACTGTCACAGTTTCCTTCACATCCACTGTTACTTTGGTGCCTGCTAGATCCAGCCATTTACTAAAACCAAAAAGGTCAGTGTGAGTATATCAAAAAAACCATCATGTACTAATGAGTAAGATAGACAATAAGATATACTTACTCATTCACTTTATCTAAAACTAAGACTCTTTCTGAAATCCTAACCATTATGGTAATTGTCAATTATGCTTAAAGAATACCCTAACCTCTAAAGTTATCTAAACCGACCTTTGATACCAACTATAAGTCCCCAGCCTTAAACCTTACTTAATCTTGAGTTATTACAAGATTACACATTGAGGATCTTTTCAGGTTTAGAGTTTTAGAGAATTAGATCATGAAACTTGAATTACATTCCACATTTAAACAAAGTGGTTACATAAAAGACAGTATTCATTCTTCCCATCAACGGGAACATATTTAAAATATAACACAGATTCTTTCTTGACACATCCTTGACACTATCATCACATCATGTACCTTTCCCTTGACCTGTGAAAAACATTTCAAAAACCTGGGATGAGCATAAAAAGCTCAGTAAGAGTTATAAAAATATGGAAAGGAAACATGAGTTCATATATACAAAAGAATGAAATCATACTTTACCCATAAAACAAAGGCACTTTAACATACCTCATCAAACCATGAATAAATCATAGAAATCATAATACATAAAGGTAACTTGATGCATTCATAACATTCTTACGTAGGGAGTAACCCTCTTGGTTACGTTTGGAATACCCATCACAGTATATTCCCTAAATCTCTTCGGAGAAACCTTAACGTTTCACTCCTTCGCGTTACCCAATGCATTGGAGAGCTATATCGGGCTCACCCGCCCTTAGTTTATCACGGAACCACCCTTTCTTCATAACAATGCCCAAGAACCATAACATAATCGTATCACATAAACATGAATAAAGGAAACATAACATTTCCACATTTCAATCACAATATAACATTTTAGGATATTGAAATAATGAATCCATTCAAAAAGAAACCATTTCCAAAACCATTTAAAACATTTAATATAGAGATTTTTGAATCAAAGTGTCCCATACCACCTTGAAGCTTTTAACATTTTAAACCATTAATATCCATATAAATAAATCCTTAAAACCATTTTGAAAACATGGATATTAATAAGAACAAATAATTAAAACATTTAAAACGATATTTTGGTTAAAGGGGTTTTACCAAAATTAGAGACACTTGAATACAATAATCGAGGAATAACATTTAGTCAGAACATTATAATATCATGAGAATAAAAGGATTCATGATATAATACTCCAAAGGACAGTATATACACCATATAAGAGTGAATTGGTGCATAACAATAATGAACCCTCAATAGAAATGTCAAATGTGATGAAATCCCTTATAAAGAAGGTATCCTTAAATTAAGGACAGATCAATCTCAAAATATGTGTGACAAATATAAATACACCCAATATAAGTGGATATTAAGTGTAAAACAATAAAAGGTCATTCACACATATTCAATGGATGACATATTCAATGACTACATGTTGAACCCAAAGAAATCGAAATTGGGTTAAAAAGTTCCCTTGACAGCCTAACGGCATCACATCAAAATGAGTTGATGAGAGATAAAAAGTGTATCTCATAACTTGGACATAAAATTTACATCAATAAGGATATATGATAACATATCCCAACATAACAATATGTAAATTAAAAGACCCAACAAAGATGTCTTTTTAAAAAAGAGGAGGGTGAAAGGTTCCCTTACCGACTTGGGTATCTTTCAAAACATACACCCCATGAAAGAAGGACAATAGATCATTGATGTAAATACTCATAAAAGAAAGTATATTACACAAAGAGTATAATAATGGGCAGTACATACACCACTTAATGGAATTTGTGGCAAATGTAGCATAAATCTCACGGGAATAAAAGTGAGATGAAAAATCCCTTACGAAAACTCGGCAGCCTAACGGCGCCACATAAAACTTCCGAATATGGATTGATGAGATCAAATAGGGTATCTCATCACATTAAAATAAAATTTACAGCAAGAGGAATATAAAATAACATCCCCCAACATTACAAAGAGGAGCTTAAAAGAAGTGACATAAAGGAGAGTACGTAAAAAGAAAGAGAGAGGTTAGATCTCTTACGAAAGTTCGGCAGCCTAACAGCGCCACTCAAAACTTCCAAAATGGATTGATGAGAGAGAATAGGGTCTCTCATCACATGAACATAAAAATTACCGTAAGTTTAACATAAAATATCATCCCAATAACAATAATGATGAGCTTTAAAAGAAATGACATAAAAGTGTGTACTTAAAAAGAAAGAGAGGAGTAGGATCCCTTACCTCGGGTCCGACTTGACTCGATCGTTCTTTAACATCCAGAATAATAAACTTGAGTTAATTTATAATTCCTTAAGAACCTTTTTCAAGTTCATTATTACTTTTATACCACTTATTACCATTTCATAAACATTATGTAATCATTTAAGTTAATAATATTTGTTTTGCCGATATTTGGTTCTTAAGTCGAAAGTGGACTTCTTACAATTACATGTTGTTCGTGTGGCCAAATGTTTATTATATCCAGAATTGTATTCATTATGTAGATATCATATATGTCATATATATCCAGTACATGTATGCATTTATAACATTACATAATCATTTAGAGGTAAGAAATGAAATGCACCGTTCATGGAGACGGTAAGCCGTACGTACGCATGAACGCTACTTTCATTTCTATTTCGTATTTTATAGAATGGAATAATAATGATATAAAGGTATATTATAATTCCAGTATAATATCATATATAATATCATATTTCCATCCTTTATACATCCCACATATGGTATTTAACGAATCAAATCACTTTGAGGGGGAAGTAGTCCGCACTTCCTTAAATGAAGATATCGCGTATACCCATAATGGAAGCCATAATGGTAAGACAAAAATGAAAAATACAGAAGCATAAATAAAACATAAACATATTATATATCATATATAAAAATAGTGACATCATAATGGCCACCTTTGAAGGTGTTAAATGAGTATTGAACAATCATCGTTTCGGGAGGCAGAATTTCACCATCCACGGAAACCGTATGTTCTTTAACCATTTGATGTAGTTGTGTGAGAGTGTAGCTCAAATAAATCTTATAACAACATCCTAGTATATTGAAGATACTGGTTCTGTTACAAAAGAAGTAAATAAAAAGAGTTTAGGGGGTTGGAGAAGCAAAATAAAACAAATGAACATGAGAGAATGAATTACCTTTAAAAGTGTAACTCCTTTTGATTTGAGCCTAAAGGCTTCCTTTGAAAGGATTCTGCCCAAAGGGAATCCTCTAGGATGAGGAGAGGGATGTGGAGAGAGTAAATGGGCAGGGTTTGGCCGATCCAAAGGCTTGAGGAGTGTTTTAAATGAGGTAGAGGTGGGGGCCTTTTATAAGAGGAGAGGAGGGGTACTTTTGGAAAGTAAAGAAATATTACTTTATTTGAAAATGTGTTTCGGTTTCAAAAGGTCCCACATTGATATAATTCGTGGATAAGGTGATAAGTCTTCGAAATCCACTCATCCAATAAGTTTTGGACATGTGTAGTTCATAGATTTTACATTATCTTTCCATTTTATTTAAATCGTCAAATAATGATGTCATCGCTGCATCATTATTATGTCATAAATAATTTAATTTATTTAATGTCTAAAAATTATAAAAAAAATACTATGATGTAGGAAATATTTTTATCTTTCCAATGAATATTTATAATCAAAAATATTAATTGTATAACCCCACTTAAAAATTGTTTTAGTAAAACATATCATGTTTGTGTCAATTTTACTTTTACATTAAATAAAATGTTATTTATGTCATTTCCCAACCAAAGTGGATCCATTGGGTCCCCAAGTTGACCCATGGCTTGTCTTGATCGGCCATGATACAACCAATGAGGGTAAGACATGTGTCAAGCTCATCTCATTTTATTAAAGCATTATTTTTACCTTAAACTACACTAATTACCACTAATCGCGATTAAAAACTTAATAAGTTACTATTCACCAAAAAATTATTTTAATCTCATTGAACCACATTTTACTTCTTAATTACAACCATGTATGTCGGATTTTTGAAAATCAAAACACAATGATAGCAAAATTTCATTTAAACGGAAAATCAGTTTTTATAAGTACCACTTAGTGGTTTCACTATTCATCAAAAATTGAAGTTTTTCAGAAAAATCCCAAAAATTCACCCTAATCTATATTTGATATTCTGAATTCAAAAATGAAGTCCGTTTTACAAAATTCAAAACATATAAGTCACATTAATTAATTTAATAATTAATTCCCGCTGTCATGACAAATAGCGTGTTTTATGAAACAATAAGTATCAAAAGATTGACACTAGTTTAAATCTGATTTCAAAGTGAAATTGATTCCAACGACCACTATTGGATTTAATGGTAAAAATATTTTCTAATTTCACTTTAAAACCAATTCAAAATATAATCTAATCATATAAATAAATTAGATTAAAAAGTGGTTTTGAATTAAAATACAACATTTTACACTATTCATTAAAAAAATGAACTTTATCGGAAAGATACCAAAAATTTACACAAAGTAAATATTGATGTCCTGATTCTTAATAAGAGTTTTATTTGGTCCAAAAGAATTTTTATGAGTGAACAAAACTATATTTAATGACGGTTCTCCATCAAAAGGTGATAAGTGAACCTTTAGTGAAAACTAGGGCATATACGCCTAAAATTGAATTCTTTCCGTATTTTAAGACTTTATCTTTTATTGTATAAATGTAAAAATATTTAAGAACATATATAATCATATTTTAGTTATTTCTATCCATTCCCGCGAATACAACGGAAACATATTAACTACCATTTAAAATAATATTATTTTATTATTAGAGTGCAACGTAAGATTCCCAAGAAACTCGTTGTTGCGTGTTGGGTACGCCATCGAGCATAGCTTCCCCTTTAAAGTCATTTCAATATTTTATTCACAAATATAGATAAATATGAAATGTCATATTCTTTATTTACCTGGGGTGTTACATGATCACAAAAGATCAAGTCTCAAAAGACCAATTAGTTTAGTAGCCTAGGAAGTACTATATACATTCATAAGGTTTATATTATATCATAAAATGGAAAACTGAAACAACAATGTTTCAATAGACAACAATGAGATCCCATAGACTATCCCTACAGGTCATTCATAATATACTTCTTCACATCCTGGGAAAAATAAAACACTGAAAGGGGTGATCTCAGATGATCATTAAGGATAACAATATTGCAGAAACTTTCATAAATAAGCATTATCATTTAAGGAAATGTATAAAACTAAAACAAAAGCATTTTCAACATAAACTACATCATAATATGGAAAATATTAATCATAACAATACCATTTACTTACTCACATGGATGTTATACTAGTTGAGTAATCACATGAAATATCAATAGACACTTTCATAATGATTGAATGCATAATTTCAGACTTCATAACCAGATAGTCAAGGCCTTTTTCCAAGAATACAAATAATATTTTTTTTCAAGGGCTTGTGCCATGAAAGTAGTTTGTCTCATTAGACCTACCGATGCATTGAAGAGATATAGCGAGCTCCACTCGTCACTTATTATGTCCAATGAATTTCTCATATGAAAAGGTTTAAACATACCATAAACATTCATATTTAAACTAGTATATGAAATATCAATAATTTATCAATAAACCATGAATGGTATAAAAATAACACATCTATAGTCAAACATATCAGAAAAACCTCAATACAATATGAAAGTTTTGTATCATAATAAATCAACTTCAAAGAACTTTAAATTCTATCAAAGGATGTTGACATAGATGAAATAAAAACCTTTATTAGAGAAATATAAATTTATATTTTGAAATCAATTAAGAGACACATAATTATAATGAAAACATTCATTTTGAATATATTCTCATAATCTTGTAAGGGAAGCTTCGATGATGTTATAAAGGTGGAAAATATCTGCACCCGCCTTATAAGTAAAAAAACATTCTTACCATAAATTTTTCAAAAATGTCAAAAAGTACCTTGTTTGGAAAATGATAGAATGATTCCTTTTAATAACATATAAGGTATAATAAGGGTATAAATTACTTTAAACCATTATCTATTAAATAGTAAAAAATATTTTAAATACATTTTTAAGAAACATGGATGTGGATGATAAAGAGGTCCCAAAAGATAATTACGTATTAACAACCTCAGATAATGATGAGATTGTTGAATTAACCATTAACTTGTACTTGTACTTGGTCAATGGTAGGTTCAGATCTTGTATAATGGTGAAATAATTATTATTAAGTTATAAATGAATCATATAAATTAACATGATATCATATATGATCTTTTAATATTGGTTTGTTAATTATATTTTAATATTACCGTCATTTCAGGTGTTAACTGATTCATTCTCCTTTATATGATTGGTTACATAATCCATGTATGCTATGAATATGATATATATGATTTATATACAGAATTATATTAAGTATTTAATCATTTTTTATCCATCAAATGAAAATTAGTCTTGAATGGATACGATGGGGAATGAATCTCATCTCGTTCGTGGAGATAGTAATCCGTACGTACCCACGAGAGAAAAATATCATTTTTTTATATTAAAATATTATATAATTGGATGGTATATCATATGTACAGAATCATTATCATGTTATATTTATTATTTACATCAATTATACATCATTATTATACCCATTCCAATAATAATGTATTGAATAACAGCTACACCACGACGTGGAGACGGTAAGCCGTACGTACGCACGTATGGTGACATGTCATTAAATGGATGGATAGAATAATGAATATGCTTGTACCATATTTATAATAACATCATATTATATATAATATACTGTAGTTATTATTTTAGAATGGAAACAACAAGGAATGAAGGAAGTGGAAGAAGAAAAAACATGAAAGAGGTGGTGAGATATTTACCTCTTCTTCGGGTTCATCCTTTTGATTTGATAAAAAGGGTTGTTTAGGATGGAATTCTGACTAGAGTAATCACTCTAATATTAAGGTATTCCAGTTTATAGGGTATTTGGGAAGAGGTTTTCTGAGTCAAATGGCTTTTCATATGTGAATTAGATAGAAGGGGAGGTTCCCTTTTATAAGAGGGGTGAGGGGTACCTTAGGAAAAACTTAAACTATTAAATTATTATAAATTAATATTCGGTTTATAATGGATCCAAAGTGACTTATTTCAAGGATAGAGTGGGGATGGGTCTAAATCCTTTCATCCAATAGATTTTATACAGGTTTAGGTCACCATATCAACCTTATCATTTATATTTAACTCTTATTTAATTAGTATGACATTTACCATGTCTCTTTGTATTTTTATATTATATGGTTAATAAACATACTATAACAAGAAAAGAGATCCCCAAGTGGTTAATTATTAATATATATAATCTTCTCTATGTTATTTTTCTGATCGTTAGTTTTTTAAGAGTAAAATATAAATTAATAATATAATATTTGTTTTATAAACTATTGTATGTCAATTTTGACACTATTTTATAATTGATTTTCTTAAAATTCCAAAAAAACGTTATTAATTAGAACTAAATAAATTTAATCAATCCTGCCATGTAATATTATCCTATATAATTATATCATGGCATCAAAAATTTCAAATTATATTTATTTTAAGATTTATAATACCATTTATTTGATTTATTCATTAATAAGGAAAATACTGCATCATCATTGTGTCAAAAATAAATTTTATTATTTAATATATAAAAATTATAAATAAAATACAATTATGTAGGAAATGTTTTTATCTTTTTAATGAATATTTATAGTCTAAGTTATAGCATATATAACCCTATGTAAATTTTTTTTTACTAAATGATATATGCTTATGTCATTTTTGTATTTACTTTAACTTAATTAATATAAAGTGTCATTATCATTTACAAGTGGCTCCATGGGGTCCCAAAATTGACCCAAGGATGGCCATGCATGGACATGTATCATCCAATAGTGTTAGGACATGTGTTTGGTTAATTTAGTATTAATATAATATTATATTTTACCCTTATTTACCGGATTTACCCTTTAACCAGGGTAAACAAAATATTTACCGAAGTAATTATTCAAAATTTCTAAAAATAAAAGTGAACGATATACAGAATTTATACCTCCTGATTCTAAATATGGAATCCATTTTTCTAAATTCTAAACAACAAAGTGGCAGATATTAATTTAAAATTAAATCCTGTTGTTAAAACAAAAAGTGTGTTTTTATGAAATAATAAATATCAAAAGATTGACACTTGTTTATGTCCAATTTTAATGCAAAATTATGTCTAATGACCAACACTATATTAAATGGTAAAAATTAAATCTAATTATACATTAAAACAACTCAATAGTATAAGTTATCACTATAAATTATTTTGATTAAAAATTTTGTTTTTAATTAAAATTTAGTATTTTTCATTATTCATAAAAACTGAATATTTTTAGAAAAATACCAAAAAATCACCCTAATATAATTTTGATAATTCGATTCCAAAAATGAAGTCCAATTTTAATAAAAAATTTATTATATTTCATAAAGTGGGTATTAATATTCATAATGGCTTCTTTGATTGGTCGTGGTGTGTTAAAATCTCGATGTTGCATACAATGCAAGCTATTGCATTATTCAAAGGGAAACGTAATGTGGAAGTTTGGGGTGTTACATTCTCCCCACCTTAAATTAATTTCATCCTCAAAATTTCTAGAATACTACCGCACAAAAATATTCGGGTGGTTCTTCATCATAAGTTCTCGGGTTACCATGTTGCCTCTTCCATATTATGATTTATCCATAGAACGTTTGCCAGATGAGTCGTCTGGTTTCTCAATACTTGTTCTCTAGTATCAAGAATCCCGATGGGCTCTTCACAATAAGACTCATCAGGTTCCAGTTCTATTTCCTCATATGTGAGTACATGCGTTGGGCCATGCATGTATTTTCTCAACAGTGATACGTGGAACACATCATGAACTTTGGAGAGACTTGGCGGAATTTCCAAATGGTAAGCTACAACCCCAATTTGTCCTAGAATTTCGAAAGGTCTAATGTACCTGGGACTCAATTGACCCTTCTTACCAAAACGTATAACACCCTTCCATGGAGATACCTTCAAGAAAATATGATCACCGACTTGAAATTAAAAATCTTTCCTTTGATTATCGGTATAACTCTTCTGCCTACTTTGAGCTGCTTTGATGTGGGTTTGGATTAACATCAACTTTTCTATCATTTCCCCCACTAGTTCTGGGCCTACGAGTTTTCTTTCACCAACATCATCCCAACAGGTTGGTGTGTGACATTACTTTCCGTATAACGCTTCTTATGGTACCTTATGAATATTTGAATGGAAGATATTGTTATAGGAAAATTCGACCAGAGGTAAATATTGATCCCACATACCTTGAAAGTCAAGTGAGCATGATATCAACATGTAATATAAGGTTTGAATATTTCGTTCTGATTTTCCATCATTTTGGGGGTGGTAGGCAGTGCCCAAACAAAGTTCAGTATCCAAGGATTTCTGGAGACTTTTCCATAATCCTGATGTAAAATTTGGATCACGATCAGAAACAATCGATAGGGGTACTCCATGATGTCTCACAGTTTCATTAATATATTGTCTTTCTATACGTTCTAGTTGTAGATCTTCTCTTATAACAAGAAAATCTGCTGACTTGGTAAGATGATCAACAATGACCCATATATTGAGCAAGTGTTGTTTTTAACAATACATAATACTATTATTTAAAATGGGAGTTTATATTAATACTCTATCTCTTTATGGTAATTTTGATTCTCACAAATACCCTTAATAGTTTTCTTATGATTTTGTTTGTTAAGAATTTTTGCAGGAATTTATCATTTTATTTTTCTCTTAAAATTATGGGAATTTGTTATTAAAGTATTCGTATTTAGCATGTTCTAGAAACACTGTTGATGTGATACTTATTCATAATCTCCATGAGCATGTTCTGGAAACACTGTTCATACCCTACGTGGAGAAACATAGTGTAAGGATAAAAACTGTGTATACATTTTTAGATAAGGGAAAAGTATGGTTAAACAACCATACGTTATCAGAAAAGTATGGAAGAAGAACTCAATGTTAGGAAGGAACCCTACGTTTGGGATATCAGAAAAGTATGGAAGGGGAACCGTACGTAAATATTAAATGTTACATTTTTTTCTCAAAAGTATGGTTTGTCAACCTTACTTTTGTAAACAACCGTACGTTCTTGGAAAAGTATAGATCAAGTAAAAGTATGTATCTTTTATCATACGTTTTAAAGTTGAAGAGAAAAGTATGGATGACCACCCTACATTTGGAATGAACCTTACATTTGTTGTCAAGTTTACATTGTCAACCTTACATTGGGAACCTTACGTTTGAATACTACGTCATCATCCTTATGTTCAGAGGATGCATACATTTCAACTTAACCTTACATTTGGCGTCGGAGAATTTAAAGTCGATATTTTTATACAACGGTCAATACGTTGTTTATTAGGCGGATTTCAAGCCAGATTTAAAGCTGATTTTAAAGTATGATTTTGACTGTTTCAAAACCATTTCATCAATGTTTCGTTAATATAATTAAAAGGATCTTTTTATGATGAGTGTTCAAGGAATTTACGACTACTCTATAAATTCAAATGTTTGAATATCATGAGTAAAAAAGGAAACTTTTGTGTATCTAATTTTACAGGAGAAGATCTTATCGTTATTTTATGGGATTTTTAAACTGCATCGATGATTAATGATCGTGTGTGATCTTTTTATTATTCCGAAAAAAGGGAAAAATAGAGACTACTGAATCACAATGATCTGCTGGATCAAAAAGAGCATTAAAGCTCTGTTTGTTATAAGAGGAAGGAACGCGATAGAAGATTCACTTGTTCTACAATGAAGATATACTGTGAATTTGATACTGCTGAAGTTGTGAATTATATTTCTATATCTACTGCAACGGGATCAACTCATAATGTTTCTTATCTGAAGATTATTATTTCTGATGGCAACGATCTACCTACTATCAATTTCATGCTATCGCAATTGTGAAGAACATCTGGAAAGTATTTTCAAAATAAGAAAATCTTTTCATTCTATTCTTGAGTGATCGGCTTCTCGTACTAAGATATGTAGGTTCTATAAGTGAACCAGAAGGCTTTGTTTTTCCTTGGATTGTAAAGGTTTCAACTTCCTATACTCAGTTGTGAACCGGTCTGTTGAAATGAGGACTAGATAGTGAAAATCACCAAGATCGTGGAGTAGAGAGTTGGTGGAGTGGACTAGGGGCCTTCTGTTCCCCGAACCACTATACATATTGTGTTTCTTCTATTTAAATTTCGGAAGCATCATTTTATCTGATTAAATTTAAAAGGCAGAACAAAATCTCATAATTTTTTTTGAAAAGACACAATTCACCCCCCTCTTGTGCATAGTTGGTGTAATCTGATCCAACAATTGGTATCAAATCTTGAACTTTCTGACAAAGCTTTAACAAGATAAAAGTGATTATATAGAGAGAAATATTAATGAAACAAGAGAGGGAATGTCTATGGTCAGAGCACTGTACATCAATGGATAAAACTATGGATGATGGAAGACTTGAATAGTTATCTATCTGAAAAATCTTGGATACAGAGTCTATTCTAAGATTCTAACTCCATATGAAATACCAGAAAAACCTGAAACATGGAGTGTATCTACTGAAGAATAATATATATGAATTTGAAGGAAATTAATGCAATTATATTTGTTCTATGACCTAATGAGTTTAGCAGAGTATCTCAATTTCCAACAGCATATGAAATGTGGAAAACTATTGTTGTTGCATTAGAAGGAACTAACAAAATCAGGGAAATGAGATATGAAATTGCTAAGATTAAATTTGATACATTCAAAATGGTTGAAGGCGAGAGTATTACTCATATGAATTGAAGATTGATAGGGATTTTCAATAAAATAACTGCCTTGGGAGATCCCATTAAGAAATCTGATCAAGCTTTAAAAGTGTTGAGAGTACTACCTACAAAATGGAATGGAATCTCTACAGTAATCAGACAGTCGACACCTGTCAAAAATTTAACCATGAGAGGACTGATTAGAACATTAATGATGTATGAATATGATATGGATGATGAAGCTAATTAACATAAAGTGCTTATCAGAAGAGAAGATACTGCCTTGAAAGCATCATCATAGTGAAAAAACAGAAAGATGAAGAAAAATGAAAAAGAGAAGTCAGAGAGTTCTTAGTTATCTAATTCTGATGTGGAATTGGATCAGCTAGCCCGAAGATTCACAAAATACTATAGAAATAAAAGAGGAAAAAAATCCTTTAAGAAAGATGATAAGGAAGTAAGATGCTATGAATGCAAGAAAATGGGGCATATCACACCTGATTGTCCTCATCTAAAAGAAGACAATAGAAAGAAATTTTTCTAAAGAAATGACTATGAGCATAAGGACAAGAAATACATGAAAGCTACTTGGAGTGTATCTGAAGACTCCAGTAGTACTTTTCAATTAGACTCAGAGAATGAGGATGCAAATTTGAAAGCCAACATATGTTTTATGGCAAAAACAGATGAGGTACAATCTTACTACACTTCTGATTCTAGTTCTGAATCTAATTAATCTAATGAAAAACTTCTAGCCTACTGCAATATGCTTGATGAAAAATATGACTCTCTATTTAAGAAGAATAAGTCTTTAAAAAATGTTCATAAGGATGTTTCTAATGAAAGAGATACAATGCTGAAACAATATTTGGAGTTAACTGAAAAATTTAATTCAAATAATTCTAACAATACAGATTATGAATCAAAGATAAAATCACTCCAAACAGAAGTAGAAACTTATAAAATTTCTGTCCTTGTTTTTACTAAAAGAGATAATACTTTAAATGAAATTCTTGGGAAAATTTCATTAAAAAGGAGATATTTGGAATTGGCAGTAAAGGTGAAAAACCCAAGCTGTACAAAAAATATTTTATTCCATGTGAAAAAAGAATAAATTGTAATTACTATGTAATATGGGGACATATTTATAAAAACTGTTTCTTAATACAACCTTAAATAAGCGGCATTAATAAATCTTTTGTATAAAATGATCTATTCGACTCATGTGAAATTAGAAAAACAAAGCAATTATAGATTCATATATCCTTGCTAGCTAACATTACTAGTCCCAACAAAATATGGGTACCAAATCAATCTGTGTAAATGTCTTTGCAGGGAGCCGGTCACAAGAGCAAAAAAGACATATGGTATATGGACAGTGGCTGATCAAGACATATGAGTGGAAACTCATTGAATTTATGTACACTCACTCAAAAAGATGGTGGACATTCACTTTTAGTGACAATTCCAATAGAAAAATTATTTGTATTGGAACAGTTGGAGATCTAGAAGTTGTCTCAATTAATAAAGTACTTTATGTACAAGGATTGAAACACAATATGATAAGTATCTCTCAACTATGTGATGATGGTTATGCTGTTGATTTTTCTAACAATTGCTGTTCTGTTTTCAAAAATAAATTGCTTAAATTTAGAGCATCAGGAACTGATAATGTGTATACCCCGGATTTAAATTCCTTGTGTAAACAACAAGTAAATTGCTTAACTTCTAAAATAAATGAATCCTGGATCTGGCATAGGAGACTTGGACATTGTAATATATATGTTTTAAAAAAGTTATCTAAGAAATGTTTAGTTTCTGATTTTCCTAGTCTCAAATTTGAAAGTGACAGATTCTGTGATGCATGCCAACTTGGCAAGAAACACAAATCATCCTTCAAATCTGTTAACAAAATTGCTACATCTAATCCTCTCGAACATATTCATATGGATTTGTTTATAACTTCAAGAGTATAATTCTTGGATGGTAAATTATATGTATATGTTTTAGTTGATTAATATTCTAGATTTACATGGATTTTCTTTCTGAAATTTAAAAATGAATATTTTACTTTATTTGAATGTTTTTGTAAAGATGTTCAGAATGAAAAAGGTTTTAGAATAATTTCATTAAGAAGTGATCATGAAGGAGAATTTTAGAATCAGTAATTTAATTCCTTTTTCACAAATATGGGTATTAAACACACTTTCTCTACACCTAGAACACCTTAAAAAAATGGAATTGTTGAAAGAAGAAATAGGACTATTCAGGAAATGGCTAGGACTATGCTAAATGAATAGAGCCTTCCTACATACTTTTGGGTAGAAGCTGTAAACACAACCTACTATATAATGAATAGAGTTTTAATTAGACCTCTTTTGAAAAAGACACCCTATAAATTTTGGAATAATAGAAAACCTAAAGTTAACTACTTTAATGTTTTTGGATGCAAGGGTTACATCTTAAACATCAAGGATAATCTTGGTAAGTTCGATCCAAAATCTGATGAAGGAATTTTCTTAGGATATTCAGCTACTTACAAATCTTATAGAATCTATAATAATAAGTCAAGTATTGTTAAAGAATTAGTTCATGTAAAATTTTATTAATCTGATCCCTTTAAGAAAAGGACAGATCAAATGGATGAATCTAACTCTAATGATAACATGAGTCTTGAGAACTTGAAAATTTATTTTGAAAAAGATATAAATAAAATTCAGTCTAGTTCAGAAGAACATGACACTGAAGAAACTATAAGTGTGTTGCCTAGATATACTAGAATCCTAAAGAATCTCCCTTTAGAAACTATAATGGGTGACTTAGATACAAGAATAAAAACTAGAAGAAATATAGTAAATCTTGTACAATTCTCAACCTTTCTATCGCAATAAGAACCCAAGACTATTAAAGAAGCTTTAGATGACGAAAGCTGGATGATAGCAGTGCAAGAAGAATTAAACCAGTTCAAAAGAAATGAAGTCTGGGGATTAGTTGAAAGACCACAAAACTATCCAGTAATAGGAACCAAATGGATCTTTAGAAATAAGAAATATGATCAAGGAATAATAACTTGAAATAAAGATAGACTTGTAGCTAAAGGATATAATCCGGAAGAAGGTGTTGATTATGATGAGACCTTTACACCTGTAGCTAGACTAGAAGCCATTATAATCCTCTTAGCCTATGCATCTCATATGAACTTTAAAGTATTTCAGATGGATGTTATGTCTACCTTTTTAAATGGTTATTTAATGGAGGATGTTTATGTTGAGCAACCTCCTGGCTTTAAAAATTCTCAAAAACCAGATTCTGTTTTTAAACTTACTAAAGCTCTCTATGTCCTTAAACAAGCACCTAGATATTGGTATGAATGATTAGGCTCTTTTATTTTGAAAAATGATTTTACTGTTGGAATGGAATATCCAACATTGTTTAAGAAAACTGTGAATTCTAATATTTTATGGGTTCAAATTTATATTGATGATGTAATTTTTGGATCAACTAATAAAACTCTTTGTCACGAGTTTTCATAGTTTATGAAAAAAAATTGAAATGAGTATGATGGGAGAACTAAATTTCTTTTTAGGACTTCAAATTTATCAAAAATATTTTGGAAATGTTTCAAATCAAAGCAAATACATTACTGATTTGTTGAATAAATTTGGACTTGAAAATAGCAAGACATATACAACTGCTATGTGTACTAATATAAAACATGATTTGGATGAAACTGGAAAATCAGGTGACTACAAGTTATATATAGGTATGATTGGTAGTTTATTATATCTTACTACTAGTAGGCTAGATATAATGTATTTAGTATGTATTTGTGCAATATTTCAATAAAATCCTAAAGAATCTCATCTAACTGCTGTTAAAAGAATTTTTAGATATTTAAAAGAAACTGTTTTTCAATATCTTTTTTATCCCAAATCTGTTGATTTCATTTTGATTTCATATTCAGATGTAGACTTTGGGAGTTGTAGATTAGATCTGAAAAGAACTTCAAGAACTTGTCACTTTTTAGGAAAATCTTTAGTGTCATGGTCAAGTAAGAAACAACATTCAGTTTCCCTGTCAACAGCTGAGGCAGAATATGTTTCTGCTAGCAATTGTTGTGCATAGGTGTTGTAGATGAAAAACACTCTTATGGACTTTGGACTAAATTTTAATAATACTCATATTTTATGTGATAATACTAGTGCTCTAAATATTTCAAAAAATCCAATTAATCATTCTAGAACTAAGAATATTGATATCAGACATCATTTTCTAAGAGATCATGTTCTGAAAAAGGATATATATTTGGAATTTGTAAGTTCTGAAATTCAATTAGATGATATTTTTACTAAACAACATCCCACTGCAAGGTTTGATTTTATTATGAGGGATCTTGATTTATTTTATTTTAAATAAAATTTTATTTTACAATGGTAGTTCTTTATTTTAATTCTGCTTAAAATAAATTTTCTATTTTTTTTCAAACAGAATATGTTTCTTTTCCCAACATAATCTATTTTATTTATTTTTAAATATTTGTAATGATTATTAAAAACATGGGAATCAAGGTTTTCAGAAACCCTTTCGACTTCTAAACCGTTTCATTTCTATCGAAACCTTTTCGAACTCGCAAACCGAACCTCTACTCGTGAACCCTAATCTTCAAACCTCTGAAACCCCCACCTTCAAACCTTCAGAGATTCTCACAGAGATGGTAAAGAGTAAAAGATCTAGTAAAGCCGAGCCAAGCAATTCCAAGAGACAATGCTCCGAAAGACGAAAAATCTTAAAGGTAAAGGTAATCGATCTCGACTGGTTATTTAAGAGAAATCTACTGTTAAAACAAGCACTGTCATTTCAGAACCTTGAACAGACGTTCAACAGTGAAAATACGGAATTTATGTATGAGGTAGAACTTAGATACGTCTTCAAGTCTGTACAGTTTAGTCTGGGAGATACTGAGGATAGTATGATTGCTAAGATAGAGGATAGGGATTTTCCCAATCTCGTCAGTATAAATTGGTCAGATTCTCAACTGCCCTCATGAGGGAGTTTATCATTTCGATTTGAAAAATATTGGAGATTACGTGCATAAATCAGAGGACATAATGTCTTTTCTCTTTGGTATTAATACTTTAAAGAAACTGTTTATCAAGTATTTGAAGCCTAATAAGAAAATTTTGGTCAAATTTGTGCAAACAGGGATTGCACTGAGGATGTATGAGATGGAAAAGATATTATATCCCAATATGTATAGAATGTATATTTTTCCCAGTGATGTCATACTAAATTTTCCTAGGTATATAGTTAGATACCTAATATATTTTTGTCAAAGTGATGCCCGAATAAACTTTTATCCTTTTAGTCGATTTATTTCCAAGATGTTGCTTAAGAAGGAATGGTGAGACTGGTGGATTCCAGAGTACACTGTTATCATAGTAATGTGTTTAATGCTAGAACTTTAAGGAAGATTGGATATTTCTAGAGTACTATCAAAGGAAAACATTCACCATTAGGAGAAGATGATGAATTAGAGAGTGCTCAAGCTCAATCTGCAATGTCCAAGGAGGGAAAAGCTGAATCGAGAGTCAGTACTGCGGCAAGGAGGATCAGATTTGAAGTGGTAGTATCTGAGGAAGAAAGAGGTCAGGAGGGACTTCAAACTCAAAGGAAAAGACATGTGACTCAGGAACTTTCTTCCCATGACTTAACTACAGGATATTTACTGTCTTAAAGATTTTTCAGAGAAAAGGTAGTTGAACAACCTCCAGAACAGAATGTCACTATTACAGATCCCGATCATGAAAGGATTGTAGTTGAAAGATCAGAACAACAGGTTGTAGCTGATGTTACTGTTGACATTCAACAAGAAAAGGAGGCCGATCCTGGTGAAGAAGTGGCCAGACCTCATGAATCTTCCGAGAATATCATTTTAGATTTTTCATTAATCGAACAAATTGCAAATATTCATGATGATCATGCTTCTGATTCTCACACAGAAGCTCTTCATGAGGATTTTTCTATGGAAGAGTATAAAAAGGACTCTGAGGAAAAATATGTGGACCAACCTACATAGGACAAGGAGAAAGAAAAATCTGATGTTGAAGCATTACCTTTAGTACTACTACATCACACAGAACCTGATAATGTGAATCAATCATCGGGTGCATCTGATTCAAGGAATAGAGAAGCTGGAGAGTTGTAAAAACTTTATCTCACCTGCAATGTGAGAATGATTCTCTGAGAATCATCTTAGCATCTGAATAGTTGAAATGTCAAAAGCATAAGGAGAGTACTATTTCAAGACAAGAAGTTGAAATTTTTAAAGAGGATATGCTAAATGTTGTTGCAAAATTGAAATCTAAAATGGTTATGAAGTCATATTTCTCAGATCTTAAGTTGTTTCTGGAGACACAATTTGCATCAGTTGGGAATAGTGTAGCTAGTGGATCAGGCACTTCACCTGATTTAATCAGAATATTTCATGCTATCACAGCTGCAATGAGAAATATGAATGATAGGTTGCAATATCATCAGTGCAACAGTGCTCCATTATCTATTCTCTTAGATAATTGTAAATTCTTAGTTGTTCAGTTAACATCCAGTGAACCAGGAATCCACTCTGTCTTTGAAAAATTCACAGAGAAGCTAACATTGTTTATGGAGAAAGAAAAAAGGCTTCACGAGTTTTTCAGAGTCAATCTCATTGAGGATATTCATATGACTCAAGATTCCATAGATCTTATTATTCATCTTGGTGATGGATTAATGAAAAGGTTTAGAGAACAGTTAGCAGAAATCAAGTCTGTAGTCCAGAGAAGATAAACCCTACCCGTTCACTACAAAAAAACCTTGTTTTCAGTATTTATCATCATTGTATCTATTTTTTAACTTTTAATGAAAATCAATATCTTTCTTTTTATTTGTTTTATTGTCTTTATTTTTATATTCCAGTACACCAGATTTAATTATTTATAAGTAGTTAATAATAGCATTTACCTACAGTTCAGTGCAACATTAAATGTGTTAAAATCTATAATTTATCATTCTTTTTTATATCACAAGAAGGGAGAGAAATTTGGATAAACACAACATTTAATTTTAGGATTTTAAAACCTTATTTAAATGATATCCTATATATTTAAAATGTTTTGGATTTATACAGATTTATACTAATATAGAAAACTATTTTATGTTATTAACAATCATTTATTATAAATGGGGAATTTTATTTTACTTTTTATTTAGAGGGAGAAATTTGGATAAAACTAGAAACTTTTATATTATTATTTACATTTATTTTTAAAGAAAAATTATTTTATAATTCAGGAATGGGGAGAAATTTTTATTTATTGAAATGATTTTGTTAAAATTAAATATGTTTTTATACTCTCAAAATTCTAAAACATTACATAATTAATTTTGAAAGTTAATTTCATTTAATTTTTCTTATTATTTTATGGATTTTATGATCATCAAAAGGGGGGATATTTTTGAGCAAGTGTTGTTTTAAAAAATACATAATATTGTTATTTAAAGGGCGAGTTTATATTAATACTCTATCTCTTTATGATAATTTTGATGCTTACAAATACCATTTATTATTTTCTAATGATTTTATTTGTTAATCATTTTTCAGGAATTTATCATTTTATCTTACTCTTGAAATTATGAGAATTTATTATTAAAGTATTTGTATTTAGCGTGTTCTAGAAACACTGTTCATGCGCTACTTATTCGGAATCTTCTTGAGCGTGTTCTGGAAACAATGTTCATACCCTACGTGGATAAACATAGAGAAAGGATAACAACCATGCATACATTGTGAGATAAGAAAAATTTATGGTTAAACAACCATACATTATCGACAAAGTATGGAAGACGAACCCTACGTTAAGAAGGAACCCTACATTTGGGATATCAGAAAAGTATGGAAGGAGAACCGTACGTAAATATTAAACGTTACGTTTGTTTCTCAAAAGTATGGTTTATCAACCTTAATTTTGTAAACAACCCTGCGTTCTTGGAAAAGTATGGATGAAGTAAAAGTACGAATCTTTTATCGTACGTTTGAAAGTTGAAGAGAAAAGTATGGATGACCAACCCTACATTTGGAATGAACCTTACGTTTGTTGTCAAGTTTACGTTGTCAACCTTACATTGTCAACCTTACGTTGTGAACCTTACGTTTGAAGACAAAGTCATCAACCTAACGTTCAGAGAACACATATAGTTCAACATAACCTTAAATTTGGCGTCGGGGAATTTAAAGTCGATATTTTTATGCAGCAGTCAATACGCTGATTATTAGGCGGATTTCAAGCCAAATTTAAAGCTGATTTTAAAGTGCAATTTTGATAGATTCAAAACCATTTCATTAATGATTTGATAATTGAATTTAAAGAAGCTTTTTATGACGAGTCTTTAGGGAAGTTACGTCTATTCTGTAAATTCAAATGATTGAATATCGTGAGTAAAAAGGTGAATTTTGTGGATCTAATTTTACAGGATATGTTCTTAACGTTGTTTTATGGGATTTTTAAACTGCATCGATGATTATTGATCGTGTGTGATCTTTTGATTATTTTGAAAAAAAATGGAAAAATAGAGACTACTGAAACACACTGATCTGCTGGTTCAAAAGGAGCATCAATGCTCTGTTTGTTAAAAGAGGAAGGAACGCGATAGAAGATTCACTTGTTCTACAACGAAGATCTACTGTGAATTTGATACTTCTGAAGTTGTGAATTATATTTCTATATCTACTACAACGGGATCAACTCAGAACGATTCTTATGTGAAGATTATTATTTCTGAAGGTGACGATCTACCTACTGTCAATTGCATGCTGTTACAATTGTGAAGAACATCTGGAAAGTATTTTCAAAATACAAAAATCTTTTCTTTCTATTCTTGAGTGATCGGATTCTCGTAGTAAGTAGTGTAGGTTCTATAAGTGAACCAGAAGGCTTTATTTTTCCTTGGATTGTAAAGGTTTCAACTGCCTGCACTCAGTTGTGAACCAGTCGGTTGAAACGAGGACCATATAGTGAAAATCACCAAGCTCGTGGAGTAGAGCGTTGGTGGAGTGGACTTGGGGCCTTTTGTGCCCCGAACCACTATATATCTTGTGTTTCTGCTATTTAAATATCTGTAGTATCATTTTATCTGATTAAAGTTAAACGGCAGAACACAATCTCGTAAATATTTTTGAAAAGACACAATTCACCCCCCTCTTGTGTATATTTGGTGTAATCTGATCCAACACCATATTTCATCTTTCAGTCTAGGATTATTTGGTATTCCCATGGAAAATTCAATCATAATATTGTCCCATTTCCAATCAGGTATGGGAAGTGGTTGCATGACTCCTCCAGGCTGATGCCTTCCATCATTCACTTGTTGAAAAACCATACATCTTGACACAAAATCAGAAATCTCCCTCTTCATGTTGTCCCACAAATTTTTTTATTCAAATATCTATACATCATAGTGTTATTAGGGTGTCTAGAGAAATTTGAGCTACAACCATCATCCAAAAATTCCCTTTTTAGATCAGGTATAACGGGAACACAATGTCTCTTCCCAAATTTCAAAATTCCATCTTCATACAAAAAGTCACTCAATCTCCCATCATTCACAGCTTTAATCATATTCTGAAACTCTTCATCATCAGTCTGAAAACTCTTAATCCTTTCTAGTAAAGATGGTTTTGAAACCATTTGAAAAATTATTGATGTTTCACCTTCCATTGTTATCCCCATGTCCAACATTACTAGATTCTTGTATATAAGATCCTTTTCAACAGTTATCTTGTTTAGAACTCCATGATCCTTTCTGCTCAAAGCTTCTCCCACCTTTTTTTCCTTCCCTGGGTGGTAGTGTAGGATGTAATCATAATCCTTGAGTTGTTCAAGCAATCTATTTTGCCTCATGTTGAGTTCTTCCTATGATAAAATATAATTCAAACTCTTGTAATCAGTATATATCTCAAATTTTTTACCATAGAGATAATGTCTCCATATCTTATAAGAAAAGATTACAGCTACTAACTCAATATCATGAGTAGGATAGTTTTTCTCATGAATTTTTAGCTATCGTGGTGGATAGGAAATATACCTATCATTCTACATAAGGAAACAACCAAGTCCCTTCTTTGATGCATCACTATAAATAATAAACACATCATTCCCCAATTGTAGAGTAAAGATATATGCATTGAATAATCTTATATTCAATTATTCAATACATTCTTCACACACTTTTTTCCAAACAAATATAACCAATTTTCGTGTGAGCTTTGTTAATGGGTTATCAAACTAGGAGAAATTATGGACAAAACGATGATAAAAACCTACTAAACCAATAAAACTGCATACCTCAGTTATACTCATTAGTGGTGGCCATTCTTGGATTGCTCTTGTCATAGAAGGATCAATAGAGATTCTATCCATAGAGACAATATGGCCATGAAAAGAAATCTCCTGAAGCCAGAACTCACACTTGCTAAATTTCCCATATAATTCATGTCTTCTAAGAGTCGTTAGAATAATGCGCAAGTTATTTTCATGATATTCATAGATTTTAGAGTATACCAAGATATCATCAATAAATACCAATACAATGTCATCAGGATATTCCTTGAAAACTATATTCAATAGATCCATGAAGACAGAGGGTGCATTAGTCAATCCAAAAGGCATTACTCTAAACTCGTAATGCATGTACCTGGATCAAAATGCTATTTTCGGAATTTCTTCCTTCTTTACACACAACTGATGATATCCAGATCGAAGGTCAATCTTTTAAATGTATTAAGCTCCCCGAAGCTGGACGAATAAATCATCAATGCGAGGTAGGAGATAATTGTTCTTTATTGTTATAGAATTAATCTCATTGTAGTCAATACACAACCTCATATATCTATCTTTATTCTTATCAAAAAGATAAAGGGCTCCCCAGAGAGACACACTAGGGTGAATAAATCCCTTATTTCTCAATTCCTCTAGTTGCTTCTTTAGTTCTACTAATTACATGGTGTCCATTCTATAAGGGGTATTCGATATGGGCCTTGAACCAGGAATTAAGTCAATGGAAAACTAAATTTCTCATTCTGGAGGATGTCCAGGTAAATCCTCTAGAAACACATAAACATATTCTTACACAATAGGTAAATATTCTATTTGAACATTACTTTTCTCAACCAATTTTATTTCATTCTCTTCCTCCCCAATAATTTAGTTTAGTTCAGCTACTATGGGTGGATCTAGATAAGAATTATGTGATGACGTTTATGCTCTAAAGATAAGGTACTTTTTATCATCATGAAAAATTGTAACCTCCTTCTTCTTACAATAAATTTTCACATCATGGTCAGAAATCCAATAGATAAAGAGGATTATATAAAATTCAATCATTGGTAAGATTATGAGATCAGTAGATAAATAACATTTATATGACATAATGGGGACTGATTCACAAAACTTTGTTGCAATGATACTTACCTTAGGAGTTTTGAATGACAATTACCATGTTAAATATAGTTGGAAGTATATAATTTTCTTATAAAAATGCGAAGATATAAAACAATTCAATGATCCAGAATCAAATAAAGCATTGGCTAAACTTGATGAAACCATTAAATTACATGCCACTACGTCATTTAGAGCATCAACCTCACGAGTAGTGATATCATAAGATTTTACCTTATCCCTTTGACTTTTCTAAGGTAAGTTCCCTTGATTCTTAGGACATTCATTTTCATAATGTCCCCTTTTAATACAATTTTAGCATTCAACATTAATAACCTCTTTCTTCCCCTTGAAATCACAAGCTTGGTGGCCTTCTTCACCACACTTGTAACATACTCCCATTCCCTTCAGACAAGTACCAGGGTTTTCTTCCAACATTTACTAAAAGATGGATATTCAACTTTTTTCGTATTCCTCTTATTTCCTTTTCCAGAGTGTTCAGCAGATATATTCTTCTGTTACTTTGATTTAAAGTCGTAAGACATAGAGAATTCCTTTTCTATCTTGATAGCACATGAGACCATATCTTTATACGATGAAAAGGATTGTGATACTAATGCCCGATAGATAAATTTTTTATCCCATCAAAGAAATGATAAATATTACTTATTGGGTTACATATATAATCTACAGCATGCCTTGAAATCCTTGTAAAGTTAGCTTCATACTTTGCGACATTCTCATCCTCCTTTTGCCTCAGACTCAAAAATTTCCTTTCCATATCCGCTCGATGGTAATGAGGAAATTATTTTTCTATGAAAAATTCTTTAAAATCCCTCTATTACATATTTGAAACTCCATCATCTTCCTTTGTGTTTTTAATCAATGACCACAATTCATCAGCTTCTTCTGTGAGGTGGTAAACTGCCATTAAAAGCTTTTCCCAATTGCTACTGCCAAAGGCGTGGAATATTTTCTCTATGGAATTTATCCATTGCCCAAATACTAGTGGATTTGTACCCCCATTTATTTTTGTTGGTTGTTTCCTCATGAAGAGATCTAATATAGATCATACATGATGCGGATCAGGGTGCTCCAAATGGGTAAGGTTATTATTTATAACATGAGTGAGTTTTCCCAGTATAGTGATAAGATGATCATCACCAGTTGTATCACATGATTCACTATAATTATCTTGATAATGAGGGAAATCCCTAAAAGGAGTTTTTGCATTGATACAGTTTCCATTCCTTCCACTAGGTTCCATTTCTTAACAATAGCATAAACTAGATTAGTTTATGAATTGAAATACATAATTCCATACTTATAAAACACGTTTCATAAATTGAACAATTTATGGATATAATCCATAATCATAAAAATGTTTTCTTTGATGAATTATATACTCATAGACCCTTCATAATGGTTTGTAATGAAAATGAGAATTATCCTAAACATATCCCCCGAGAGTGTCGTAACCAAGAGTGCAGAAAGGCCCACTGTCGTGCACCCATTCCTGTTAGAGCATAGCTCAAAGAGATGTTTTAGGATTTTACCCCTGAGTAAACCTGTGCCAAAGCCTCCTATACCTTCTCATATCCAGACAGGGATGTATTTCTTGGAAAAATCAAAAAATCTATACAATACCAAAATTCTAGGAATTTCTTTTATACTAATCCTCAATGTCTATCTTAGGGTAATGTGCTCTAATTAGTGTTTATCTAAATCTAACACCCATGGTTTGTACTAAAATTCCTCTGATACCAACTATGACACCCGAACCCAGAATCCCAGAGTCGGTGGATTATTACGTATCATTTTTATGACCCCAAAAGATCAAGTTTCGAAAGACAGATTAATTTAGTGGCCTTGGAAGTAATAGATACATTCATAAGGATTACATTACATCATAAAATGGAAAACTGCAACAAAATTTTTTCCATTGTAAACACTGAGATCCTATAGACTATCCCTGCAGGTCATTCATAATATATTTCTTCACATCCTAGAAAAAATAAAACATTGAATGGGGTGAGCTCAAATTCTCAGTAAGGATAACAATATAGCAGAAACTTTCATAAATAATCATAAACATTTAAGGCAATGTATAAAACTAAAACAAAAGCCTTTTCAATGTAAAATTCATCAAAATATGGAAAATATAAACCAAAACCATTCCATTTACTTACTCACATGGATATTATACTAGTTGAATAATAAAATGCAATATCAATAGCCAACTTCATAATGATGGAATTCATAATTCCAGACTCCATAACCAGATAGTCAAGGCCTTGTTCCAAGAATACAAATAAGATTTTTTCAAGGCCTTGTGCTAAGACACTAGTTTGTCTCATTAGACCTACTGATGCATCGAGGATATATAGCGGGCTCCACACATCACTTATTATGTCCAATGAATTCCTCATATGAAAATATTTAAACATACAATAAACATTCGTATTAAAACAATCATATGAAATGACAATACTTTATCCATAAAACATGAATGGTATAAAAATAATACATCCACAGTCAAACATATCACAAAACCTTTGATACAATATGGTTGTTTTGTATTATAATAAATCAACTTCAAATAAGCTTAAAATCCATCAAAAGATGTTGACATAGATGAAATCAAAACCTTTTTTAGAGAAATATCACTTTCTATTTTGAAATTAATTAAGAGCCACCTAAATATAATGAAAAAAATTCATTTTTAAGATATTATTATTAGATTTAAAGGGAATAATTGAAGATGTTATAATGGTTGAAAATAGTATCACCCACCATATAAGTTAAAAAAACATTCTTACCATAAATTTGTCGAAAAGGTAAAAAAGTACCTTGTTTGGAAAACGATGGAAAGATTCCTTTAAAAAACATATAAGGTCTAATAAGGGTATAAATTACATTAAACCATTGTCTATTAAATAGTAATTTTTTTTTGAAATACATTTTTTAGAATTATTGATGTGGATGATAAAGAGGTCCCAGTAGATAGTTACGTATTAACAACCTCATATAATGAAGAGATTGTAGAATTAACCCTTACCTTATACTTTTCCTTGTTTGAGGGTAGTTTAACCTCCTCTATAAGGGTGAAATAATTTTTTATTAAATTATAAAACAATCATATACATTAATATGATATCATATATGATCATTTAATATTTCATTGTTAAAAATATTTTACTATTATTGTCGTTTCAGGTGTTAACTGATTCGTTTTCTTTTATATACATGGTTACGTAAGCCATGTTTGTTATGAATAGGATATATTTGATTTATATGGAGAATTATATTATTTATTTAAACATTATTTTTGACCATCAAAAGAAAATTATTCTTGAATGGATATGATGGGGAATGAATCTCATCACGTACATGGAGACAGTAATTTGTACGTACGCACGAGCGACAATATCATTATTTTGATATTAAAATATTATATAATTTTATAGCATATCATCTATACAGAATAATTATCATGTTATATTTATTATTTACATTAATTATACGTCGTTATTATACCAATCAAAATAATAATGTATTGAATAATAGTTACACCACAAAGTGGAGACTGTAAGTCGTACATACACATATATGTTGACATGTCATTCAAAGGATGGATAGAATAATGAATATGGTTATACCATATTTAAAATAACATGACAGTATATAAAAGACACTGGATTTATTATTTTATAATGGAAACATCAAGGAAAGAATAAGTGAATGAAGAAAAAAATGAAATAGGTGGTGAGATACTTACCCCTTTTCGGGTACTTCCATTTGATTTGATCAAAAGGGATCTTTAGATTGGATTTATGACTAAAGGAAGACATCTAGGAATAAGGGAGGACAGTGGAGAGGGTATTTGAATAGGTGTTAGCGAAGCCAAATGGATTTGACGGTGTGAATTAGAGAGAAGGGGGAGTGACCTTTTATAAGTGGGGTAAGGGGCACCTTGGAAAAAACTTAAAATATTATTTTATAATAAAATAATATTCGGTTTATAATGGATCAAAAGTGAATTATTTAGAGTCTAGGGTGGGGATGGGTCTATATCTATTCAACCAATAGATTTTAGACTGGTTTAGGTCACCATACTAACCTTATCATTTATATTTAACTCTTAGTTAAATAGTTTGACATTTACCATGTCTCTTTGTATTTTTATATTATATGGTTAATAAACTTACTATAAAAAACCAAAAAAATCACAAGTTGTTCATTATTAATATATATAACCTTATCTATGCCTTTTTTTCAGAACCTTATATTCTTAGGAATAGAATATAAATTAACAATATAATATTTGCTTTAAAAACTCTTTTATGTCAATTTTGACACTATTTAATAAATGATTTATTTAAAGTCCTAAAAACATTATTAATTAGAAATAAATTAATTTAATCAATACTAACATGTAATATTAACCTATAAAATTCTTGTATGGCATCAAATGTTTCAAATTATATTTATTTAACATTTATAATACCATTTATTTGATTCTTTCATTAATAACGAAAATATTGCATCATTATTGTGTCATAAATACATTTAATTATTCAATGTCTAAAAATTATAACTTAAATAAAATTATGTTGGAAATAATTTTATCTTTCTAAATACGATTTTTAGTTGAAGATATTACATATATAACCCTATGTAAAAATTGTTTTACTAAAAGTTATATGCTTATGTCATTTTTTTATTTACTTTAACTTTATTAATATAATGTGTCATTATCACTTACATGTGGCTCCATGGGGTCCCAAAATCAACCCAAGGTTTCCCATTGTAGTAAATGTATCATAAAATAGGTTTAGGACACATGTTAGGGTAATTTAATATTATTATAATATTATTTTTTACCCTTATTTACCGGATTTACCCTTTAACCATGGTAAATAAAATAATTAATGAAGTTACTATTCATAAAGTCTAAAAAATAACAGGTACACATTAACACAATTTTGACCTATTAGTTTCTAATACAGAATAAATTTTTCCAAATTCAATACACATAAATTTATGAAATTAATTTAAAATTAATTCTCCTTGTCAAAACTAAAAAGCAGGGTTTTAAGAAATAATAACTATCAAAAGATTGACATGTGTTTATGCAAAATTTAAAGGTGAAATTACTTCAAATGACCATAATTTGATTAAATGATAAAAATATAATGTAATTATATTTTAAAACCAACTAAATAGTATTATTTATCTCTATAAATATTTTTTATTAGAAAAGTTATTTTTAATTAAAAATTATTATTTTTCACTATTCAAGAAGAACTAAATATATTCAGAAAAATACCAAAAATTCACCCTAAGCTAATTTTGATATTCTGAATCCAAAAATGAAGTCTAATTTTAATAATAAAATCTATTAAATTTTGGAAAGTGGGTATTACTATTCATAATGACTACCATGAATGGTTGCGGTGTGTTAAATCTCGAAGTTGCGTACAATGCAAGTTATTGCATTATTCAAAGGGAAACGTACCATGGATGGTTTGGGTGTTACAACACTTTTTTAAAATAAAGAAAAGTAGGTATGAAGGTTACTAGAAATAACACATACTAGGTTTCCATGTAGGAAAACATGGATATGTAAGAGAAAAAAATCCATCAATTTATGATGGAGATTGACCAAGAACATGATCCAGAAAAAGTTAATAATCAGAGAGCTATAAATCTGTGATGATCTAAGGGACCATTTGATTCTTCAAAAACAGTACTAGGATAGATTTTTTTTAAAATATCATTTCCATTGTGTTGAAGAATTAATTTTCTTCATAAACTAATAATACAAGGACACATACTTAATGGACATGTAGAGTTTCATCCATTAACTACTTCCTACCAAAAACTCCTCTTTATTTTGAAAAGATAATAAAATTCAAAGATATTATATTTAAAGTAATAGTATAATGTTCCAATTATAAAATTATAACATTTAAATAAACAAAAAAAATTTATAAGGGAATTCTTATAGGATAGTGGTAAGAGATAAAGCCCGGTCTCACTTCTGTTGTGGGTTCGATTCTTGCAGCTTTGTCCGATGTGACGGGTTATCGACCGGCCTACAGATTCTGCTTTTTCGAAAACTATATTATTATAAAACTCAGAGAACAAGCTTATGAAATTTTTTAACGGTAAACAATATGATCAAAATATCATCTTACTCCTTTCCAACCATTAGAGTTATCCAAAATACTTCATTCCAAACTCTCTCTAAAAGGTTTCTAAATTTGTTAAATCCATTGTAACATCAGATTCCCAAAACAACATAAAGTTTCTATTATTGTCACATACGTAAAATATGGTTACCTTCATTATATTAAAACCCTAATTAAAACAAACGGTATTTCATTATCATCCTTATATATATCACAGTCTTCTTATAACCATAATATAATTCTTGAATCCAAAAACACAAATACATTATTTATTCCACCACGACTGTAATAACGACATAAGATTGAACTTGACCGATTTTATTTTTCTGAGATATATTTCCTTAAATCTTTGAAAAATTGTTTTCATAATTCCTAATATATTTACAATTATAACATTTCAAGACTTCTTTCTTTCCCTTAAATTCACGAGCCTGGTGACCTTTTTCTCCACAATTTTAACAAACTCCCATTCCTTTTTGGCAAGTAAAAGGGTGTTTCTACCCACTATTGTTGCATTAGGGAAAATAATTATTGACACATTTCCCTTTATCTGTCTCTTACTCCACCATTCTCTTCTTATATTTATTTACATTAATGTCTTAATACTTCACAATACACAGAGAATTCTTTTTCTATCTAGATTACACACAAGACTTTATCTTCATACGATGAGATATATTGTGAGATGAATGCCCATAAGAGGAAAGGTTTTAACCCATCAAAGAATCAATAAATGTTACATCTTGGGTTACATATGTATTCTGTATCATGACTTTATAACCTTGTGAAATTATACTTATACTTTGCAATATTCTCATCCTCCATTTTGCTCAGGCTCCAAAACTGTATTTATTTATCAGCTCACTCTTCACGAGGAATGTATTTCTCTAGAAGTAGTTCTTTAGACTACCTTTATTCCATATTTCTCACTTCTTCATACTCTTTTTTTGAATTAATGACCACTATTGATGCGCTTCTAATGAGAGATGATAAACTGCCATTAAACCTTTTCCCTTTCATTACATCCCAAAGAAAGAAATATTTTCTCTATGGAACTTATCCACTGCTCAGTTACAGATGGATTTGTAGTCCCATTGAATGTTGGAGGTTATTGTCTCGTGAAATTGTCTAATATTGATCCGCCACATTGTGTATCAAGAGGCTCCATATGGGTAAGGTTATTATTCATAACCTGATTCAGTTGTCCTAGTATGTCTATAATATGTTTGGTACCAATTGCGTCACCAGATCCACTATTATTATCTTGCATAAGAGGTAAATATTAACATGTATTGCGTGTGTTGATATAATTTACAATTCTTACACAAGGATCCATTTCTAAATAATGGAATACACTATATTAGGTTATGAATCATAATGAGTTATTCTAAACTAGTAAAATACATAACTTAAATTGAAAAATTTATGCACATCTAATTCATAATCATAAATATGGTTCCCTTGAGAACATATTTACTCATAAATACTCCATAATGATTTATAAAGAAAATTTGAATTATCCTTTGCCTATCCCCTGGGAGTGTCAAACCAGTTGCGCAGTAAGGCTCGTGGTCGTGTACCAGGATACCCTGGGTCAAGACCAAAACTCCATGTCAGACTCTTCACTCCTAGGTACATCATCCCTAGAAGCACGTCCAATTTTTGTATCTAGAGATGAATCCATTTCTTGTAAAAAACACATAATATCTACATTACCAATAATTTTGCATTTTCCCCAACATCTATCATAAGGTAATGTTATCTAATCAGATTTTTGCTAAATACAGCTTCCATGGTGTGTACTAAACTTCCTCTGATCCAAACTGTAATGCCCCGTCCCCAGTTACCCAGATTCGGTGCATTATTTTAATACATTGGCATGATTACAAGGAGTCATGTGCTGAAGGACCGATTAGTGTTGCATTCATGGAAAATAGATTACGTAATGAACATTACATTAAAATTTCTAACGTAAAATATATCATAGATAATCCTTTGAGGATGAAATTATTCCCTAATATTAACCATGTATATCAATCATAATACACTTCCTGGAATCTTGGGAAAATAAAACATAATAAAAGGGTGATCTCAGATGCACAGTAAGGGTAAATAATTTAGTGGAAGCTATAAACATTTAAGGCAAGATATATAATAAAAACATCATCCTTTTAAACAAAAAAAGAACATAATATGGTAAAAATATGTCCAAAATTACCATATAAACATGAAAATGGATATTCTACTAGTCGAATAATCACGTGTAACAACTAATTTCATAATGATGGTATTAATAATGTTGGACATAATTACTACTACATCAAGGAGTTGTTCCAGGACAATACTCAAATATTATATCGAGCCCTTGTTCCAAGACACTAGTTAGTCTCATGATACCTACTACGTCATCGAGGGGCTATAGAGGGCCCCGCCCATCACTTACTATGTCTAACACATTCCTCATATGAATAGGGTGAAATATATTATAATCATTTGCATTAAAAGTAGCAGAAATAATGTCAATTCTTTATCCATAAACCATGAATGATATAAAAATAGTACATCCACAGTCAGACATATCATAACTCATTCAATACAATAGATAATATTTTATTATAATAAATCACCCTCAATCAAGAATAATATCCAGGAAATGGTGTTGACATAGTAAAAATGATCAGTAAAAGTCTTTGAAATAAATATCCCATTATTTCTTAAAATCATTTAAAAGTAGAAAAAATTATAAATGATTTTATATAAAAGAGATTCTTGAATAAAAGTTTCCAATACAAGTATGAAAAATTTGAAAAGAATTAATATTTTAAAGCAATCATGTCCATATAAATAAATCCTTAAACTCAAATTGAAAACATGGACATTAATTAAAAATATTTAAAAAAATAAATAATTAAAACATTTAAAATGATGATCGAGTTTAGGGTCATTTCCATGAAACCTTAAAATATTCCATTTTTATAAAATTTTATGATCCATGGACATGGATGATAAATATGTTCCATTATGTACTTACACATATAAAATATCGGATAGTAAAGATATTGAGAAACTAACCCTTACCTTAGGTCTGATACTCTTCGTATGTGTCTGAAACTCATGTATGATGTATTTAAACATTTCTTTAACTTATATAATAATTATAATAATATTTATTTTATGTTATATGATTATTTTATGACTTTATATTACCCATTTATTATCAATTCCAAGTCAATGCCATATTCTAGGTAATATCGCTTTGTTTTTCGTAGGTGTTTTGAATTGTTATTCTTGATCATATTACTTAGATAATTAATTAATTTCATCCAGAATGTAAAAAATGATTTATATGATAAATATATATATATAATAGAGAGAGATATATAAAATAGGATACAACGTTCATGGAGACGGTAGGATGTACATACGCATGAACATTGTTTCTGTTTTCTTATCGTATTTAATGGAAGTAAGTGAATGAAATATATGTACATATATATCATTATAAAAGACTTATTATGTCATAAATTTCATAATTATGAATAATTTATATTTTTATAATCATCCTTGGATGGTCAATATGGAGAATGAATCTCATCGCATCGTGGATACGGTAAGCGGTATGTACACACAAGAAACAATATCATTTCCTTAATGGTAAAATGGTATGAAAATGGATGAAATATGAATTTTATATAATCCATAACATGTTATATTTATTATCTAAATCCATTATATTAATCTTTATTCGCATATAAATAATGTTTACATGAAAAAAATCTTACACCATGGAGTGGAGACAATAAGTCGTACGTACGCACGCATGGTAGTATTTTTTTCATAGGATAGGTAAAAGATTAATATGGTACTCCCATAACCATAAAAATATAAAAAAATATATTATAGGATTTATTTTTTATGGTAACAAGTTATTAAGATGATGTACATGAAAAATGACCATTGAATGAAGGGATAAAATGATTACATATTCTTGGATTGTCTCCTTTTGATTTTCATAAAAGGAATCCTTAGTGTAGATTTAATCAGAAATTTTGTCCACTATGATGAATTGAATGAATTTTGGAGGATATTTGGGTTGTGTTTGGCTGAGAAACATGGCTTTGGATGTTTGAATTAAAGATAATAGAAGGAGCCCTTTTAAAAGATAGGTGAAGTGAAATTTAGGAAAATCTTGAAATCTTAATTTAGTATTAAATTATTTTGTGTTTATAATAGATTAAAATTTATATATTTATATGATAAGATGATTATGGGTCTAAATAATCTCAACCAATAGGTTTTAGACAGGTCTAGGTCATAAATGTATCCTTATCTTTTGGGATTAACCCATAGTAAAAAAATGTTTAACTGTTACCATGTCTTCTAGTATTTTTATACTATAGGGTTACATTAGGTACTATAAAATGCTAAGGGAAAATATAATGGATAATTAATTACGTTTCAATAATTATTTATGTCATTTTTCCAAATCTTAGATTTTTAGGATTTTTATATCATTTAATAGAATAGTATTTGTTTCAAAATCTCATTTATTCCAATTTGGAAAATATTTAGTAATTGATTTTTGATAAAGTGTTAACAACTTTATTACTTTGAAATGATGTTTTAAATCATCCATAATATATCAATTTTTTCTAAAAAAATCATTGATGTAATAAAAATTTTAAAATTACATTTATTCTAATATTTACAAATTCATTTATTTGATGGATTCATTAATAAGGTAATCATTGCATCGTCACTGTGTCATAAATAAATATATTTATCTAATGACTAAAAATTATAAATAAAACCCCATGATTTATGAAATATTTTTAGATTTATAATTAATATTTATATACATAGAGATCAGTTATATATCCTTATATTAAAATTGATTTAGTAAAAGATATATGTTTATGTTTTAATTATCTTTACTTTAAATAAATTCTTATAAAATTTCATTATCACACCCAAGTGGTCCAATGGAGACCTAAAATCTTCTAAAAGATTACCATGGTTTTAAATATCTCATAAATGGGATTAATACATTTTTTAGGGTAGTTTAATATTTTTATAATATTAATTTTTACACTTATTTACTTGATTTATCCTTTAACCATGGTAAATAAAAATAATTCCTGATGTTCCTATTCATAATGTCAAAAAATAAAAGGAACCTAGTAACAAAGTTTTTAACTTCTATTTCAAAATATTAAATCTAATTTTATAAATGCAAGTCATAGATTTGGTAGAAATTTATTTAAAATTAATTCTCATTGTCAAAACTAGAAAGTGGGTTTTTAAGAAGTAAAAACTATCAAAATAATTACATGTTACTTCCAATGACCACAATTATATTACATGATATAAATATAATATAACTATACGTTTAAAAAATTCAAATTTATAATTTAACACTATAAATTATTTTTATTAAAAAATTGGTTTCAATTAAAATTTAGTATCTCTAACTATTCATCAAAATATAAAAGTTATCTGAAAAGTATCAAAAAAATCTCCATACTAAATTTTTATGTACTACTTCTAAATAAGAAATTAATTTTTTAAAATATATTATATAAAAGTTTCAAATATTTTATTTAAAAAGTTATCTCCATTAAAAGGTGGAAAAAATCATTTTTTGAAAACTACTTCTTTTATCTAAAATATTTAATTTTCCCTTATATTATGTCTATGAAACAAAAAATATGAATGTAAAAAGTATATTGGATATATAAAATTCAAAATTTGGTTAATACTATTCATAACCTCTTTTTAAACTTCTAATTTGATAGTCTAGGTGTGCTTGAACTTGGTGTTGCGTATATCATATGCTATTGAATTTTTTAAATAAGAAGCATACCGTGGAATCTTGGGGTGTTACACTACTTGTATAAATAGTATGGGGAACCAAACCCTAGTGTGATATAGGGGTTACAACCATGAAATCTCTATGATGATCTTACCTCACCTCTTCCATCGTCATGAATTTCTTGAAGAAGATTAATTCTTCGAACATCATACATCATACCATAAAATCCACTTCAAAGTCCACAATCACGTTCTATGTTGAAATATTCTCAAGATAGGCTACCATAGGCCAATATCTATGTCCAAAAGAAGGATATATGAGAGAAATAAGTTTCTAGAGGGATTACATGAAATGTTTGGGGGTCCACATGACATGTGACCTCACCTCACTACCATGTCGTGTTCTTCTATAGACATGTAATGGGAAGCCCTGTCACACTAAACTGTGTGTGGTAGTAGTGCACAATGTGTCTTTTCCACTAAAGGAATTAACATGATTATTCGTTGATACCCATGTACATTGTAACATTCCCATGTACATGGCTACATCGATGTATCCTGGTTGGGTCCGAGTACATGGTTGTGCCCATGTACTCTGACCATGATTGTGTGTATGGATGTGTCAATTCCTGTGTACTCTTGGAGTACACACTAAGATATAAAAACTAGGTGACATGATGTTTGGGGGGTCCACATTATGTGTGATATTTTTCTCCACCTTAATACTAACCTCCACAGATTGGGGACTACATGGCATGTGTTCTTCAATATACACACTGCATAGTCAGGTTTTTTTTATATAAATTAATGTTTATTTATTTGGATTCAAGATCCTCCATTTCATCAAATGATTGCACATTTTGAACACTCAAAATGCACCAAAATCTAAGGGAAATTCCTCTTTCTGACATTTACCTTCCACTAGTGGAGAGAAAACAGAATCTGATCATCTTTTGATGAGTCAATGTGTGCCCTGTTGCACATCCCTTTTCCAATTTCCACTTCAGACCATTGATGCATGTATAATAACCTGTAATACATCTTGATCCATCCCCAAATCACCATATCATATTTCATTCACATAACATCCATGAATCAATAGTATTGATCTTGCTCGAACCCATTCTCACAATGTGGAATTGTGACCCTATGGTCAAGATTGAATAACGTGAAGAACAACGAGGAGAAAACCACAATATGAAATGTAAAACCGTTGTTTTCCAAGAATTCGAAGCCAACGATCACATAATTATGAATTCGTGGGTTTTAAAAATTCATAAAATAAAATAAAATTATTTAGTCAACATAATTTATCTATATGGACTCTTATGAACGAAGTGAAACGACACATCAATAAAATCCGATATGAATCAATTCTCAATATTATAATCAAAAGAGAAGAGACTAAAAAATATGATCCCAACCTTGATTTTGATCAATCATTGGTTAATAATTCACATACTTACAATGAAAAATATCCACTACTATATCCACCTATCTTACCACCTCAATCTGATCACACGTTGTTCCCTGTTCCAATCCGCCAATGAAGTACATCTAATCCTCCTATAAAATCCTCCCATGGTTGTGTGGCTATCCATGGTGATATATTAGAAGTGGGTAATTATATATTTGTTTCTATAGTTTATTTAATTTCAAATAATATAAATAATTTAATTATTTATTTTAGTTAAACTCATCCACCAATGGTCACCCCCTCGAAACATCTCATGCTAACCAACCTTAGGTCATGCCTAGTGTAAACCCCCCATTCTAGAAACAAACATGATATAGTATTTCCCATACATGGACCCATGAAATTTGAAAATCCATTCACACTGAAATAATGCACATATGTGCATTAAAATATATTAATATTTTTAATATATTTTTTTTAGGGTTATGAGATTCCCAAACACTGCAACAACTCGGAGGATAAATCTACATATATAAAATTAAATATTAAAAATTAAAATCCCTCAAAACAACAGTCACTAAAAAAATATATGGGATAGTTAATCAATCAGGTCATTTTTTTAATTAGTGTATAACTACCCATCCTAAAGAAAATTTCTATAATGATAAAGAAAAAATAAAATTTTTAGATGGAAGTGGATGAAAAATAACTGATTATTGATTTTTATTTCAAAGAAAGAAATATAGATATTCCACTAATTCTTGACAGTAGTTGTTCCTCTCACCTGATATGAAATATCAAGATTATGAATAAAATTGATGAATATATTGTAGGGGAAATTATTTTTAGTAATGATTGTACTTTTGAAATCATAGGTGTTGGTATTGTTGAGATATAGAAGATGAAAAGTTAAAATTAAATGATTTTATTATTATTAAAGGGATTACAAATAATATTTTCAGTGTCTTTTGACTTTCTGATGAATTAAATGGCATTATTTTTATGAAATATTTAATTATCACAAAAAACTCAAAGGATTAAATAATTATCATCAAGGAAGAAATAACAAGTTGAAATTAGTTAAAAATTGGTGATCATAAAAATTCATTTTATTTTACTATGACAGCTGACAGTAATATGTGATATAGAATACTTGACCATCCTAGGAAAAAAAATTCAGTAAAATATAAAATAATAATTTCGTAAAAAATATTCACCAAATGATGATAGAAAAAAAATTACTGTGAAACCATTCAAAATGGGAGGATTATATATAAAATTCACCAATCAATTGAGATTCAGTCTACTTACCCACTTGAGCTTATACATTCATCCTTTTTGGCATTTGAGAAATCCATATTGTAGTTGTGAACTATATTTTATAACAGTCAATTATGATTTCACCTAAATCATAACTTCCATATTCACTTGGAATAAGTGACAAGTAAATGAAATATTCAAAAAATTTGAAGGATAGTTGAAAGATAATTTGGAATATACCTTAAAATATTGAGAATTAATAACAAAAATGGGTTAATTTTTTATGATTTTGAACCACATCATGTAAAGAGATGAATTAAACCTCAGTATAGTGCTCCATATACTTTAAAAAATAGAATAATTAAGATAAATAGAAAAAGTTGCTTTGAAATTGGAATAACCATGCTATCTAAATGTAGAAATATAAAATTGTACTTAAAGAGAATTAGTGTATACAAATGTGAATATATATATAATATCTATTTTTATAAAATATTATAACATGAATCTATATGAGTTTTTGTGTAATGAGAACTTGACTATGAAGTATTTTAATGTTCTATATATTTCACGTTTACTGAAGATCAACAATGCAAATTGGGTAAAAATTGAGGAGAATTTTGAATATGGGATCTTCAAACGTTTTTTGTCCTGTAGAATAAGAAATATATACTATATTAAAATAATTCACATGGTAGATTATTATTAATATTTATATATTTTTGAAAAATTTACCTACCGTAGAATCAATAAATTTAGAAGATTTTAGAACATTGAAGAAGAAAAAATATTGATTTTTAGAGTAGAGAATAAAGAAAATAATATACAAAAAAAATAAGTAGTTGATGTTAAATCATATCGAACTATACATGATGATAGAACTAGTGGAGTTAAAAAAATAAAGAATAACATATTGAAAAATAATATTCTATTATAAAATAAAATTGGTAGTCAAGAAGATCTAGTCAAATCTTTATGAAGATTGAGATATCAAAATAAAATATCTTCTATTTCCCCAATTTTTCAAAATTCAGTTATAGAGACTATTAAAAACCAATATTAGATAAGCGGTATGAATGAAGAGCTAGACCATATTGCGAAAAATGACACATCAGATATTGTTCCTAGTCTAGAATGAAATAATATAATAGGGACAAATTGGTTTTCTTGAAACAAACATAATGGAAATTTAGAGATATTATGGAATAAATCTTGATTATTCTATTGGGGTTATTCGAAATATTAATATGTGTACATTAAGGAATTTTTTCACTTTGTTCAATTCATAAATCCATCAGAATTTTTCTAGAAGATTTAGAATAGATACACTATTATGTTTATTAGATGGATGTGTAATTTTCTTTATTAAATGGAGATCTCAATTATATAATTATTATTGTTTAACATAAAGGATTTAATCGTATTTTTGATGAAAATAATGTTTTCAAGTTGAAGAAACCCATATATGTGATGAAACAGGTTCCTAGATCCTTGTATTCAAAACTAGATTGTTTTATAATTCAATTGAACATTTCTAAATGAAGATATGAGTAAACATATAAGTGATGATTTTAAAAAAATATACTCTGACTATATTTGTGTATAATGATGGCATAATTTTTATACATGAAAAGGAGAATTCGTATGAAGAATTTTATATTCAAATGAAGATTTATTTTTAAATTTCTAAACATAGAGAAATGTATTTCATTATGGGAATAAAATTTTGACAAATGGAAAGCTGCATATTATTTTCATAGTATAAATATTCCAAGGAACTAATGAATAAATTTTGCATTAATGATTTAAAGGAAGATTCCAACCCTATCACTATAGGTGTGAAGTCATATAGGGATGAACCAAGGTAGATTGTTAATTAAAAAATATCAAAATTATAATTTTTATATTGATTTGCCTTATGACACCAATTCTAAATATTGTTAATGAAATAAATTTTATTTCTAGAGATCAAAATTATTTGAAAGAGTCTCCCAGACGGGCTACTAAAATATTTATCAGGTATATCAAAGGAACATAATGTTATAGTTTAATATATAAAATATATGGTTAACTAAACAGAAATTGATTCAATAATTATAAATTTCATAAATATTGAAATTATTTTAAATCAATGCAAGGTGTATCATTATTTTTTAGGAGTGATTTGAGTAATCAATCCTAGTAAAGAAAAAAATTGTGCCTTTTAAAATTATTGATATTGAGTATATTGCTACAACCAATGCATATACTCAAATGATATGGGTGAAATTTCATCTAAAATATCTAAAGGTGAATTTTTAAATACTATATAAAATTTCATGTGATAACTATAGTGAAACTGATATTTCAATTAAACCAGTTAAACACTCTATATTAAAATGTATTAATATCAAAAGTCATTTCATCAAGTAGATATTTAAAAATATATATGTAAATTTGTAGTGCATTTATATAAAATTTAATGTTATTAATATGTTTACTAAATCTATAACAAGATATATATTTGAAGAATTGATGCTAAAACTTCATGTCCATCCCCAATTATCATTTAAGAGAGTGATGGGATGACCCCGACAATGATTTGGATTCTGTTTTCAAAGGGTGAGAAGAGGACATACATATTTTCTTATATTTTATGAATATTTAGTTTTGGTTAATGTAGAAAGTGGATAAATTGTATGAATTAAGGGGGTGAGAATCTAAGTCACTAGGAAAATAAATTTCTTGTAACTGAGGATTGAAATTATTTCCAAAAAAATATTTTATCTTATTGTGCGGTGTTTGGAAATTTCTCTTTTTGAATGGATGTGATTTTATGTCTATTAAAGAAGGATGCTAGTGTTGAAAAAAATAAAATGGGGGATATTAAATATCACATAGAATTTTTGATGGTATTGTATTTATTTACAAACTTACTTATGATTACTGTATAACTTTTCTTAAAAAATAATTCATTTTATCAGATTTTTTTGTAAATAAAACAATGTCTACATAAAGTGGAATTCAATGTGTTGAATGAATAATTCATCCATGAGTATTATTTATACGAAATAAAATTTGTGGTATGATCTACACTTGAATGAAGATTCGTGTTTTTTAGAATATGTGTATTGTTGTCTTGATGAATGTGTATGTCTTGAGTGTATAACATTTAGCTATTTATTTTTAGTGACTTTTTCTAAAAAATATTCCCAAAAATGATAACAAAGGGAAGCAACTCAACTATAGTCACAGAAGTTAGCTTCATGAACCATCTCAACCTCATAAATCCTATGCAGTTAAAGATGAGCTTTATAGTGGGATCTAGCATGTTCCAAGCGCACATAGAGGACAAGTTAAGTGCATGGGTCAGTGTGATAATTGAAAAATATGTCTTAGGCTCTCATTTGTGGGTTAACATAGGAGGTCACCAGGGGGAAGCTAAACCATATGGATTTTATTGGACTACATAAGTTTTGTAGTGTACTATTAAGAAGACATTCCATTTTGAGTTTCAATGTGGGACTTCCTTATGTCATATACTATTTATTTTAAACATGTTGAATGGAAATTATATTTAAGATGCTAAAAATGATAATTTTTTATGTGTATCTCTATATTCAACCTTGATTGAGTGTTTCTTCATGCATATAGATGTTCCATACTACTAATTCATGCCATGTGAAGGTTAGAATACTGCTAGTTTTTGAATTCATAGTTCATGAGGTTAATTTGTGAACATCTGAAAATAATATTTTTAGTATCATAAATAATTGATCATTATCTGCGGATATTTTATGAAGGCTCCATATGGTTGAACAAGCAGTTTATGAGGAAGAGAGGACGATTCATGTTTGTTTTAGATGAGTGAGTGGCCAATCAAAATGATGTCGATATATTTTTCAAAATCAAGGAAATATTATTTTTTGTTCCATGAAGTTAATATCATAAATAAGGGTTCATTATTAGTGGAGTAAGTTGGTGTATCTTGAACGACTAGTTTAGAAGGATGAATTAAGATGGTGGATTGAATAGTTTTTTATGTTTGTAAAGCGAGTTAAGTTAGTTAAAATTACATATAAATACACCCAAACCACATCATTCAAAAAATTCATCAAAATACCGATAGATTGATGGAGTGAGATATTATAATTTAGGAGTGAAGCTATATAGAGGTCTCAATTGATTTTATGAAGAGAGAAGAAGTTGTTCTTGTTTAGTTTTTTTGGTAGGAGTAAAATTACAAAAGATAAATTATGTATGATAATAATTATAGGAGATGTTCATGAAATTATTTATATAGGAGGATGGTTCTATATACATTGAGAAATAAAAATAATAATAAGAATACACAAACTCTTATATGTGAAATGATGAAGAGAATATTTTTTATAATTTAAGTAGCACCACGTGAAATATTTACATGAAGAATTGGACATAGTGAGTTTCAATCTGGTGTATCATGTGAAGAAGATGGAAGTCAAAATTGAAATTACGCACTAATAACCATGAAAAGGGTTATGAATTTTTCAGTAACAAAATATGAACCTAGTAAAAAGTAAATAAATAAACTCACAATGAACAGTTGTAAGAGAATAGATTCATGTGTTTTTTATTAGAGTAGTCAAACAATGTACCCAAAAACAATAATGTGAATCAGTTACACTAGTTACATGAGTATATAAATACAATTAAGTTCTATTATAGAGGTTTATAATTAGTGAGAAAGAAAAAATAGTTCATCATAGATGATCAAAGAGAAATATCCATTTTTTTAGTGACATGGTTAAATTTTTGTGATCATTCTCATTGTGTTTGTATAGTTCTTTATTAAACTAATAGGAACTAAGATAGTAAAAAAATTTAGGAAAAAATATATTGGGATATTCCTTACACCTTTCCTCTATGGTTTCATGATGATACCTAACCAGCAAACTTGAAATTTATGATTAATTCTAGTGAATAATTTCTAGATCAGATCATTTCGACTACAATATGGATACAATCACCTATATTGAGGAGGACCATGTAAAAATTGTATGTGGAATTGTTTTGATTTACATTTATATAATTTGGAAAGGCTTAGATTTAATATATGAATTGACCAGAATATAATAAGTCTCAAATGTTAATTTTACAGAAAATAAATATTTAAAATTACCTTTGATTCACTCCCTATTATCAGTGGTACAACCCATTAATGTGAATTTCTATGACATAACTCATTTATTACCCTTAAATTAATTTTTTTTCTTTGGGTATTATGTTTTATTATTTTTCCATCATTGAACAATAATTAAAATGTTTTATTTTATTTTCTCACATATTCCATCCTTAGAGAAACAAAATTATCAATAACTATATAAGCTATTTTTTGGGTGAAAAATCATGTTCTATCTATATTGTTTAAAATTTGTTCCCCATGTATAGAAAATTACATCTTATTTATGTTTATTTCAATATTTTTATTTCAAATTTTGAACATTTCATTGGATGACGTGAGAAGATATGATGATATGACCCACTTAAGATGTTAATTTTTATTTTTTTAGTGAAATAATGTTATTATTGGGATTATTAATATAGAAATAGAAACATAGATACTATGAATCTAATTTTATGATATTCATTAGGCATTGGGAATCCAACAAAACATAAACTAGGGATATTTTAAATTTAAAATACATGGGATATGGATATATTGTTCAATCCTAACCTAAATATATAACAATTTAATTTCTATAACATTCCCTATCATGTTTGGATTACATATATTGTACACACAATTCAATTAAATAAAGAAAAGAATCTATAGAATCCCCTTAAAATTGGATATAAAAAATATTATTGCACAAAAAGACTAAAAAAATTACTTCCATATATGTGTCACATGCTTGTTTTTCTATTTTATCTTCTTTGTAAACACCTCATGATAGAAAGGATTGAGAAGTATATTTTATTATTCAAGAGAATATAGATAGGGAAATGATTTTTTGTTTAGAATGACTGTTACTCGAAGATGTCATGAGAAATGTAAATTTAAGAATAACCTAAAAATGGTCAGGATAAATGGAATTTTAAAAGAATATCCAAAATTAAAAGGTGAAATGATGCTTGAATTGAAGACCCAAAAAACTAGGTGAAATAATTTCTGAATAGTGGACCTAAAATGTCAATTGAAATGACACTATAATATAGTATCGAGAAGTATTATGGTTGTTATAAATGTTGGTGTATATATGTTCAGGAAATGTGGTAATAGCGAGTAGTAAGTGGCATGATAAAGTCTTGAATGTTTGATGATCTTGGTACATATTAACAAATAAGAATATGTAGACACATTTGTGGGTACATGATGCAAGAAAGGATCCATTAAGTGTGGAACATAAGGGAACAATGCCAAATATTATGACCATAGAAAATAATATACACAAGATTATTCTAGATTCTTAGGAAACTGGTTTCACAATATACAGAAGCCACACATGGGCCATGGTGACTCGGGAGGAGAGCATGATAGGGAGTTTCAAGACAATGAAGGGTGTGGTTTGGGATAATAGTGGAAAAATATCTTGGGGAATCTATGTAGTTTCTACTATAAGCTATAGTATTGGAAATACATAAGATTAAAGGGATATCATATTTAACAATTTCTATAAATCATAAAAGAGGATATAAGGGAATGTATTTACAATAATGAATGCATGCATTTGGTCGATCCTCCAATAAATGCTCCAAATGTTTCTAATATATTATTAATGAATTATTATTTCTTTGTATATTAATTGAAATTGTTCAATGTAGTACATATTACATTTTATGACAGTCAATATAGAAACACATTCTTCATTCATTAGAACATGTCGATATTAGATATATATAATGGGGTAGAATCTGTCATATGGGATGGGAGGTTTGTAAGAACTAGTATAGATGGTCATTAGTTTCATGGAAAGATTTATATAGCTCCATTGAATTTCAAAATTACATTCCTCATTCTTTAATGAAGGGTCTGACACCCGTTTATTTTTTGGGATTCCTCAAGAACTAAAATTGGATCAATTGGATGGTGTAACCCCTCATAGGTTAGAAGAACTACTTTTTTACTTCTTTATCATCATTAAGCATTCTCTAAGGAAGATTTTGGTTACTGTTTTCTGTGATATACATATGTAATTCTATGTTTACATTTATGTGTTTACTTTATTGATGATAAATAAAAAACTATATGGGTTTTTTTCTATTTCCCATGATCATAGAATGATCCCTTTAAATCCATCAGTGGTATCAGAACATTATTCATTAAGGAATAAATGTGGTTAATTAATTGGTTTTGAAAATAATATTATATCATTATTTATCCTAAATTGTATCATAATATGAAGAAGTTATTCTATTTTGATATACCATAACATCCAATACTTTCATATCATAATGAATGATATAAATAGAACCATTAAATTTCATCATTATCATAGCTTATGATATAAAATATCATTATGTATGATTGAATCCAGAAAATATAAAAAATATGGGGGCATAGCGTATTTACGATATGCGTTATATCCTAGAATAAAACTTGTGTTATAAAATAACAACTATAATAAGAAAGAATATATATATATATATATATATCATATTTTATGATAAAATATGAAGTTATAAAATAATATTAAAAAACATACACGTTCTCTCTACTCTCCGATGTACGTTACAACTAACTGTCAACCATAAAATTTGATATGTCTGGAAAAAGATAGTAAAGTTATTTTTTGATATTTTAAATTATGATTTATAATTATATTATAAATTATAGATGTTAGGAATTATAAAATGAGTTTATACATTTTCAAATAAAATATGAAAGAGTGAATATTAGTTTCTTATGTTTTGGAAGATAAATAAAGTGTTTATTTATTTTTTAAATTATTTTATATTCATGTTTAGTAAACTATTTATGAAGAATGAATATTGTGTGTTCATTATTTTTGTGATAAATTTATTCGAGGAGATAGATCCTAGTATTTCATAATAATTAAAACAATATAATATTTATTTTATTTATACTTTAACCATGATGTTTTTAGATTAATAAACATGAAAATAGCCATTGAATATTTTTTTACATATTAGTTGTTAGAGATAAAATGAATTTAATTCTCTCAAAAGTATTGTATCTCTATATAGAGGGACTTCTATTTAGACTAACCACTAGATTAGATGCTTATGTATTATTTTAGAGATGTTAGGGGTTGAATATTTATCACTCTAGGATTACTGAAGTGGTGTTTTTCAATATAATATAACCCTATAGACATACAAGAAAGGTTTATATACACTATGTATAAAATTCATTAGGATATGTATAAAAATTATTAACTTCCAATTTTGGTTGAATAACACAGACTTGTAGGTTGTGTAAATCATTACTAATTAATTTGGAGTGAATACATTAATATGGGGGATATAATAGGGATTCCAAAACTAAATCATTTATAGCATACTTATTCAATGAAATAAAAACTTGATAACATAATGACCACATAAGATGTAATATACATGGATTTAATATTAATATGATGTTTAATAAGTTGATGAGACATTTCAGAGGAAAACACTTTTATAATACCAAGTTTCAGATTAATTACAAGATTCACTTTTCCAAACCATGAACATTAATTATAGGTCACTGTAACGATTATGTGTCTGTGGATTATCTTCTGTAAGGAAAGAAATTAATAAGGAAACCTTAATGGTTAGCTAACTTGTTTTTGGTGTTTGGTTTACATTATTTTATTTAGGAAACCCTAATGGTTTCAGTTTTTCTATTTGATAGAATTGGTAAATATTTACCCACTTCTTTATCCATGAATCACAACTATTATGATTTGTATGATTCCTTGACTAAATATTCACTGTTTAATTTACATGATACCATGTGTTAGTCATGATGAAACATGGATATTTGATAACTAAATATATTTTATACATGGTTTTATCATTTTAGTGGGATTATTTTAATTAAAATTTCATGATCAATGGTTATAAATCATATCACTCACCCATATATAATTATTTATTATAGTATAGTGTCTAGATCATTAAGATCATTGAGAGGGGAAGGGTTCGAATCAGTGATATTTTTTATTTTTATAAATATGAATTCCTAATTATACCTCTGTATATGGTTAAAGTATCGATACAATCCCCTTATTTTCACTCATCCTTACTTGAATATGTAGGGTCTAAAAGGAAAAATTACTAAGAATTGATAAGGGTTTACCTTGAAATCACAATCTATTTAAGTATTGAGTGATGTAATAATACCCGGTTTCTCAACTATGAATAACATGGTTACAATTTACATGTTCTATCCTGAAAATATTTATGAGTAATATCATAAAATTCTCAACTCATACTCTTCTAAAATATTTGGCCATCAAGTGTTCATAAAATCCAATTCACGGTGGGTTATTTATACTAGAATCTCACCAGTTAGAGCTATATTACGAAATGAATATGTACACCTCCTGGTGGGATCTTTATACAACATCTCAACAGTTCTTCAAGGTTCCACTTAATCTTATACTCAAATAGGCATTTAACAACTCTTTTCATATAGCTTGTGTGTTGACCTTGTTCACCATAAATCCCATGATACCAGACCCTCTCCTGATTATGTATAGATATTTGGTCTTTCTCATAGAATCTAACAATGATATTGTGATATTAATGGTAAAATATATTAGTTCCTCCTTCTTGATTACTTTTTTTCTTCATGAAAAAAGATATAATGGTTGCCTCCTTCTCCTTCTTCTTCGCTATAAATGTTGTATTTGATATAAAAGACTCTCTCCATCAATGATCATATGTGATATATTTTATTTAGTTGTATCAGGGCATATCTCTTGTTTACACCATTCTTATATTAATCTCTTTCAATAATATTCACTAAATAATTCATAAATATAAATCCCATTTAAAATAATGAAATATCAAATTTTTTCAACCACATGTGATATCATATTTTCAAATTACAGATCTTTTCCAATTGATAAAATCATATCAAAATTTTGATCTCACTAATCACATGATAGAAACAGGATTATAAAAATAATATATAGGTAACATATTATCCATAATTTTCTATTTTCATTTGATTCAACTTACATGATATACACGATTCTTTAAAATAGGCTAAAAAACATCTCCTATCATATAAATAGTTAATATTCATTGCATACTAAATTTTAAACATAGTATTCATCATAATGTTTCCTTTATATTCACGTCATGAATTCCATGAAATTTAAATATATTTGAAATAAATCAACTTATGTATGGATTCATCCATTGTAAGGGTACAACTCTATTTTCTCTATGTAACACTCATCTTAGTATCCAATGCTCTCTTTAGGTAATTCTCAATTGATCATAGATTGTATCATGATCAAATGTTTGATCATATTTTTTTGATCCATAAGGGTAATTCCAAATCATCATCAAATTTGTTTTCCCTTATTCATCAAAAATTAGTTCTATGAACCCAAAAATATTTATAGAATATTTGGTTTTTAGTATTACCCCTACATAAGACAAAATAACCTTTAATCCGAATATAGAATCCTTTGTATTTTCTTAAAGTAAGTCAAGGAAACCCCTACCCAACTATCAAACTCTCTATGTTACCATTACACAGGTCCTTGTGACCTTTACATAGTCTCTATTATTTATAATTGAATTTACTCATGTGAGTCTCAATTAACCTCTATATAACTCATTTTACTTATGTGGGGATGAATTTAAAACAAAATAACTAAATTTACATATATATAGGTTCTTGTAGTATAATTTACTTATAGTATTCCCATCCAGATAAACCCCCTTTAAACATTTTCATTTGTATAGATGAATCTTCTTACATGTTGGCCACATTACCTCCATGTAGATGAAATATCATATAAGTGGCTTTCATAGATAAATTCCCCTATCTCATTTTTTATAATCCAAAATCATGAAATATAAATCCAGAATTTCCTCAAATCAATCCCAAACATCTTAAAATGATCTACAGGCCCTCTGAATAATCCAAAATCTCTTCATAATATATCAAAATAATTTTGGGAATTATTAAAATTATTTTAAAACTAGTGAATCATGTTACATAATCAATAACATGTGAAATAATAATATTATATTATTTCGTCCACCTCATATACTCTCAAATATTTATATCTATTTATGCCTTAATAAACCCTCATTGATATATGAGATATAAAATTCATTAATCAGTAGCATTTATGCACTATTACTAAATGATGCATTCTCCAGAGATTCAAATAGAATTACCAAATTGAATAGTAGATATTCAACTTACCCACTAGCTAGCTTCTTCCAAAACAATTTATAACTATTAGAGATATTACTATAATAGCTTCTTCAACACATTCTTTGTTATTCCGTGAAGATCAATACATACAATCATCACAATTATAGGGATTATTTTATATGAATTATCAAGATCTTCAAGTAATACCTCCAACTGATATCTATTTACCTTTACATGTGTTATGGAATAATCTCTTTCATCAATCTACAAAACACCACACCCTTATTTGTAGATTCATTATCACAAAAACCTATGTTCTTGAAAAAAATACAAGCTTAATTCATGGGCACTTGAATACCCCTCTTTGTATTTGTTAGAAATACAGGAAATTCTCAATATAAATATATGTGATCCAACTATTTTTATTCTCCCACATATTCAAAATAAATTCAAAATGAATATAGGGGTTAGAAATGTCTCATTGAAAATGATCCCTCTTTAGGAAATGTGTTTCTATTGAAATTGCTTCTCCCTCATTACATTTGAATCCAATCTTGATTCACTTATGAGAGAAGGATGGTACCACAAAAACATAGACAAGATCCTATTGTTTCTTAACTATATGTTTAGAACCCCAATGTAAAAATAAAATATATCTCAATGTCATTTAAACCATCCATTAATAATTCAATATTTGATTCCATATACAAAATTTTCATTATATAGTCTATTCAATAGATTTATCAAAAATTACATATCATTCACTAAACATAGAAAATTCATTAAAATGGTTTAGGTGTAATTCCTAATACTATTCCATTCTCTTACAAACACATTAATAAACACTCCCACTTTATAATCATGATTAAAATAGAAATGAGATATGTGGTCGAAATACCCCCATCAACTTTTGTTAGGTTTTCTGGAATTAAAAATTCCATGTAGCTTGATATTTTTGACCAATAACTTCATGTTTTACTCCCCTTATGGGTGAAATATCTTTTTATTCCTCATATAAATTTTAAAACACCATGAATTTCATCTTAACACCATGAAGTGCAAATTATTTTTTCTTCCTAGCAATAATAACCTTATTCAGCTTCCCCTTTTAATGAATTACATCAATTCTCTATATAGTAGTTCAAACACATATAAAATTTAATAATGAGGGGTCTTATTATTTATTTATTATAAAAGTAAGGATAATAGTTCCCACTAATCATGTTTCATCCATTATTTTCAGTTTTTGATCTTGATGAGGTCTTCATGCATACTTCATTAAATTTTACATCAAGACTATTTAAATGCATTATGGTATTCTCCTTCTTATTAGTAATCTACCTATTGTGAGCAATAAATTCACTTTATTTCAAAGATATTTGTTTTTAAATTTTTATCATCATGTTTAGGGTTGGTAGAACTAATAAATTTTCATCTGAACCCTTTATAGTTTTCTCATTCCTCTCACATAACACCTTCTCGTGTTATTTTACTTGTTTTTGTCACAAAAACGTCCTTTTTATTTCTTCACCATAATATTTGGATAAGAATACCATTGAATATATTAATAAAATATCTTAATCACTTTTAGGTTTTTCTCAACATCAACCACCGATGATATCGGTCTTGTCAATTTTCTAGCTTCATACTCTTACTTTTTATGAGTATTTTTTCTTTTAATATAACTAATCTTTTTCATTTCTAGTTTTCTCCACCTTGATTCTTTTCGGTTTCGTAGAAATGAAAAATTATATCATCAATCATAGTATTTCTCTCAAAAACCTCCCCAACACTAAAAATATCCCTTGTAACATAGTGTTTATGTATATTTATGATATTATTTATAAAAATATTCTCACTATCCTGGAACAGTCTAGCCTTTACTTTTCCATTTTCTTGGGGATTTTTTATTTCCAAAATAACCTTTATATATCCCCATTATAGGAGGAAATTATTAATAACATTAATCATTCTAAATATATCCATATTATTTTTCAAAAACTGTATAACCGAAGGAAATAAATTCAGTATCACTTGATCATTTAAAAATACATTGTATCATTATTTTAGGATTGAATTTATTATTATCCTGGAAAGAGTCATCCTAGATCTATACAACCCTATAATAATTTTATATCAGGTTATTTGTGGTGCTTTAATATTTAAGGAACTTATATTAATCTTTGTGATGATCTTTTTCACTAATAACCAATTTTGCATTAATATTTTCCAATATTGCGATTTTCACCATGTAAATTTTGATCTATTTTATATGGACATACTCTGTGAATTACTCAATTATATTATACTTCTAAAACAATTATACTCTCTTATTAATCATGGAATTTTTTCTTGGTAGGAAACAAATTTATATCTGAAGATATATTTAGTACACACATCTCAATCTTCTTCTTATATTCTGTTAGAAATATCTTTTCACATTTTAACCTTATTAATGAAGGATTTATTATTTTTAGAGATTTCTTCATCACATGAATAAGTAGATATTGACTAGCCTTCATGTTCTTTATTAAGGGGTCTTTTTGAATCTGATGACATTTATCAGATCTAGAGGAAGCAATTAAAAACCCTTTAATGTGGATCTCCTTGCAAGATAATATAAAACCAAAACAAATACTAAAATAAAGAAATATTTTTCAATAGTACATTAAACCAAATATCTTATCAACCCTTTTGATCATTGTTTAATGAGTTTGAATAATGATAAATAAATTGAAATGATAAGCATCCCACCTACCTTGTTATCCATGGATCGAATGAATCACATGTTATACAAGTGGGATTATCTATTCTCCCACAATGTATTAGAATATAGACACGCAGTAGAACAAGAAGAAATAGAGATTATGGAAATTAATTGGAAATAAATTAAATAGGAAATAAAGGAAAATAATTAACTGTAATTTCATTTAATTAGGCATTAAAATATATAAATAAATTCTTCAAATGATACACATTTATCATATGTATATTTCAACTTCCATAAGTTTCATCTCATGAAATGGTATAATAAATTGTCGATAATATTCTATAATAATAAATGATAAAAATGTATCATTTAATTTTCATGGAATGATATACGATGCATGAAAATCAAAAATTTCATTCAATATTTATATATATGGTTTTAGGGATTATCTCCTTCAATCTCCCACATTCACTAAATCCAAATGGGATTTTTGTGCCATTTCATCTTAAATTTTATCATATAAAGTACCTTCTAAAATTATATCCAAAAATACTTTTGGATACCTTCCAAAATATTTTGATAGATATCATCAATTTCACCTTTTATCACATCATATGCAATACCTTGTGAACACACAACTTTTTTTGAATTAACTCTAAATCACTTTTAGCGAATTTCTATGAGTCAAACTAAATACCCATTAATTTAGAAAATAATTAGACCCCGTAGTCCAATATGGTCTTCAATAAAAATTTGAATCTATAGATCCAGAGATATAATAAAAGATAAGTCTCTATCAAAGTGTTAATTTTACTCATGTTATAAAGGGATCTGGTATGATCTCAATAAAACACATGTATCTCTATAAATTTCTCCACCAGTCTACGTCATATAACAATGTGAATTATTATATTTTACCTTTTTCCAAGACATTAAGTGACCATGAAACATAGATCATGTCAATCACGTATATCTATCTCATCTATTCTTGAATCTATATGTGTATATTGATTCGATAGATTAGTACATAACATGTCATTAATACTTATGGATAAACATGTCATATTTTCCTTATCCATATAAATATAAAGTATCTAGGCTTGTCTAAAAACTCCCCCAAATTGTCTCAACTAAGGGCCTAGATATCATATTCATTATATGAAATGAAAATTACCATATTAGTCAATCTCCAACCAAAAACATGATTAGCAACTTACCCTACCACCACCATATTTGATTATCCAATATGTAGACTTATGAAAGTTTGGTATTAATGTAGGAATGTTATCATGCTATGTGTGTTTATAACTTTAGGTATTTGGGACTTAAATATGATCCAAAAACCCCTAGTATACCAATATATTTTTATGACACTCCATCTGTTATACTTAGTAGGACATCTAGTGCACAAATAGAATCATATTTTTTTTTTGTGCCTCATGAGAATATTAATTATATATATACAAGAATCATACTCATGTTAACCATAAAATTTTATTATAAACATTAATACCCCATAGTGAACCTCAATTATGGATAAACTCAATGTTGCACTTTCAAAGGTAAGTTATAATTTCACTTCATGAAATATAGATTTATATATAAATTTATGTAGAAAATTTTCAATAATAATAAAATGGAGGTTTCCTTTGATATGATACATTTTAAAATTCATAAAATCATTATGAATATTTAATGAAAACAAAATAATCATTGGTTTACCATATCATATATGATGAAATGCTAGATCAACCTTATGTTTTCAACAATTTTTTGGTTTTTCTAACACATTATATCACATGTAATCTATTTAATATATATATCTGTGTGTGTGTAGACCGTCGGATAAAACCCTCCCACTAAAATCATTAGTGAGAAACATATATAAAGTAATCTAGTTTTAATAATGGTGAGGGTTAGACATCTTATTCTGAACTATTCAACTTCTCGAATATATTCAAACAACTTATCTTTACAATATCAAATGATACCGAGTCAACATATGTTGTCTACATTGAAATATTTCAAAGATATTCATTATCATCTTTGTAACCCTATTCCATCATAATTTTCATTTCAATAATAAAAATACTTATATTATTGTTTACTAATACATTCTAAATATCTTAACTAAAATTTAATTAAAATTTCAATTGGTGTAATTCTTTATTAGTTAATTTTGACCTTTTTTATGTAAAAATATTCTCCCACTCGCCTCTTAGAAAATAAATTATCTTAAGAATATCATTATAGTACACACAAAAACATTTATGTTATGAAATAACATTTATTTCATTTCAGTGTGAATATTAATCAAATAAACTATAACATATGTGGTATTCTACGTGTTTGGAATTTTTTTTTTTGAAAATAAGACTTTATTAAAAAAAATTACTGTCACATAACTTTAAAAATTAATTTCTATAACATTAATACCTGAAATATACATTCCATAGATCTTTATGATATATTTTAGGTAAATCATGGATAATTTAATCATATTGAATTATTAATATTACCTTCTAACAACCCTAGATTTCAATGACGATGATTTTCCTTTGGAAGAAAAATTGTCGAAATTTTGAACCTTCTTTTCATATTCCAGTTTTAAATTTTACCTATTTGTACTATATATATTGTAATTCAGAACAAATACTATAATAGGATAAATTCACTAACCATAATAAAAAATTTTAATAATCCCCTTTAATAATGTTATATAATTGAACAAACCATAACTATGTGCATAAAAAATCTTATCTAATTTAATTTAAACTATAATTGACATGATCTTCTCATTTTATAAATTATAAAAAAACACACATCAAATGATAAGTTTCTTCAAGACTAAATAATCCATGTTATTAATTTATAAACTCCTTTTCTACATTACTTGAAAACATCCATCAATATATATCATTTAATTATTTATTATCTCATGAAATTTATGTATTATTATAAATCATATAAGTCATATAGTTGATATCATGTATCTAAAAAATACCATTGATTTATATAACCAATAAAGGTTTATGGGATCCTTTAGTATCATTGAGTCATCAAATAATTCTATCATATTGAATATCATTTGACATGCCCAATATTATTGAGTATATGAGACTAAAATTCCTTATATAATTAATATACTTAATAATATTGAGTAAATGAGTGGAGAATACTGTTCCATTTTTCATTATGCATCTAATTCCATTGAAACCATAAATGAATCACTCTTTAATTCTATAAGAATCTACATTCACTTATTGAACAACATCATCTATTTGTTTCTGATGAAGAAAATATTCTGAAAAACATAATTTTCTTTAAGAACATTTCTTAAAACACCAGTCTTGATAAAGAAATTTCCTCAAGTTACAAGGCTTAGGAGAACAAACATTATGATTATCTTTTCAAGGATTAATTACAATGATTATCTTGATGATGATGATGATATTTTTCTAAAAAATAAGTTTTATCATATGACAACCATGAATTATTAACCACATAATAATGAATTTTATTAAATTGGAACCCACTAAAATGATGATCCTTTTATAAAACAATCCTACTCACTGGTGATCCGGGATCCATATTTCACTATGAAATTAGTCCCCTAGGGTTTTCATCGAACCACTTAATTATTTATTTTGGGAATTATTCCTATCATATCATATATGATTGTAGGATAGATAAGTGGAAAATCCTTTTTCAAATTCATCAAATGGGTAAAATAAACATTATTACTATAATATTCGAAATATTAGGTCTTCACAGCTATGTGTTACCTAATGAAAACACTAAAAAAGATTACTAAGGGTAATCAAAGGGAACCCATCTCTGACACGAAACTACCTAACAAGATAATTCAGAGTAACTCATTACTAGATTTCCGTACAAAATATAATATAAGGGAACCAGAATTTAACTTGAGACTACTGATTTGGATGATCATGGTCTTGACAAGTGTCAATTTGGAATGAATATCACACTTATTATTTGAAGGTGATTTTAATCTCTGTATCTTATCCCAAATATTCAATTTTATTTATGCATGACTTTAGTAATTATGTTTTGAATCCTATTTCATCCACCTGATAAATATGTTCAAACAACATTAATGTGTAAATCTTTATACAACCCATAAGTTTGGGTTACATACAAAAAAATAAAAGGAAAACATATTAAAACATATCCAAATGTATCATATGCATAAGGTATATGAACAATTCATGTAAAGGCATAGAATTATGTAGAACTGATAATATATACAAGATCATGGTTAGATTGATATATATATATATATATATATATATCCCCATTCACTTTCATAAACAAGGAATAGTCCTCCTCCTATGTAGATAGTCTAAACACAAGTCCCTATACCCAAAAAAACTTTACTCAGTAGATAATCCAATTCATCATAATAGTGAAAACTAATATGAACAACTATATTATAAAACTAAATTCATGTTGATAACATCATTTACAAACCGAGGTTATGGAAGATGAAAAAATATATTCATTATAAAGTCAATATTACCATGTAATGAAATTCCCTATCCTATAATCACTTTTACAAATAAACTAAAGCATACACAATATTCACATTTTATAAGAAATTTACTATAAATGAATGTAGTAGGGGAAAACCTTTAAATAAAATAACAATTTAAATATTTAAACATGGGATAAATTTTTATTAAAAATTCATAAATTGAATCTAATTATAAAACCTTCTATATTTTTCACTTGCAACATTATGGACATTCCATAAGTTTGAGAAAACATTTTTGATTCATTTCAATATGAACCCTTTCATATTTATCATTATATAGAATTTAAATTTTTAAATATTTTATATTATATGAATTATAAACATTTTCATTTTCATATTCAATTATGTAAAGATTTTACATAATCTAAATATCACATAAATATTCTCTACATAAACCATGGATATATCTGTTATAAAAAAATTAATGTGGTACAAATAATATCCAAATTAGGTCCCATTTTATTTTTTAAAAATTATAAAATAAATACATATGAAAAAATCACAATTTAAATACAAAAAATTTTATATTTATTCCATATTTCATAATTTATAACCCTTTATAAATTATCAATTATGATTTCTAAATAAATACTTTTATTTCTAGATTATAAGTTTTTCCAAAAAATTTGGTTAAAAGGTATTTGAAATATTAACATTTAATATTTGGAAATAATGGTTCATTAAAATTTATTTAATTATAAAAAATTTATAATCAATTAATTATATAAAGTTTTAAAAAATAAAAATATCCCAAAATACATTTTATAATTGTTTATAAACATTTTATAAACCATCTAAAACCTTTTATTTATTAATTTTTTTAAATATAACATTTTTATCATTATATAGAATGTCCATTTTTAAACATATGATATAATATGAATAATAAACAATTTGTAATACAATTTATATTATGAAAACATTTTACATAATCTAAATATCATATACTTATTCATTATTAAACCATGGCCATATCAATCATCAAAACACATTTTCATGTGGTTTAACTAATATACAAATGATGTTCCCTTTTATTTTGAACAATTATAAATATTTAATTATGAAGAAATCACAATTTAAATATAAAAATATTATATTTTTTCTTTATTTCATACTTTATAACATGTGAAAAATTATCACTTATATTTATAAATAAATATTTTTATTTCAGGATCATATGTTATTCCATAAAATTTGGTTAAAATGTATTTATAATATTAAAATTTAACATTAAGGGAAAATTTTTCATTAACATATTTAATTATAAATAAATTTAAATCAATAAATTTAAAATGTTTTTATAAATTAAATTATCAAAAAATAAATTTTAAAATGATTTATAAACATTAGAAAAAACATATAAATCATTTTATTCTTTTAGAAAAAATAAAAAACAATTAAAACAATTATGATTACACTTACATAGGAACCCATTCCTGTATATGGTACCCTCCCTTTACCCTTATATAGAAACTCTATATAAGGGTAATTGTAATCATCCTTCTTAAATATGTTATGCATAAGGTTAATGAACTTACATAGTTCCAATGTTTTAAGGTTAAGGAGGAAAACCATCATATGCAGTAGCTCATGTATAGGTAATACGTTTATAATGTCATTTTTGTAAAGGTAATCTTCAAATATCTTATTATATGTAAAGGTAAACATAAAATCCCTTTACACAATGGATCTGGTACCTATCTAGATAATAGAAAATAACCTTGTTACCTTTACAGAATACCATTATATGTAAGGGTAATAATTCGTTAACCATTATTTTACTCTTTTAAAACCCCAACTACCATTACGCAACCATTAATCCATGTAAATGTGTGATACAATGATCCTTAAGCAGAACACTACATATATGTTTAATACCATGGTTACCCTTATGCCTCTATACTATGTTAGCGTAAGGTGTTTCTAACATTTAAATATACCAACTATGTTAGGATAAACCCTTTCATAAAACTGAATTTCTAGAAATATGAAACTACTATGCTTTTTTTCTTATATTTATTTAATTTTAGGTTTCATAATACAAATCCATGGACCTCTTCTGATAACATTGAAGTGTTTTAGAGTCTAAAAAAATTTATCAAATGAATTTGATGAAATTAAGAACCATTGGATGATGCTCTCCAGGAAAGATAATATGAAACTACATAAAATACTAAAATGAAGAAATATTTTATAGTCATACCATACATATAAGATAATTTGTAACCTTTGGATCATTTTCTGATGAGTGTGATAAACATCACCAAAGTAGAAAATATAATAATCCAACCTTCAAAGGCATCCACGAGTCAAATGAGTCAAATTTCATACATGCAGGATTCTCCTTTATCCCACAATGTTCTAGAATCTCAACACAAAAAGGAAGAAGAAAAATTTATCTTTCTGTTTAATAGAGGTTCTATCAAGGAAAATATTATAAACATACATCAATTTCAGAAAAATTGATTATATAGTAAATCAAGGAAAATATCTAATTATAGCTTCATTTATTCCCATGATAATGATTATGAATAAATGTTTCATTTAGTATACATTCATCATATGAATATTTATTCTCCCATAAGTTTCATCTCATGAGATTTTATAACAAAGGATAATTAATATGAAATAATAATAAATGATAAAAATTTATCACTTATGTTGAATGGAATGATATAAAATTCGTGTAAATACTAATTTTCATATTTTATATATATGTATATATCATATATATATATACAAGGATTTTTGGCATATCTATTTCCTTTTCATATTCATCAACTTCCTTCTATATTTTCATTAATAATTCTTCTTCTTACTATAATCACCCTTTTTGGAACTTTTAGATTTCCTTTTTAAATATACCACTTACTAATCATTACATTATTCTTTATCATGTTTTTTATTTGGCCATTCGATAGAAAACATACCAATTCCTCACCAATAAAATAATTTAAGAGGATGAATATATTTTTTTCCTTACCACTTCCACTGTTCTCAGAGCTAAAAGACCGGAACTTATTAAACACATCAACTATTTCTTTATCACTTTATTTTTTCCCATCAGAATTTGTGTAAGGTTCGTATCTCTTATCCTTAAACTTTTGTTTTCTCTTGGATTTTAATGTCATTTCTTCCATCAATTTCATTTTATAAACTTTGGATTTCCTCATCTCATAATCAATGAGTGTATTGTGTAAGTCATTATAGGAAAATTCACCAATTTCTTACAAGGATGATATCTTTGGATAAATGTGTCTGCAAATTTATTCAATTGATTTATGAAAATAGATTAATCTTATGGGGAACCCCCAAATCTGATGATGTGATTTATAATTTCATTTACCATTGTAAAAAGGTATGTAATTATCTCATCACCAAGAATCTGTATATCTAAAAAAATTATTTTTAATGTTTTAGTTTGACTTACTTAACTTTCAATTTTCCCTCATACATATTGTCAATCCTCACCCACACCCCAAAGTAATTTTATGTTATATTATCACATTTTAAACATTATCGTATATAGATTAAAGGATAGAGTTTCTAGATTTCCCATATACACAATGATTTCGCTTATCAAAAACATTTCATGAGAGAACCTCTTACATGTGTTGGGAATCCCACTATTACAGTATCACTAACCTTAATACCATATGATAAAAATACCAAAAAATCCAATTATTCCATGAATGAAATGTTTTTGCATAATTGATAGGCACTCCTTGGCTTCTAATAGGATTTTTATCTTATATGCTCCTTTATTAGTTGGATAGTGTAGATGGGTAATTTACTCTGATATCACTTATAGTGCCAAAATCATTGAGATCACTAAGAGTCAGTGGGTGAATAAATAATAGGGTATATTTTTATGAATATACATTCTTAATTAAACCTCTATTTCCAATTAAATATTTGATATTCTCCTTATATAGTCTCTTAGACTTACTCAAGTATATATAATTCAAAAGGCACAATATATAAGGCTTTACAATGTTCAAACATGAAATATGATTCCTCTACTGGTTTGGGTGATGTTTTGATACCTTGTTTCTCTATTATTAATCAACTAAGTACAACGTACAAGCTATCTCATAAAAATATTGATAGTAAAATTCCAAAATACCTAACAGACAATCTCATGAAATTCATTGTCTTAAAGTGTTAAAAATTTCAACTTCCCAATGGGTTATTTTATATAATCCTTCAAATTTAATCTTTCTTATAAAAATCATTTATACACCTCATAGTGGGATATTTATAATTCCTCTTAATAGTTATTTATGTGTCCTCTTGAACTCCTCCTCGATCAATTGATCAATGAAACCTCTTCTAATAGATTATTTGTGGTGGATTGGTTCAACATCATGTTCAAAAATATGGATCCTCTATTGATGGTGTATGGATCACTATACATACTCATAGGATGTCCATATGATATATTGATATCATTGGTAGTAGAATGTTTTTCATGACTCTCACTTTATTCTCGGATTCAACACAGAAGTCATCATGCTGGAATCCATCCCATTATTATTTAATATAGATGATCTTCTATATGCATTAGTCTCTTTTTAAGTAGTAGGTTATCTTAAATTAATAAATTAGAGATATTTTACACTAGAATTTTTTTTCTCAAAATATTAATATTTTAAATCCCTTTATAAAAATTAGAATATTAAGATAATATATATCCAACATATCACCCATAATATTCTATTTTAATTTGATTATAAATCCTTTATATTAATTTACTAACCACTAAAATAGGAGAATTTTCATTTAATATATTATAATATTCATTTTCTCCTTTATTCATAAACACCATTTTTATTGCATTTATAATTTTAAAATTATTTAAAATCATGATTGCATTTATTTCTTAATGTACACTACTATGTGGAGCATTTTCAGACACATTGTAAATTCCAAGTTAACATTTATTTGAATTTAATATTTTATTTTCATATGTTCAATTCCATTGGTAATATGTAATCCTTCGAGAGTACATGAATAAACACATTGGAAGACCACCAAAATGGGCCTTCATTTAAATAACTTCAAGGTGCGTAAAAATCGAACATAGTCAAAATATCTATATGTTGCTGCCATTTAGAAACTCAAATTAAGCTACAATGAGGAATAGAGTTATATGAATTTAATATAAACATTTCATGAAATGGTTAAAAAATCTAATTTAGTGTTTTTATGGGAGTTCCATGCTATCCAAGTTGAAGACAATTTTTTGGGCTAGATTCTGTGTCCTAGAATAACAGCCCTCCATTTAGATATTATCTCTGAAAAAAATCCAAAATGGGATGAAAATTTTAAAATTATAGGTTATATCTGATTATTTAATATATTTTTATATAGAACAGTCTAATTTGGACATATACAATTTTGTTAGACATATTTGTTGGAGGCATGGAAGTTGTCTCCCATTTTAGGTCAAGGATGGAAATGTCTACATTCCAAAAACATTCCACCACCCTATGCCTATTATAATAATGTTAGAAGACATATAATATATTTTTATGTACCCAAAAAATATAAAATTCATATTTAAGGTAGTGGTGGTGGTGGATTCGGGGTTATTATTATTTCTGTTTTTATTTTAATGTTATGCTGGCGCTTGGTATTTGTAACGACTTTCTTTCACATATAATATGTTCTAATAAAAATAGTTTCTTAATAAAAATTATTTTTCTTTTCATTTTATATTTTATTTTAACATTATGACACTATTTTCTTAATTAATGAATATAGTCACACAATGAAGAGATAAAAACCTTCACACAATGGTGGAGTGTTCGTTGTATCCTTTTTTACTTCTTCATTTTCACCCCCATGTGTCTACTTCCATCTTCAACCAAAATATTTACATGAATAGAAGGATAAAAATTTCATGGGATGATCTAATGGAGTATAAAGGGGATATATTTTATTTTATTTATCAATCTTTTATGTTTTAATAAGTTATTTTATTCTATTTTTCATTTAATTATTTTCATTCAACCTCTTACTTATTGAATTTTATCACCGCACTTTTAATCTGATAATATGATCCTTATTCTAGGATTGATCATGAAAATAATCCTAAATGTGTATAGGTGATTATCATATGTATTTTAATGTGTTAACCCATTAAGTGATGATGTTATATTTATTTCATTGAATGATTCCTTCTAGATTTAATGAAATTCAAGAAATTTAAAAATAATTTCATCCAATCGATCCATTGTAATAACCTATGATCAACCCTTTCTCAAAAATTTGATTCGTTTTTCCACATAGATTTCATTTAAAACATATAATTTTAAACATAATTTCCCCACCGCATATCCAAAAAAATCCATAGAATATATTTGTTTTTAGGTTTTTTCTTAGCTCTCTAAGGATTCGACGACCCAACTTACACTACAAGGGGCCACTTCCACCCTATAAACATTGGTAAATTTTAGTGAGACAAAATAATGGAATCATTTATAAGGACACATGTTAGTAATCTTTACACTCATTCTATTCTCCCCAATTTATATTTTATTGCATAAATTTCTCTTATCATTTCCCCTTTCTATCTATCCTATTTTCATGGTTCATGTAACCTTATACCCATGACCAATAAAACCATATGGTTAGTATGGATAGTCTTAGGGTTGTGGAGTTAATAACACCTATAGTTTCCTTCTATGTAGACCCTAATATTACTAATACCCTAGATTCAGAAAATAATCCCATTCAAATGGAGGGTTTTTATGTAAACCAACTCATAAAAAGGGGTGGGAACCAAAATGGAAATCCAAATGAGGAAGCATCACACATGGGGAATGTTATTGATCAAACCGTAAATCACTAACTCACACCTACCTCAACCAATGAACCATCATTCATATTACATGATTCCGTATAATAATTCTAGTATTTCATCATACCTCATGTCCTAAACCACCATCAAACCTTTCATGGGATGAATTCAGAAATTCAATACGTTATGTCAAGGAGTTCAATGCAATTATAGAGACAATGTGCCCACCAAATAAATTTGAGTGGGATAATATGATGAATTTTCTATTATCACTGAATAATCATGAAAATAATTTTCTAAAAAATCAGATACATGAATTAATCCACTTCTAGGATAAATTTCAATGAAAATTATACCAAAAAAACATCCCCCATCACAAAACCATTGCACTTAAAAAGATTATCAATTTTTTAAAAAAAATACAGGGATAAATTTTATGAAACAACTAAAAGGTCCAAAAACAAATTCAATATGGTACCCCACCATTTATTTTCAATAAAAGATCAAGTTAAAATATTTTATGAGTGGTTGAGTCTGGGAAACAAACAATTCATATACATGATGTGTTATGGAACATTAAAAAACAAATCCTTAATATTACTTATGGGTATCTAAAAGGTATAGTCAGACAAAACCAAACATGGGGAACACCAAATTAATATTAGAATCCACAAAAATTTGGATGAATGAATACCCATAGGTAATAACAAAATCATATGGAAATACATTCTGCACTTACTGGAAGGTCAAGGATATCGATCGTAGGAAGGACCAAGAAATCCAAACTATTGACCATGTTTTCACACTTTGTGACATAGATGACCAAAAAACTGAAAAATATCCAAAATTACCTTCTATAGAGGATGTTATTTAATGAGGACCACCAGATGATATGAATTATAGTAACTTTTAGAATCCATAGTACTAGAAAACATTCAATCCAGGGTATAATTACCATCTATAAATATATTTTATGGATACCCAACAACCCATACAGTAACCCAATCATCCATAATGACCAAACTCCTACACTTGTTGAAATTTTTCAAACCATAATAAGTTCCAACCACAACCATTCAAATACCAACGTCCCATTTCCCTATTTCAACAACCCATCCAACAACCTATTCAACAGGAAATCCTAAAACCTAAAAATCATCCTCGGATTAACCAACCAACTAAATAATGTACCCAATAAATATCTTTCTATATCCCTAAAAAATTATGTATAAAATTGACCAAATTAATTCGGATGTGTCATCACATAGAAATTTACTGGAAACCACTAAAACCATAGGTGGCCCATTCATAATCAGGTGGTACCATTCTCAAACTTAAGTTGATTATATAATTACATAGAGAAAACAAATGAAAAACTAAAATTAGTGACAATATTAAGATACGTAAAATCCATTGAAAAACCTCAAAAAACCATTCCATAACCATAAAAAGAATCAATGCCACGTGAAAATTTTGAAGAAACATACTCAGAATCTGAAAAATCCAATGAGAATATGAAGGAACCACAACAACAAAAAATAAAAAAAACCCAACCCCTTTCACTAATTCATTAGGGAAAAATATAAAACAGAAGTAAATGAAACGTTGATGGAAATATTCTCACAAGTTAAGTATAACATACCATTTCTCAATAAAATCCAAACCATGCATGGATACTCCATGTAATTGAAGGACTTGTGTACATTCAAAAGGAAATTATAACACAAAACCCAAGTCCTCTTGGAAGCTAATGTAACCAAAACCATCTGAGGAACCATTCCTACTATGATTATAGATGTTGGTTATCCATAAATCAATGTAAAATAATAAGAAAACGATTTCAAATAACATTTTTATATTTAAACCAATGTTAACCACATTCCATTTACAATATATTGTCAATTTGGAAGTGAAGAGTTATAACCAACTTCTGTCACACTCCATATTGTAGATCATAGATTTATAGTTACTAAGGGGATCTTAAAAGATATTTTTTGGTGAAAGTTGAAATTTTCATTAACCTTACTGACTTCATTATCCTGGAAAATCACCCAATATTGTGTCTTATGGAGAATAACCTCATCAAACTTGGTCATCTCTTCTTAGTAATAATTAACTCATTCATCCATGTTTTGAATTGTAAAATGATAACAACCATCAGAAAAAAGAGCCTCGATCTAATCATTTATAACGAAAATGATCCAATTTTGGATGATGAAGATATCCTTGAGATTAATTGGATTTGTAGTGTTGATAGTGAACCATTGGAACATTAAGGACCTTTTGTAGGATATTTATGTCAATATGAGATTTATTAACTTTTTCATATGAGGGAAATTTTTATCCATGTCTTAAATCGCTTTCAAATAGATCCTTAGATGATTTATCATGATCTCCACTCAATAAAACCATTGGAGAAATAAAAAACATCATGTTCTTACCCATTCCTAACACTGATCTGGCCAATGTGGTGGATGAAACATCTATTCAAAAGGGAAAAATTCTGTCGATAAATTTTTAAAAGTAAACATACTTCGATGAAAAGTTCCATCATTATTTTGAAAGTATTAATGAACATGATTTGTAATTTAAGGTCATGCCTTCACCACTGAAGTATGAATTATTTGAGAAAATAAATCCTTCCGTATTTTTATTTCTTTTCTTATTTAAGACAATCAAGAGAGTATTCTTATGGATATTATGGGAAAGAATAAAAAATCCTTTTGATGGACCCTATCTGATGTTCTTTATATTAGAACATTATTTTGAACTCATAGGAATATTCTATAATCTGAATACAAAACATGTTCAAAACCCCTATGAAAAATCAATAATAATCTCTTAGATGAGGCAAGGAAAGAAATTCTTATGTAGATAAAAGTAAGTACCACATACCCCATTGCTGACAGTTACTGGGTTAGCCTAACTCAAGTTGTTAAAAAGAATTCTGGATTCACTGTGATTACAAATGAGGGTGGTGATATTCTCTCCAAAAGGGTGGTAAGTGGGTGGGGAGTGTTCATTGACTAGAGTAAGTTAAACTCATGAACCAAGAAATACCATTTTCCCTTTCCTTTCACTGATCAAGTCCTTGAGAAAGTGGAAGGTCTTGAGTTCTAATGTTTACTATATTGATAGTTAGAGTCTATCTGGTCTCTAGTAGATGGATTGATGTTAATAAATACAATATTGATATCATTATTCACTTTCAATGTCCAAAAAAATTCAAGGAACTGGGGTCCTTTTTAAGACTTGATTATTTCTATAGATGGTTCATTAGGAATTTCAACTCCATTTACTGATCATTTTGTTCTCTTTTGGCGAATGTAGCTCTATTTTTATGAGTCAAAACCTGTGAGTAAACATTCTATACACTTGATTCATCTCTTATCTATCCACCTATCTTACAAGAACCTGACTGGAATCCCTCGTTTAAACTCATGTGTGAAGTGAGTGAATTTTTTGCAGGAGTAGTATTAGGAAACCATTTTGATAACACTCCATCAATAATTTATTATGAATGAAAAAAATTTGATTATACCAAAACCAACTAAACCACCACTAAGAAATATTGACTCATTATTGTATTTTATTTATAAAATTTTTCATCAGATCTCTTAGGTTTCCCCATTATTTTCTTTAAAGGTAATTTAGCATTGAAATACCTTTTCCCAAAACAAGATTCTAAGGTTAGATAGGTTTGTTTGGTCCTTATTACTCAAGATTTTGATATAAGAAATATAGATAAAAAGGGTGTTGAAAATTATTTATATTTTCACCATTATATGATGGAATTTATAGACAACTCACACCACATTTCTATGTCTTATTAATTTTTTGATGACCGCCTATATTCTATGTGTGATTTCCAATGGTATACTAACGTAGAAAACCACTTGGTTATGAGAATCATTAAAAAATTATTTGAGACCAAAGATAAGAGGTTATTAATTTTTGATCTCAAACACTATGTGTTTGATGATCCATAACACTTAAGGTTCAATCCTTATCGAGTCATTAGAAGTTGTTTTCCCAAGTCTGAGTAGGAGTCCATTCCTAAATTATTCCATCGCGAGGAATGTGGTGGAAACTTTTCTATAAATAAAACTAATTAAATGGTCCTACAATGTGGTTTAGTTTGGCCTACCCATACTAAATATTCATTCACCTTTGTTCAAATTTTTCCACAATGTCAACAATTAGGATATATAACCAAAAGGACTCAAATTACCATTACACCAATCATGGTCATAAAAATATTTTATTATTTTGGAATTGATGTCATGGAACCCCTCCCAATCTCTAGGGGATACCATTACTTCCTATTATCTATTGATTAGGTCTCAAAATGGTTAGACACCATTCCCAGAAATTCCATTGAAAACCATGTTGTGATCTAATTCATGAAAAACACATCTAATATAGATCTAAAATTCCTAGATATATTATTAGTTATAAAAGAACCCAATTATGAAATCACCCCTTCTCACCACTCAAGTATAAGTATGTAATTTCTAATAAATTTTGGAATTCCTAAAACCCAAAAACTCATAGACAAGATCAGTGGGAAAATAGTGAAATTAAGAAAATTCATGAAAGAACTATCAAGCTTCTTGCGATGTTTGGTATGAGAAGCTATTGGATGCCCTTTGGGAGTACCATATTCTGTTCGAAGCCATACTAGGAAATTCATGTCCTTACATAATGCATCATGTGTACCCCTAGGGGGAAGTATAGATTCATGATCACACTAGTGCTCATGTCTTAAATATCATTGTTTAGAGGTTAAAACCATTCATTGAACAATTAAACAAATAATAAAAAAAGAGCTTTTTAAAAAAACTTATGAACAAAACAAATTCTGATATATTTAGTTTTTATATTGATCTAATGGCCTTAAAAAATGAACTTTCTAGGAGGAAACATGACTTTTACAAATATTTTGACTCAATTATGGGGGTTCCAATATAAATAGGTTAGTTTTTTATCCTACCCTTTTGTATTTGCTAATTTTTAATTAAGGGTTCTTTAAGGGGTTTCAATTCTGTTCTAATTTTTTGGTGTGTAAAATTAAGGGGATGTTTATGTTCATATATTTTGAGTAAAATAATATTTCCACGATAGAAAAAATTATATTCAATCATTGATGATTCATATATGAGTGACATGGATATAAAAGGAGTAATCAGGAGCATCATGAACATTATCTTCAACCACCAGGAGACATTGTTCCATGTTTCTTATTTCAATTTTATTTTATAACCCCTATTCTCTTCCTCTACCTCCATATTAATTTTATTTTAGTTAATCATTGGGGATTGTGTAAAATTAAGTTGCGGGTAATGATAAAAAATTCTTTTTCAGATAATTTTTTTTGTGTATAAATGGATGGAAAATTTTATTAAACATGAAAATGACAATTAACATTTAAAACCTTAAAACTAAATATAAAATAACTTTTCATGCATTGATGTTGATTTTAATCCATGTTTATGTTTAGCAACATAGATTTTTAAAATTGTCTCTATCTAATGAGATTTTCACCGTTTACAATTTCATCAATAAAATAAAATAATTATGGCCCACATCCTTTAGATTTTTGGGAAATAGTTTGAGTTCATGGGGTCACCTAATAAATTTTAGGGATTTGGTGATCAATTTATATTTATCATGTGTATTAAAAAATATTTAAAATAATAAAAAAACAATAAATAATATTCATATATAGAAATGGATTAGCCTAATTTGTGGATTTTAACAGTTATGGATCAAGACTCAATAATTGTATGACCTAGAGTTGGGAATTTTACTTCTATTTATTGTAATTTGATTTTTTTGTTGATTTAACTCATGATTATGTTCGACAATGTGGGATTCATTTGATACTCTATGCTCTTTGATCCTGTGAGTCATCAACAAAGTCTCGCTATAGGGGTCTATTTAATTGATTGTAATTTCAATTTGCATGAATAAATTTACCAATAAAAACATAAAAAAAAATTTAATTGTCATATTAATGTTAAAATATGATTCCAACTAGCACCTCCATATTTTCCCCCTTAAATAAAAATGAACTCACATATCTATTGTGATGAACAAACCATCATTATATATTATTGAATTTGGATGAAAATTTTTGATGGATTTTAATTAACAAATCATCTTGGGAATGAGATATAATTAATAAACTGACTTATATAAAATTATTTTTACGGTTTTCAATATTTTTGTATGAGTTATTTTGGTAAGAAGTGTATATTAAAATGTGATTTAAAATGGATGTAAATTTCATATATTTAAGATATATTTTTCTCAACACAAGAAAAAATCATGTTAGGGGGGTTGATTAGACACTAAAAGTGGATCATATTCATTTTATATATCATAATATTTATGTGGTTACATATTCATAAACACCATTTTTAGTTCATTTTATAATTGGAATATTATTTGACATCATTATTGAAATTCTAGATTAAAGTTCACTATTACATTGTATGTATTGAGAAATATTGTAAATAACACAATGAAATTGAATTAAATTCAATATTTCATTTTAATATTTACCATTGTATTGTGAATAGTTCAACCTTATGGAGACTTGAATAATCTCATTGGAAGACCACCAAAATGGGTCTTCATGCCAAAAAATTCGGGGTGAAAGAAAACTAGACCAAAGTCTAATAATTTTCATGATTCATAAATTTAAAAGATACAATTAATATAAAACTTACACAGGATATAAAGTGCATCATAGGGTACATTTCATTTAACATCAAAAAAATATAATTCTGAGTGTTGAATGTAGTTATATGAGGACCAAGTTGAATATGAAATTATGGGTCTGATTTTGTGGCCCCGAATAATAGACCACCATTTGGATCATATATCCATAACCCAAAATCCAACTGAGCAGAAATTTTAATTTTTTTTTTGAGAAATACTATTATTAAATTTATTATTATATGGACTACTCCAATTAGTCTATCTAGATATTAGTTTTTACACATCTATCCCAGGCATGAAAGCATTCCCTTATTTCAGGTCAAGGGTGAAAAATTCCACATTTGACAAACGTTGCACCACCCACGGCCTACCATAATCAAGTGGGAAGATGTGTAATAGTAGAGGATTGACCCATGTCTTAAAATATTATAATATATTGTACTGGTGGTGGTGGGTTTGGGGAGTGGATGTGTTTTTTTTATGTTAATGTTATGCTGCCTATTTTTCTTTGTAATGATTGTCGTTCACTTTCAGGAGGTTCAAATAACCTTAGTTTCTTAATAAAAAATCGTATTCATCTAATTTTATAACATTATTTTCACACATTAATATAATTTCATTAATTTTTTAATTTAATCACACGTTTAATAGATAAATCATTCACAAAAAAGTGGAGTTTTAATTATTTTAATGTTTCTACTTCTTTAATTCCAGCCTCATGAGTCTACATTCATTTTACATAAAAAATATTTTATCAATGGAAGGATGGACCTCTCATTGGTTGATCTAAGAAAGTAACAAGAGTATGGATTACCATTTATTTCTCAATGTTTAAATGTTAAATCAATTTTTTTATTTTAGATTCCCATTCCATGAGTTTCTTTCATCCTCTTACTTGTTGAATTTTACTGGAAAAACATTCATGTGATAATAAGATCATTAACCAAGGAATATTCATGAAATGGTTCTCCATGAGAATAAGTGATTATCAATTATATCTAATGGTGTTAAACTAGTAATTTATGAGGTTAGATTAATTATATTTTATGAAGCCTTCTCGAGTTAATGAAATTGAAATAATTTAAAAAGAATTTCATCCAATCCATCCCTTATAATAACGTTGGAACAACCATTAATCATAAATTGAATTCACCTAGGACACATAGTTTTAGTATACAAAATATCAAATAATATACAAGTTTACCACTTCATATTGATAACAATCCCCGAAATTTAGGTCTATATAAGTTTCTTCTTAGGTCTCTAAGGATGCGACAACCCATGTTACACTACAATAGATCTCTGGAACCTTATTAAATTGGGTATATTTGAGAAATTTCATTAATTTTTCATTAAAATAGCACATAAAACATGGACTATCATAGAGAATTTTAATATCCACAATATTACACCTTAAAAACACATTCACCATCCTCACATATCTTATGACCTACTTCACAAAAATGAATAAAATTAAAAATATTTGAAATAAATTAAATCATGAATCGATTCATACTCTATGACGTGGAAAATCTATTTTCATTGTGTAAAACTCATATAAACACTAATTACACTCCTAATATGGTTCTCCTTTTATATTATCTTGGATCATGATCACATTTTTGATCATAATGTTTAAATCCCTTAAGAACATCTTGTGACATCCTGGACCAAGATAGAACATAGGATGGGCCCCAGGCCTGATTGGCCACATGGCCTCAATTGCATCTCTGAAAATTTTGAGGATACCAAATATTAGTAAGGTATTATGGTGTTTCAATGGGGATACTATTACCACATCACCATAGTGAAATACAATTGATAACATATATGATTCAAGAGAATATAAATAGCAGATGATATATAAGTAAATAGAATGCACAGTGGAAGGAGACTAATCATTAATAATTGAAATAGTTGGAAGACATACAATGATAGATGATGATATATATCATGTCACTAGAGGGATGGAAAAAGTGGATGAAAATTTCCATACATACATGCTAAACCCAATGTAGAAAATGGGAATACAACCCACGCATTCAGATCTCTATCTTAGTCATCTACTACCACTTCCATACTAGCAGAACAAGGAATCAGGTGTACAAAGTATTATTCTTCCCTTTATCAACACATGCATACATCTAATTGGACCAGGGTACCAAAAATTTCTTGAAGAGGGTGTGATATAAATCTTAGTGAGACACCACAAATGTTGTCTACAAAATCCATCCCATGTAATAGAAATATAATAGTGTTCAAGCATAAATATATAAATTAAAGCAGTACAGTGTAACTAAATACCCAAGTACCTGTTGTAGACTTTGGCTGGTGTCAGAATATGTAAGTAGTTCACTAATTAATTAAGTTCCAGTATATATAAATTGTCACGTGATGCATTGCAATCACTAACATAACCTCATGAAAATATAAATAGTGAAGATTCTAAGATGTAATAAATATGTAATACAATAATTAATATTAATTGGTTCATTGGTAATAAAGAAAGAAACCTAGATTTAAAGGGATTCTAACATAGTAGTAACAGATTTTATCAAATGGGTAAATTTGTAATCTAATGAGAATCATCTAGGGAATTCCCACAATATTGTATCTAATCTTGTCCAAGGAATTCATCCAAGGTAATATGAGATATAAGTATTGTCCAAGACCAACGATGTAACCAAGGAACCTCATATCATTCTTGATCCAAGGAGTATATCCAAGAAAAACAATAATTATAATTAAGGGATACTACAATGTCATATCGAGAATCCATAGGTAGTCAAGGATTGAGTTCCTAGGTGGGTCTCCCATAAAGAATCCAACATCATTGAATCGGAACGACATCCTTGAGTACCAAAGGATTTCCCTCAGGTAACCAAGCACTAACACAAGTAAATCCACCCTATACAGATATAAAGTTCCATTTATATAAAGAGTAACCTTATATTTAATTCACTAAAATTAATTTTTCATTATGATCACTATACCTTTAACAAATTCACTTAGATTAATCCTTTCTACTAATTAGATTTATAAGGTCAAGTAGGATGAATCCTTTAATTAAATTAATAAGGGTAATTATACAGCCTTCCATAAACATGGTAGGGTGTTCTATGAACATGCAACCAAGAATTAATTTACATTTAATAAGGCTAAGACATATACTTAATTATTATTTCCATAATATCATTTGAATCAATTACCTATAATTAAGTACCTACCCTAGGTCGGTCAATTATAAATACACGTTATAATCCATTTATAATTTCACTGTTCAATAGGAATTTAAAATAAGGAGACTTACCATTAGTGTGATCAATCTTGAGAACACCCGAATGATGGATCAAAACTGTTAAAACACTAATAACTGAAATATGGTATATCACCCTACAAGGTGTGTTGGGATTTGAGGACGTAACCACAAAAAAACAATAAAATTTATGGAATGAGCGTAACCATATGGTTCGAATGACTCTAATAAAGGAATATAAATTCAATAAACCGTTCCTGAGGAATCAAAGTACCCCACAAGACAATTCCAAAATCAATGAACTTGAGAGATGAGTTATATAACATCAATATAGTACTTCTACTACACTCCCCTTCCAGCATTATCCTCAAATTTAGCCCAGATCAGAGTAGAACTGAAAAATGAGCATAAAATATAAAACTATATGACTAGGTTGAAATAAAGATAAACAAATAATTTCTAAAAAGGAATTGAGTACTTACTGTTTCACAACCATAGTGATGAAAAAATGCTCCATAAGATCACAGAAAAAAGAGATATCTCAATCCCTAGCATAGGCCATCAGAGGGCTCTGAAATGGAAAAAATGGTGGATCATCCTTTTGGAAATATAAATATGGAATATGGAGGATGATAATTATAAAATTAAGGGAAATTTTTTCATTTACCTAGAAAATGGAATACGCCTAGTTTGGTAACATGGTTTTCAAAATTATGTTCCAACCATGAACGAGTACATAGATAGGGGAGGGACTTGAATGGTTAGGCCGCATGGATTTGGAAACTATGTTCCAAACATGCTTCAAGACTATTCCCGAAAATTGGTTCTATCAACATGGTTAAATCCTACCATACACCCTCCCTACATGGTTTCCTCTAACCATGCGATAGGAAAAAAACTCCCGAAAAGTTGGTTTTCGGTCTCTGACCAAGCCCCAGACACCACATGTTCCTTCATGATTTCATAAGGCATCCCAAAAAGGATCATAATAAAGTGTTTGGACAAAATTTAAAGGATACTTACCAGATTAAACAACTTTGTTCCTAAAATATTCCCCCTTAAAGTAACTCATCCCTAAGTCTAGCTTCCATGGGCGGTGAAACACTATAGGAGAATAACTATTTCCACTGAACATGTGCATCGGCCTCCCACTCCAATGTCTCATCATATAAATGACCTTTCTTCCATATCTCCCATATTTGAGGGAAATAATAGCCTTGGAGATTCTTCATTCTCTTGTGAAGGACGTGTATAGGATACTCCTCAAAATAAACATTTTCATAATGCTCAACTTCATCATGATCAAAAGTTTCATACATCTCCGCATGACAACAGAAAATCTATGAAATGTGGAAGATGTTGTGTATATCATGGTACTTATGATGTAGTAACAACTGATAGAAAACTAGCTAAATTCTTTCCAATATCTCAAATGGACCTACATATTGAGGCAAAAACATCACTTTCTTATTTAACTGTCTATGATCTAGTTTGGTCGATATAGGAAGGAAAACATGATCCCTGACCTCAAAATATAGAGTTCATCAAAGGTGATAAGCATAATATTCATTTCAAAACTGGGTTGTAGTCATATGTGTCTTGATTAGTTAAAAATTCACCAATGAATCCTGCATGAGATAAGGAAATTGTAGGGCTACCTCACCTGCCTCCAACCTACACATGGGTGAATGACACAACCTACCATATATGGCCTAAAAAGGATCCATATGGATTGTCTCCTAAAAGCAGTTATAATTCTTGAACTCGATAAGAGTGATATTATTTTTCCAAGAACCAATGAAATTAAGGAAACATGATAATATCATGTACTATAGAACTTATATAATCCATTCTAACTATCCATTAGTCTGAGGGTGAAAAGCAATGCTCAGTATCACTTGTGTACCCATAGAATTCTGGAACCCCTGCTAGAACTATAACATGAAAGAAGCATACCTATCTGATATGATATTACTAGTAACACCATGTAGTTTTATGATCTCATATACAAATAGTCTTTGTAACACCCCGAGATTTTATGAGAAATATTCTTTTAATTTCATTAATTTCTTGTGTTGTATGCTACACCAAGATTACCTTGCACTATACGCAACACTATTCTTGGACCGTGTTACACACTATTTTGATAATAGTTATTATAAGAAACATTGAGTATATATATATATATATTCAATGTATAAATGAAATATGGTTGGATTCTGTTATACGAAACAACGAAGGATTCTTGCACAACACGCAACCTTGACTTGGCTTGCATTACACGCAATCACGACCTTCCTCGATAGCGTGTGTTGTACGCAATACCAGGTGTTACTAAACAACGATATATTATTATAATATTATTATGAACTAGCTGTTATGAATAGTATTAACTAAATTATGAATTTTATAACATTATTATTCATTTTACACATTTTCTAGAACATGTTATAAGAACAAAATAATTTTTTCGGGTAAAATAAGTATTTTTCAAAAAAATACAGTTTTGTCGCCTTTTGATGGCGCACCCACATTAAATATAGTTTTTGAAATGTTTATAAGTTTCATTTGAAAAAATAAAATTATTCTTTGGAATCACGAAATAAAAATTTACTTTGGATAAATTTTTCATTTTATTCTGATGACTTTCATATTTTAATGAATAGTAAAAACAGGCTATATTTTAATTAAAAACAACTTTTTTCATCGTAATATCTTATGTGGCTAACTTATAATATTGAATGGTTTTAAAGTATAAATAGAATATGTATTTACCATTTAATATAATTTATGTCAGTAGAATTGATTTTACCTTGAATTCGTAGGTTAAATCAATTCAATCTTTTGCAATGTTTTAAAGAAAAACCCGTTTTCTTTTGACAACGGGATTAATTTTAATTTAATTTATGCAACTTTTGTGTATTGAATTTGGAAAAATGGATTCCATATTTGGAATCAGTGGGTCCAAATTATGTTAATAAGCTACTTTTTATTTTTGGGCATTGTGAATAGTAGCTATGGTAAATTTTATTTACTATAGTTAAAGGTAAATCGGGTAATTAAGGGTTAATATAAGATTATAAAATTACCATAACACTTGGAAAAATCCTATTGGATGACTAAAAGAAGACCCTTATCACCTAAGGGTCGGATTATTTTCATTTAATGTACTTATTTCCATTAAAATAATTTAATTATTATTAAAACCAAAGAAAGTGACAACATGTCAGTCTCTTAAATACTATTAGTATAATAATTTTATGTTAGTGACAAAAATCATGAAAATTCGAACATTAATAGTCTACATAAAGCTAAAAAACGTTTCTACATCATGAGAATTTATTTATAATTTTTTTGGGATTAAATAATTATCATTAATTGTGACACAATAGTGATGCAGAAATTATTTATCTAGTGAAAAATCAAGAATATAGTTTTTATTAAACTAATAGTGACCATAAAAGGAACAAAACCCTGAAACAAAGTTATTGGTCATGTAAATTTAAACTATAATCATCCAATTGTCTAATATTTGACCATTTGGAGTCTTATACAAGCAATTATGACACTTATATTATTTTATTTTAAATGATGCCAAAGTTGTCACCTTCATAATTTAATAAATATAACAATTTAACTATTGTGATTTTAAGATGATAAATTCGAGTAAAAATATTATTGTGAAAGTTAATAGATTTATCTTCATAATAGGATTTTATTTTTAATTTTTATGCAAAATATAAGTATATTAAATAATTATAAAAAAATGTTGTAGTAATTATTTTATTAAGAGATAAACCAAATAAATTGTTTTAAAAATAACAAAATAAATATTATATGAACTATTTAATGTTCTCCACTAATTTTATGGATACATATGACCTTTTATGAATCTATTAAAGCTTTTATTTCGAACATATCTTCTGTATATATTTTATTTAAATTCAAATAAATGAATAGTGTCAAAATTGACACTATTGTTAATTTATAAAAATAACATATTTTAAAATTGTTTAAAAATCACAAAAATATTTAAAAATTATAAATTTATATTTATATGGTCTATAATGTTATAAAGTAAAAAATTATTGAAAATTCACAACAAATAAGTAATTATTTGTTATAATTTAAAATTTATAATTTTATTACCACAAATAAACCTAAATAGATTAAATAAGGATAAATCAAAATGATAAGGTTTAAAAGAAGATCCAAACAGGTATAAATTTGATTGGTTGATGTGATTACAATGCTATATCATCTAATATTCGAATATGAGTCATTTTTTGAGGTTTTTAAGTGGGGTTAGATTTATTATAAATTAATATTTTTATGAATTCCCATGGTGCCCCACTCCTCCCTTATAAAAGGGAACCTCCTCCCTCTCTTCCTCACACCACTTTGAGCCTTCAAGCTCGGCCAACCCCTGAAAATTTATTCTCTCCACTTCCCTAGATACATCCTAGAGGTCCTGGTATTCTTCAAAGACCAATTTTAGTGCCGTAAAAGGAGGTCTCAAAGAACGCTTCAAAGAAGAGGTAATGCCTGTTACCGATTCTTTCATCTTTATTTCTTCTTCGAATTATTATTCATAGGTTGTTTTATTATGAAGTAATAACATAATTATCACTCATATACTGATATTTTATTATAAATATGAAACAACCCTATTTCACCATCTATCCATCCTACGGAAAACGAAATCACCGCGCGTGCGTACGTACGGAATACCGTCTCCACGCCGTGGTGTAATCTATTTTCCACCAACATCTTACATGGATGGGTATAATGGTGTAAATAATAACTATATATGATTATTTTAAAGTGATATTTATTCTTAAATAGTATACATACACTCCAATACAATTCCACGATAATGAGAACGATATCATCGCTCGTGCGTACGTACGGACTACCGTCTCCACGATGCGATGAAATTCATTCTCCACATTAACCATTCATGAATATTATAAAGTATATATAATAAGTAATCATGAAATATATGACATAATAATGATACTGGATTTATGTGTATATATATGTATTTCATCTACTTAATTCCATTCAACTCAATAAGGAAACGAAAACAGCGTTCATGCGTGCGTACGGCCTACCATCTCCATGAACGGTGTATTTCTTTCCATTTACTGATCGATTATATATATGTATATTATGAATATATATTATATATAAATCATGTTTTACATTCTGGATTTAAGTAATCATGATCTAAGTAATCATATGAATAATTACAAGTTAAAACACGAACGACAAATGAGACGAATTTACCCAAAACACTCTTTAACATGGAATTTACAAAAGAACGGGTAATATAAAGTCATAAGTGAACCATAAATGATATCATAACAATGATTATGATTCTTTAATAAGTCAATGACATTATGTAAATCATTATACAGGAGGTTTGGACACTTACGAACCAAATCAGACCTAAGGTAAGGGAAAATATCACAATCCCATTTTATCCGAGATTGTTTATAGTTTGGTATTTTCTGGGGTGTGTTTTATCATCCAAATCCATGTTTCCTCAATATGTAATATTGTTTCCACCCACCTACAATTTTTTAAATCCAATTTCACCCTTCTGTGAGTTTTTAGTAAAAGATATGAAAGGAATCTTTTGTCGTTTTTCGTACGAGGTACTTTTTGACTTTTCCGACAAAAGTACGAGAAGAATGTTTTTTTAACATGTACAGTATGAATGGATTTTTAAAACATTATTTCCAAGAAGCTTCCTTTACAAGTTTTCAAGTTTATTTTTAATCAACTTTTTTTAGTTTAAAATTGTTTGACATGTTATGAAAGGAAAATGTTTTTGAAGTAGAAAGGATATTTTCCTCAAGAATGGAGTTCAAGTGTTTTATCAAAATTATTTTCCATCTAAGATAATATAGGGTTCTGTTTATATCCCTATTATTACATTGATTTTATTATGTTGTGATGGAATTATTTTTATGAATTCCTTTATCTTATATGAATTATTTTATGATGTCATGATGATTAAGAATCCCATTTTTATTACATGGGTTATGCTATGATGTATGGTTTATGATTTCGTGGAACACATAAGAATGGTATCATTATGAGATGGGTGGGACCTATATCTCCCTCCAATGCATTGGGTAAAGATTTTATATCTCATGAGATAGACATGGCTGGAACGGCAGGTTAAACCAGTTCAGTGAAATAGGACTGAAACGAGGAATGAACTCGGTTCAGAAATGGACTTTTTCCACCAAGATAGTCTTGGCAATGAGTCTTGACTAATAAGAAATGATTCTCTATGATTATGTGTGTACGCCACAAATTTTCATGTTTTATGTTATGATTATTGGGATTGCATTTCACTACTATGATTTATCCCATGTTATGATATTATGATCTTTTTTGCAGGTTAAGATTTCCAAAATCTTATGTTCTTATGAATATGATGTGATTGATATTTCTTTTGTTTACCCTTACTGAGCATTTGATCTCACCCTTTTATGTTTTCTTTTCCCCAGGATATAAATAATGGTTTTAGGTAAGAAAAAAAAGGGAAGATCTTTATGGGAGATGTTGAAGATCTTTCACCACGATTAGAAGATTGCGTTCCGAGTTTGCAAAGACATTAAACTATTACGATCCTTATGTGTGTGTTTTTGTTATGTACTATGTATTCCACAAAAGTAATGTAATGTCCATGTACGTCAAGCTTTTGGGTCGTTACAGTTGGTATATGATAAAAGGTTTAGTCAACCTTTGGAAACTAGGATGCGAGAACGTTAGTGAGATCCCTAGATATATTTCTAAGGTATGTCTAGGGATGTCCCTAAGGATAAGTATACGTATAGGATATCATCCTAGAACTATGTTAACGATATTATATTAAACCAAAGATGTTAGATATTGAAGTTACTCCCCTTTATTATGATTTTTTCCTCTCACACTATTCTTTTTGGGTTTTAGAAAATGGCATGAAACAAGATGATTCACAATAATGGAGGATATGATGTACAATGGAATGATATTATTCATGAGAAACCAAATGAAATGGGATTTGGAAGTCCAAACATCATTATTATGCCGAATCAGCAATCTCATAATATGATCAATAAAGTAAAATTTGGTAAGATTCCTGACTCGGCTAATAAGAGAAAGATGGAGTTTCATGATGATCATAGAGGAAAGAAAGTTCAATTTCCCTTATGTAAATCTTGTGGGAAGAGGCATCAAGGAGAATATTTCAAAGGAACTGGAAGATTCTTTGGGTGTGGAAAAGAAGGACACAAAGCCAGTGAGTGCAAAGGAAAAGGTTCAGTTAACACCAGGGATGAGGATAATGGTATTGCTACGACATCAACAATGGTCAAATGTTTTAAATGTGGAATGTACAGGCATTATGCAAACCAATTCCCTAAGGGAATGTCTCATGAAGAGAATCAGTATGGTCGTATGGGTAGTATTTATGTTGATGATGATGAAGATACTACAAATGATATGTAAGACGAAAGAATTGTTGAATCTCGGTCAATGGTTTAAGAATGTAGTGGAATGATTACATGTTTATCATGTGTAATATTGTATAAGTAATCTCATGGTACTATAGAATAAAGAGACATCTAAGGATTGTTACACTGTTGTCTTTCCATGAGTTTTGAAAGTGTATGATTAATGGTACCAGTATCCATGAAAGGTTATTCAAGTATTTTTGGAATGTAGATGATATGCGCATAATGAAGGGATAAGGAGAAAATTAAATGTTTGATAGTATTCATGAGATCATAAATGATATAAAGAGAAGGTTATATCATGGTTTGAGTATATAGAAATTTTGTATTTTGGTATGTGGAAAGAGTTAACTTTTGACAGCATTCTTGTTTTCACTAAGGTTTAATGGGTATTCAATTTTCAAGAGAATACATGATTAAGGTATTCACATGATTGGAATGTGACCTACAAGATATATGGGGGATAAATGATGGTATTCACATGCTTGGATGATGACATTTCAAGTAATTGTTTTCTTTATACTATGATCTTGGACCAAAGTATTTTAGATAAGCCTAAAGATTGGAATGGATTATGTTGGACATAAGTTAGGATAAAACTTTTTTCGATATTATTGATGGGATGTTATAGTAATATAGATTTAGAAAAAGGACAACATGCAGGACGGGCGACAACCCATCGTGTCGGACAAGGCTGTGGGAATCGAACCCACAACCGAAGTGTGACTGGCCTTTATCGCCTACCACTCGCCTACAGGAAGTCCCTGGTTAGTAGAAACTAGTTTTATTTTATTACGCGGTATGATATATGAAGTATAAGTTCATTTTTGGAATCGTATACGATTAACCTCACCATAGATGGACTTATGTATATTTGATAACTTTTGCTAACCTTTTGTTTTAAATAGATGGAATGACCCATCACTCTATCACGTGATCTATTAACACTTCATGAATAACAAATTCAACTTCATTTCTTTAAGAGATGAAGTGGAAATTGTTCAAAGCACAAACAACAGTGAAATTGTACCAAAATCATGTAAGTATTTCTTTTAATTCATCAACTTTAGGGAAATGATCTTGAAAACCAAAAATGTTGTCCTAGTTCCCTTATATCCGTTTAATCAAATGGTACCTTAGATTAACCAAAATCAATAGCTTTGTGATTGTTGGCTTTTTCATAGCCATGTTCTCTACCACTCTCCATCAGAACTTGATGGTTAGATTTTTCTTCCATATCCATATTTTCACCTATGTTCTCCTATGTGGAAACCCCGTGTTGAGTTAATTTGGGTAACCGTTACATTTCATACTTTAGTTTTTAAAATCCATGTTTTGGTATTCCTTTTTACGATGTGGGTTTCTATTAAACAATCTTTCGAGTAGTAAACCATTTATAACCCCGACGAATTTCGAGGGAGAAATTCATTTTAAGGGGGGTAGAATGTAACACCCCGAGATTTGATGAAAAATATTCTTTTAATTTCATTAATGTCTTGTGTTGTATGCTACACCAAGATTACCTTTCACTATACGCAACACCGTATTAGCTTGCAGTATATGCAACACTATTCTTGGATCGTGTTACACACAATTTTGATAATAGTTATTCTATGCAACATTGAGTATATATATATATATATATATATATATATATATTCAATGTATAAATGAAATATGGTTGAATTCTGTTATACGAAACAATGAAGGATTCTTGCACAACACGCAACCCTGACTTGGCTTGCATTACACGTAATCGCGACCTTCCTCGATAGCGTGTGTTGTACGCAATACCAGGTGTTACTAAACAACGATATATTATTATGAACTAGCCTTTATGAATAGTATTAACTAAATTTTGAATTTTATAACATTATTATTCATCTTATACATTTTCTAGAACATGTTATAAGAACAAAATAAATTTTTCGGGTAAAATAAGTATTTTTCAAAAAAAATACAGTTTTGCCGCCTTTTGATGGCGCAACCACTTTAAATCTAGTTTTTGAAATGTTTATAAGTTCCAATTGACAAAACAAAATTATTCTTTAGAATCAAGAAATAAAAAATTACTTTGGATAAATTTTTCATTTTATTCTGATGACTTTCATATTTTAATGAATAGTAAAACACGCTATATTTTAATTAAAAACAACTTTTTTCATCGTAATATCTTATGTGGTTAAATTATAATATTTAATGGTTTTAAAGTATAAATAGAATATATTTTTACCATTTAATAAAATTTATGTCATTATCATTGATTTTACCTTGAATTCGTAGGTTAAATCAATTCAATCTTTTGCAATGTTTTAAAGAAAAACCCGTTTTCTTTCGACAACAGGATTAATTTTAATTTAATTTCTGGAACTTTTGTGTATTGAATTTGGAAAAATGGATTCCATATTTGGAATCAGTGGGTCCAAATTATGTTAATAAGCTACTTTTTATTTTTCGGCATTGTGAATAGTAACTACGGTAAATTTTATTTACTATAGTTAAAGGTTAATCGGGTAATTAAGGGTTAATATAAGACTACAAAATAACCCTAACACTTGGAAAAATCCTATTGGATGACTAAAAGTAGACCCATATCACCTAAGGGTCGGATTAGATTCATTTAATGGACTTTGTTCCATGAAAATAATTTAATTATTATTAAAACCAAAGAAAGTGACAACATGTCACTCTCTTAAATACTATAAGTATAATAATTTTAAGTTAGTGATAAACTTCATGAAACATAGAACATTAATAGTCTACAGAAAGCTAACAAAATTATCTACATCATGAGAATTTATTTAGAATTTTTTTGGGATTAAATAATTATCATTAATTGTGACACAATAGTGATGCATAAATTATTTATCTAGTGAAAAATCCAGAATATAATTTTTATTAATCTAATAGTGACCATAAAAGGCACAACAACCTGACCAAAACTTATTGGTCATGTCAATATAAACTATAATCATCCAATTGTCGAATATTTGACCATTTGGAGTCTTATAAAAGCAATTATGACACTTATATTATTTTATTTTAAATGATGCCAAAGTTGTCACCTTCATAATTTAAGAAATATAACAATTGAACTATTGTGATTTTAAGATTATAAATTCATGTAAAAGTATTATTGTGAAATTTAATAGATTTATATTCATCATAGGATTTTATTTTTAATTTTTATTCAAAATATAAGTATATTAAATAATTATACAAAAATGTTTTAGTAATTATTTTATTAAGAGATAAACCAAATAAATTGTTTTAAAAATAACAAAATAAATATTATATGAACTATTTAATGTTTTACACTAATTTTCTGGATACATATGACCTTTTATGAATCTATTAATTCATTTATTTCTAACATATATTCTGTATATATTTTATTTAAATTCAAATAAATGAATAGTGTCAAAATTGACACTATTGTTATTTTATAAAAATAACATATTATAAAATTGTTTAAAAATCACAAAAATATTTAAAAATTATTAATTTAAATTTATATGGTCTATAATGTTATAAAGTAAACAATTATGGAAAATTCACAACAAATAAGTAATTATTTGTTATAATTTAAAATTTAGAATTTTATTACCACAAATAAACCTAAATAGAATAAATAAGGATAAATCAAAACGATAAGGTTTAAAATAAGATCCAAACATGTCTAAATTTGATTGGTTGATGATATTACAACCCTATATCATCTAATATTCTAATATGTGTCATTTTTGCAGGTTTTTATGTGGGGTTAGTTTTATTATAAATTAATATTTTTAAGAATTCCAAAGGTGCCCCTCTCCTCCCTTATAAAATGGCACCTCCTCCCTCTCTTACTCACTCCACATTGAGCCTTCATGCTCGGCCAAACCCTGACAATTTATTCTCTCCACTTCCCTGGAGACATCCTAGAGGTCCTGGTCATCTTCAAAGACCAATTTTAGTGCCCTAAAAGGAGGTCTCAAAGAAGCGGTTCAAAGAAGAGGTAATGTCCGTTACCGATTCTTTCATCTTTATTTCTTCTTCCACTTATTCTTCTTAGGTTGTTTTATTATGAAGTAATAACATAAGTATCACTCATATAATAATATGTTATTATAAGTTTGAAACAACCCTATTTCACCATCTATCCATCCTACGGAAAACAAAATCATCATGCGTGCGTACGTACGGAATACCGTCTCCACGCCGTGGTGTAATCTATTTTCCACCACTACCTTACTTGGATGGGTATAATGGTGTAAATATTAACTATACATGATTATTGTAAAGTGATATTGATTATGAAATAGTATACATACACTCCAATAAAATTCCACGATCATGAGAACGATATCATCGCTCATGCGTACGTACGGACTACTGTCTCCACGACGCGATGAGTTTCATTCTCCACATTAACCATTCATGAATAATTATAAAGTATATATAATAAGTAATCATGAAATATATGACATAATAATGATACTGGATTTATGTATATATATATATGTATGTCATCTACTTAATTCCATTCAACTCAATAAGGAAACAAAAACAGCGTTCATGCGTGCGTACGGCCTACCGTCTCCATGAACGGTGTATTTCATTCCATTTACTGATCTATTATATATATGTATATTCTGAATATATATTATATATAAATCATGTTTTAAATTCTGGATTTAAGTAATCATGATCTAAGTAATCATATGAATAATTACAAGTTAAAACACGAACGACAAATGAGACAATTTTACCCAAAACGCTCTTTAACATGGAATTTACAAAAGAATGGGTAATATAAAGTCATAAGTGACCCATATATGATATCATAACAATTAGTTTGATTCTGTAATAAGTCAATGACATTATTTAAATCATTATATGGGAGGTTCAGACACTTATGAAGCAAATCAGACCTAAGGTAAAGGAAAATATCACAATCTCATTTTATTTGAGATTGTTTATACTTTGGTATTTTCTGGGGTGTGTTTTATCATCCACATCCATGTTTCCTCAATATGTAATATTGTTTCCATCCACCTACAATTTTTTAAATCCAATTTTACCCTTCGGTGAGTTTTTATTAAAAGATATGAAAGGAATCTTTTGTTGTTTATCGTACGAGATACTTTTTGACTTTTCCGACAAAAGTACGAGAAGAATGTTTTTTTGACTTGTACGGCAAGAATGGATTTTTAAAACAATATTTCCAAGAAGCTTACTTTACAAGTTTTAATGTTTATTTTTAATCAGCTTCTTTTAGTTTAAAATTGTATGACATGTTAAGAAAGGAAAATGTTTTTGAAGTAGAAAGGATATTTTCCTCAAGAATGGAGTTCAAGTGTTTTATCAAAATTATTTTCCATCTAAGATATTATAGGGTTCTGTTTCTATCCCTATTATTACATTGATTTGATTATGTTGTGATGGAATTATTTTTATTAATTCCTTTATCTTATATGAATTGTTTTATGATGTCATGATGATTAAGAATCCCATTTTTATTACATGGGTTATGCTTTGATGTATGGTTTATGATTTTGTGGCACACATAAGAATGGTATCATTATGAGATGGGTGGGACCTATATCTCCCTCCAATGCATTGGGTAATGATTTTATATCTCATGAGATAGACATGGCTGGAACGGCAGGTTAAACCGGTTCAGTGAAACAGGACTGAAACGAGGAATGAACTCGGTTCAGAAATGGACTTTGTCCACTAAGATAGTCTTGGAAATGAGTCATGACTAATAAGAAATGATTCTCTATGATTATGTGTGTACGCCATAAAGTTTCATGTTTTAAGTTATGATTATTGGGATTACATTTCACTACTATGATTTATCCCATGTTATGATATTATGATCTTTTTGCCAGGTTAAGATTTCCAAAATGTTATGTTCTTATGAATATGATCTGATTGATATTTCATTTGTTTACCCTTAATGAGCATTTGAGCTCACCATTTCATGTTTTCTTTTCCCCATGATATAAAGAAAGGTTTTAGGTAGGAAAAAAAAGGGAAGATATTTATGGGAGATGTTGAATATCTTTCACCATGATTAGAAGATTACGTTCTGAGTTTCCAAAGACACTAAACTATTACGGTCCTTGTGTGTGTGTTTTTGTTATGTACTAAGTATTCCTCAAAAGTAATGTAATGTCTATGTAAGTCAAGCTTTCGGGTCATTACAGTCTTCCCATCTCATCAAAAAAGAACGTATATAGAATAGGAATGATGTGGGATACTTTTTTAGTCGGTCAAAAACAACCCAAACATCGTCGCCTCACCTCAGCGACCTAGGTAAGACGACTTTGAAATCCATAAAAATATCTTCAAATTTCCATTCCAAGACTGGAAGTGACTATAACATTACTACGGGACTCTGGTGCTACAGCTTTACCTACTGGCAGTTGGAACACCTAGTGAAAAAATCTTTTATCTGATATTTCAGTTCAGGCACTGATATTGGCGTCGCATATCTCGATACATTTTAGAGATTCCTAGGTTAACTTACTAGTGATATGTGTGGGAATCTTGAATCAACTCTTCTCTCATATATGTAGGAACCTAGAAACTCCCATGAATACTAATGATTTCATCTCTATCCACAGTCCAATTCAGAGGTGGTTCAGCTCTCGATATACTCTAACGGAGAACCAAGCCCCTCAGATTTTGATAATATCATTCCCTTCAACATTCTCATGGAGTGAATATATAACTTTCAATCATGAGAGGTAAAACTTCTAGTGATTATCATGAATCACAAAATTCATTTTAGAAAACGTGGCCATTGACTTCCATCCATCATCGGTTCCCTTTACAACATGTGCCTAAGTTTTCTGTGTCAACTCATCAGTGACTATGTTTCCATTTACAAGCATATAGGCAAGTTTGAAATCAAAGGACTAAAGATATTCAAACCAAATTTGTTTTATATGATTCAATTCATGCTATGAAAAAGTTATATTTATTCTCTTCTAGTTCATGTACAAAACTACATTCACAAATTATAGATAATGTATATTGTAATGTATGGAATGAACAGTTGCTTCCAGGTCAAGGTCATGTGTCCAGTAGTTTCTCTCATGGGTCCTCAACAGCCAAGATATGTTAGCAACAACTATATCCACTGATTTCAGAAATAATCCTATATTGATTCTGGATGCATCATGGAATATGGTTTATCATCTACCAGGCTCTAGCCTAATCAAAATAGTTGCCATGAAAATACTCCCTTTTAGCCCCAAAAAATATTTCATGCATTCTTCTATCCAAAGGATCTTAACACTCTTATTTATAAGACTAGAATGTTGTGAATCAACGCATGGGATGTCTGGATTTAAATGATTATATAATCAATCCAACCCCAAGAAACATTGTATTTAAAACACATTATTGTTCTTCTCCATGGGAGCCATAACACTAACCTTATCTAGGTCAGTATATACTCTTTATTCATTAATAATATGACCTAATAAGTGAACTTTGATGATCCAGACATGGAATGTAGAAAAATTAGCATAATGATAATTCACTATCAGTTTAATTAGAATGATATCAAGGTTATTTTCATGGTCTCTATTATTGTGAAAATACGATAAGTTTTTTTCCACAAAGACAACGATAAAAGAATCCAAATTGGGGTGGAACACTCTATTAATCATTGAAAATAAAAACGTGGTTTCATTAATAAAAATGAACTACATAATGAGGAAGTCATACAGACCATACCTCCTATGAAAATTTGTATGATGTATGTCTAATGTCTTGAGTCAAACTTGATGATTTCCCAATCTCAAGTAGATAAAAGAGGAGAACACAACTCATCAGAGCTGTTCAAAGAGTTCATCTATTTAGGGAATTGGATACTGGTTCTTGACCATAATATGGTTCAATCATCTCTAATCCATGAACCGATTAAGGTTCCCATCTAAATTTTTGAAAAAAAAAAGGTATAGATGAACCCCAAGGGGATGTGTTATAACATAACAAACCTTTGTCCTCCAAGTCCTCTAACTGTCGAATGAGATCCTTGAGCTCAATAGCTTACATACAATATGGAGGAATGTAAAATTGATATTCTCCTAGAACAATCTCAATTATAATCTCTACCTATACCTCAGAAGGTAATCCATAAAATTCATTTGGAAAGACATCTATAAAATGATCTACTAAAAGATGAAATTCAACCTACTCTAATAAATTATCCTCCATTATGGGATTGGAAATCTGGGAGGTCACCCCACCTAGCCTATTATTCTCTAGTCTAGATATTCTAGCCTAGATATCCTAATCACCCTAATGTAGATAACTTATTCCCTCTAGTGATGTAAACTATACCATTTGGCGATAACGGTATACAAAAACTTGATACAGAAACAATGAATTCATCCTGATACAGACATCGAATCCAATCAACTCGACAAAAAGGACGTCCCAAAAGAAAGGTTAACTGCCTACCTCAACCAGGCAATCCCTACACCAGCGTATTCCCTCTTACCATACTCCCAATGGTGACTCTATGGTGATAACATCATAAAATTTTATTTATAGACCAATGATTTCTACAATAGATAAGGATATGAAATACTGTGAATCACCTATATCAAATAAAGTATATACTATTTTGTAGGATACTAGAATAGTACCTCGTACTATATATGGTCATGTATCCTAATCCTTGGGTATCGACTATAATTCATGCATTTGGACTGATACATGGTCCTTCTGAAGTGTGGGACTAACATGGTAGATAATAATTTTTTTGGTGTTGTTGGTGATCCGGGCTAAGGCTACCATGACCAAAACATCCTCTTTGGCCAATCCCACTAGTGCAAATCCAACTCTCCACAAGCCACGGAGTCAGAGAACATGAACCTGAAGGTGGATCTAGTGCGGATCCTCTTCCACTAGAAGCTAATGGAATTGTCGGGTAGAAATGATGATGATATCCCATACGAATGGAAGCCTGATACTCTAGTGGGTCTATATCACCTTGATGATTTAGATGACCTATATTTTTTGACTGGTGACACACTATAGAGCTACCTATATGGGAACCTGGCTGCCACTTCCCTGAGGAGAATCCTTGGGAGAGCGATTTTTGTTACCTAAAGAACTATATGTCGACCTCATCAAAAATCCTCGATACCCTCTTTTATCACCATTCCTTTGGTTGTGCTCATGGATTAGAGCCCGATTTATGATCCCAATAAAATTAGGAGAAACAAATTCACTTGAGTACTGATGGAATACTAGATCCCATTTTCAAAGTGTCTAGCACACAAAATATCATCAACCACTAGAAGCTATGTAAAGTGCTGCAAGTCAGTGAAAAATGTTAAATACTCCATAAATGACATTGAACCTTCCGCGATATGACTAAAATATATAGCTCTGTCATCTATTATCATTTGAGGAAAGTACTGATAATATAAGTAAATCTAGAAATCAACCCATAACATGCCCTGGTAGAGACCAACCTGGGTAATCAGATCCCACCAGCACATGGCCAAATCACAAAACATGAATGTACCAAGTTTAACCCTTCACTTTGGAGGCATCTCTAGATGGTCAATGATAGAAAATGTGAATTCTATCAAAGACTATAAAGCTTGTGGACCGTCATTCAATGAGAAGGTATAAGGACGTTACGGTTGGTACTCACAGATCAGATCATCCATCATAGGTGAAACTCATGGATCAGTATGCATGGACTACATCAGATGTAGAAAACTATCATGATCTTGAGAATCAGTTCCCAATTCATGTAGAGTAGAAAATGCATCATGTGGCACTCTTAGAGGTTAGATTGGCGGTCTAGGTCCCACAATATCTAGAGCATGGTCGTCTCCACCCTCCTAGCACATGTCACAGGGACATAATGGTGGAATTTGTCTAAAAATTCCAAGCACACTCCTGAGAATAAGATTTAAATAGGATGATAGAAACACTTACAGAAACTGAATTTTAGAAAGTGCTCGCTGCCAAAGGTATACTACCCCAACTAGATGCTTCGAAGGCTATGTATAGGTAACTTCTCAAGTATTAATTACATAGGTTCCAATAGATAAAGGGTTAATAATACATTTTATCGTCATTTAATGGCAACCATTTCATTAATTTTATATATAATTACAAGGTTCAATCCATTACCATTCATAAATATGACAAGGAAGGAAAATGTTTTGAAACACATTCCATTTTGATATTAATGTTTCAATTTTATGTTCCCGTTTACTTATAACATATTTCAATGTTCATTTAAAATGAGATTTATATCCCTATTAATTAGGGTACATACTCTTTATCAGTGATACTAACACCCATTTCAATTTATAACTAAAGACTTGATTTGGTAAATTACTCATTCCAACCCATGAGGGACCATAACACATCATTAATTGAAACATATGATCACACCATAACATCCCCCAAAGTAGTGCATGGATTAAATAACTACAACAACATCACTCAACAATCATATGCATGTCAAGAAGTGTAGAGTAGTGAAATTCATCTATATGGCCTGGAAATATGCATGACAAGAGATTTCTAGGTCTCTATATGATTCATCTGGCAATGCTACTTTCAATCATATAATCAGATCGATAATAAAATAGATTATCAATCATAATAATAATCAACAAAAACACACAAAATGCGTGTCTCCAAACAGTGAAATGATATCAATAGTAATAGGAAAAATAAAAAAACAATTATAATTTTGGAAACCCAACCTTTACCTTGAACAAATCTTTGTGATGACCAATAATGGCTTTTAAAAAAGTTTCAAGCATTTATAATCTCATATTTATTGTCTCCAAATAGAAATGTAACAAAATAAATTCTCTAATATAATTTTGTGAAATCCCGGGCATAAATGTCATTTAGGATTATCCCTAATCCAGATAGGCCACATGGAATCAAGTGCATCTCTACAAATACCAGAGGCTAGTGACAAGTAGTGAGGGACTATGTTGTGTCCATGGAAAGAATATTCCCTAATTACCCGAGTGACACATAGTGGATTACATATATGATATACCAAAATATAAATTGGAGAAGAAATGTAAGGAAATAGAATGCACAGTGGATGGAGACACATCAATAATAACTTGAATAATTTCAATAACATACAAGGACATATGGTGATATATGCAATGTAACTTTAATGCTAGGAAAAATGGATACAATGTAGCAGGAATACATGCTATACCCAATGTATCAAACACAAATTCTTCCCATGCATCCTAAGATCTAGTTCATTCATTTTATACCAGATCCATACTATCATAACAAGAAATCATGTGTCTGAAGTAGTACACATTCCATTATCAACACCTGTATACATGTAATCTTCCCAAGGGACCAAACGGAACCCAAAGAGGGTGTGAGATAAATATCAGTGGGCCACTACCAATAGTGTCAATAACATCCAGCCTATGTAATGGAAATCTAAAAATGTACCTGAATTCATATATAAATCAATGTAGTACAAATGTAAACAAATACCCAATTACCGGCGTCTTCCCTTGAATGGTGTCTGAATGTGTAATTAGGTCATCAATTAATTATGTTCCAATTTATATAAATAGGTTATTTGATTAATATCCATCACTAACATCACATTGTGATGTTATAAATTGTGATATTTCCATGATGTGAAAAGGAAACCATACTTGATAATTAATATGAAGTGGTTCCACGGTAATCACCAAGTCAACCTAGAAATTTAGGGACACTAACTCATTAGTAACTGAGTCTACTACTGGGTAAGAGTGTAATTCAGGAATCACTATCCAAGGCATTTCAACATTGGTGTTGTTAACCATTTCCAATGAATTAATCGATGGAATAATAAGAGATAATAAGTGATCGGGCTAAAGGATACAACCAAGGAACCTCAACTCACGCTGGAACTAAGAAGAGTATCTAAAAAATCCTATAATAATAATAAAGGTATCATACGACATTATACCCGGTATCCATAGTTAGAAAGGGATCATGTTCTCGGATGTGTTTCCCCGAAGGCAACCAAAATCCTTGAATAATAATGTAGTCCTCGAGTACCCATGGAATTCCCTCAGGAATCCAAGAGCTAACACGACTGAATCTATCCCATAAATATGTCAATTTCCATATACATAAAAAGGAAACATAAATTTAATTCATTACAATTAATTTTTCCATATGATAACTTTTCCATTACAAAATTTACTTTGTTAAAGACTTTCCTTTCATTAGTTTCACAAGGCCAGGTAGCATGAAAACTTTTAATTTAATTAATAAAGTTCACTTCAATGCATTCCATGAACATATAATGGTGTGTTACATATGTGCAATCAAACTTTCATTTAAATTTAAAAATTCTAGGTCATATACTTAATTATGATTTCCATACAATCATTTGAATCAATAAACTACATTTAAGAACATACCTCATGTGGGTGAAGTGGAATTGATTCATTAAATGCCATTCAAAACTTCATGATTTAATAGGAATTTAAAATAAGGAGTCTTACCATTACTGTGGTGAGTTTCAAGGACACCCAAACCATCTCAATGTTGATAAAACACTAAAAATTCAAATATAGCATGTCACCCAACATGTGGTGTTCAGAGTTATGGAATTAACCACACAAAAAACTCACAGTTATGGAAAGATAATAACTATACAGTTCCAATGACTATAGTAAAGGCATATAAATTCAATAAATAACCACCGATGAAATCAGTCATCCCCAAAGGAGATTTCCAAATCAATAGTCTTGGGGAGGAGTTATAGACCACCCACCTAATAATCATACGACTCTCCTCATCCAGTATCAACCCATAGTTCAGACAGGATCAGAGTAGATATGTAAGTTCAGAATAAAATCATAAACCTTGATAACTAGGTTGATAGAAAGGGAAATGAAGAATGACTAAAAAGGACTCTAGTAATTACCGTCAACACATCAAGATGATGAATGAATGTTCAATCATATCTTAGATGAAGGATTTATCTCAATCCCAATCATAGGCCTTCAAGGGGATCCAAAATTATATAAATGGAGGTTCATACCACTGGTACTCTGAATAGGGAATAATGAGGAGGTTAATTAGATCATTAGGTGAAAATTTCTCATTTTACCTTGAAATTCCCATGTCCCTGTTTTGGCTGCACAGTTTTCTAAAATGTGATCCAACCATGCACAAATACCCAGAGAAGATGTGGACTCATATGGTTAGGCCACATGTATTGGAAAAATATATACAAACCATGTGGTAAGGCTCTTCCAAAAAAAGCTGACCTTCCTCATGGTAAGATCTAACCAAGTGACATGCCCGTACTATTTCCACTAACTGTGCAAGAAGGAAACATCTCGCAAAAAGATGGATTCCATGCATAAAAAAGGCATGGACACCCTAGGATCCTTTGTGAAGTTATTCTTCATCCAAAAATGGATCATAATAATGATTTCGAACAAAATTTAAAGGATCCATATATGAGTAAAAATCTGGGATCTTACACATCCCAAATTAACAAATGATTTATTTTATCCTCTTTAAAATAAATTAAATATGGAAACTCGAAAAAAATTAATGTCATCATAAGGGCCATTATAAAAAAATTAAAACTCTCTGAGATAGCTTTAAATATGATCTAGTTACTCTTACATGGTCTCTGATATGCATGACTAAATTTACTCAGGTGGATCTCATTTTACCTCAATTTAACTCATTTTACCAATGTGGGAATCAATTAACATATGTGTAACTAAATTTACTAATGCAATAGCACCCATATGATAATTTACTCATAAATGCATCACATATCCCAAATCCCTTTTACATTTTCCATCCATGTAACTAATCCATCTTATTTGATGTAAACTTAACTTACAAGTAGAAGACTTATTTTATGGACATGTCATGTAGAGTAATTTCTCTTTCCCATTTTAAATAATTATAACTAAAGAACAATAAATACAGAATTACATCCAATCAATTTTTAGCTTCTTAAAATAATCTTTGTGCCTCCTTCTCAATAATCTCAAATATCTTCATAACAACTATAAATAGTTGTGGGAGGTGTTATAATAATTCCATAAACAATAAACCCTATTCTTAAGTTAACATAATTGTAAATAGATAAATTATATTATTTACTAACACTCATTTAATCACTCATCATCAACTCTATTTCATCCTTAAAAAACCACCATGCATCCATGAAATATAAAACTCATTAATTATAATGCTTTATACATGATTACTCTAGAATGGATTGTCCATATTTTCAGATATATTTTCCATATTTAATAATAGATCATCAATCTCCCCACTAGTTGGATTCTTCATGAAAAATATCCCACAATTGTAGAAAATAAAACAACACCTCCTTCAGAACATTTATTGACCATAACTAAAGAATAGAACATAAATCATCATAATTAAATAGATTATTAGATCTATCTTATCAAACTCTTTATGCAGAACCTCCAAATCCTTTATGTTTCATTTCTATATACAATGGAAACTACTCAATCATGAAGCTCGCAAACACCACACACACATTAGAAGCTTCATTCACACTCATAAACATGTATTTTTCTTTTATATTATGGAATATTTCATGATGATGATGTTTATATCCCTTATAGATATTAGGTATAAAATAGTTAGAACTTGGAACTTTTCTAAAAGAGCCATTTATGGGTTTTTTGATAATCATTTCTAAAAGTTTTGTTGTATTAGTTATTTCTAAAAATTGATGCTAATCAATGAATAATTTTTAAAGAAAGTTTCCATCACTTAGAGGTGGATTTTATTGGTAGTTTTGTAACATCCAGACCCAACTCACTCTAGAAATAATAGATGGACTAGTTCTTCATGTGACCTCAGGTACACCTCCCTGAATTCTAGAAGCTGTTGAATTGTTTTGAGGGTCTAAGAGTAACTATAACGAGGTTATACCCCTATATAATATTTATCAACATAAATGAAACATATAAGAGAATTTATTACACATTAGAGTATAAAAAAGAAAAATTAAACTGAATATTATATAAAACATTAACAATCACATAAGGGGAAAAATAATATTCCCACTAGGATGGTCTCATGTACAGTTAATAAAAGGAAAATAAAATACATGGATCTTATGTGACTCTGATCCATACCTCATCACAGTGTCTTGATATCATTTGAGACGTCCCACTCAAGTATACCAAACAGAACCCCAATCTTAGCCTAGCCTAAACCGATAAAAAGTAAGGAATACTCATGTAACCATGTGTAATGGTGGTCTGGGTAGGGTGTGATTTCAATATAGTATGCCACCAGCAGTGGTGTTTCTAATTATAAACTATTTAAAAATAAGTGTAGGGAGATTTATGGAGGGAAAATACAAAACTTTTAACCATTTAACTCCTAAACACAATTTTATAAGAAAATCTTTCACTCAGGGGGATAGATTCACCTCATAAATGGTACAAATATACTTTAAATAGTATAAAGGTATATCTAATCATGTTATGAAGACGGTTCCTACCATATCACATACATTGGAAATAAACTCATCCCTGGTCCAAACAAACATCACCTTAGGGTATTGTACCCATCCATAGTGCCCAATAATCTAGTCGGGGTTGTGTTCATCTTGAGTTTAACAATAATTATTTCTGTCTACATGGGGTCCTTATTGACCCATTGTTTAAACATCAAGAACAATCATCCACCTGGGGGCCATGTTCACCCCAGGTTTAGTCATCCAAGCATCCATCCAAAGAACGTCTTAACAGATGGTATAACCATCGATTCCCATGTCCAACCCAGTGTTATATTCAACCTAGGTTAAACCATAAAAACCATTCATCCACCCAATCGAATTCTTCTCATTATTTTTAACAATAAGAACCAAAATATAGCATAAAATAATCAATTACAATAAAATGAAACCATTTCACATTTCTAATTTGAAAAAAATTAAAATTTCCATTATAAAATAATTTCAAAACCCATTTCCAAAATTAAGAACATTTAATATTTAATTTTACTAATTCATGTTACCATTTAATTTTTTTTTAAAAAAATCCATCAATTTCATTTCCCATTTTCCTTTTAAATCCCAAGATATTAACATTTCCCAAAGAAAATTTCTAACACAATTTGGAATATTAAATACTGGGAAATTCAATTTCATAATACAAAATTAGAATTTTATTCCCTATTTAACCAATTTAATCCCATTAAATAAGTTATGAAGAACTATTCCTTCAGGGATAATGTTCTGAGAAAGGTCATTATTTAATAATACCCAATTTTATTAAACATATACCCTAGTTTGGTTTTCCAAAATTCCAAGGTAAAATTATGATTCTAGAACCCTACTAGGATCACCTCTTCCAATGTTAAGAATTTATAAGGGGAGTTTAACTATTATAAAATTCATTCCATTGAATTATAAATTAAAACAATAAATTTCCCATTAAGGCTAACATGGCTCCAGAAAAAAATCAATTGAAATCATAATAGACTATGGGTAAAGTATATAGACTCCATAACTCATGTTTGATGACTTAAAATTTATTTCCTATGGTTTATAGTGTCTATCAAGGATCATCCAAGATTATTCATCCTCGTTGATGATAAAATTGATTGTCTCAATGACCTGAGCTCATAACATAACCCAAAAATAAATAAAATTTAATTATGATAATTTAAAAGGAAACCACTTGAAAAAAGATCACGGGTACCATAATTAATAAATAAATGAAACCAAACACCCATAATAGGTCCCATATGGACCAATGAATTCAAAAATATCCCAATACCTAACCGATCATGCCAATACCATAAATAATTTAATTTAAATTTGGGAGAAGAGCTAAGAACTCATAACAGAGATGTGTCTTATTGAATCCATGAGAAATTAAGGGAATATGGTGTCATAGGTTTCCCTTATCACAAATACAAATAAAGAACCATCTCAATTGATCTATTACACCATTCTCTGGTGGAATCAGAGGTGAACCCTAATATGGGAGAATATAAAATTAAAATGAGAGGATAAGAGAGTCTATGGAGATCATCAAAGTTGGGGTCATGCCTTAAATCATTGTAGAACGAAATCAAATATCACACCTTGATTAAGGTATAAGATAAGGATGGAGGGTCTTAGTCGGATGGGGAATGAAGGCATAAGGAGGATGAAAAAGGGGATAATGGTTTAAATATAATCAGAGGACAAAACCATTAAAAAATTATTTTAATTAGATAAAATGTTTACAAAACCTAGACCCAACCATGTGGTTGACACTGTCCATACACAAAATAAAAAATTATTTGAACTAGCACTTCCTCGATGTGTAACATTTCACATGAATTATTCACAACCAGGTGAAAACTATACACCAAGAACCAATTCCAGAAATAAGAGAATGATTTACTCTATGATCTATACAGTTTCTTACAAACCCTATGTTTACCATTCCATTAAACCTTGTTATTTAGATATTGAATTGAAAACCTCCCCACACTAAGGGTTTCACATAGTTTTTCCTATGTCATGTACATCAAAACCTACACCCTGACCAAAAATGTAAAAACTCTCAAAACATAACGCAATTATCTTGAGAATCACCCTAGAAATCGATCTACATTTCAATACTGATTGAAAATCTAAAAACATCACTTTAATAAATCCAAACTCTCAAAATACCTTTCCGAACCCTGATTCAAAATTTTACCCAACCAGTAATCTAAATTGTAAATTATTTTTGGAATTTTCAATCCCATCTATACACTTGTGATATTAAAAACAACCCAATATAACAATTATCATCACTAATAAGTCATAGGGCCCAACAATCTATATATATTGACCTATACAGGTGTCTAACTCCTCATTAACTAGCCACATTTTTTTCTCGAACGTTCAAAACATCTTCAAAGAACAACCCTCAATTCTAGGTGCTCATAACCCCGAAACATGAGCCAACACTCGTAACCATTACTAAAATGATGGTACAGTTGATAACCTTGATTTTCTATCATGAGATACAATCATTTCATGACTCTAATAATCATTAGGCCTATGGTTCCCCCACCACATGACTTAATTCATAAGCATCAATTCCAATGATTTATTGATTATTCCATAATAATTTTTTATTAGAACACTATAACCATGTTACATTTATATTACCAGGATTGTTTCCATCATACCATTTCAGAAAACATAAAGAAAAGACTGAAAAGGGATGGAATCTCTCGCCATTCTTGATTTTGAAGAAATAATGAAGAGCATCTCCACCCATGCATTAGGTTTAATCCTACCAGTCATTCCTTGAAAGGTCTCAGTTAATCCTTGAATCAAATTAGTGATATTCAAAAGTACACACTATTGTAGTTTCAAGGTCACTATATCAAAATAATAGTTAAACCAGTAGTCATTCCACCTTCATAAAACATGTCTAAAAGATTATCAACTTTATCTGTCAACATTTTTCCAATTCCTAGACCATGATACACGCACACTCAAATGTATTTAGTGATTATAAAATCAGATTACATTGAAAATCGTACCCAAAAAATTGGTCAAATTATATGATGGAACTACAAAACATCAAAAACCACTACCATGTTCTACCATAAGTACTAATGTATTCCTAGTCCAACTCATTCAATTTACATTGGACATCCCAATGATGAATCCCACACATGGAATCATCCAATCAAGAAAACCAAATTTATATAAGGTGATCTCCTGTTCGTTGCATCCAATTCCATTCATGCCATCTGATAATCAGTAATCCAAACCATGAATCTACATGAATAGGGTTATACCACATGATACTAATAGGATGCTCTCTAATGACCCGTGATTGAAATACATGGACATTAAATTTATTTTGCGGAATACTTGGAAAATTACACAAATATATGCCCAAATACCATATTAATTTAGTGTCTTTAGAAATGTGGAAAGTAATCTTCTAACTTGGTGAAAGATCTTCAATATCTGCCATAAATATATTCCCCTTTTTTCCTACCTAAAACTGTTCATTATATCCTGGGTAAAATAAAACATAATGTGGGGGAGGTCAATGCTCCGTACGGGTAAAAATTGAGAACAGAGAAGAAACCATATACATAAGAATGTAAAAACCTGAACATATTGATTAAATTTCAAAATCTTTGGTTAGGAAATGAATCTTGGCAGTACATAAGGGATATATCATAAAGGAACATTAACCATGATAAATTATCACTGGTATAAAACATGGGATTGTGGTAAATAATTGGGCACATAATATTATATCCATAGTAGGAAAGGAATTGCTACCAATACCATCATAGTGGAAAAATTCCATTACTGAACTGGCTTTAATTACCATTCCATCCATGTGTTACTGAACATGATTAACTTACTTCCACATCCATGTATTACTGAACTAGATTAACATTTTGTTCCATTTATGTATATCTCATGAGATATAAATCATTACCCAATGAATTTTATGTAGATATAGGTCCAGCCCATATCATTATGATATCATTCTCACATGTTCCACAAATACTAAATCATTCACCATAACACAACCCAATGATAGAACAAAATAGGTTTCTTAAACATCATTCCACCATAAAATAAACCATATAATATAAATTTATTTCAAAAATATAATTACATAACAAACATAATAAAAAATGTGATAATATGGATTGAAACATAACCCTTTTCCATCTTATAGAGAATATAATTCTGACAAAACACATGAGATTAATTCCTATGGAAAATATCCTTTCTTCTAAAACATATTTTCAATTCTCAAAAACCTAGGATATTTTAAAAGAAAATAATTTTGTTGAAAATAAACATGAAATCATGTAGAGGCATATTTAGAGAACTAATTCATTATGAATATTTAAAAATCCACTCATACCTTATAAAATAAAAAACCTTTTTCTCGCACTCTTTCCACAAAAGTAAAAAAGTACCTTGTATGGAAAATGAAAGAATGACTACATCCATACCGTTAAATAAAAATACACCAATGGGTAAAATTGACTTTAAATATAGTATAAAGATACAAATAATATTATATATTTAAGAAATTGGGATTTTTATGAAAATTATACCATAGTGAATGCTTACGTATAAACAATCTCTGAAAAAAAGTGATTGCGGAATTATCCATTACCTTAGATATGATTTCTTCCACAAGGGTCTGAAACTCTTGTATAGTGGGTTTAATCATATTATTAACTTTTAATAGGAACATAATAATATTTATTATGTCATATATGATTCACTTATGACTTTATATTACTTGTTTATTTATCAATTCCATGTTAATGCAACATTTTGGGTAATAATCGTTTTATTTATCATACGTGTTTTGACTTGTTATTCATAATCTTATTTCCTAGATCGTGATTTAATTACTTATATAATGTAAAAAAATTATTTCTATATCATAAATATTCAGTATATAAATATAATTAAATAATTGATAAATGAAATGAAATACACTATTCATGGAGATGGTATGTCGTACGTACGCAAGAATATTGTTTCCATTTCATTATTGAATTGAATTGAGGTAAGTAAATTACATATATATGTATACACACACACATAAATCCAGTAGCATTATTATCTCATATATTCCATTATTTTTTGTTATACAAAATTTATAATTATTCTTGAATGCTTATCGTGGAGAATGAATCTCATCACGTCGTGGAGGCGGTATGCCCTACATACGCCCGAGCAATGATATAATTCACTCAATGGTTAAATGGCAGGGATTTGGATGTTATATTAATTATAAAGAATAATTATCAGGTTATATTAATTATTTAAATAAATTATAATCATCTTTATATCCATACAAGTTTTTCTATTGTTGAATAATAAATTACACCGCAGCGTAGAGACGGTAAGTCGTACGCACACACGCATGGTGATATTGTTATTCATAGGATGGCTCGAAAGAGGTATAAGGTTTTACCATTACAATAACCTCCCAGAATGTACAAGATTCAGGATTTATTACTTTAGTATGATAACAACATGAGAATATGAAGTAGAAGAACAAAAGAATATTGAAAGAGGTGATAAACAAATTACCTCTTTTTCGGGTATCTCCTTTTGGTATGCACAAAAGGAATAAATAAGATAGTTTTCATCCTAAAGGATTGCCTATAGGATGAAGTGGGGGAGGATGGTACGATAGTTGGGAAGGTTTTAGCCGAGCCAATGAGATTTGGAGATGTGATTAAAAGAGAACGATATGTTCCCTTCTATAAGAGAGGGGAGGGGCACCTTTGGAAAGTCTTGAAATATTAATTTATTATAAATTAATATTTGTTTATAATGATTCAAAAATAATTTATTTATATGATATGATGAGTATGGTTTCAAATAAGATCAACCAATAAAATTTAAACATATTTGGATTTTACTTTCGACGTCATCATTTTGATGTATCCTTATTTAGTGTATTTAATTTTATTTGTGGTAATAAAATTATAAATATCAAATGGTTATGAATACTTACATTTGTGTTGTAAATTGTCCATAATTTAAATCCTTATTAAATTTTCAAACATATAATTTCCACTTTTTATTTTTTAAATAACTGTTGGGATTATTAAATAATATAATAATATGTTATTTTTATAAAATATCAATAATGTCAATTTTGACACTATTCATAAATTTTACATTAAATAAAATTCGCATAGAACATAAATTCTAACCCAAATATTTAATACAATACTAACATATGATTTTCACCTAGAAAATTATTTTATTACATTAATTAGTATATATTATATTTATTTTAATATTTTTAAAACCATTTATTTGATATTTTTATCAATAAAATAATTTCTACATCACTATTGTGTCATCAATAATTGTAATTATCTTGTCTCTAAAATGTGAAAATAAATTCACATGATGTAGATAATTTCCTTATCTTTATGGAGACTATTTATGTTTTATGTATTACGTTTTATTAATTTTATCACTATATTAAAATTAGTATACTTACATGATATAAGAGAGTGACATGTTATTACTTTATTTTGTATTAATTATAATTACATCACTTTTGGGGGAAAAAGTCCATTATAAGAATCAATTAATACCCTTAGGTGATATTTGTAAACATTAATTAATATAATAGCATTTTTCTCAGGTGTTATGGAAATTTTATTATATTTTTCATATTGTTTGTTTCCCTAATTTACCTTTAATTGTTGTCAAAAAAATTAGTGTAGTTACTATTCATAGTATCCAAAAAAATAAAAGTAACCTATTAACATATTTTAGATCCACTGATTTCAAATATGGAATCAATTTTTCAAAATTAAAAACACAAAAGTTACATTAATTAATTTTATATTAATTCTCATTGCCAAAACCAGAAAGTGGGTTTTTATGAAGTAAAAACTATCAAAAGATTGACATGTATTTATGTCCAATGTATAGGTAAAATTACTTCAAATTAACAAAATTGGATTAAATTATAAAAAAATAATCCAATTAATTTTTAAAATTAATTAAAAAGACAGTATAAATATATAAAAAAATTAGATGAAACGGAAGTTTTGAATTAAAATGCAGTATTTTTCAATATTCATTAAAATACGAATTTTATCAGAAAAATACCAAAACATCAACCAAAATAAAATTTGAGGTAATTATTGGAATTAATATGATTATTTTTTTCCAAATATAATATATAAAATTATTCAAAATAGATTTCTAATTGGCGTGTAATCAAAATGAGGTAAAGATAGATTTTTTGAAAAAAAAACTTGTTTTATCCAAAAAATTGAATTTTTTCTTATATAATGTCTAGAAAAATACATAATATTAATCTTATTGTTATATAAAATTAAAAATATGGTTAATAATATTCATAAAGGAATGTTTATATCGCATTACATAGTAATATTTTAATAATATATCATTTTTTAGTGAAACTTGGTATTGCGTAAAATGCAATCTATCGAGCAAGGTCACTCTTGCCTATAACGCAAGACAAGTCATTATTGTTTATAGTGAAAGAATAATTTGGTGTTTCCTATCACATTATATAAACACAGTTCATTTATATATTGAACAAAATCTATACTCAGTGTTGCATGTATCGTACACCAAATCAGTGTTGCATGTAACATATGACAAAGCAGTTTAGTGTGAAAGGAATGTTTAACATAGTGCATTTCAAGATATAAATGAAAATATTATTTTAATCTAAAAAGTGGTCAATAAAAACTTCTGGTGTTACATTTTACCCCCATTAAAATTATTTTCTCCCTTGAATTCGTTGGGTTTATAAATGTTTTAATACATGAAAGTTTCCTTCATGGAATCCCACATCGTAAAAAGAAATACTAAAACAACATTTTAAAATGGAAAATCAGAATCATAATTGTTACCCAATGTAACTCATCATTATGTTTCCACATATGATAACATTGGTGGAAAGTGACAACAAGGATATGGAAGAGAAATCAAATCATCAATATCTGACGGATAGTGATAGAAAACAAGGTTTGGAGAAGGTTGACAACATGAAAGACAAAAATCTGTTATGTTTTAAGGGATCATCTGATTTATCAGATAATAAGGTTATAAGAAAACTTTTCTTATTTCCAAGATCCTTTCCCAAAAGTTGATGACTATTTCATAAGAATAATAATTACTTTATTGTGGAAAAATATGACTATTATTTGTGCCTTGATCAATTTCCACATCACCTCTTTTTTATAGAAATAAAGTAAAAATTTTCATTCTTGAAGTGTTAGAAGATCATGCGATAGAATGATAGGTCATTCCATGTATATCAACAAAAAGGTTATCATAAGAAATCAAATATTCATAAGCCCACCTATAGTGAGAAAATATTGTGACGTACCAAACTTAAACCAGAGTATATCTCATACTATCCATAAATGGATAACCTTACAATACTTCCAAAAACTAATAATATAAAACTATAGAAATAGGTGAACTAAATCTAAATAAATTTTATCTCCCTTATCTCATAAGGTAGTTATTGTTTATCACATTCCAAACACATGAATAACTCAATCATTTATTATTGTGAAACATGGTAACAACCTGAATTACAATAGAACCTTAGTGAAAACATGCATTATGTCAAAATTAACTCTTTCCACACACCAAAAATATCAAAAATTACATATACTCAAACCATGATATCACTTTTTTCTTATATCATCCCAGAGATCATTAATAATATTAAACACCTCATTATCTCTTTATCCCTTCATTATGCACCTATAATGTGCTTTCCAAAAAAATATTTCAATAACTTTTCATGGTTATTGATACCATATACTAATGGAAAACCATAATTGACCAATACAAATATCATCTAATATTACATAATACTATAAAAGAGATTCAACAACCCTATTTTGGAATCCCATTACATAAACACTTAATAATTCCACCACTTCGTTTTCATACTCAACATCATCAATAGTGAATGCATATAATTTTCGTTTGATTTTGGCCTTAAGAGGTTAATGAAGTTGATCATCATCAACAACACTTGGATTTGGTCTTTAGTTTTCATAATTCCCCATTTCATTTCACTTGTAGCATTGAACTCTGGGTGGTACATTCTCAATAGTATTTTCACTATTCAAATCATTAGCAACATTTTTTCCATTATTTCAGCACTCAACAACTTGATGAACCTCTTTTAAACACTTATAACATTTTCTAGTCCCTTTAAGGAAATCTCCATCATGTTTCTTTTCTCACAATGAGCATAAAAATCATTCTTCTTTTTTCAACCATTGTTTTGATATTTTCCCTTGAAATCCATCTATCATTTCCTATCAAAACCATGAGATTTATTTGTAACATAAACTTCTAATTCTACCTTGATAGAATAATTCCAAGTCTCATCATGGCTTCAAAAGTCTCTTATAGAAAATTCCCTTCGAATATTTTTTTAATCCACTAATTATTCAATCATCTTTACTTTCATGTTGGATGATAAAACCAGAATTATACCTTTCAAGTCATGTAATGTTTTCCTCATATGTACCAATGGATTCATAATCCTTATTATTAATCTTATGGAACTCGTTATCCATCTTTGTTCATAGAATATGATGGATGAATTATTAAAAATTTTGTTTTTGAACTCATCCCATCCCTGGATTCAAATTCATCTTACTGCCTTGTATTCTTGATTAGAGTTAACAACATGTCTACTTCCCCTTCTAAACGATTGTAGGATCCTGAAAAATCCGCAAAGGAAATTTTACCCAAATCCCCCAAAGAATTGGGGAAAATAATCAAAGAAAGGACCGGTCCGCGAACCGGTCCCATGGAAGCGCAATGTGGCCAGGCACTACGAGGCACCACCTCCACGAATCATTGTCGTTCGCGAAATGGAGGCGGAGAGCCTCCACAATCACGAGGCAGGATGGGCGCTAGTCCGGTTCACTGTCACAGACCGCCCCAACCGCAGACCGCGTCGACCGGTTCAAGCCGCACCCGCTGTCGTTCACAGAGTAGAGGCAGAACCCTCCGCAGCCGCGGAGCACTCCCTGAGTTCGCCTCACGGAGGGGGGGGGGCGTTTAATACTAACCGCGAATTGCGGATTGACCAAGTCAGCTGCGAATCGGGTATTTGGTTATGGGCCTCCGCAAAAGGTGCTGCATGGCCACAGATACATTCCTTTCCCCACTCTATAAAAGGAGACCAAGGGGGAATGAAGAAAGGGATCGGATAACTGGAATCAAATTCAGAGGTATTGGAGATTCAGAAGGAGTTCAGTTGATGGAAGGCTTCAGATTTTGCAAAAAGCGAAATTCCCATCTGCGAACCACATTAGGTATATTAATTAAAAAGGAATTGGAAAATGCATAATAATTTCATGAACCGTGAACCTAAAATAATAAAAAGGAGAACCGCGAACCATACCCCCCCCCCCCCCGTGGATGACTTCCCTGCGGACCAGGGAGAGTATGCCTTTTTTCCCATCCGTCGGACCCTGTAGCACTCTCCTACGCGGGCGAAGCCGCGACCGACGAGCCTCCGATCAGCACTACCCTTGGCTGCCACTGCCCACCTGGAACCCACCGCGAACCACCCTGGTTTGTGGATTGAACCTGAAGCCGCAAACCAACCCGGTTCACGGGATTCCAATCAGTCCGCGGACCACCTTGGTTCGTGGACAGCTTCTCCACCTGCGTGGCACTTCCCCACGCGAAGGGCTCCACCACCAATACCTCTCGGTGGCTCGCCAAATACTTCGGTGTTCTCATTTCCTGAGCCAGGTAAAATCCTTTCAATCCATCCAAGTCCCCCGCAACTCCCTCATTGGCCTATTCATCGGCCCCGAGCCGAGGCCTCCGCCAGAGCCACCAGATCTGCATGGTGTAACTTTCAGGTGCATCAGCGCGCCATTTTGAGTTCGCATACCCACGGTAAACAGAGGAAAAGTGGTTTCCCCGACCCCTGAGCAGATTCCTGAAGCATTCCGGGGTTCACATTCCCATGGTAATGTGGAGTCTGAGCTCGGGAATCCCCCTTCTACCCCTCCACTTGTTGAGGGTCCCTTGGAGATGGTAAAATAGCCATTATAAGGAAGCCCTCATGCACTGAAAGAGAGGAGATGGGCACAAGAGCACCCCCTTTCCCTCTCCCATTAGGCTTTGTAGCCCTGGGAATCCATCTCGGAGTAAGCCCTGACCTTCTGGGCCACCTCAGAGTGTAAGCCCCAATTCATCACCCTGGGCCGCCTTCATGCGTAATCCCCACTCCGCTTCTCACGGACGCACCTTTCACGACATGATCCTCTGGTCCCTACTGCCTCTTGTTTCTCACACCGAGCATGACTCACGTGGTCTTAGAGTAAGCATCGACCATGACATCCTCCTATGGGCCTCCTCAGAGTGTAATCCCCAATCCATCATACTGGGCTACCCTAGAGTGTAATCCCCAAGCCAATGTGAACTACGTGGACTTTGATCCCTTCCTCCTAGATAGGGTACGTAGGAAGCCTCCATGAGGTTCAAGCCCACCACCCATTGGACCACATGGTCTCTCTTCACGTCGGTTCCCCGACACCTAAGCAAACTACGTGGACTTTGATCCCTGCCTCCTAGACAGGGTACGTAGGAAGCCTCCCTGATGTTCAATCCCAACAACCGGTCGATCCGATCATCTCCATATCGGTTCAATGCACCACTCCTAGTGCCTCCTCAAGAGAGATCCAACCCTTCGGGGTCATTAATCCAATGAGGGATGGTAAACCTCGGGCATAAATGATTCTGAACCCCTGCATCCATTTGACCTTTTCCCACCAAGGTTAAATCCATGGATACTATGTTTGGGTATAAACCAAATATTCACGAACATATGAATACGTCTTAAATCTATAAGAGAGTCCTGGAAAAGGAAATAATCCACCCCCCCAAAGTGTGTGATGAGCCCGACTTCCCATCCTCTCGACCAATGTGAGTTCTTAAGGGTTGCTAGTCAGACCATCCGGCGAACACCTGCCTTTGGAAAGAAGGTCCATCAATCATTGGATACGAAGTCGTTGGGCGTTTCGTGGCCGAAAACCAGAACGAAACAAAAAATGGTGAACCCGACGTTAATCTTTAACCAAACATGAAAGATTCAACTTGATCTCACCCACTGTCCCCTTATGCTCTAAAGGAGGGCCAAGCAAGGTCATTAATTACACATGGGATTATGAGATGCTGCTTTGATGGGTTTTCTTCTTGTATTTTCTAAAATGTTTCGCAGGAACTACTTTTCGAACTCCCTTCGATCCAATGGCATCGCAAAGGAAACCACAAGTGTGCGCTTCCAAAGATGCAATGAAGAGACTTCCTCAACAATGGAGGACCCTGTCACCCACCCAGCATCTTTGACGCTGGGTTTTGGACGCGCTAATCCGAGAGTACCACGCGAATGGTACTCTCCCAACGGTGGAGGAGGCCATGCACACCCTCCAATCATAGTCAGGCACGTCTCCCTGCCAACAAAGGCCACTGACTCGATATGGTGGGAAATCAATATATGATGGGCCATCTCCCTTTGGATGCAAGTAAAGTCTGCCACCCCGATGTGGCGGAACATGGAGAGAGAAACTGGCGTATCCCGGTACAGGGGAAGATTTGTTCACCTTCCCCGACACAGGAGAATTTTCAGTACCCACTGACCATTGGAGGACCGAAGCAGGATATTCCTACTCCGATACTGGAATGGCCCTTCATACCCATTCCAGCCAAAGATGTCTCTTTACATGTCCTGGCAATGATGGAGGAGTAAGTATCGATCCCAGATCATATCTTGCAGACTTGCCAGAATGTAACTGCATCAGTGGCAACAACAAGGACTCAGGCCCGTGAGACCATCTCCCCAATTTAGGCGACTCATCTAAGAGATGAGAGAGCCTCCTCATAGTAGATCTACATCCCTGCTTCAGCCCAGGAGGGTCGCCAGCTATATTCCGCGACACAAGGGATACCAGATCGAGCAGCTTCACTCGTTCCAACTGGGGGACACCCATCCATCACGGTGGATGCTCCAGAGTAGGCATATATCCCTGCTAAAAGTTAAGATGTTTGTCTGCATATCCCGGAAACATCACGTGACCCAATTAGATAGGGACCCAAAGGTGAAGGTCGTCGTCAATAGTAGATGGTCCCCACTACCCGCAAAAGAGCACCCCAAACGCGCCGAAGGCATCTAGAAAATAAAGAGCGGGTTCATGACTCTGCTCTGTTAGAAGATGGGGTTCCCAACGTCACTAAGAACACGTCAAAGGCTTAGAACCCTGCCCACCCATTACCATATTATGGGAGTGGCAGTAGCAGTTGCGAAGGTCCTCCCCAAAATGTCGCTACCAGCAGCTCTGAAGGACCTCCCCAGAGCACCCGTGGGGGCCTCCCCCACGGGCATATAACGATCGGTCAAGAGAGCTTCTCTCTTGATGCGAGTCACAGAAACCCTCCACGTGACCAGAAGATGAGGAAGCAAGAAGGTCCTCCACTTGCTGCAGTCCACCCTGAAGGTCCTCCCCGGGGTATACACTACAATCTCTCTCCATGTAGTGGGACCACTGATTGTGATGGTAGTCCTCACTATCATAGTCGAAACTACGGAGGCCCTCCCCATAGTGACGTCTCATTACGACAAGAAGGTCCTCCCCTTGTCGTAGCCTGCCCTTAAGGTCCTCCCCAGGGGTTAAGATGCAACTGAACTCCACATAGCCAGGCATCAGGTTATGGTGGTAGTCCTCGCCACCCTGATAACGGAGGTCCTCCCCGTAGAGACGTCAAGCAATGAGAAGGCCCTCCTATCGTTGCGGTACATTCTGGAGGCCCTCCCCAGGATGTATCCCGCAGATATTCTCCCTACAGCAGCAGTAATGGTAGGCCTCTCCATTTCCATAGCTGTGATGGTAGTCCTCGCAAGCACGTCCACCATTGAGAAGGTCCTCCCCGCAATGGCCCCAAGAAACAAGAAGGTCCTCCCCTTATCGCGGTGTGTCCTGAAGGTCCTCCCCAGGATGCCCTTGGAACATCAATCCATGATGGTCATCCTCACCATGATAAAATTTGTTGTGAAGGTCCTCCCTGTAACAACGCTACGTAGCCAGAAGGTCCTCCCCTTGTTGCGACACGCCTTGGAGGTCCTCCCCAGGGTGGGCACTGCAAAAGTCCTCTATGCAGCGAAGCATCATTTTGTAATGGTAGCCCTCGCCATTACGGCCGCCATTGTGGAGGTCCTCCCCGCTATGACATACCATTTCGACAGGAAGGACCTAACCCTACTAAATCAAGCACTGAAAAGCCCTCGTATGTCGAGGCACTCAGAAGGACGGGATCGAGCATGTCAAATTCCCAAATTGTCGCTAGCGACTCCCTTCTTCGATCAGGAGCCGTTCCAAGGCCGCGTTAATCTTCTGAACCACCTCAGAATCACCCACAAGACAATTCAATACCTACTAATACCACTGCCTCTGACTACAGTGAGAGCCTTAGTTGGGCTGACCAGGTAGAGGAATCACTAGCGGGGGAGTATGCTGATATGCTGCACCTGAGGAAACGACTGGTCAGGAATGATATACCAGTCATGTTTTGGCCCACGACCACCTCTCAGTATGACATTCCCAGAGAGTTGTTGGAAGAATGAATGCATGACATCCGCCATAATATATGGACGACCCTCGGCCGGTAGAAATCGAGCTTCCTGCCCTATGACGGGTATGTAGACCACATTAAGACGATAGGGGACCTACTGCGTCACATCAACCTGGAGGCCCTTTCCTCGACGCGACAACAATGCCCCGAGAGGCACAAAGGGAATATGGAGGCAGCTTGCCTCCGTGCACTGCACGAACTGCACCGCGTCATCAGTGATGCTCCGATGGGAGTCCATATCAGGGGATGGGGGGAACACAGAGCTCTCCATTTCACTTGGCTCCCGACCAGAAAAACATGTTCGGCATGGTATCATGTAACGTCATCATATCCAGACGACAGTCGGGTGGACCCCCTGTTCAGGAAAGGCAACACACCCAACAGAGTCAGGCCTTGAGTAAGTCCCAGAAGCATTAGGCCCAACAGGAACAAGCCATCTAAGAACTCCTGAATCAAGCCACTGAGAGCATACAGCCGGCCTCTCGCCTAAGAGAGGCCAATCAACAATCTATGCCTGCCTCTCCAGAATGGAATGATCTACAGGTGAATTCGGCACCAGGTCCGGTTCACCCCGTGATGGGGGAACGCGAGATCAGGTAGGTTGCGATAGCCGTAGCCACTGCCGCAATCTAGGGTCAACCCCAGCTTGCAGGGTTGGGGCATTTGTAACAATAAATTCCCCCGTAAGACCAATAAAACCAGGAAGAGACTCAACGTCCAAGGAACGGAGCCAGCCCCAGCCCTCAGGGATGGGGGCATTATTACCCCCTCAACAACAATATCCCCCACGAGAATTAGTATTCTCTCGTCTTGGGAGGAAAGTCAGAAGAGGAGTTTCCTGTCCTATCCCATCATTCGAATCATCATCCCCTCTGAGAGGAAGGCGCTCCGTAAGGTCGCATCGAAGAACTTTCTGCGTCACTCTTCATCAAGTAGTCTGAGGGAAATCCAAGGTCATGAAAGGGAAGGCCAGCCGAAGACTTAGGAGAGCCTCTTACTATTTGAAAGATGACATCCCCTCCACCCCGCAATATGCGTTCATCAACTCCATAGAGGCTAACCTCGCGGGTGACACCGGAGAAAATGAAAATCCGGACGGATCAGGAGACGATGGTTCCGGTCAGGCTGTGACTCACAATGAACCCCCAGGTGTGCACACCCAAAACCAGAGGGCCACTTTAAATATGGCCACCCATTCAGCTAACCTCCCTCTTCATAGCCTACGAGCTTCCAACAAGGATAAGAATAAAGGAACGGTTACCCTTAACCTGTCCCCCAATCTCGATAAAAATGAGCCACTCATGCTCGAAGAGAGGTTCGCTCGGCAAGAAGAAGAGATAAAAGAATTGAGGTGGCTTAATGCCGAGCTGCTCCAGAGGAACTGCCTTATTGAAAGTGCATCCCAAGAAGAGCCACATAATGAACTCCCAGAAAGTGCACCTCAAACGCTAAGGCTTGCCCCGGCAAACGAAGCACGATCAGGGCTCCTGCCTAATGAGGTTCCCGGTTCGTCCAACTACCTAAACTTGGATGATGAATACTAGGATTTCCCTCCACTTAGGAGGAAACCGGAGCAAGTATGTTCGAAACCTCCTAGGGTACCCCAAACGGAATATGCTCCCTTGGTGCCGGCCAATCCAGATCCTCATGCAATGCCTCGGGCTATGCTTGCCTAGGACTGGGCCCAACAGGATGTAAATCTGGGACTAACCAACACCATCGAGGCACTAATAGCTCTATTGGAAGCAATGGAAGGTCGACGCGCTCCGATAAAGCCGGCGGGGAAACCCTACCCCAATTGGGTGACCAACACACCACGTCCACCCAATTTTGGGTGCCCTGTATTCCTCATCTTCAATGGATCAGGCGATCTAGAGCAGCATTTGTGCACTATGCATCCTATTGCGACCCTATGATGGGGACTCCAGAACAACAAGAAGCAGTGAAACTCAGATGCTTCGTACGGAACATGAAAGGATCTGTCTTCGTCTGGTATACGAGTCTGCCGGCCCAGTCGATAAAGAGCTGGGAGGACCTCCGGCAGCAGTTCTTGTTCCACTTCAGCTCATTGCTGCCTAAAACAATGGTCAGCAATCTCATGAACTGCAAGCAGAGGGAGAATGAGAGGGTCTCAGATTTCAACATCGGATGGAAAGGTCTGACCTATTCTCTGAATAATACAATTCCTCAAGATGAGACACTAGCCATATGCATCGATAATCTTGGAGATGAGATGTGAACACTGCTCATACCGGTGGAGTGCACCACTGCCTTCTGCCATCTCTCGGCCATTTCCCAGAGAATTGAGGACTCCCTGCAGCGGACAAATTCAATGTCCCGAATAGCTTTACATGATTCTGTGAAAAGATCCCCTAGAGCTGAAGCATCTGCTATCACACTCAAGCCAGCCCCTTTGCCCGCTCCACCACCCAGGCTTCCACCAAATTGTCAAGGGCCCCCTACATATCAGCAGTCGCCCCTGCCTAAACGGGAAGAGCAGAGAGGACTGAAGCGGAACCAGTTTGAGGAGAGAAGACATAAATTATACTCATTCCGAGATGATCAAGTTCGTTTCTACTTCATTACCGCCATGAACTGCAACTTGCTCCGACTCCCGGAGCTGAGGAAACCTGAAGATGTCGGCCGCGATGACAGGCCAGATTACTGCCCCTGCCATCAGATGTTGGGGCACAGTATCCGAGAGTGCTTCATCTTCAAAGACCTCCTGCAGAGGATGGTAGATTCAGGACAAGTCAAATTGGGACCGCCCCCAACACATGTGGCATGTATCTCTACCACCGACTCTGACAAAGGAGGGGTGGAAGAAAGTCACCAGAAAGCAGTAGTAGAAATTTGACAACTGGATGACTCGGAAGACTATCAACCGAGCCCAAGGAATACTCAGACCTCAACTACAACAGCCGGTGTTACCACCAGCAGCCCTTGGAGCCGCAGAGCCGACAGCATCAGCCTCACAACCCTCTACAAGACAGTCACCCGAATGGACGCTATGGAGGAAACAATCACAAGAGGAGCAGTCCGCGATGGGGCCAAAGTTAGTCCCGACCCTGGTAGAATTTGTGCACTCAAAGTTGGAACCACGGGCACCGACCCACCAAACGACACCATTGGAGACAACCGTCCTGGTTGACCTATTAGAGGATGAAGAACCAATCTTTGGTTCTATCAATTTCATCCATCTCATGGAATCATTCCCTAATGAAGGGTATGATTACGAACCCGAGTTTCCTACACGAGGAGCGGGAAGGAGGAATCGGAGAGGTAGGGGATACTAGGGGAGGCGCAGCCGCGACCGAAACCAACCCTATGGTTGGACCCAGACCCAAATCGTTAATACCACGAAAACCCGTGGGAGAGCCATTCAGTGGACTCAGCAGGAGAGGGAATGCCCCTCCACTTCCACAAGTAGCCACTCTGGCCCTGTTGTTCTGTGATACCCACCAGAGGAGGAGCAAGTTTCTGGTTGCCTAGTGCGCTCAACCAGACCGGCCAGGCCAAGTCCTCAAAACATGAGAACACCATCGACATCTGTCCCCGCATCCGGTCCCTCCTCGTCAAATGCTCCAGCTCCCAAAGCACCTGCTAAGACTCTCCTGCCAACGGAGAAGCGTTGACTACTGGAGTAAAAATACGACATCCTTAATCAGATGTCGTCAGTACCAGCCAGGTTTTCAATCCTGGATGCCCTGAGTTTTCATCCGAACTTAGGGATGAGCTTATCGAATCATTGATTAGTCTCCAGGAATTCCAAGCTGAGGTAGCTGCCGCCGAGATTTACCGAACAGAGACAGGCCCGGATGAATGCAATGCGGTGGTTTCCTTCACTGATCAGGATGAAGATGCCATCATGTAAGGACACATCAGACCGTTATATGTTTCCGGAACACTGAATGGTATTGAGATCCGAAATGTCTTTATAGATAATGGCTCTGGAGTTAACCTCCTTCCCCTATGGACACTTTGTATGTTGGGCTAAAGTGAAGACGATCTAATTCCCTCTGCCACAAATTTGTTAGGTTATGACAAGAGAGAACAGAAACCAATGGGAAGATTAAGCGAAAGACCCATTTTGGTGACCTGGTAGCCTAAGCAGAATTCTTGGTGGTCCAACAGAGCACAACATTCAATGCCCTGCTGGGAAGTCCATGGATCCATATGCACATGGCCATTCCTTCATCCTACCACCAGTGTATCAAGTACTGCGTCAATGGAAAATGTGGGACATTACACGCCGACAAGGCCCCTTTCGATCTCTCCGATTCACATTACATCGATGCCGGGTTCTATGAGAAAAAGAAGAACAATCCTTTGATCGACAGCGTCGACTGGATCCCCGCTCCAAATCACCTGGAAATGGTCCCTGATGACCCCCTCAGGCAGCTTAGAAAAGATTATGTCCTGCCCATCAACTGTGTTGAGAGTAGGAGTTCATGTCCGGACATGCATTCGGATGTCCTCATGACTTCAGCCATGATTTCCGAGTACGACAACACGGGAACATATACCAACCCTCGATTTGGGGACGAATACTCAAGCAGGGATTCCCATGATGCCTTTCCCTCAAACCCTCGATGGTTCAGACCAAAAAATCTATCCTCGTCAGATCAAGAAGATGAGGACTTGGGAGATGAAGAGGGGTAAGATCTCAGAGATTCACCTCCCGCATTTGAGGAGGGTATCTCCACCACTGTGGACGAGCTCCGGGAAATAAACCTGGGTACCCAAGAAGACCCGAGGCCCACTCTCACTAGCACAGACATGTATACCAAGGAACACATGGTATATACCTCCTTCTTAAGGAATCACCAGGATGTCTTCTCCTGGATTTACACAAAAATGTCGGGACTCGATCTCGAGGTAGAGACGCATCACCTGGGTCTTCCAGAAGACCATCGGTGCTACAAACAGGCCACTAGAAGGACACACCCCTCACATGCTGCCAAAATAGAGGCTGAAGTTGATAAGGTCATTAATGCAGGCTTCATCAGGGAGGTCCAGTTCCCTATTTTGTTAGCCAACATCATCCCTGTCAAGAAGAAGAATGGGAAAATCCGCTTCTATATTGACTTCAGAGAGCTAAATCGGTATTGTCCGAAAGATGACTTCATGGTTCCAATCACCGATTTGTTAATTGATGTGGCGGCCGAGTATGAGGCTCTATCCTTCAGGGACGGCTATTCCGGATATAATAAAATCAGGATGGCCTAAGAAGACGAAGCATCCACTGCCTTCAGGGCCCATCAAGGGGTATTCTGTTACAGGGTCACGCCCTTAGGTCTCAAGAATGCTGGCGCCATGTATTAGCATGCCATTCATCAGATCTTTAAGTCATTCCTGGAGAAATTCATTGAATGTTATGTGGATGACCTAGTGGTAATGTCCAGATAGCACTCGGATCACCTGTCGGACCTTGAGACCATCTTCAACAAGCTCCGATAGCATAGCTTGAAGATGAACCCCCTAAAATACGCCTTTGGGGTTACCTCAGGGAAATTCCTTGGCTTCGTCGTATGCCATCACGGCATCGAAGTCAACCCTGAGAAGACAAAGGCTATCCTGATCCTGCCACCCCCTCGAAATCTCATTGAGCTGAGGGGATTCCAAGGATAGCTATCCTATATTAGGCGGTTCATAGAAAAACTGGTAGGAAAATGTTTTTCCTTCACTAGGTTGATGAAGAAGAGTGTCATGTACCAATGGACGAATGACTACCAATAGGCATTCGACAACTTGAAGAAGTGCCTCTTAAGACCACCGGTGCTCATGCCCCCGATCAAAGGAAGGCCTCTCATTCTATATGTGACGGCCCTAGAATGGTCATTGGGAGCCTTCCTCACACAGAAGAACGACGCTAGCAGCAAAAACAGTCTCTATTTCCTCAGTCGAACCATGATTGATGCTGAGACTCGATACTAAAATATCAAGAAGAGCTGTCTGGCCTTAGTCTGCACGGTTCAAATGCTGCAACATTATCAGTAGCTTCATGATGTTCATTTGATCTCGCGGAGTAACACGATCAAGTACATCCTCAGTCGCCCGATGCTAACCGGATGCCAATCCTGAAGGGCAGTCATCCTGCAATAATTCGACATCTGATTCGTGCCTCAAAAAGCCATTAAGGGCTAGGCATTAGCAAATTTTCTAGAAGATCACCCTTCAACAGGGACCACTGCACCAGATGCTGAACTACCAGATGAAGATATCTTCTCAGTTCAAGAGGAGTTCCCATCATGGGAAATGTACTTTGACGGCGCATCCCGAAGCCCTATCGGGAAGAGGATGGAGGATCCCAGATTCAACAAATTGGGTCCGGGGATTATACTCCTGTCCCCAGAAAATGATGTTTTTCCGTATTCCTTCCTCATGTCAGAGGGATGTACAAAGAATGAAGCGGAATATCAATCCCTCATTATAGGCCTGGAGCTCACACTCCAGGCACAAGTACAACACCTTAAGGTAAATGGTGACTCAGATCTGGTCACCAAGCAAGTCAATGGTGACTATTACAATCAAAAGGAGGAGCTAATCCCCCCGTTTGACCATGTCTGAGGGTTAATGGACGAGTTCTCCACAGAACCAGCATTGACTTATATTCCCCGGTCCCAGAACGCTCAGGTTGATAGATTAGCCAATGTGGCCACAACCCTAGCCGACCCATACTAGGATGAAACGGTCATCAACATTGCTCACCGTCGAATGGTATTGCCATTTGTTCAAGCTAAGATGGAAGAGATCCAAGAAGTCAGTCCTTTCCCTGAGCCATATGCTCCTGCCACCGGTTGGATAACCCCCATTGAAAACTACCTTCAATGGGGAGAGCTTCCATCAGGCAGGGCTGAAAGAGAGAAAATACGGAGAAGGGAAATCAATTTTGTCCTATTTGGCGGCACGGGTCAGCAAGAGGTCCTCTAAAAACGAGGCCTCGATGGAGTGCTCCTCAGATGCATTGAAAGAGAAGAAACCATTGTCGACATGACTGAAGTACATGTAGGATTATGTGGAGCACATCAACCAGGGACCAAGCTCTCCCATCAGGTTCGAAGGCTTGGGTACTACTGGACCACAGTGGCACGAGACTGCGAGTGTTTTACCAAAAAAATGACACTCATTCCAGATCCATGCCAACTTCATACACTAGCCCCTAGAGTTACTTCATCAATCTAAGTACTCCTGGACGTTTTCCGTCTGGGGGATGGACGTTGTGGGACCATATCCTCCTACCACGACCAAACAGTTGAAGTATATCCTCATAGCGGCCGACTTCTTTTCGAAATGGGCAGAAGCCATACCCCTCAAGGAAGTCGGGGCAAGAAATATTGTCAGCTTCATGAAGACCAATATCATCACTATATTTTGTGTCCCTCATACCATACTAATGGACACCGGCACCAATTTATGCTCTGCTGAGTTGGAAAAGCTATACCACGAGTATGGTATCAAGGCTAACCACTCATCCCGCTACCATGCAGCTGCCAACGGATAGATAAAAGATTTCAACAAGACCTTGTCCAAAATTATCTAGAAAATGGTGGACAAAGACAAGAACTCATGGCTGGATAAACTCCTCCATACATTGTGGGTTTATCGAACCACAATCTGCACCGCTACTTGGTCTACCCCGTACTCATTGGTGTACGGCACAGAGGCAGTCATGCCCGTTGAAATCCAACTTCCCTCACTCCGTTTGGCCATCTGTGATCGATTATCTGATGATGAGCAGTCAGAAAAGCGGCTAGGTGAATTGGAACAGCTAGACGAGAAGCGGCTCCACACTCTGCACCACCTAGAAGTGTACCAGAATTGGATCGCACGAGCCTTCAACAAAAAGGTCCGCCTCCGGTCATTCTTGGAAGGAGAATTAGTGTTGGTCCTATGGACCCCAATGATACCTGACAAGAAGCCTCCAAAGATGGAGCCCAAGTGGGAAGGACCATATATTGTACACAAGGTCTACTCCAACGGTGCATATACCCTGATCTCCATTGACAGACAATTTACCACCTCTCCTACGAATGCAATATTCTTAAATAAGTATTTCGTATAGAAACTGTATGGCCCTCATCCTGACCACGTGATGTTAAAATGTATGGACCACGTCCTCGCTGCATGACATTAAACTGCATGGAGTTCGTCCTCACCACATGACAGTAAACTGCATGGAGTTCGTCCTCACCACATGACGATAAACTGCATGGACAAGGTGATTTAAAAACACCCTCTTCCCCTGTGTATGGACCAAACCTGCATAGGATGTATCGTCTTTCAGAGAACTATGTGAGGCTTGATTCTTGCCCTCACAGGATATGTAGTGACACCAGGATCCCTAGTCTTGGCCCAGCCCCCTGAATAAAAGAAAAAAATGCCTTCTTTCCCCTGTGTATGGACCAGACCTGCACAGGGTGTACTCATTCCAGAGAACTATGTACAGCTTGATTCCTACCAGTGCAGGATACGTAGCGACGCCAAGATCCCCAGTCCTGCCCAGCCCCTTCAAAAAAGATGCCCTTTTCCCCCATGTGCGAACCAAACCGACACTGGGTGTACTTCTCATCCTTAACGCATGGCGTTAAATTGCATGGATAATGATGTTAAAAATGCCCCCTTCCCCCAGGTACAGACCAGACCTGCACGGGGTGTATATCTTCGTCCTTACCACATGAAATTAAAATGCATGGATTTTTTCCTCACCGCATGACGTTAAACTGCACGGACTTCGTCGCCACCCACCCAGGACACATGGCGATACGAGATGGAGATACTCCTTGCACATTTGGATACATCCTTTCCATACAGCAGACTCCACGGACCGGATAATTATGGATCTTCATAACCACTCATAGCCATTGGAGGTGGAAAGTTATCGAACCATGGACACCTTTGTACAACTATTCATACCATGCCCTCAACGGCTCTGCATATTGATATCCCTTGGCCCATCTACCAAAGGCATGATTTCCACAGGCTACAGTATTCCTAGCTCTATACGCTTACCGACCTCAGAGAACCTATACCATAGCTCCTGATCTAGAAGTTTATGGAAAAGTGGTTTACAAGTTCATTCCCCTTTTCGCATCTAGATTTTGCTAGGGTATCCTTATCTGGCTAGCCTATGTTTCTGTCAGTGGTTCACATAGCGACCTGCATCAATAAACATCAAGCCAGGACTAGGCTACATTGAATCACCAGAAAATTGCAGTGAATATGTTTCTTGTATACCGAGACACCATTATCCCCACATGCCGAACTCTACACTGTGATCAATCGTGGATTTTCAGAATCATTCATGGCCATCGGAAGTGGAAATTTATTGACCCGGGGACACCTTTGTATAACTATACATACCATTCCCTCAACGGATCGGCATAATGATATCCCCTGGCTCGTCCATCAAAGGAAATATTTCCTCGAGCGGTAATCCTCCTAGCTCCGTACACCTACCGGCCTCAGAGCCCGCACACCATACCTCCTGATCCAGGAAAGCTCAATGTTGCAGTTTACAACCTTCATCCCCCGCCTTGTTCTAAGTATATCAGAACATGTTGACTCAGTTATCCTTCGAGTGATTGCAGCAATAGCCACCCAATGGTCCGAGCTCTATGACTGATAAATTAAGAGTACCTCGTCCTTACCGTATGACATTAAACTGCATGGAATGAAGGCTCACCCCCGCGCAAAAAAAAAAGAAAAGAGAAAAGATCAGCACGGGGGGCTCTTTGAAATTCAACAAGCAACCAGTGATTGATATCCCCGACATGTCCAGACATTCTCATGCCAAATGATAGACTTCATGGCCCGGATAATTGTGGATCCTCATAACCATTCATGTCCATCGGAAGTGGAATGTCATTGAACCGTGGACACCTTTGTACGAATATGCATATAATGCCCTCAGCGGATCTACATAATGATAGCCACTGGCTCATCCATCAAATGCAAGATTTTCACAGGTGATGTTCTTCTAGCCCCGTATGCTTACCGGCCTCAGAGCCCCCATGTCACCTTTCCTGATCCACGAAGCCCCGAAACCATGATTTCCACCAATAAACACCCCCCTCCCACGTCTGGGGCATGTTGAGGTATTCAAGCCCATTTATATTCTGATGAAGAGAAGCATTTGCAAAAATTTCTCCATCCTCGCTGCATGACGTTAAACTGCATAGCAACCTGAAAAATGTCTCTGTCCTCGTTGCATGACGTTAAACTGCATATCAACCTTTAAAAATTCCCCCATCCTTGCCGCATGACGTTAAACTGCATATAAATCTTTAAAAATGTCATTGTTGTCGCTGCATGATGTTAAACTGCATAGCAACCTTCAAACATTCCTCTCGTCCTTACCACATGATGCCAAACTGCACGGATTATGTCCCATCCACATGATGATAAACTACATGGTCATACTTGTCATGGTTTTAGTGAAGAACATAGGGTTATCTATGTCCTTTAGTGCACGGGTCAGAATTGCACGAACCACCGCCTCACACCAGCATGAGAAAGAATTACTTCACTCATTCTTAGGAAGTTTAGTCTAGATATTTCCCCCGAATTCAGGCACCCTCTCATCATAAACCATACTCTATACTCAGAAAAATCTGAACTCTCAGAAGCCACCCCTGGTGGTTCCAAATCTCAACTTCCCTAAAGTTGCTCGGCTATCGGAAGTGGATAGTCTTTGACATAAGTACACCTTTGTATGACTATGCATACCATGCCCTCAGTGGGTCTGCATATTGATCGCCCCTGGCCCGTCTACCGAAGGAAAATTTTCCTTGGGAAATACTTCCCTCCGTATGCCTCATGGCCTCTGAGCCCCCATGTCCATCCTGGGACTCGGAAACCCTATAATCTATAGTTTACCAACCTCTTCCACAATCCTACCTGAATGTGGTGGAACGTCTTTGACAAGATTACCAAGAACCATGAGAAATCGTTCTATTTCAGATGATGTCCCAACTGCATGACTTTAAACTGCATCAAGCCTCAACCATACCTTACGCTAACTAAATTCGAAGTGAGGTGGTCTCCGGACCACGCTCCTGATTAGCACAAATGTTCCCAAAACCCTTTCAGATGTCACACTCCCCTTCTAAGCCACCCCTGGAGCTTTTCATAATTTTCCGTACCACCCATCGTGGTTTCCATAAGCCGGACTTCCATGAAGTCCCATGGCCATCAGATATGGATAAGTCTTTGACTTAAGGACACCTTAGTATGACTATTCATACCATGGCCTAAGCGGCTTTGCATATTGATCTCCCCTGGCCCATCTACCAAAGGAATGTTTTCCTTAGGCAATGATCTTCCTACCACTGTACACCGACATAGCTCCCATGCCTTGAGACATGCCCTGCATGCCGCTCAAATTCAAACATGTTTTCCCCCACGTGCATTTGAAGGGTATTGAGACATATTTTAATCAGTTGAACCCCATTGGAGGCCATACCCCTTCCATATTTGGACATAGCTGTTCGACCTAAAACATCAGTAGTGATATTCTTGACGGCGGGACTTTAAACCTCTCACAAAAGAAAGAGGCACAAAGCATGTTAGTCCGAAAACCTGAAAAGGGAGACCTAAGAAAAAGCCAGGTTGTACCTGTTGGGCTCACATTAAATGGGCCCAAGCAAAATCAGGGCATTAAAAAGAAAAGACAAAAAGTTTGCGGGGTTTTCTTACAAAATACCAGCAATAGTTAGACTGTGCTCACTGAGTCCCTTGGATCAGGAAACATTTAGATCATTGTCCAATCACTCATTGATTTTCTGGACCACTCTACATCGGAATGGCCTCCTCTTTGTTCCGATCGGACCCCATTCCAATGGGGGGCATTTGTAGGGTCCTGAAAAATATGCAAAGGAAATTTTACCCAAATTCCCCAAATAATTGGGGAAAATAATCAAAGAAAGGAACGGTCTGCGAATCGGTCCCATGGAAGCACAACGTGGTCAGGCACCGCGAGGAACACCCTCCATGAACCATTTTCGTTTGCGAAATGGAGGCAGAGAGCCTCCGCGATGGTGAGGCAGGATGGGAACCAGTCCGGTTCACCGTCACGGACCTCCCCAACCGCAGACCGCGTCGACCGGTTCAAGCCGCACCCGCTATCATTTGCGGAATAGAGGCAGAAACCTCCGCAGCCATGGAGCACTCCCTGAGTTCACCTCACGGTGGGGGGGGGGGCGTTCAATACCAATCATGAATCGCAGATTGACCAAGTCACCTGCAAACCGAGTATTTGTTTATGGGCCTCCACAAACGGTGCCTTGTGGCCACAAATACATTCCTTTCCCCAGTCTATAAAAGGAGACCAAGGGGCAAAGAAGAAAGGGACCGGAGAACTGGAATCAGATTCAGAGGGATTGGAGATTCGGAAGGAGATCGGTTGAAGGAAGGCTTCAGATTTCGCAAACAGAGAAATTCCCATACGCAAACCACAGCAGGTATATGAATTACGAAGGAATTGGAAAACACATAATAATTTGGTGAAATGCGAACCTAAAATAACAAAAAGGAGAACTACGAACCATACCCCCTCCGTGGATGACTTCCCCACAGACTGGGGATATTATGCCTCTTTTCCCATCCTTCGAACCATGTAGCACTCTCCTACGTGGGCGAAGCCCCGACCAACGAGCCTCTGATCGGCGCGACCCTTGGCCGATGCTGCCCGCATAGAACCCATCGTGAACCACCATGGTTCGCTGATTGAACCCAAAGCCGCGAACCACCCTCGTTCATGGATTGAAGCTGAAGCCGCAGACGACCCTAGTTTGTGGGACGCCAATTAGTCCGCAGACCACCCTGGTTCGCGGACGGCCTCTCCACCCGCGTGGTACATCCCCACACGAAGTGTGCCACCACCCACACCTCTCGGTGGATCTCCAAATACTTCAGTGTTCTCATTTCCCGAGCCAGGTAAAATCCTTCTGATCCAGCCAAGTACCACGTGACTCCCTCCTTGGCCTATTCATCAGCACCGAGCCGAGGCCTCCGCCAGAGCCACCGGATCCGCATGGTGTAACATTCAGGTGCATCAGTGCGCCATTTTGAGTTCACATACTGACGGTAAACAGGGGCAAAGGGGTTGCCCTGACCCTAGAGTACATTCCCGAAGCATTCCTGGGTTCACATTCCCACGGTAATGTGGAGTCTGAGCTCGGGAATCCCCTTTCTATCCCTCCACTTTTGAGGGTCCCTCGGAGATGGTAAAATAGCCATCAGAAGGAAGCCCTCGTGCACTACAAGAGAGGAGATGGGCACATGAGCACCCCCTTTCCCTCTCGCACTGGGCTTTGTCACCCCGGGCGTCCATCTCAGAGTAAGCCCAAACCTTCTGGGCCTCCTCAAGTTGTAAGCCTAAATTCACCACCCTGGGCCGCCTTCATGCGTAAGCCCCACTCTGCTTATCACAAACACACCTTTTGCGTCATGATCCTTTGGTCATTGTTGCCTCTTGTTTCTCACACCGAGCATGACTCATGTGGTCTTAGAGGAAGCATCGACCATGACATCCTCCTATGGGCCTCCTCAGAGTGTAGGCCCAAATCCATCATTCAGGGCTTCCCCAGAGTGTAAGCCCCAAACCAATGCGAACTACGTGGACTTTGATCCCTACCCCCTTGATAGGGTACGTAGGAAGCCTCCATGAGGTTCAAGCCCACCACCCATCGGACCACCTGGTCTCTCTTCACGTCGGTTCCCCAACACCTAAGAGAACTACGTGGAATTTGATCCCTACCTCCTAGATAGAGTACGTAGGAAGCCTCCCGGAGGTTCAAGCCCAAAAACCGGTCGATCTCATCATCTCCATATCGGTTCATTGCGCCACTCCTAGTGTCACCTCAAGCGAGTCCCAACCCTTCGGGTTCATTAATCCAATGAGGGATGGTAAACCTCGGGCATAAATGATTCTAAACCCCTGCGTCCAGTTGACCGTTGCCCACTAAGGTTAAATCCGTGGATACTATGTTTGGGTATAAACCAAAGATTCGCGAACATATGAAAACATCTTAAATCTATAGGAGAGTCCCGGAACATGCAATAATTCCCCCACAAAAGGGTGTGATGAGACCGACTTCCCATCCTCTCGACCAATGTGAGTTCTTAAGGGTCGCTGGTCAGACCATCTGATGAATTCCTGCCTTTGGAAAGCAGGTCCATCAATCATTGGATATGGAGTCGTTGGGCGTTTCGTGGCGGAAAACAAGAATGAAACAACGATAAGTATCAAAAATGAATTTTTATTTCTTCTAAATAGTGAATGATGGAAAATTTCAATTTAATGGTACTAATACATTGTTCATCAACAAGTGGATCATATGACCAACTGAAAGAAGGTGGTATTTTCCCCATGATGGATTCAACAAAATGTTGTTCCCTTCTCTACTCATTGGGAAGTCCAAAATGATTCATAGCTTCTGTAAGTATAGTAATAAAATTTTTCATTCCATTTCCCATAAAATTTTGTTGATTAGGAGGTCAATCATTTAATTTCCATATCCATTTATCATTAACATGGTTCATTCAGGTTCCAACCGTTTTCTAAAACCCCAAAAAAATAGTGTGAGAGATGAAAATCCTACTTGGAAAACAAAATAATAAAGGGGGAGTACATTCAAGATCGTATTTCTTCGGTTTAATCATAGTTTATTCATAACCATTTACATAATTATTCTATAGTAACCAATAGTTATACTTACCCTTAGGTAAATCCCTAGACATACCTTATAACTATCTCTTAGAATATCACTAAATTTTTCGTATCCTAGATTCCAATGGATAACTAATCGTTTTCTCTAATACCAACTGTAATGATCCAAAATTGATGTATATAGAAATTACATTTATTTTTTGGTAAACATAACACATTAAAAAAATATACACTCAAATTATATATTAGTTTAGTGTCTTTGGAATCATGAAAAATATTCTTCTAACATGGTGAAAGATCTTCAACATCTCCCATAAATATCTTCCCCTTTTTTTCCTACCTAAAATATTTCATTATATATTGGGGAAAAGAAAACATAAAAGGGTGATATCAATTCTAAGAAAGGGTACACATTGAGAACATATAACAAACCATAAACAAAACAATGTAAAAACATGAACATAATGTTTAAATATCAAAATCTCTGGTCATGAAATAAATCATTGTAGTACGTAAGGCATAGATCATAAAGGAATATTAACCATGGTAAAGTAGCATTGGAATAAAAAATGGAATTGTGAAAAGTAAATAAGAACATAAAATGATTTATATAGTAGGAAATTAATTGCTTCAAAGAGCATCATAGTGTAAAACCCCCATTACAAAACCATTATTACTTGTCATTCTAGCCATGTATTATTGAACACGATTTACTTGTCGTTCCAACCATGTATTACTGAAACAGATTTATTTTTCATTAAACTACTTTAAATATAATGAGATATAAATCTTTACCCAATGTATTGTATGGATATATAGGTCCCACCAATCCCATAATGAAATAATTCTCAAATGTGCCACAAACCACAAACCATTCACCATAGCATAACCCAAGGAACAAAAAAATGGGTTTCCTAAACATCATTCAATTATAAAATAATCTATATAAAATAAATGGATATCATAAAAATACTTCAATAAAAAACAATAAAAACAAATTAATAAATGGTAAAGAAACATAAACCTATGTTATCTTATATGGAAAATAATTATGATAAAACACTAGGGCTTAATTCCAGAGGAAAAAATCCTTTCATTTACAAAAACATATTCTATTTTCAAATTGCTGAAAATTATAAAAAAAAATTAGTTTAAAATAAATTTGAAATCATGTAGAGGAAGCATCATGGAAATAAGTCATTATGAAGAAATAAAAATACATTCATTCCAAATAAGTTAAAAAATATTCTTCTTGTAATCTTTCATGAAAATTCAAAGAGTACCTCATATGGAAAATGAAAGAATGATTCCTTCCATACGGTTTAATAAAAATTCACCAATGGAAAAAATTTACTTTAAAAAATATTATAAGGATAGTAATAATATTATATGTTTAGAAAACACGGTTTGGGATGATAAATATACCCCATTAAATGCTTACATATAAACAATCTCAGAATATAATGAGATTGTAGAATTATCCCATAACTTAGGTCTGATTTCCTTCGTATGTGTCTGAAAATCCTGTATAGTGGATTTAAACATATTCTTAACATGTTACAGGTAAATGATAAAATTTATTATATCATATATGATTCACTTATCACTTTATATTGCCTTTTTATTTATCAATTTCATGTTAATGAACAGTTTTGGGTAAAAATAATTTTATTTATCGTACATGTTTTGACTTGTTATTCTTGATCTTATTACTTAAATCGGGATTTAATGACTAAAATAATTAAAACATGATTTATCTATCCTAAACATTCATTATAGAAATATATATAATAAATATATAAATGGAATGGAATACTCCGTTCATGGAGACGGTAGATCGTATGTACGCATCAACGTTGTCTCAGTTTCCCTATTGAGATGAATGGAAATAGGTAAACAACACACACACACATATATATACATAAATATAGTAGAATTATTATTTCATATATTTAATTTTTATTTATTATATATAATTTATAATAATTCATTAATCATTATCGTGGAGAATGAATCTCATCGTGTTGTGGAGACGGTAAGTTGTACGTACGCACAAGTGACGACATCATTCACATAATGGTTAAATACTGTGGAATTGGATGGTATATTAATTATATATAATAATTTTAGGTTATATTAATTTTTTAAATATATTATATTCATCATTATAACAGTTTAAATTAAGTATTATTGAATAACAAATTACAGCACGATGTGGATACAGTAATCCATACGCACGCACACATGGTGATATTGTTGTTCGTTGGATGGATAAAAGGAGGTATAAGGTTGTCCCTTTATATTAAAATCTTAGTGTGTATAATATTATGGAATTATTACTTTAGTACTAGAAAAATATAATAATAGGAACTATAATATGAAAATAATTTTGGAAGAGGTGATAAAAGAATTAACTCTTTTTCGTGTATCTCCTTTCCTTAAACACCAAAAGAGTCCTTAATATGGTTTTATGCCCAAAGGGAGGACTATAGGATTAAGTGAGGGAATTTGGTAGGAGATTTGGGTAGTTTTTGGCCAAGCCAAATGGCTCTGGAGGTGTGACTAAACGAGAAGGAGAGGTGCCCTTCATTAAGAGAGGGGAGGGGTACCATTGGAATGTCTTGAAATATTAATTTATTATAAATTTATTTTTTGTTTTATAATGCTCCCAAACTCATTTATTTATAATATATAATTCTTATCGGTATAAATAATCTCAAAAAATAAAATTTATACATGTTTTTATTTTATTTTAAACCTTATCATTTTGATTTAACCTTATTTAATCTATTTAATTTTATTTATGGAAATAAAATTCAAATATTTTAAGGGTTATAAATACTTATTTATGTGTTTTCAATTGTCTATAATTGGATAATTTATTACATTTTAGACAATATAATTTTCACTTTGTAATTTTTAAATATATATTTTTTTTTGATTTTTATATAATTTAATAAAATGTTATTTTTATAAAATTTAAATAGAGTCACATTTGACACTATTCATTTATTTGACATTAAATAAAATCCAAACATAAGATAACTTATAAAAAATATATATAATACACTCATAAAATTTCATTTTCACTTATAAATTTAGTGGAGAACATTAATTAGTTATTATGATATTTATTTTAATATTTTTAAAACCATTTAATTGATATTTTTATCAATAAAATAATTTCTACATTATTGTTGTGTCATTATTAATGATAATTATTTAGCCTCAAAAGAATTTAAATAAATTCCCATGATGTAGATAATTTCATTATATTTCTGGAGAATATTTATATTTTATGATTTATGAAGTTTATCATTGTATTTAAATTATTATACGTATAAGATATAAGAGAGTGAAATGTTTTCACTTTCCTTTCTTTTAATTATAATTACATCACTTTCATGGACAAGTGAAAAATAAATTAATCAATTCATAACCTTAGGTGATATTGGTAAACATTAATTCTCCAAATAATATTTTTTTTGGTTTTAATATAATTTTATTATCTTTATCAAATTGTTTTTTACCCAAATTTACCTAACTTACCTTTAACTGTGGTAAATAAAAAATTACCGTAGTTACTATTCATAGTATGCAAAAAAGATAAATGTAACATATTAAATAATTTTGGACCCAATGATTCTAATTATGGAATACATTTTTCAAAATAAAAAACACATATGTTTAACATATTAACATAAATTTAAATCCCGTTGTGAAAACCAGAAAGCATGTTTTTTATAAGAACAAATTTTCAAAAGATTGACATGCGTTTATGTCCAAAATAAATTTGAAATTGCATCCAATGAAAAAAATTGGACTCAATGATAAAAAAATAATGAAATTAAAATTTAAAACCAATTAAAATTATAATCATACTATATAAATAAATTTTCTGAAAAGGATATTTAGAATTAAAATGCAGTATTTTTCACTATTCATTTAAATATGAATTTTATCAGACAAATACCAAAAATTCAACCAAAGTAAATTTTTATGTCACACTTCCAAAGAAGAAGATTATTTTTTAAAATATAATATATAAATGTGTTAAAAACTAGATTAAAAAAAATTGAGCGCCCTCAAAAGGCAGAAAAATTGTATATTTTAAAAAATACTTCTTTTATCTAAAAAATTGAATATGTACTTATATAATGTCTAGAAAAATACATAATATGAATGTAAATTTAATATAAAATTAAAAATTTGGATATTCGTACTCATAAAGTCTTTTTTATATCCTGTTAAATAAAAATATGTTAACAATATATCATTGTTAAGTGAAACTCGTTATTGCGTCCAAAGCAAGCTTCAAGGAAGGTCGCTCCTGTGTGTCATGCAAGCCATGTATGTGTTTAATGTAGTGAAATATTCCATTGGTGTTGTGTATAACATAATACAATCATATTTAATTTATAAATTGAATAAAATATATACTCATTATTTTATGTATCTTACGCTAACTCGATGATGTGTGTAACATACAACAAGTAGGTTTAGTGTGAAAGGAATGTTTGACATAGTGCATTGCAAGATATAAATAATTTTTTAAAAACAATAAAAAATGTTCCATAAAAACTCTGTCTATTACATGATCCCCACCATAGGTGTGTCATTATATTTTCCTCATTGGATCAATTTCTATTCCATTATGACCCATCTCATGCCTATCACCAGTCATAGTGATCAAACATGGATAAACTCAATAATACTAGTGCATCATTCGAATCATCAATTCATCCTGCTCCCAACCCATTATGGGGGTCACAAAAAAACATATTCTAATTCACTCCCCACCATTAGAATTCACCTATACATACCCATGAGCCCCACCATAATAGGACTCATTACTTTGCAGGTGTCGTTCCTTCCAAGATATACTCATTTCATCCTTGTTAACAGTTTCCTTAAATATTGAATCTTCCATATCACCATATTTGATTCATTTATGGTATCTACTATTTAAAACCATATTATAATTATCAATTATTCATAAAACAGTCTTTTTATTGATGCCTTTTTTGAGGTTCTTTTGGGGTTGAACCAGGTAAAATTTTAAGAGTTTTGAAAATTATGGTCTAGTGCATGGTTGGAGCATAGTTTGGAAAACTGTCTGCCCTATTAAAGAAAACCATGATAAACAAGGTATTGGTAATTTTAACATTTTTTCATGGTTATTCAAGATGTTTCCCATATTAATATAAATAATGTAGCCCATTTAAAATAGGTGCATGAATTATGCACAATATGTCTAAATTGTGCGTCTCTGCTGAAGAAACCATGAATGAGACTTCTTTATTCCAAAAATATTTTTTAATCCTGACAAACCAAGTTTATGTTCTGGATGGACATATCATGACCCCAAACATTTACTTCTTCATTGAGATAACACAAGAGCAATTCATGTCCTTTGAAACCCTCTCAGATGTGATCTGAATCTTGAAGAACAGCTTTTGATATTCTCCAAGTTAGATTCCTCACCCCAAGTTCTATCTCTAATGATATCTATTATCTTACCAAGGTTTTTGTTGATCCCCATGTTTATTTATGGATATAATACCCATTGTTTTGTATCTAAAACTATTATTGATTCATAGATCCATGTCTTCATTATTCTCTATTGGTTTTTCCACTTACGGCCTCATGATCTAAGATCTGTTGATCCCAATATAGGTGGTTTTGTTGAGATTATAGGTTTTTATTAACTCTATTTTGAAATATTTAATCTCAATTTTATTTAATAAAATTAAATTTATATATTTAATCAAATTTATTTCAATTGTTTTGTTGTAAAGAACACAATTCCACAGGATTGGGGTTTTAAAATGGGGGTTTTTATGAAATTGTAAAACCCCCAATTCCATTGATTTTTAATGTGTTAATGGAAATTTGTGAAATTTTGATTCTGAATGTGAGGGAATTTTTTTCAATTATTATTATTAATATAATTTTTGAAATGTATTTTATGGATTTTTTTCAATACACCAATTACATTGAATTAGGGGTTTATTGTGAAATTGATGGAAATTTGTGAAAAAATTAAATATCTAAATTTAATTTCTCAAATTGGATTGAGAAATTGAATTGTGAATTTATTTAAAATACCTATTTGTGAAAATAGATAAAAAATGGTATTCATAGAGATCATAAGTTTTTAAATATGTGATATGAAGGATTTTTTATTAAAATCCCATTGTGGGTTTTAAAAAGTATACTCTCATATTTGAAATGGAAAATTTGATGAATTGTTTTTTAAGGTTTCTAGAAATAAATTTACCACCAATTTTTTTTTGATAACATGAAATACATATATAGTTACTGAGTTATTTTGATGGAACATTACTATTTACAATGTTCTAAAACATAATATCTACACATCACATCCCCTAGTAAATTGTGATGAGTACTCATTGGCCTGAGTTCAAAGGGGTGTATGTACATATTTTTCATATAAAAATTAGTTTGGTATCCCGATAGCCTATAATTATCATACAATATTAGGTATATGGGAATGTTACACAATGTTTTGTATTTCAAATGAATATACACCATTATTGTAAACAGTTTTGTAGGACATTTGATTTATACTATCATTTATATATAAAATCACCTATTTATTCCATTTGTGAAAAGTTCCACTGTTTTATATGTATTCCATCATTTGAAAAATTAATGCGTTTCATAAATTATTTCCATATTTTGAGATGTAAAGCACGATTTGTTGAAATATTCTCATTAAATAAAAAACCTATTTGTTTTAAATTTAAATTACATTATTTGGTTAATTTGATATTGGAATCTATTATGGGATACTTGGTGAGACCATAATGGGAATTTTATCTCACACCCTACCTGTTCTTTTAGGTGTTGGTAGATCATCTCCTTCTAGGTTCAAGTAGGGGTAAAACACCACTTAGATGTTGTTCTAAATATTGATCCATGGACTTTGTGAGTTGATTCGTTTAGGTATTGGGATATTTTACTTATTTTGGAACTTTTACTGTAGTTCACTTGGCTGTTATGCCTGTTTTACTTCTAGAACATTACTCATTGTGTAGTTTCATTTGTATTCATACTATCTTTTTTCTTTTACATCTGTAATGTTTATTGAAAATTTGTTCTATCATTCTTTTTTTATGATGCCAGATTCTAGTCGTTCACCCATGGGGAGTGGGAATACCCTTTGGTCTATGTCAGGAACATCTCGATTAATGTGTTACCAAGGTTCATGGGCTTATTCATAAAAAAGTGGTATCAGAGATTGAGGTTGATCTTTTTCATGAAGATATTATGAATTTATGAAATCTTTTCTGGACATATGAGGTAGTTTCAATTATTTTATTAGAAATCTATCAATGAAATGGATCTTAGGTCACTAGGAGTGGTTATGGAAAAGCGTATTGAGGTTTACTTATAGTATTTTACCTAGTTTTGATTTGGATAGATTGAAATGAAATTTTTTTGATACATATGTTGGGATTAATTTCTATTTTCACTCTATTTGAGTTTTAATATGATGTCTTCCATGTCGTTCAGTGATGCACTAGAAAGGGAAATGATGGTCAAGATGGATCTGGTTAAAATGTCATGTTTATTGAGAGATTTGTTCTCTCCATGTGGCGGTGTGAATTCCACTAAGGGAAAGTGGAAGCATGTTGATTATTTTTGTGGTTCTCAATAAAAGTGTAATTATATACATCATGAAGAACCTAGAAGAGGCCCTTTGATTTTCTACCAGTGTGGAAGACCATGTAATTTGATGAGGGTTTTCACTAAGGTACCCAAGAACTGTGGTTCATACGAACGCTTAGATCACTTTAAAAGATTCTTCCTTATTAATTCCCCTAGGTGTAGTAGAACATGGACATATGTACCTTCTAAAACTATGGCACAATCAGCTTCTTCATGTGAAAAATGGATTTAGCCGCATGTATCAAGAATGATTCTTTTACACTCAGTGGAAGAGTCTCAAGAGGAATTTGTTATGGGAACAATGACATTAGGAAGTATAACCCCTATACCTTCATCATTAGTGACTACTCTCTCTAATACCAGTAATTATCATTCATTTATTTTAAACTATATTTTTTATAATTTTAATCATCCCATGGAGATTTCATCTTGTGTAGTGGATATTACTACACTCCTTGGTATGATGAGGGAGAAGGGTCTTTATCATCCTTTTTTTCTCTCTGTCACATTTTGACCTTTATTGGATTTTATGCCTCTTATGATTAAACCTCTTGATTTTATTTTCATGATGGATTGGCTCATTTTCATTAAAACTATGATTTATTGTTTTTGTAGATGGCTCTCCTTCACTACACCTGATGTTATGTGCCGAATCAATCAAAGAGAATGGGACCCAAGGTATGGTAGAGTTGGTCCTTATCCAAAGTTGGGGAAAGTGATATATGTGTTTTCTTTTGATATGGAGTTGGAATATTTGAGTGGTGGTCTACCTACAGACATCGCTGAGTTTCCCACCATGTTTCTTTGAGACATCACTAGTTTTTTCCTAGTTAGGGATGTTTGGTTTTTATTGACTTAATTCCTAGTACTCAACCAGTTTCTATTCCATATTAACACATGGAACCAGTGTAAATGAAATAGATAAAGTCTTTTTTGGATGATCTTATTGAGAATGGAATTATACACCTAAGTGTATCACCTTTGGTAGTGTCTATTCTATTTACTTATAAAGATAATAGTTCACTTCACATATTTGATCATTATAAAAAACTAAATAGAGTTAATATAAAGAACACATATCCACTACAAAGGATTAATAATATGTTTGATCAGTTTATAGGGGAAAGGATGTTCTAAATGATTGAACATCAATATTTTTACCATAAGTAATGGTAAAAAGAATCTACAATTTTGAAAACAACCTTTCAATGTATTTTCAACAATTATGAGTAACTTTTCCTTAACATTGGGGTAACCATTGCTGTTATAGTTTTCATGACTTTGATGAAAATGATTTTCGATGAATATTTAGAAACCTTCATTGTAGTATTTTTGGATCACATCCTTGTTTAATTTATGGCCAAGGAGGATGAACAACATCATCTAAGAAAAATAAAATGTTTTCTGAGAAAACGCCAACTTTATACCAAACTATCAAAATGTGATTTTTGGATCCAGGGAGTGAAATTATTGGGCCAAGTGGTGTCGGAACATGGTATTTCAGTTGATCATGAATGTTTGAAGGTTTTTTTGACATGGGAACAACCAATAAATGTTTTTGAGATCAAATGTTTCTCATAAATAGCTGGATATTATCTATAATTTGTAAAGGGAATCTCAAAATTTGATTCTTCGATGACTACTCCATCTCGGAAGGGAGTAAAGTTTTCTTGGGACGAGAAATTTTAGAATTATTTTTTTGAGCTGAACTATCTTTTGACTACAATGATGGTCTTGAATCCTCTAGTGGCTAGTTAGGGCTATGTGGTCTTTTTTGATGTACCGTGTTCAGTCTTAGGATGCATTTTTATGCAGGGTAATCATGTCATTTCTTATAGATCTCATCAAATAAGGCCATATATTATGAATTATCCAACCAATTACCTTGACCTTTTAGTTATGATTTACACACTTAATAGGTGGTGAAATTTCAGTTTCAAAGAAATGTTTACCATGTTTTGAGACCATTTAAGCTTGAGATATTTCATCTATCAAAAATATTTTAATATTTTCTAGAGGCATTGGGTAGAATACCTATAATATTTCAATTTTGTCATCATCTATAACCTAAGGGAATGGAATTTCATTATAGATTCTTTGATCCAAAAACTTATAATCTAGTTAATGAAAGAATAATAAAAAGAGCGAAACTTGAAGGATTGATTTCCATAGTTTCATATTGGAGTTTGAGATTCTGGGGCTTATGTTTCTTTGTCCAGTGTTTAGTTGGCATCCACTCTTCACGAATTGATTTTTCAGGAAAAATATCTTGATGATGAGATCTATATAGTTAGAGAATCTCATTGTGGTGGGGATACCACTGCTGATTTTTCAATCTCCAAAGGGTTCATTCTATGCATTCAGAACCTTTTTTTGGTTATTTCTATAATAAGGAATGTTTAAACAGGGGATAGATATGGTTCCCATTTGATAGTGAAACCAAGAACCTAATGATGTTCTATGAACTGAAGTTGTAGTTTTGGTGTCCATGAATGATATGTGGAATCACTAAGTTTTTCTCTCATTGTTGTAAATGCCAACAAGTGAAGGTTGAACACAAAAAACATTCAGTTTTTCTTCATCCACATCCAGTCACTATATAGGGGTTGGATGAGATCTCTAAGGATGTTTTTTTAGGATTACATGTACCATGATAAAAAATAATGCGATATAGGTTTTAATATATCCTCTGACTAATTAATATCACATTACACACATTTGTGATACAACCAATGTTGAGGAGTTTAGAAATATCTGTGAGAAAGTTATTTTTTTGGTTTCATTGTGTTCCTTCAGCTAAAGTCTTGAATAGGGATCCTCAGTTCATCAATGGTGACCCAGTGTTCAGGAATGTTTCACCAAGTTTGGGTTATCAATGACTTTAGAGGGAAGGGAAAATTTCTTCTTGGTTTGTGGGACATCTTTCGGTTTTCGTGTGTATGGGGAATGTTGCATACTATTTAGTCATTCCACCATAGAAGGAATTGATACATAATGTGTTCCATGTATCTGAGCTAAGAAAATATCTATTTGATCCATCTCATATTCTGATCCGGAGTGATCCTGAGTTTTAACGTAATTTATATGCGAATGAATGATGAGCCAGGATAGATCCATCTAAACCCATGTTACTTCATGGGAGGATGATAGATTTGTTTTCTTATGCTATGGACTCCCATTTCTCATTCTCATGGGATGTGGGTGAGGGAGGTATTGATGAGAGTGTAGTGGCCTCATATTTTTGGAATGGAATCATCTTCATTGGATTTATAGGGATTGAAATTTACTATGGTGGGGAGTTTGTAACATCTTGTTACTATTTTCATGTATTCCTAAACCCCCATTTTTGTCATGTTTTGTTTTTGTTTCATTTGTGGTTGAACTGGATGAAATTTCACATGGTTTTCCAAATCGTGCACCCTCTCAGTGAAAAATGTGTAACCCAAGGTAGTGGGATTTTCATGGTTGGTGCATGATTAGTCAATCCATGCACCTAATTAAGAGAAACTATGTGGTCTATTTAAAATAGGTGGGAAAAATGCACACAGTATTTCAAAACCATTCACCTTTACCCAATAAACCATTAAAAATATTTCTTTAATCCAAAAAACATTTTTTAAATTCATGATATAACCTCTTCAAGTGTCGAACAGACATATCTAATCTTTATAAAATTTATTCCACCTTGAGATCACTAAAGAGAAATTATGGGCCCTTTAGAACCTTAAAGGAAGCTATTTTAATCATGATGAATGCCTTTCGATCTTCTCTAGGTTAGTTTCCTCACCTTGATCTATATATGTGGGATCTCTCTTCTTCTTCCTAGGATTCTATGGATCCCCATTTTGATTTTTGGATCTAATACCCATTGTTTTGGATATAATCCTAGACTTTAGTATTAGATCCTCAATTTATTTGTTCTCTATTGTATTTTCTACTTATGGCTATGTGATATGAGATCCATGGATCCTGAGGTTGGTTGTTTCGTTAAGATGCCTGATTTTTAATAACGCAAAATGTCATTATTTATTTTCAATAATTTCAATTAAATTAATATTTTCTATTTTAATAAAATTCATGTCAACTATTCTGTTGTAAAAAACTCAATTCAATTGAATTTAGGTTTTAAAATGGTTTTTGGCATGAAATTGGAAACCCCCAATTCGACTGAATTCGGGTGTGCTTATATAAATGTATGAAATTTAATTCTTTTAAAATAAATAGATTATTTTATGGAAATTGTATCAATTAAAAATTTGAATTTAATTGTAAAAATGGATTTGATGAAAACGTTTTGAAAAACCCGAATTACATTGAATTGGGTGTTAGTTATGAAATTGATGGAAATTTGTGAAAAAATTAAAATTTTAAATTTAATTTGTGGAATTTTATTTTGAAATTTAATTGTGAATTTATTTAAAATACATATTTTTGAAAAGTGATTTAAAATTGTTTTGATAGAAACCATAGTTTTTTTATTGGTAAAGGCAGGTTTTTGATTAAAAAAACGTTATGCTTTTTAATTGGAAAATTGGCACATTTCAAATGGAGAACGTGATGAATTTTATTTTAAGGATTCTTGAAATAAATTTTCCAATATATTTTTATATTATAGAATGTGAATGTCTTTTGTTGTTAAGGAGTTATTTCTATGATACATTACGATTTATAATGTTATAAAACATAATACCAACACATCACATCCCTTACGTGATGGTGACAGGTCCTCTTTGTCATAAGTTCAAAGTGAAGGATGTACATATATTCTGTATAACCTTGAGTGTGGGGTCCTTATTTCTTGGAACTATCATACCTTCATTGGAATATGACCATGCATCTCGTTTTTTTATTTTAAATGAATAAATGCAACTGTTTTAAACGATTTTACATGCCTTCTAATTTTTATAAATACTTTTATATAAACGTGTTTATTTAAGCCATTTATGATACATGAAACTATTTTATAAATATTACATCATTAGAAAATGGAAATCCATTACTTAATGTATTTCTATATTTTTAAATGTAAAGTAAGATTTTTGGAAATGTGCTCATTAAATGCATAACATGTTTGTTTAAAATTGAAATCACATTATTTGGTTTACATGGTATTGGTATCTGTTATGGAATCCATGGTGAGACCCTTCTGGGATTTCATTCACACACCCTACCTATTCCTTCATGGGTTTGTAGATTATCTCATTCCCGGTTTGAGAAGTGGTAACGTGCCACTTGGAGGTAGTTCTAGCGATTCATCTGTGGACTTAGCGAGTTTCATCATTTGGGGCATGGAATGTTTTCCATATTTTGGTACTTTTTTGAAGTACATTGGGCTTTTATGAATTTCTAAATTCTTGTACATTAGTCGCAGTAGAGTTTATTTTGTATGCACACTATCTTGTTTTTTTACTTCTATAGTGTTTTAGGAAAATTCGTTCCCACATTCATTTTTTATGATGTCGGGTGCTAGTCGACGAACCTTGGGGATTGGGAACATCCTTCTAGATATATCAGGAATGGGTTGGTTATCAGGTTAACAGGGTACCTGAGTAGGTTCGTGACATCCTTTACTATGAAATACATTTCATGATCGTCACTCGTTCATTGGTCCGTAATTCTTGTAATCATTGAATCACAACTATTTTTCCCTCATCTCGTAGATGGATTTTAAAAGATTCATTATTCAATGACACCACACCAAACTAGTGATTTTCAACTCAAACTCCTATAATCATAATGGGAACAAGAGAATCTACCCTCCAAAAGAAGAAACACATCCCAGTATTTTTGGTTTGTATATTACCAGAATTAGGTCAGTATTTCTAACCCTTGACCATGATCCTTCATCGCACTATGATTCACAATTAATTTTCACCCTTGAACCACTATGTTTAACTAATTTTATATTTAAAATTTTTCATTTAATAACAAATATTACTTCATTTTTTACTTTATTTATCAATTTTAAAAAGGCAACTTTTACTTATTTTGATAATTACATTGTAGGTAGAGGTGATCTGGAGGGCCCATGATGAAGTTCATGAAAAATGGGTCAAAATGCATAGGATCAAGCACACCAGTGGAATCAACCACACACTTATAATAAATTGAAAATATAGATGGGATTATGTATTTTTTTGGTCCAAAATTCAATGGGATACGTTTTATATGAAAGACACCCAATCCCAATTTATTGATTAAGCGGCCCATCTGAACAAATCTGTCTAGGGAATCAAATCTGAACAAAGTCAAAAGTGGTGTTCTATATTCTATCAATATCTTGAGATGTAGTTGTCCAAATTGTTCCCACGTATTGGTGGAGATAATCATGAGGTGAGTAAACAAATTTTTAATTTTATCCAAAGGGAGATAATCCTTTCTTGTGGTCTAAAACCATTTATTTTGTGGTTTTTCAATATATTGGTGCTCAAAACCACCTTATAATTTTTCAATAAAATGATTCCATGGGAAACTGATATTTATGGTCATCCCGGACGCAATGGTCCAGTATTTTTGGGATCTAAATGTTTTCTATCACCTCATCCCAGATGTTTTTCAGGACCCTATCTTCATAGCAGGGTAATGGATGGAGGTGGCATTTCACCTGAGCCACATCCTCTTCTTGATGGAGAGGTAAACTTTTTTGGTCATTTCGAGGGAGATATGCATACTTCTGATTGAGTTCCTATAGTTTTTCTTTTACTAGTTTTGTCTAATTTTTGTGTAAAACATTACAGTTATGTTTAATATTTATATTCTTATCCAATGAATACATTTATTTTTTTATAATTTTGTGAAATTGTTTTTATCTAAACACAAATTTTGTAGATATTTCTAGTGGGGATCTTTGGTTGTTCCGATTGGAAAACACAATATTCATTTTCTTTAAATGTAATAATGAGATTTAATTATTATTTAGTATCCCGTGTTATATTATTCAGGTCCAGACTGTGACATCATTGTTTTTGTATCAAGGGTTAATTATTTTGTGCATCGTTTTAAGAGGTAAGAGTGGAATCAAGATCTTGATAGCCCTAAACCAAAGAATTACATTAATCCATATAAAATATTCAGTACAATTATCTATCCCAGATGTTTAGTGAACATAAAATTAACTCTTTCCCACATAATTATTAATACACCAAATTTATTTATCAACTATTATAATCATATAATTACATTATTTTATTAAAAAAATTTCTAAACCACCCCCTTTTTAGTAATTTTTATAAAAAACATGTACTCTAAACTATCAACTCTCTTTGAGAGATAGATGAGGGTCTTCCCTATACTATAAATCAATATTAAAAATAAAATTAATTTGTCATGTCATGAAAACACATTCAAATTTTGGAATCTTTTTCAGGAAGCAAATTTTTTAATGTTTCGTTTTATAAAAATATTTTTAATTTTTAACTATTTATTTTCTTCATTACCTCTTTTTTTTTATTACTAAAATATTCATATTTTGTAGGTTCTGCACATTACGCATTCTACTCCTCGAGATTTTAATAGATTTTTAAAATGCACCAGAGATGATCCTATGTTAGTTACACCATTACACACAAGACTACCCTTTTAAAGAGGACACATAACATCTTGAAACGCTTCCTGATACATCGTACTATACTTTAACCAACATCGATAATGAAATAAACTTATATAACGAGGCCGAAAATAATAAAACACTAAAATAACTAACCTCACCTAATTTTGATATCCAACCGACATATATTCAATCGCAATGTGAGGCACCCAAACATGAACATAATTCTAGTTTAATTAATTTATTACCAATATTCCATAGAATCACTGGAGAAGACCCACATAAGGATTAAAAATAATTTCTCAATTTGTGTTCAAACAATGATCCAACTAATAAAGATGAATAATAAGTAAACCTTATGGAATTATCTTTTACATTTCACGATACTGCATAATATGGTTTATATTATGTTAATTCCCCAATTAGTGGTTGGGAAAATAGGAAATTACTTTTTCTTAAAAAATACTTACCTTCCTCGATAACTGATACATTAAAGAATTAAATGTGTGTTATAAGGAAATAGAATTAGGAAACACATCATGAATACTAAGAAAGATTTAAAAGGATTTCTTAATGTTTCACACGCAACCAATTCAGTGATAAAATTTTAATTCAATATATTTGTGAAGGATTAATTCCAATTGATAAAAATATTATTGATTCTACTACAGGTGGTGAACTAGATGATAAGACCCCAATTTCTAGTAGAATCTTATTTGGGAACATATAGCATAACACTCACCAATTTGGTTCACTATCCAGTGTACCCATTTGAGGTTTCCATAAGGTCAAATCTAAAACATTTGAGAAGAAGTTGGACACAATGTTTGAAGAGATAATTACCCTTATTCAACAAAATTCTCTAACCCAAAGGTAAATCCCAATATCCTTCTCCCATCCTCTATGAAATAAGGTCTTCTAACACCTACTATTCTGACCAATTCCCTTGACTGCAAGATACATCTAGGAGTTGTGAGGTAATCTTACCACGACGCACCTTTAACCAACCCTTTGGTAAATACTATACTATCCATTCAAACCTGGTTAGAAGGAAAACCAATCTTATATTAAGGGGATATTCAAACAAACATCAACAACCATTGAACCAACTACGGCAGAGTAGTCATCTACCACCACCCATAAATCCTCAACCACAACTAAGGCCTTTCCAAAACCCCCTAGATTACCTGATCTGAGCCTATAATACATTATGAAACAAATATATTCCATCAATATCCAATTCCAACAATCCACCAAATCATCCATAGAAGACCTAAACCCCAATTGGGAAAACTAGACATCTCAGTGGGGGGAAATCCAATGTTATGGATTAGCTAAACAAACATATCAACCATTAGTCAACCCTAGGGATAAGGGAAATGTTAGTTCTATAACCCTTCATAGTGGAACATAACTTAAAATACAAATAAAAAACTCTTTAATGTCATCCTCTCTTGAGGAAACCACCATCCCAACCACTATAAATTCCCCAAATAAGGTAGTACCATTTCCATGAGAGAAGCCCTCCCAAAGGAAAGAGTGGGTCTATTGATGAGTTTCCTAGCCTATCCATTTCCCTTTCATTTACCTAAATGGAAACCATTCCTAGGAAGAAAAAGGAATCTTAACTTGATATGTAAATTTTGGAAAAATTCTAGGAAGTGAATGTTAGAAACCCCTTGATTGGTGTTGTGAAGAAAATTAAAGGTTATGGATTGTTTTGAAGGATATGTGTACAAAGTGAAGGAGATATTTTGTTTTTGGGGTTTGGCTTAGTGGTAAGCACCCCGTAATAATACATGGAAAATGGGGGTTCAATCCCCATTGAGTGCATGTTACTGTAGTGGTATTGTAGCAGCGGCGGTACTGTTGATCGGCGGGTAAAGTAGCGGCGGCAGGGAGCTGTAACGGCTGCGGTACTATACGGGTACTATAGTAGCTGGGTTACAATTCACATAATGGGATTTGGGAAAACTATTTGGGCCTACGGGCTATGTATTGGGCTACAAGCCCACTGGGCCTTTGGGCTATGTAATGGGTCTCCCTCTACCCAGTTAAAAGAGGTCTTTGCTTTGCTTTATTAATAAAAATGAGGCTTCGGCCCCAACCTTAAAAAAAGTGAAGGAGATATTTTGGTGATGAGAAGGTGATATTGGGGAAGAACATCTCTTTAATATTAGATTCATCACTTCTTACCAAATGAAATGATCCTAGAAAATTCTTGATTCTGTGAACTGTAGGGAACTTTTAATTTTCCAATGCTATGCTTTATTCAGGTGCTTATATAAATGTTATTCCACACTCTATTTACTCTCCGTTGTTGGTCGGTGAATTTAATCCCATAGGAATTTCTGTTCAATTAGAAAATAGGATTATAGAACACCCATCTGGCGTGTTAGGGGGTGTTCGTGTGAGGTTAAAAAATTATTTTTTTCTTTCTTATTGTTATTTTCTTAAAATGAAAGATGATATGATGAATAGACATTCCAAAAAAATTTCGGGTGACCATACCTAAAAATATCCAAAAACATTATTAATGTCTAGAATGATACATTATCTATGGAGTTTGGTGGAGACATGGTCCACTTTAACATCTGTGATTCCATGAACCACCCCTCATTAGAAATTTTTATCTCTCTCTGTTAATTCAATTAATGTACTCCCTTCCCCTAAAAAATATCTTTTCCTTACCCCAATCCTCTTTCTGAGTTCTCATCCTTGATTGAAATTCTAGGTAATGAATCATGTATTGATTTTTGTAGTGTTTTATAAAAATATCATGCATGATTATAAATTGATTATTTCTTGAACAATGATGATCATGTGACCATAGTTGATACTAAAAATCTTATAAAAGCTAATTCATCATCTAAGGATCATACCATTGAATAGTTAGATGATATTAGTGACCTATCACTTTCATACACACTACCATAAATCAAAAATACACCTAAATGTGAACTAAAAAACATTCTCAAGATTCAAAATATTTATATCTTGATAATTGAAACAAGTTTCATGTCATCATTACTAGTTCAATCCTTCCTGAGGATGAATAGTAACTTCATGGTCTTCTGAGGGAGTATAAACAAGAGATGGGAAGGACACTTATAGACATTCCTAGTATTATCCCATCAATTTTCAAACATCAAATATTGATCAAAGATGATTCAAAACTAGTGATGTATTCACGACGTCAAATGAACCAAAACCACCTAGATCTTCATAGAATGGAGTTAATAAAATTATTGGCTACTGGATTCAGTTACAACATCTTTCATATCTAGTGGGTTACTCCAATTCAAGTAGTTCCTAAAAAACGGGTCTAACTGTAATTCAAAATGAAAATAATGAACTGCTTCGAACTGATGTGCAGAATATTTGGCTAGTCTATATTGACTATTGCTGACTAAACAAACCCACTAAGAAGGATCTTTTCCATTGTCATTAATTGAAAAAAATGATTTAGGGGCTAATAGGGAAGTCCCAATACTGTTTTCATGATGTGTATTTTGGATACTATGAAATCGATATTTCCCCCATGGATCATGAAAAGTCAACATTTACTTTCCCATTTGACACATTTTAATATAGAAGGATTCCATTTGGTCTGTTCAATGCTCTGGGTACTTTCTAATGATGCTTAGTTATAATTTCCTTGTATTACCTATATAATTGCATGGAAGTATTCATGGATTAGTTCACTATGTATGACTCCTCAATTGATGAATGTTTTATTAGTTTGGTTTCTGTCCTACATCAATGTATTGATATGAATATTGTATTAAATTAAGAGAAATTATATTTTATGGTGTGACAAGGTATAATATTGGGACTTGAAATTTTTGTGGATTTTATCCAAGTCGATAAATCAAAATTGGATGTCATTTCTTCAATACAATTTCACAAACAAGTAAGGATTGTGTTGTATTTCCTAGGGCATGATAAATTTTACCATCATTACATTCGTGACTTTAGTATGACTGCACTCCCCATCTCTTGGTTGCTCCAAAAGGAAAAAAGATTTTGTTTTCAATAAAGAATGTGGGGATTATTTTAATGAACTGAAATGGAGTTTGACATCACACCCAATAATCCAACCACATCAGTGTTATTTACTATTTGATCTCATGTGTGACGCCTCAAACTTTTTAGCTCGGTTAGTCTTATCACAAAAGGTCGATCGAGTTCCACATGTCATTGTATATGCCTCATGTACACTAGACCTTGCCCAGGAAAACTACACCAAAAATGATATACAATTCCTTACCATTTTATTTTCCTTGGAAAAATTTAGTTCATACCTTTTAGGGTCCAAAGTCATTGTGTTCTCAGACCCTGAAACTGTCCAGTATCTCCTCCATAAACTATAATCCAAACCATGTCACATTTGTTGGATGATCCTACTTCGAGAATTTTATCTAGAAATTTAGGGGAAAAAGGAGCTGAGAATGTGCTGGATGACAATATTAGTAGGATACTACCATCATCAGAAATTGACTTGTCCCCCTGTATTTCCATAAATGACATGTTTCCTAATGAGGAACTCGACCGAGTTCAAGCCGCTATTCTATTTTATGAAAAATTGTGAACTATTTAGAATTATCATAAATTCCTGCAGATTTTAATGAAATCTAGGCTGACCATCTAAAATGTAAATCCTATTGGTACATTTGGGATGACCCCTATATTTGGATCACATGTAATGATCAAGTCATCAGGAATAGTGTTACTGATAGTGTGTTTTTGTCTATACTTCGGTTATACCACACTCTTGGTTGTGGGAGGTATTTTGGTCTGAAATGGATTTCTCACAAGGTCCTTGATTCTGGTTTCTATTGTTAAACACATTATTGGTATGCCCATAATTTTTATACATATTTTCCTCTCTATTAAAAAATAGGGAATGTCCCTAAAAGAAATTAAATACCATAACAACCATTTCTCATCAATTAATTTTTTTATGTTTCGGGCATTGACTTTATGGGACAATTCCGCAATTCATTTGGAATCATTTACATTAATCTGGCAGAGGATTATGTATCAAAATGGGTAGAGGCATAAGACACAAGGAATTATGATTCTATGGGTGTTGTTGAATTTTTGAGAACCCATATTTTGTATAGTTTTGGATTACCTATGATCATCATAATTGACTAGGTCACTCATTCCTGCAACTGAAAAATGAAATCAATTTTGTGTAGGTATGGGGTCGGGCATCGAGTGACTACTGCATCTCCCCCATATACCAATGGTCAATCCAATTTTTCAAATATAGAGGTAAAAAAAATTCTTTAAAAATGGTTCATCCCAATAGAAAAGGATGGAGTCTTATACCCCATGATTCATTATGGGATTAACATAAAGCTTTTAAAACATCCACATTAATGTCACCTTATAGGTTGGTGTTTGGAAAGAGTTTTGACCTCTCTATTGAGCTAGAGAATTTGGCCATCATGTACATTAAACAATTAATTCTAGTATTTATGGTGTATTTTCTCAAAGGATGTTACAAAATTAGGATCTTGGGTAAATGATAATACATTTATATGAGAACTCTCCAATTTATAAGGAGATAACCAACGCCACCCACGTCTATCTCATCCATCATCATCTATTCCACATTGAGTATAAGGTCCTCTATTATAATGAAAAGATGTTGTTACATCTTGGTAAGATTCATTATGGTTGTTTTGTACCATAAAATCTTAATAATTTTTATCCATTTGGTGTTGTTCATGTTCAAAATGATGAAACACATCAAATCTTCACTGTCAATGGGTAGTGGAAGAAGCACTTTCTGGTATCCATTCTAGAGTCCCTGATGGAGAATATCCATGTTCAAGAACTAATCTGTGAGTGAAACTCCCAAGGTTTTATCCATACTCACCAAATTGTCTTTTATTATAGTGAGGACACTTCACACTTTAGATGTGGGGAGAAGGTTATATTCCATTGTTAGTTAGGAATGTTCATCACTATTCTTTATTTTCCATTTTTTCTCTTGATAAACAGTATTGTAACTTACCCCCCCCCCCTCATTTTTCCCATCACTTTTATAATAAAATGTTAATTATTTTATTCCCACTTTATCGTGGAAATTGTTTCCCACCTAACCATGGATGTTATTGATAATGCATTATGAATTTTCCTACTCCATTTTGTCTTATAATTTTCAAAAAAAAATACCAATACAAAAAATGTATCAATGATGGAATGTGTGTTTAAGCATTAATTTAACATTGAGGTGTGATTGTTTCATTAATTTTAGTTTTTTTCAATGATATAAATTTTTTTATCTCATTGAAAATATAGAGAACAATGGTACAAGTTGTGTGAGTAGTTTATGGGGAAACTTTGTCTCTTAATATCTCCACAAATATTTTCTCCCAACCATGAAATGTGAATTTTTTACTCAATATATGTTAAATATAATTTTGTTTAATATTAATATGCCTTAAAAAATTGTTTTTCTATATGCTCATTCTGTATCTGATATTTTTCATTACCCTACCAGATTGACCTATGCTTGTGTACCTGTTATTCGACTGTTGTACGACTTCAAAAAAAATATAAAAACAAAAATAAAAAAATGAAAAAAGAGGGGTTCTGTCTTGGGAAGGTAAAAACCGACCTTCCTCGACCTTTGATCTTGTTATAACTATTTCAATTAGTGTTGTGAGGAGATCAATCAAGGGTTGAGGGAAGAGTGTGAGATTTGTTCAAAGTGAAACTTTTAAAATAACAACAAAATAACAATAATAATAATTGTGGGGAGTGATTAAATGTACAACATATGTGGATATCTACTTCGTGATCTTAAGTTTTGGCATTTGATAATTCTCAAATTAGTGGTTCTTGATATTTGACTAGAAATGATGTATGGCATGTTTGGTGGAAACAAACATTTTTGTAGAGAAATTTTATAATAACCTATATTTATTGGATATAAAGTGAAAATAATTCCAAGGAATTGGTTCAGACAATAAAATGGATAATTAGTGACATTTTTTACATGATATATATTTTCTTTTATAGGTATCATTCATCCCTTATATTTTGACAATGATACAATTTATGAGACATCTTATCCCATTATCACTGATAATAAAACCTTGGTGTCATTTTTTCACATTTTCCATTAATTTTAAACCTTCATGAATTCTGTAATATCTCAATGAATGTTTTTCTAAAATGTGATTTTTTCCAGGAGTGTAAATGTTTAGGTGTGGGGGTGTGATCACACTGCGATTCACTATTCATTTTTACCCTAGCACCGCTATGATAATATGATTTTGTATTTTAAATTCCATATTTAATAACACAATTATGTCATGTTTGATTCCAATATTTTTATAATCCCTGTTAAAAAATTTAATGTTACTTGTTTTGATAATTACATTGTAGGTGGAAGTGATTTTGAGGTCCCATGATGATGTTCAAGAAACATTTTCCAAATTGTGCAGGATCCAAGAACACCAGTTGAATCAACCTCACACTTCTACTAAATTGTGCATCCAAATGGTCTAATGTTTTGTGTGATCATCCAGAATTGATTGAGATACATTTCATATAAATACATGAAATACTTATCTTCCCATTAAGAGGCCCATCCAAACTAATCTATGTAGGAAATCGAACTTGCATAAAGTCAAAAGTGGTTTTTTGAATTATGTAAATATCTCAAGATGTATTTTTTCAAATGGGGTGAAATCTTTGGTAGAGATATTAAAGAGGTTGGGACACATTATTTTAATTTTCTCCAAAGGGAGATAACACTGTCTTGTGGTCAAATACTATGGCCCAAGTTGTTTTTATAAATTTAGAGGCACAAAATCACCTTCCAATTTTCCTATTAAATGATACCGTAGGAAACCCATTTGTAATATTGTAGAGACCCGTATCCTGATGTACATAGACTTTACATTACTTTTGCGGAATACTTAGTACATAACAAAAACACACACACAAGGATCGTAATAGTTTAGTGTCTTTGGAAACTCGGAACGTAATCTTCTAATCCTGGTGAAAGATCTTCAATATCTCCCATAAAGATCTTCCCTTTTTTTTCTTACCTAAAACCTTTCTTTATATCCTGGGGAAAAGAAAACATAAAAGGGTGAGCTCAAATGCTCAGTAAGGGTATACAAAAGAAATAAAAATCATATCATATCTTTTTGAAAATCAAAACCTGCAAAAGAGATCATAATATCTTAACATGGAATAAATCATAGAAGTGAAAATGAGATCCCCATAATCATAACATAAAACTTGAATCTTTGTGGCATGCACACATAATCATGGAAAATCATTTCTTGTTAGTCATGACTCATTGCCAAGACTATCTTAGTGGACAAAGTCCCTTTCTGAACCGAGTTCACTCCTCGTTTCAGTCCTGTATCACTGAACCGAAATAACCTTCCGTTCCAGCCATGTCTATCTCATGAGATATAAAATCATTACCCAATGCATTGGAGGGAGATATAGGTCCCACCCATCTTATAATGAATCCTTTCTTATGTGTGCCACATAATCATAAAACATACATCATCGCATAACACATATAACAAAAATGGGATTCTTGAAACATCATGACATCATAAATCAATTCATATATGATAAAGGAATTCATAAACATAATTCCATCACAACATAGTCAAACCAATGTAAAAATATGGATAGAAACAGAACCCTTTATTATCTTAGATGGAAAATAATTTTGATAAAACACTTGAATTGAATTCTTGAGGAAAATATCCTTTCTTCTTCAAAAACATTTTTCCTTTCATAACATGTCATACAACTTTAAAATAAAAGAAGTTGATTAAAAATAAACTTGAAAACTTGTAAAGGAATCTTCTTTGAAGTAATGTTTTAAAAATCCATTCATGCCGTATAAGTTAAAAAAACATTCTTCGTACTTTTGTCGGAAAAGTCAAAAAGTACCTCGTACGGAAAAACGACAAAAGATTCCTTTCATATTCTTTACTAAAAACTCACCTAAGGGTAAAATTGGATTTAAACTATTTCAAGTGGATGGAAACAATATTACATATTGAGGGAACATGGATGTGGATGATAAAATACACCCCAGTAAATACTTACGAATAAACAATCTCGGATAAAAAAGAGATTGTGATGTTTCCCTTACCTTAGGTCCGATTTTCTTTGTTCGTGTCCGAAGCTCCTGTATAATGGTTTAAATAATGTTATTGACTTATTCCAGAATCATACATATTGATATGAGATCATATATGGTCATATTATTAGCTTCTTGTTAGTAATATTTCATTGTTACTTGTTACTCGGGTCTTTATAACTTTTTGTTCTTATGCGTGTTTTGTCGAATAAATTCTTATTCTTATCTTTAGGTTATAGATAATTCATTTCCAGAATGGTATTAGTGTAGTATATACCATATTCATTCATTCAATTCATTTATATAATCATTATGAAATGAAGATCATGTAGAACGAGTCGCATCACATCGTGGAGACGGTATTCCGTACGTACGCACGAGTGATGATATCGTTCCTATGATCGTGGAATTGTATTGGAGTATATATATATATTATTTCAGTATCAATATTACTTAATAATAATCATATATAGTTACTGATTACACCATTATACCCATCCTTGTAAGGTGATGGTGGAAAATAGATTACACCACGGCGTGGAGACGGTATTCCGTACGTACGCACGCGCGGTGATTTCATTTTTCCGTAGGATGGATAGAAGGTGAATTAGGGTTGTTTCATATTTATAATAACATATCAGTATGTAAGTAATACTGATGTTATTACTTTATCATGAAACAACTAAAGAAGAAGAAGTTGAAGAAGAAAGAAATTGAAAAGATCGGTAATGGATATTACCTCTTCTTTGGAACGCCTTTTTGAATCCTCCACTTAAGGAACTAAGATTGGTCTTTGGAGAAGACCAGGACCTCTAGGATTATTCTAGGGAAGTGGAGAAGGGAAAATGGCAGGGGTTGGCCGAGCTTGAGTGCTCAAATTGGTGTGAGGAGGAGGGGGAGGAGGTGCCCTTTTATAAGGGAGGAGAGGGGCACCTTAGGAATATCTCAAAATATTATTTTATATTAAAGTCAAAATCGGTTTATAATGGTTCCAAAGGGTCTTATTTCGAAGATAAAGTGGGGATGGGTCGAAATCCTATCAACCAATAGGATTTAGACAAGTTTAGGGTATTATTTTAACCTTATCAATTAGATTTAACTCTAAGTTAATTAATTTAACTTTTACCGTGTCTTTTTGTTTTCTTTCACTATATGGTTAATACACTTACTATAACATGCCAAACGAACCCCAAATTGTTTATTATTAATATATATATCCTTATATAAGTCATTTGGCCGAACCTTAGATTTTTAGGAATAAAATAACAATTAATAATATAATATTTGATTTAAAATCTATTTTGTGTCAATTTTGACACTATTTGATATATGATTTTTGTGAAAGTCATAACAGAATTATATGTTCGAACCAATTTGATTAAATCAACAATAATATATCATAGTAACCTAGAAAATTAGTGGAATTCATAAAAAGTCTTAAATTACATTTATTTTGGTATTTATATTATCAATTTTGTCAATATTTCATTAATAAGATAATTACTGCATCATCTTTGTGTCATAAATAAATTAAATTATTTGATGTCTAAAAATTACAAATAAAATACCATCATGTAGGAAATCTTTTTAGATTTCTAATGAATATGTACAATCGAATTTATCTTATGTATATCCCCATATTAAAAATGATTTACTTATTAAACTTTGATTTTAACTATTTTAACCCTTCTTTAAATAAATTAATAATAAATGTCCTAATCTAATCCAAGTGGGCCTAAATGGTCATATTTTATTCCTAAGTTTGTTTTTGGTCGAATTACACTTGTCGAATAGAATTAGGACATGTGTTAGGGTAATAGTAATATCATATTTACCCTTAGTTACCCTATTTACTATTAACCGCGGTAAAAAAAAGTAAAAAGTTACTATTCACCAAAAATTATTTTCATCTCATTGAACCACATTTTAGTCCTTGATATTAACCGTGTCTCTCGGATTTTCGAAATTCCATTCACAGAAGTGGTAAAATTAAGTTTTATGCAAAATTCAGTTTTTAACCTACCACTTAGTGGTTTCACTATTCATCAAAAATTGAAAGTTTTCAGAAAAATGCCAAAATTTCATCCTAAGCTATATTTCATATTCCGAATTCAAAAATGAAGTCTATTTTACCAAATTCATAACATAGAAGTTGAATTAATTAATTTTATAATTAAATCCCGCTATTAAAACAAATAGCGTGTTTTTACGAAACAATATCTATCAAAAGATTGACACTTGTTTATGTCTGGTTTAAATGTGAAATTGCGTCCAATGACCAACATTGTATTAAATTGTAAAAATATATTCTAAATATACTTTAAAACCACTCAAATTAATAATTTATCACTATTAATTATTTCGATTAAAAAAGTTGTTTTTAATTATAATTTAGTAATTTTCACTATTCATCAGAATATGAAAGTTATCTGAAATGTACCAAAATTTCACCTTAGGCTAAATTCGATACTCCGAATCCAAAAATGAAATCCATTTTGAAAAATAAAATTTACAAAATTTCAAAAAGTGGTTATTACTATTCATAACGGCTAGTTTTAATAGCATATCGCTGTTTAGTGAAACTCGTTATTGCGTAATACACACACTATCGAGGAAGGTTGCGATTGCGTGTAATGCAAGGCAAGTCAAGGATGCGTGTTGTGCAAGCTCCTTTTGGTGTAGCGTACAACACAAGACATTAATAAAATTAAAAAGAATATTTTTCATAAAATCTTGGGCTGTTACATTCTACCCCCCTTAAAATGAATTTCGCCCTCGAAATTCGTCGGGGTTATAAATGGTTTTCTATTCGAAAGTTTCCCACATCGTAAAAAGGAATACCAAAACTTGGCTTTAAAAACTAAAGTATGAAATGTAACGATTACCCAAATAAACTAATTGTTGGGTTTCCACATAGGTAAAAATATGGATATGGAAGAAAAATCTAACCATCATGTTCTGATGGAGAGTGGTAGAGAACATGGCTATGGAAAAGCCAAAAATCACAAATCCATAAATTTGTGATGATATAAGGTACCATATGATTCCTCAGGTATAAGATCACTAGGACAACATTTTTGGTTTTCAAGATCATTTCACTAAAGTTGAAAATTTGAATTAGAATAAATACTTACTTTATTTTGGTACAATCTCACTGTTGTTCGTGCCTTGAACAATTTCCACTTCATCTCTTAAATAAATGAAGTTGAATTTGTTATTCGTGAAGTGTTAGCAGATAATGTGATAGAATGACGGGTCATTCCATCTGTCTCAAACAAAAGGTTAGCAAAAATTATATACATAAGTCGATCTATAGTGAGATTAATCATATATGGTTCCTAAAATGGGCTTATACTTCATATATCATACTGCTTAATATAATAACACTAGTTTGTACTAAACAGGGACTTCCTGTAGGTCAGTGGTAGGTGATAAAGGCCAGTCGCACTTCGGTTGTGGGTTCGATTCCTACAGCCTTGTCCGAAGCGATGGGATGTCGCCCGTCCTGCAGGTTGTCCTTTTTCCAAAACTATATTACTATAACATCCCATCAATAATATCGAAAAAAAAAATTCTATCCTTAAACAATGCTAACTTACGTCCAACATAATCTAGTCTAATCTTTAGGCTTATACATAATACTGTAGTCCACTCTCATAACATAGTGAAAACGATTACCAGAGATTTAACACCATCGTCGATCCCCATAAGATATGTCTTTTTGGTCACATTCTAAACATTCAAAGTCCTTAATCATGTATTCTCTTGAATACCTTAGTGAAAACATGAATGCAGTTTAAAGTTAACACTTTCCACATACCAAAATCCTCAAAATTCTATATACTCAAACCATGATATCACTTAGTCCTTATATCAATCATGAGCTCATGAATACTATTAAACATTTCATTTTCTTATTTTCCCTTCATTATGCGCATATCATCTTATTTCCAAAAATATCTCAATCACTTTGAATACCACATTAAACCAATACATAAATATTCCAATACTCCATGATACAACATTATTTTGGAATCCCATTACATAAACACTTAATCATTCCACCACATTGTTATCATATTCAACATTTCCAATAGTGATCGCATGTGATTTCCCTTTGTTCTTTGCCTTCAGTGGTTGCTCATGTTGATCATCACTAACCCTTGGATTAGGGCAATTATTAGCATAATGCCCCATTTCCTTGCACTTGAAGCATTGAAGTGTTGGTGGTGCGTTCTCTGCAGTGTTTGCTTTATTCACATCATTAGAAACCCTTTTTCTATTACTTCGACACTCAGCTGCTCGATGACCTTATTTTCCACACTTAAAACATTTTCTAGTCCCTTTAAGACAATCTCCACCATGCTTCTTTCCACACTTTGTGCATAAGGAAACATTCATCTTCTTTTCACCATTATTCTGAGATTTCTCCTTGAACTCCATCTTTCGTTTCTTGTCAAAACCATGAGATGGATATGTAACACCAACTTCCATTTCTACCTTGATAGCACAACGCACAATTTCTTCATAGCTACTGAAGTCTCTTATAGCTAATGCCCTTCGAAGACTTGGTTTTAAGCCACTGAAAAATCGATCAACTTTACTTTCTGGTTGGATGATAATGCCAGATGCATACCTTGCAAGTCTTGTAAAATTCGCTTCGTATATACCAACATATTCATCATCCTTCTGTTTCAGCTCAAGAAACTCCTTTTCCATCTTCGTTCGAAGAATACAAGGGAAGTACTTACTGAAAAACAAGTTCTTGAACTCGTCCCATTCCATAGACTCAATTTCATCTCTTGGCCTCGTATTCTTGATATGATTCCACCATTGATCAGCTTCACCTTCCAAACGATATACTGCTAAGATGACTTTATCATGTTCAGAACATTGAAGAACTGAAAATATCTTTTCAGTAGTACTAATCCATTGTTCAGCAACTAATGGATCAGTAGACCCACTGAAAGAAGGCGGACGCTGCCTCATGAAGGATTCAACGGAATGTTGCTCCATCCTTTGCTCGTTTGGAAGTCCTGCATGATTCATAGCTTGAGAAAGTTGTGTGAGCATGGCTACAAGATTTTGCATTCCAGATCCCATATCGTTTGGTTGCTCAGGGGGACAATCATTGCATTGTCCATTGCATTGATCAACACGGTTCCTTCGGGTTCCAGCCATCGTCTAAAACCCCAAAAGAATAGTGTGAGAGGCAAAAATAATGCTAGGTAAAACAACATAATAAAGGGGTAGTACCCTCAATATCTAACATCTTAGGTTAAATTCTAAGATCGTTAGCGCAATTCTAGGACTATAACCTATACGTATACTTAACCTTAGAGACATCCCTAGACATACCTTAGAAATATCTCTAGGGATCTCACTAACGTTTTCGCATCCTAGTTTCCAAAGGTTGACTAAACCTTTCCTTTGATACCAACTGTAGAGACCCGTATCCTGACGTACATAGACTTTACATTACTTTTGCGGAATACTTAGTACATAACAAAAACACACACACAAGGATCGTAATAGTTTAGTGTCTTTGGAAACTCGGAACGTAATCTTCTAATCCTGGTGAAAGATCTTCAATATCTCCCATAAAGATCTTCCCTTTTTTTTTCTTACCTAAAACCTTTCTTTATATCCTGGGGAAAAGAAAACATAAAAGGGTGAGCTCAAATGCTCAGTAAGGGTATACAAAAGAAATAAAAATCATATCATATCTTTTTGAAAATCAAAACCTGCAAAAGAGATCATAATATCTTAACATGGAATAAATCATAGAAGTGAAAATGAGATCCCCATAATCATAACATAAAACTTGAATCTTTGTGGCATGCACACATAATCATGGAAAATCATTTCTTGTTAGTCATGACTCATTGCCAAGACTATCTTAGTGGACAAAGTCCCTTTCTGAACCGAGTTCACTCCTCGTTTCAGTCCTGTATCACTGAACCGAAATAACCTTCCGTTCCAGCCATGTCTATCTCATGAGATATAAAATCATTACCCAATGCATTGGAGGGAGATATAGGTCCCACCCATCTTATAATGAATCCTTTCTTATGTGTGCCACATAATCATAAAACATACATCATCGCATAACACATATAACAAAAATGGGATTCTTGAAACATCATGACATCATAAATCAATTCATATATGATAAAGGAATTCATAAACATAATTCCATCACAACATAGTCAAACCAATGTAAAAATATGGATAGAAACAGAACCCTTTATTATCTTAGATGGAAAATAATTTTGATAAAACACTTGAATTGAATTCTTGAGGAAAATATCCTTTCTTCTTCAAAAACATTTTTCCTTTAATAACATGTCATACAACTTTAAAATAAAAGAAGTTGATTAAAAATAAACTTGAAAACTTGTAAAGGAAGCTTCTTTGAGGTAATGTTTTAAAAATCCATTCATGCCGTATAAGTTAAAAAAACATTCTTCGTACTTTTGTCGGAAAAGTCAAAAAGTACCTCGTACGGAAAAACGACAAAAGATTCCTTTCATATTCTTTACTAAAAACTCACCTAAGGGTAAAATTGGATTTAAACTATTTGAAGTGGATGGAAACAATATTACATATTGAGGGAACATGGATGTGGATGATAAAATACACCCCAGTAAATACTTACGAATAAACAATCTCGGATAAAAAAGAGATTGTGATGTTTCCCTTACCTTAGGTCCGATTTGCTTTGTTCATGTCCGAAACTCCTGTATAATGGTTTAAATAATGTTATTGACTTATTCCAGAATCATACATATTGATATGAGATCATATATGGTCATATTATTAGCTTCTTGTTAGTAATATTTCATTGTTACTTGTTACTCGGGTCTTTATAACTTTTTGTTCTTATGCGTGTTTTGTCGAATAAATTCTTATTCTTATCTTTAGGTTATAGATAATTCATTTCCAGAATGGTATTAGTGTAGTATATACCATATTCATTCATTCAATTCATTTATATAATCATTATGAAATGAAGATCATGTAGAACGAGTCGCATCACATCATGGAGACGGTATTCCGTACGTACGCACGAGTGATGATATCGTTCCTATGATCGTGGAATTGTATTGGAGTATATATATATATTATTTCAGTATCAATATTACTTAATAATAATCATATATAGTTACTGATTACACCATTATACTCATCCTTGTAAGGTGATGGTGGAAAATAGATTACACCACGGCGTGGAGACGGTATTCCGTACGTACGCACGCGCGGTGATTTCATTTTTCCGTAGGATGGATAGAAGGTGAATTAGGGTTGTTTCATATTTATAATAACATATCAGTATGTAAGTAATACTGATGTTATTACTTTATCAGGAAACAACTAAAGAAGAAGAAGTTGAAGAGGAAAGAAATTGAAAAGATCGGTAATGGATATTACCTCTTCTTTGGAACGCCTTTTTGAATCCTCCACTTAAGGAACTAAGATTGGTCTTTGGAGAAGACCAGGACCTCTAGGATTATTCTAGGGAAGTGGAGAAGGGAAAATGGAAGGGGTTGGCCGAGCTTGAGTGCTCAAATTGGTGTGAGGAGGAGGGGGAGGAGGTGCCCTTTTATAAGGGAGGAGAGGGGCACCTTAGGAATATCTCAAAATATTATTTTATATTAAAGTCAAAATCGGTTTATAATGGTTCCAAAGGGTCTTATTTCGAAGATAAAGTGGGGATGGGTCGAAATCCTATCAACCAATAGGATTTAGACAAGTTTAGGGTATTATGTTAACCTTATCAATTAGATTTAACTCTAAGTTAATTAATTTAACTTTTACCGTGTCTTTTTGTTTTCTTTCACTATATGGTTAATACACTTACTATAACATGCCAAACGAACCCCAAATTGTTTATTATTAATATATATATCCTTATCTAAGTCATTTGGCCGAACCTTAGATTTTTAGGAATAAAATAACAATTAATAATATAATATTTGATTTAAAAACTATTTTGTGTCAATTTTGACACTATTTGATATATGATTTTTGTGAAAGTCATAACAGAATTATATGTTCAAAACAATTTGATTAAATCAACAATAATATATCATAGTAACCTATAAAATTAGTGGAATTCATAAAAAGTCTTAAATTACATTTATTTTGGTATTTATATTATCAATTTTGTCAATATTTCATTAATAAGATAATTTCTGCATCATCTTTGTGTCATAAATAAATTAAATTATTTGATGTCTAAAAATTAAAAATAAAATACCATCATGTAGGAAATCTTTTTAGCTTTCTAATGAATATTTAAAATCGAATTTATCTTATGTATAACCCCATATTAAAAATGATTTACTTATTAAACTTTGATTTTAACTATTTTAACCCTTCTTTAAATAAATTAATAATAAATGTCCTAATCTAATCCAAGTGGGCCTAAATGGTCATATTTTATTCCTAAGTTTGTTTTTGGTCGAATTACACCTGTCCAATAGAATTAGGACATGTGTTACGGTAATAGTAATATCATATTTACCCTTAGTTACCCTATTTACTATTAACCGCGGTAAAAAAAAGTAAAAAGTTACTATTCACCAAAAATTATTTTCATCTCATTGAACCACATTTTAGTCCTTGATATTAACCGTGTCTCTCGGATTTTCGAAATTCCATTCACAGAAGGGGTAAAATTAAGTTTTATGCAAAATTCAGTTTTTAACCTACCACTTAGTGGTTTCACTATTCATCAAAAATTGAAAGTTTTCAGAAAAATGCCAAAATTTCATCCTAAGCTATATTTCATATTCCGAATTCAAAAATGAAGTCTATTTTACCAAATTCATAACATAGAAGTTGAATTAATTAATTTTATAATTAAATCCCGCTATTAAAACAAATAGCGTGTTTTTACGAAACAATATCTATCAAAAGATTGACACTTGTTTATGTCTGGTTTAAATGTGAAATTACGTCCAATGACCAACATTGTATTAAATTGTAAAAATATATTCTAAATATACTTTAAAACCACTCAAATTAATAATTTATCACTATTAATTATTTCGATTAAAAAAGTTGTTTTTAATTATAATTTAGTAATTTTCACTATTCATCAGAATATGAAAGTTATCCGAAATGTACCAAAATTTCACCTTAAGCTAAATTCGATACTCCGAATCCAAAAATGAAATCCATTTTGAAAAATAAAATTTACAAAATTTCAAAAAGTGGTTATTACTATTCATAACGGCTAGTTTTAATAGCATATCGCTGTTTAGTGAAACTCGTTATTGCGTACTACACACACTATCGAGGAAGGTTGCGGTTGCGTGTAATGCAAGGCAAGTCAAGGATGCGTGTTGTGCAAGCTCCTTTTGGTGTAGCGTACAACACAAGACATTAATAAAATTAAAAAGAATATTTTTCATAAAATCTTGGGCTGTTACAAATATCATCTAGAAGACATGTATATTGTATTTTGGAGACAAAAAGGTTTCATCTCCTCATCCATGAAGTTCTGGGTTCCACTATCTTCATAGGTTGATCAAAGATAAAGGTGAAGTTCCACCCGAGCCTCATCCTCCGCTCGACGGTGAGCTATATGGTGGATGATAATTTCAAGGGAGCTATACATACTTGGGAGGGAGTCTCGAAACTTGATTTTATGATGTTTTTTTTAATTCATGTTTCCAATATTTCACATATGTTTATTCATGATTCTCTTAACCTCTGAATACATTTATTTTGTTATAATTATGTGAACCACTTTTTATCTCAACCTCGATTTGGTTGAGATTTCTAGTGGGGATCTTGGGTTGTTCCGATTGGAAAAAAAGACTCATTTTTTTCGAAAACATTAATGAAAATTAAGTATTCATTGTTTTCCTTATTTTTTGATTGAGTTCAAATCCCTGAAATCGCGATTTTTATGCAATGTGTTTTCTTTTGTGTATCGTTTAAAGAGGCAAGAGGGTAATCAAGATCTTGAAAGCTATCAACCAAATTATTACATTAATCAATATAAACTTTTTAGAAGCATTAACTATAAAATTTGTGTAGTAAACATGAAATGACATAATTGCCTTAAAATTAATAAAACATCACATTTATTTATTAACTATTAAACTATTTAAATTATATTATTTTCTTAAAATTATTTTCCAAACCACCTCCATTTTTTTACTTTTCATTAAAAATGAATACTGTAAAAAAACAAACTCTCTTTGAGAGACTACCTAGTGTCTTCCCTATAATATAGGTAAATTATAAAAATATAATGAAATTTGAGAGGTCATGAAAGTGTGTTGACTCGTCAATCCCACATGTCTATCAAGCTAGGATTCCCTTTCGCAACCCACATCAAAATCAGTCACTCACTTCCCAAGGTTCTGACACTGAAAGTCATTTTATCATAAAACCTGAAGAACTATAAAAATTACTACACTATATTACTAATAAAACCTCTTATATATCGATCTAAAACACAAACACATACCAATTATCCCTAATTCAAGGTACCAAAAAACCATTGTCACCACCTATCATGCATATCCCTTGATCAACACAAATCTATGAACCAATAAAACATGATTGATAATATATGGTATCTAGTTCCAAATTCATAGCTCACGGAAAAACTCATAAGGGTCACATATTTTGGGGAATTCCCTACATACCCATCATAAAGGTATCACAAAATCACATAAAAAATGCCCTATCAAGGGTCTCAATAAGGTCATAACTCAAAAGAAACACAATAGTGTTCCTGTCTATAGTATCCCAGGACATCGACATTCCAACACAACCACTCATAGGTTACAAATATATGTAACTATCGCCACATGACAAGCTATCTAGAAAAAATAACAATGATTCTCATGAGCATTAACACATAGGTCAACCCCTTGGATAATTGAATCTATCCATACACTATTGTCTCAGTAAAAATGTCATCCTAGAAAACCCATTAACAATAGTCACAATCACATGATTTAGTTATGTAGAATTCAATTCCATGATATTGGATAAAAACCATATAGGTTGTTAATAGAACTTTAAATAACCGAACCTAAATAATTACAACCCACAAGGGCTTTATTATGAAGGCATAAAATTATTACATTGATCTACATGGGATACTCCATATCCCAATAATAAAGGGATCATGTCATCATTATTCAGAAAAAATCATCAGGAACCTACATGACCAATCATTAAAATGAAATTCATATACATGTATTCCCAACTAAGCCAGATTCAACCAGGTAATTATATGGTAAAACATCATATAAGTATTTATTGACAATTTAAATAGAATATCCTTAGTAATTAGTGAAAAAAATCACACTAGAAAGCTTATGTCATGTGGATACTATGTGCATAATATGACCCATGAGACACCTCTGACCTCCACAATCCATGTACCAATAGGTATAATTACTTGTCTCATTCCAATGGTATGAGGGAAAAATATCCATTAACTAATAAACCATAAGCCTCAAAACTCATGTGCATCACACTAAGTGAAAATCACAATACCCATAACAGCTTAAAACAAAAACATCATTACCATACCCATGGTAACCTATAAATCCACCATAAAATACCTTTACAATGCAGAAGTACATGTTCCATCCCAAGCTCCAATACATACCCATCAGGTATATAAAATCCAAAAAATTAAAAAGAATCTCTAATAACACTCTGTAATGTCCTGACTCAGATAACTCTATGAACAATACCCAAAATAGTTCTTCACAAGACATCATTGCAACTCCTTGAAAACTAGAGGCTAATAACAATTAGTGAGGGTTTATGAGGTACTTTGGGGAAACTATACACCCTATATCAGAGTGCACAAAATAATGTAACTAGACAACCTAGAATCATATACATTAGATTAAACATAAATAAGAAGTGCAGTAAAGATCCTATAAAAAATAAATACTGACATAATGCAAACAAATAAACCACCGATTAGGATGGCCACATGAACATGGGGAAAATGGAAAATAATATAGAATACTACCCTATTACTCTGATACATACCTCATCCCAATCTATTGATGTCATCTGAGATATGTCACATGAAAAATGTTAAACCTAACTCAGGTCTCAACGTAACTTGAAACAAAAACAACTAACGACAGATCAGGTACCCCACTATAGAGGTGAATCGAGTAGGGTATGAGTACAACTCAGTGGACCAACACCAATGTCATTTCTATGTATAAAAAGTATAAAAATAAGTGCATGCATATGTGCTCATGGTAATATGGTATAATTATAACCATTTAACATTAAAACCCAATTGTAAAAATTAATATTAAACAGAGGGATGAGTTTACCCCTAGAACGGTACATACATACTTCATCAAGTGTCAGGGTATCTCTAAGAACATCAATAAGCATGTGTTAAGCATATCCCTACGAAGTATTATATATCAATCTTTATGCCAAACAAGTAGTAATTAGGGGTTAATATAACCATCCTCAGGACCCCAACATCCACTAGAAAATCGTGTTCGCCCAATGTTTTACCATAAGTCTCTACATCCACCTAGGGGATGTGATAAACCTAGGTTTAACAATAAAAATCAAGTATCCACCCAGATTCCAAGTTCACCCTGGGTTTAATCATTATAATTATCCCGTGAGGATCATGTTCACCTCGGGTTTAGCCATCAATACCCACATCCACTTGGGGTTTATGTTCACAATGAGTTTAACCATTGAAACCAATAATCCCCTCAAGGATTGTGTTTACCCCTTATATAACCATAAAAACCAAAATACAACACAAAATAAATGATTATAATCATAAGGTAGCATTTAATATTTAATGTTTGAAATTAATTCCAATTCCCCTTATCCAAAATACTTAAAAACCATTTTTGACAACCAAATCATTTTAAAATTTTAAAATACAGACTCAAGTCACCATTTCCCCACAAAATACTAAACACGTGATATTAATTCCATTTCCCATTTTCCATTCAAAATGAATATATTAATAATTACAACAAAAATAACATTTCATATAACATTTAAAATATCAATGAATAAGAAATTTATTTTCAGATTCCATTATTAAATAATACTCCTCATTTAACCACAATAAAACCGTTATAAAATTTATGAAACACTATGTTAATAAGGATAAGGTTCCATGTATGGTCATCCCTTAAAATTAATAAATTACTTTTATTAAACATAACCTTTTTTGGTTTTCCAAAAATTCCAAGGTCAAATTAGAATCGAGGCACTCCACTAGGGTCAGCTCTTCGTAAGTTCAAACATGCATATGGGGAGTTTAACTAGGAATCCAATGAAATTAAATTAAAACTATTAAATAATTATTGAGGTTAAAATGATCACATAGAACATACATTTAGAAACATAAAATACTATAGATTAATTCTAGGGACCACATACCTCAGGTTTGGAAATTTCCCATTAATTTTCATATGACAACAATGACTTATAAGGCTTGTCTATGTCTTTAAAGCCTCATCCATTATGAACCAAGATTATATAAGTGAATCAAGATCATAACATAATCCAAATTGCAATAATTTATTAATTGAAACAATAATTATTATTAAATTAATTTAATTAAAAAAATAAAATATGCATTTAAAAGATAAATGGTTACCTTGTTCCCCTAGAACCATTTAAAAACACCCACATGTGTTACCCTACGATCCCTGGCATTGAATTTATATAATTCCATATCCTTCAATTTTAATACCATAGACAATTTAATTTAAAATATAGAAGGAAATAATAAAATTATATTGAATATGTGCCTTTTTGAATCTCCAGGAAACTAGGTACATAAGGTATATTAAGATGCTATTATCCCAAACAGAAACGAATCCCCATCTACATCTTCTGATTCCACCATGTTCCAGTGGAATAAATAAACCCCAAACTGAGAGAAAAAAAATTTTATCAAGAGGAGATTAGGGTTTAAAACATTCATTGAAGAAAGATACATACCTTAAATCACAAAATAATGGCCTCAAAAATCATCCCTTGACTATGGGAAAAGATAATGACAGAGGGGCTAGATCAGCATGGGTGCAAGCAAACAAGGGGAAGGAAAAAGGGTGGCATGGGTTTAAAGAATTATATGGAAAATCCATAAAAGATCATATTTAATGAGACACATGGTTTTCAAAACAATACACTATATGGGTAGTAGGAAATGTCCAAGAACACCACTATCACACAATAGAGTTGTATAATTTTCAAAACATTGCGCAAACTGTGTGAACTGTAACAGCCTTAGTGTATAACATTATATACAGTTTTTCTAAAACCATACTCAAATCATGTGTGAATCCATAATTAAAAACTAATCCACATTATTTACTCCGTGATATGAATGGTTCTTGGATGCTTTACACTATTGAAATTAGTTTGAAAACCTTCTCAACTGAAGGTTGTTGCATGATTTCTCTTAAACCATGCACAGAAATCCCTATACACAGACCAAAAATATAAAACTATAGAAACATAACTTTCACCTCATGAGACTCAACCAATAACATGATCTACCATTAGATCCTAATTCCATGTATACAAATATCACTTTAATATAACCCAACACTTGTAATTACATTCTAAAACTTGACTCAATATTCTATATGACTAGTAATAAAAAAATCATATTCCTCCTAAATTTTAAACACCATTCATTCACATGGAATATTATAGGGTTAAACCTATAATAAATTATAATGTATATATATTATTAAATTTATGTACTTTTATTTAAAATAAACTATTCTCAATTGTTTCGTTGGTAATTTAATTTTAGTGGAATTTCTTATAAAATATACTACTATATTTAATAAAAAATTATAAATAATAATATTAATTTATTTAAAAAATTATGTTTCTATATAAACAAATTAATATCATGGTGAAAAAACCTTATGTCAATAATGTACTAAGTGAATTTGAAAATATCATTTCAACATCAACTAAACAAAAATTTTGATCTGAGTGTCCATTTCTGCCTCAAGACCAATCAAATTGTAGATTACAAATATAAAAACAATGAATTTTTTTAATTATTTGATAATAATTAATAATAATAAATAATTTTTATTCTAAGAGAAGTTGAAAATGAACTTGAATGTCAAAAAACCATAACTTTTGATCTCGGTATCGATTTGGGTTCCACATGATGTCAAATCAATTCCTATGAAGAGATTTATTCCATGTTTACTTGGAGGATCAGGGAAAATATTTTTTAATGGTTAAAATGCCCATATGGTCTCCAAAACAGAGTTTTTATTTTAGATACCCTAATTTTTGAACATTGGACTAAATATCATCTTCATTTAAGAGGGTCTTCTTATGCCTATTAAGTTTTTTATGATTGTTTCCCTTATTTTACATTCCTATTGATATGATATTGTTTTAATTTGAGGGGTCCTCAGTATTTTTTGGATTTATTATTTATTATATATATATTTAGTGTGTATTTATATAAATTAATGTATATTGATTTATATTTTTTATATATTTATCTAAATTCATTTATAATTTTATATAATTCTATATATTTATAGATATATTTTTATATTTATGTATATTTATCTATATATATATATTTATTTATATATTTAATGTGGGTATATATATAAATACATATTTATATGTATTTATATTAATATAAATTTAAGAATATTTGTTGGAATTTAGGTATAATTATATTTATTTATATTTACATGTGTTTATATATATAATTATATATAATTATATATATGTATGTGTTTATGCATATTTATGTAATATATATGTGTATAATTATACATATTTATGAAAAATTAATTAAACATATGTATATATATAGATATTTATATTTATTTAAGTATTTTTATATACCTTTATATACATTTATTTATTTTAATATTTTTTATAACATATTTATATATATAAATGTATATAAATAAATATATAATTAATTATCTACTTATATTTACTATTTATTTATCTATATATTTAATAATTATTTATTTATCTTTTTTAATAATTTTTTATTATTTTTTATTTATTTTTTTATTGATTATTTATTAATTTTTTATTTATCATATATTGGTTATTTTTTTATTTTTAATTTATCTATATATATTTACTATATATTTATCTATTATTTTATTATTATTTTTTATTTATTTATTTATTTATTATTTATTACTTTTTTTATTTATCATAAAGTGTTCCATCTACATCAATTCCTCTTCTTCAATATCCTTGAATTTAAGTTCATTTCTAAGGAGAAAAACAATGCATCCCAACCTTTGTAAACCATGCAGTGAAAAAATGCCCAAATAACTATCAACCCAACTCCATTCCCTAATGAAGTCGGGTGTAAAAAGTCCATTGGGTTTAGATATGAGAAAAAAATTAAAAGATTCCTCTAACTTGTTTCATCACAATATGTTCCAACTAGACGATCATATCTGTAGCAGCCTTATCAAACTATAACTACTATCATGAAATTCAAGAAACCATCAATATTATAAGAAGAATATTATTATATGGATTTTTTATATTGTTAGATTGAGAACTCATGTATCCTTTCAGATCATCTATTCATAACTCCAAATATCCAATGATGACTATATGAGTGATATAAAGAATACTCCAAGAAACAATTTCCACTATAAAAGATTCAATGTAAATATAATAAAAACCCATTATAGAGTCATCTAAGAGGAAATTTTACAATTATTATCATCTTCAATATCAGCTCCAAATGTGAGCCTCACATCACTGAACACCAAGCTATTCCCAATAAAGGTGAAGGTATTAAATGTTGTGATCCCATTCAAATCCCAGTTCAATTTTAGAATTCACGGATTCTCTAATAAGCATGTATTCATGAGTATTATTATTTATATACCATTTATTATGTGTGTATATATATAAATATATTTAAGTTTGTTTCGTCACCATATGATGAGCTTACTGGAGTGGTAAAGCCATTGCAGAAGAACTAAGATGTAAGAGGGTCAAATCTCACCCAACATATATCTACTAAATTTCAGCATGATAGGATAAATAAATAACAAATAAAATAAATAATGAAATAATAAATAAATATTAAAATGATAATTGAATAGTAAATAAAAAATAAGTAAAAAATAACTTCTTAAGAAATTCAAAAAAAATTAAATCAAATTTAAAACACATCTACGAAGATATTTATTGATGGTTTAAACCCTTGCTAAATGTATAAGATTCAGGTTTTTCTATCTGGCATGGATCCTTTTAATTTTCGGTGAAATCCTTATTATAGTTATCTTTTAACTTAAACCTAGAAACCTGACCTTTGGGATGATCATAATATTTTTAGAAGGATGGTTTCATGGGGGATTGAGCCAGGTTGTAGCCCAAATACATGACATGTTTTGGTATTTCCAACCCATTTTCACAATGTGCATTTTTTTCCATGGGGGAAAACCTAATCATTATATGATGTTTAATGATATTACACACTGTGTAAATGTCATTTGTTTTCATTAAAGGCGAATAATCCTTTATTTGGTTTCTCACCCTCTCCCACTTCTTCTCTCTCACACATGAGCTCCTCATGTGAAGCTCCCTCTTTAGAATAATGTTGGGTTTGGAACCTGCTCCTCTATCTAGAATACTATTTGAGTTTCATCTATCATGTTGGATAACCATCAAAAAGATATTTATTCCTTTATCTCTGTTCGACATTTTTCTTATTGTCGATGGATTTATTTTGGTGCTAGCTTATATGCCTTATTTTCATGGTATTTTTCGATTTCTCCATTTTATTCTAATATGTACCAAATAAAAGGCTCATACTAGACAGGGAGAGTACTACATGCTTTAGGTAGTTGTTCTATGTATTTTCCCTAAAATATCACTGTTTATAAATTTTCTCTATTGTGTTCATTCAGTCTCATTAGGAATTTCCCCTTAAATACATCTTCCATAAATTCAATCAATGAAATTTAAAACAAGGCCTTAAGGATACCTCTTGATGTTTTTGGAGGTCTATAGATCAATTTTATCTACCCCACGTAGGGTGCGTTCATCATTATTTTTTATTGGTCCTTATTTTGATTACTTAAGACTCCATTTAGGGGTTCATGACTTAACCATATTTTTGTTCGGAGTAGATGACTCAAGAGGGGGGGTGGATTGAGTGTCTTTAAATATTTTTGATAAAAAGGGTTATTTACAAAATAATACCACCCAATGAAAATAAACAAAAAGTTAGTTTGTTGTGAATTTATAAAATTCTTGAAGGTTCAATTTAGTTCTTAGAAGATTTATTAGGTCTCATTTTTATCAATCTAAAGATTAGTAAGAATTTCGAAAGAAACCTACTGATTCAAAACAGATGTAATCACATGCTAAACTAACTATCAAAGTTCAGTTTATCTTAGTGTAGGAAATACATAACACATAATAAATAAAAGATAAACAACACAATGGATAAAACAACAGGTTCAGTCTCAAGCTTAGACTTAGTCCTCTCCACATGGTGATCACCTGCCACCATGAAGTTTATATTAATAATCTTTTGATCCACACCCTAGATTGGGGTTCATAGTATCACACCTGGCTATCCAGGCCACACTTGACCTCTGCCACATTTATTCGTGGGAAAAACAATTAAACAGATCACACAGGATCACTTCCATAGTTCTACGTGGGATGCAAGTGTAAGATGGTTTTGAGAGTGAGGATATCTTAATATCCTCCAGTTATGCTTAGGAGACAGTCTATGTGACAGATATACACACTTCTCAAATAGTAATGATAAAACACAACAGAATTACGAAAGATACTAGTTTTAAGAATTATCTGTGTGTTATGCAGTGATGCTCTGGACTCAATAAATGTCGAGAAAATGATATTTGAATCCTCTTCAGGAAGTTGAGTTCAGAATAGGGTATTATAATTTCTGTAATACAGCTTCCAGATGTGAAAAGTTTCATCTCGTCAATGTCTCAATGTATAGTGAGCTTCAACAGAATGTTTCTTGTTAGAAACTTCTTGTGATCTCAGGCTTTTTGTTCCTCTCTATGCGTATTCTCACACTCTGTCTTGTTTGTTTGTTCTTCATCGTGTATACCTTTATGCGTCTGCTCTATTTATGGAGAGGTTTGATTGAAGTGCTTTTATACTCAAGGGTCCACTAGGCATGAAGATTTCTTCACATGAAAGTACCTCGTACTATCTGTGGATAGTCCTATAGACAACAATAAATAATTTCAGACACATTAATTTGTCTAAATATGATAGTTATAAATAAATATTAATTAAAAAAATGGTAAAAGTTATTTATTACTATCGGAAATTCATCTTCGGTATGTTTTCATAGGCTTGGTAACATTGGTATGTTATCTTCGGTGAGTCATCTTCGGTGTGTCGACTTTGGTGTGTAGAGCTTCGGTGTTTCGAATTCGGTGTGTTGACTTTAGTGTGTTGACATCGGTCTATAAAACATCGGTGGGCTAACTTTGATATGTCAAAATTCAGTGTGTCAAACTTCGGTCTATCAAATTTCATTATTTCGAATTTGTTATATAAAATTTGGTGTGTCGAATTCAGTCTGTCAAACTTCAGTGTGTCGACTTCGGTCTGTCAAACATCAGTGTGTCGACTTCCATCTGTCAAACATCGGTGTGTCAAACATACTATCAGTGTCAGGGAATCTAGAATGATTATGATGATTTTTTATTGCAGATAACATTACAGGACTAAGTGTTATCCTAAAATACTTGTATAAATATACTTGTAAACATATTTAATCATGAATATAGGTTATTGACTCATTGAAGTACATTGTTTTGTATGACATAATTGATTTAATTATAGATATTAAATTGAATGATAATTTTTATATTGACATTATTTGTGATTATGAAAAATAAAATATCATTGTGGGTCCAATAATCTACCCCTTTTTGATAATCACAAATTATGTAATACATGAAAATATATATAGAATAACGATATCATGACATAATATGCTACCTTGAAAGTAATTGTCAAAAATAACTCAAGTTTTTCCTTCCGTGAACATTAAAGAACAAAGATCCCCCCAAATAAATGAATTATGGTGAGTAGATGCCATGTGTCCTAGACTAGAGAAACCCCCCTTAGATAACAAATGAACTGCTTATATAAATGTATGCCTTATTTTTCTCGTCGTTTTGGATTAGAAAAAAGAGAAAAGCAGTACGGAGAAATAATACAAAATAAAGACACCATAAGGATTTCCATTAAAAGACATAAAATTACAAGGCAAACAAAAATAAAAATATACCTATCTAATGATACAATCCATCACTAAGGGTTTGGATGATGAGGATCTTTTCCTTTGTCTGAAGGATCCAAGGGATAAGGAGAAGTTTTTGGGGTTTTTGAGGGAAGAGGTTGTCTTAGGATAACATCGGGAAAGGTAACACCTATAGGAATAGTAGCTACAAGGGTAGGCCTCCTTTCTGACAACACTTTTCTTGGAGTTTGTTTCGTAATGATCGGTCGAATCTAGGAAAGGGCCTGAGAGACAGACATTGGAGTAGGAGGCCGAGAGGCAGTACCAAATGAAGTAGCTGGAGGAACCACAATAGCCTCGGCCTGAACATGCAGATAAGGATTAAGGGGATTGATGAAATCATTAATGACTTCACCCCCACATTGCATCGCGTTCTCGAATTCGTCCATATTTTCCATAAATTTACTCAGAAAAAGGGTAAATTTTTTCAATTGGAGTACATTATTATTGAATGCTTCTGTGACTGGAGGAAGTATATGATTTTTTGAGAGAAACAAGAAGATATTTATGAGATCATGATTGGTATGATTCTTAGTGTAGTACTTATCCACCTTTTCCCAAATTTCTTTCTTAGAAGAAAAGGAATCATTGCTGCACTACCTGACCATATTGTACACAAGATCAATATTTCTATGTACTTTTTCAAGAGTTTATTTTTTTGAAACACATTGATGTTTTTGAATTTACTCTCTCATCAAATCCTTTAGAGACTCCAAAGCAGCAGCAGCACTTCTCCCACTCCTGGAGCTGGATGGGCCAACCAACATTTTCCCAAGATCTTCTTTCAACTACTTCAGATCCACACTGAGTAGATGAGTTTCCATGTTCCTAATAACATCCAAAAAACACTAAAGGAGGTCTGGAAGTTAGATGTTAAGGAATTCAACTCGTTGCTCATCTTTCTTACTTATTCTCTTAGAAATGTGTAGTGTCTAATAATTGTTTCTGCTGTAGTAATGAGATTCGGTTGCATCTCCTGGATCACCATTCTTGCAATCATTGCTTCATCATAATCTGAGATACTTATGAAGGTGGATGATTCACTTTTAGATCCAAATGATTCTCTCATAGACTCACATATATCATTTTTAAATTTATTCAAATCATCCTTAGTGACAAAGTCACTAGGACCTACCTAGGCTACTGGTTCCACTACTGGAGGTGAAACTAGTGAAACAAGTAAAATAGGTTCTGGTTCAGCTTATACTTGTGGAGCAGGAGGAGGAGGTACCCTATCCTCATTGGATTCATACTCTAAAATGAAAAGATTGTATCTTGAATAACTATTCCACTCTCTCATACAAGTATAGTATCATAGCTCAACATTATCAATTCTGATCCTCCTTCCCTAAGGATCAGGATAAACATCATCAACATTAACTTCTTCATTCTAGTTTCGGGCCATAATAACATGTCATGGAACAGGAACCAACCGAACTTCAGGTTCTACTTGGGCTCCAGCCATTGCAACTTCCATAGGAACATCCTCAATCTGAGGAAATGGAACCTCATTTTCTTCCTCTTGGTTAGAATCCATAAGATCATTCAATTCCTAAATGATCTCTTGGTTTTCATCATCAGGATTGGGTGGTATGTCCTCATATTCAGCATCTCTATGACCATCATCCTGTTGTTCATTATGCTCATCACCATCACCATCCCCATTACAGATTCCACACTAGACCTGTCAACCACCTGTTGTCCGACATTTAGAGATTCACTCACATGCTCATCATTTCCTTCATCATCACCATCATCATCATCATCATCATCATCATCATCTTGTTCCTCATCGGATTTACTAACACAGCCTTCAACTCCAGTAACTTTAGTTTCTTCCTCATCTTCATCGTCTAAAAAAGATTCTCTTGAGCGCAAGTCCAAAGGTGGACTTTCAAGTCCATAAGTCATATCTTTGGGACATTCAACAATATCAGGGTCAATCCAATCATCAAAAGAAGATCCTTCTTCCCTTGGAACGTCAAGCTCAGTTTCTTCATCAGAGTAAACTGGAACCTCTCCTGGTTTGAGACCTGTATCAATTTTATTCTTTAGTATATTAGGGTGGTCAAATTTCTTGAAATCCTCATACAACCTTTCCTCATCTCCTACCCAACATCTCTTCCATGGGTTCTAGAATATTTTCATCCTCTTAAAAATGTATTTTTGAAGAAAAAATCCACTATAGGCACTTAAAACATCATCTCCATATTCCACACAACCTAATCCTTTTAACATGGAAAAAATCATCCTAAGATAGTATAAGAAGGTTTACTTTTTAGATTCCTTAATAAAATCAGAGATATGAACAATTATATACCTACACTGGTTCAATTTTTTCCCATGTTTCAACAAAAATATCAAGAAAACATCCTGATACATCACAACAGAGAAATCTCCCTTCCTTGGGAATATTTGATGTTGTATGAACTTAAAAATAAGTCTTACTTCTCCTTCAAATTAATTTTCAATAGTCCTCCAGGATTCCCCATTTATGGTCATTTACTTCAGAGCATCTTCATAAGAGAACAAATTAGAGGCAGGTGGAATATTACCAGGATAGTCAGCGTAGACACCATCATGGGGCATCCCTATGCATTCAGCTCATTCCTTGGATGAGAAAGCTATCTCCTTTCCTTTTACTACAGACTTCATCCTTTCTGCCTCAGATTCATCTAGGGATATCCTCAAATTTTGATATAATTCATTTACTAGCTGAGGATAATAGGGTCTTTCATTATAGACGAACCAATTAATCCATCCTTGAGATTCTGACACTTTTAACAGAAAAATATTTCTTGACATAATCCACTAAGAAGACACCTCCTTTTCAGCTATAACCACTCGGCTTTACAAGATTGGTTTCACAATCCCACTGCACTCACCTCTTTGATTCTTAGCAGAAGGATATTTTCTAGGTTCTTCCATTGCGCGCTCAGTCCTTTGCATGACAAGGCTTCAGATGCCAATAATGTTTAAGGTTCAAGAGTTGAGAGAAAGAGTGACAAAAGGTAGAAGGATTTATGGTAGAGGAGAAGGTGAAATGTTGGGATGGATTGAACTAAATATTTCATTTTGGGATTGTAACTCATAAATCATAAAATTTAAATGAGGCAAATTAAGAGAGACCAAACAACGTCGTTTAATTTTTAAACATACAGAAATTAAAAAAATTCCTTAAATAGATCAGTGCCAAAGAATTGGTTTTAAAAGATTTTTTAAAAGGAATCAGTTTCAAGAAAATATGTTTTATAAGATTAGTTTCAAGAGATCAGTATCAAGAATATCGGTTTCAAGAAGATCATTTTCAAGAAGATCGATTTCCTATGATCAGTTTCAAGAATATGGGTTTAAAGAAAATCAATTTCAAAATATTGGTTTCAAGAAGATCGGTTTCGTAAGATCGGTTTCATGAAAATCAGTTTCATAAGATCAGTTTCAAGAAAATCAGTTTCGTAAGATCAGTTTCAAGAAGATCAGTTTCATAAGATCAGTTTCAAGAAAATCGGTTTCAAGAAGATCTGTTTCAAGATAATCGGTTTCAAGAATATCGGTTTCCAGAAAATATTACTGAATTCCCATTCATATATCTTGTCTGATATAATTCATCCTCGCAGAATTTACGGGTTTAGTGAATATATCAGAAAGCTCAGGTTCAGTCCTAATAAACTCAAGAGTCATATCACATTTTTGATAATGATCTCTCAAATGGTGATGTCTTACATCAATATGATTTTTTCTAGAAAGAGAAATTAGATTTTTAGAAATGTTAATAGCACTTGTGTTGTCACAGTTTATGGGGATATGTCTGAATTGAAATCCATAGTCTAAATGGTGTGTTTCATCCACAAAATTTGTACACATCAACTACCCGCATCAATGTATTATGCTTCTGCAGTTGATAATGAAACTAAATTTTGATTTTTACTACACAAAGATATCAACGACTTTCCCAAAAAGTGACATGTTCTAGATGTATTCATTCTATCTAACTTACATCCACTAAAATCAGCTTCTGAATAGCTAACTAAATCAAAAGGTTGTCCTTTAGGATAAAACATTCCTAAATTAGCAGTATATTTGAGGTATTTGAAAATTCATTTAACAACATTTGAATGTTACTTTTTTGTGTTTTATAGAAATATCGCACACATACACACATTGAACATAATATCTAGCCTACTAGAATTTATGTTCATCCAAATCCCTATCATTACTCTGTAAGTAGTTTGATCAACTGATTTTCCACTTTCATCAAGATTTAACATTCATATAGAAATCAGAGGAGTTTCAATACTCTTAATGCTATCAAATCTATATCATTTCAAAATAACTTTTGTATAATTACATTGATTTTAGATAATGTCTTCTTTTTTTGAAATAGTTGAAATCCGAGAAAATATTTAAGTACACCCATTACACTTATTTCAACCTTTCTTTTCATTATGTTTGAAAAATCATTACGTAAATAATTTTTAGAAGACCCAAATATAATATCATCCACATATATTTGGGCTATTAAAACTTCTTTGGAAACTATTTTTATAAATAAATTAGGATTTGTGGTTCCTTTTGTAAAACCTTTAAACATTAAAAAGATACTTAACCTTTCATACCAAGCTCTTGAATCTTTTTTGAAACCATATAATTCTTTTGATAATTTGAATACATGATTTAGAAAATGTGGATCTGTAAAACTAGGGGGTTGTTCAACCAAAACATCCTCAATTATATAACCATTTAGTAATTCACTGTTTACATCCATTTGAAAATGTTTAAAATCTATGTGTGTTGCATAGGCCAGTAAGATCACAATTGCCTCAAGTCAAGCTACTGGGGAAAAGGTATATTCATTATAAATTCCCTCTTCTTTATTATATCCTTGTGCAACTAGTATAAAATTATTTCTAACTATATTTCCAGCTTCATCTACCTTATTTTTAATCACCCATTTGGTTCCAATTCTCCATGTATCCTTAGGTATATTTACATGTTTCCAAACATTATTTATTTCAAATTGATTTCATTATTCTTGCATGGACATTACCCAAAATTCATCATTGATGGCATTGTTGATATTTTTAGGTTAAAGTTGTGACAAGAAGGCTTGATGTTCAACCAAGTTCTTCAAGTATGCTCTGGTTTGTGTTCCTCTATCTAAATATCCAACAACAATATCTAAGGGGTGATTCCTGAGGGTTCTGGTTGGTCTAGAGAATGTAGGACATGATATTTCAAGTTGGTCAGGTTGATCTGGTTCACTATAGTTAGGATGTGGAGAATTTCCAGAACTGGATGTTTTCACATATTCCTTCACATGATGATTTGAGGTTTTATCATTAATGTCCAGATTGGACATATGCTCTTCAACATTTTCTAGTGAACTCTAGGGCTCATGTGGACTTGCTTCACCAAACAAGATGTGTATAGATTCCTCCACACATTTGGTTTTCTTATTAAAGACTCTATAGACATTACTTGATGTATAATATCCAATAAATATTCCTTCATAACTTTTAGAGGAAAATTTATCTATATTATCTTTAGTGTTCAGAATATAGACATTACATCTAAACTCCTTAAAATAACCTACTTTGGGTTTCCTATTATTCCACAACTCGTAAAGAGTTTTCTTAAAAATGGGTCTAATTAAGACTCTTTTTATTTTGTAGCAATCTATATTAATAGCTTCATCCCCAAAATAAATGAATAAATCATACTCATTGAGAATATTCTAGAAAATTTCTTGTAAGGTTCTATTTATTCATTCTACCACACCATTCTGTTGAGGAGTTATAGGTGTAGAGATGTTTTTATTGTAGACATTTTGTGAGAAGAAGGCTTCAAAATGGTGATTTTCAAACTCATGACCATGATCACTTCATAAGAATTTAATCTTAAATCCACTGATCTTTTCTACAGTCCTAGGATACTTTGTAAAGTGAGAACAATCTTCACTTTTATGAGCTAGGAAAAAGTTCAAGGTGTACCTAGAAAAATTATCTACAAGAACAAAAACAAAGTGCTTCCCATTGAGACTCAAAACTCTAGATGGTCAAACAAGTCCATGTTAACCAACTCGAGAGGTTGAGAAGTAGTTACTTATTTCTTTGTTTTGAAAGATATTTTATCTTGCTTATCATTTTGACAAGGATTGCATACTTTGTTTTTTGGAAACTCTAATTTGGGTAAGTCTCTAACTAATCCTTTTCTAGTTAATTTCTTAAGAGAGTGTATATTTCAATTTCCTAGTCTTCTATGCCAGATCCAAGACTCTTTTTGGAAGGCATTTAGATAGGAGACATTCATTGAGGCTAGTGTGTCTAGATTTATAGCATATACATTATTATTTCTAAAACCAATAAATACTAAATTATTCTTGTTATCAAAAACATGTCTTGCGTCATTTTTGAATTTAAAATTAAATCAATCATCACACAATTGAGATATTCTAAGAAATTTTTACTTTAATACATCAACATAAAATACCTTAGAAATTTAAATAGAGTTAGGGTTACCAATCTGGCCTAGGCCGATGATTCTTCCTTTACCATTGTCACCAAATGGGACATGTCCTCTGTCGATCATGATAAGACTTTTAAAGCATGAAAAATACCATGTCATATTTCTTGAACACCCACTGTCCAAGTACCATTGCTTTTTATATGATCTCTTTAGGTAGTTTACCTACAAAATAGTTTACCCATGAAACGACTTTGTTACCAATATTTTTCTGGGTCCACATACATTAGTAATATAATCCTTAAGAACCCACAACTATCTTATGGGTTTCCTATATGAAGTACATAGAGTATTTAAAAAATAAAATTAGTTTGGTCTAGAAGAATTTCATACAGTAAAAGAGTTTTTGGAACTAGAACTTACAGTACAACAACAGTTTTTTAAAAAGGTATCATATTTTTTGGATTTGGATAAAAAATGTGATTTCGATAAATTCCTTTGACAAGGTAGATATCATATTCCAGAAGTATACTTAGGAGCAATTTGTTTACCATGAAGTTGATTAAGTTTATTCTTTCCATTAGAAAACTTTTCTAAGCCTTTCTTCAATTGTTCATTGGTCATTTTTAAGTCATTTTTCTCTTT